>BTHU01000011.1:24015383-24615383 GCA_036184795.1 Tokudaia tokunoshimensis | reverse complement strand
CTCTTTCTTTGTCGGATCTTTGTGTGCTTTTGGTATTAGTGTAATTGTGGCTTCATAGAACGAGTTGGGTAGTGTTCTTCTGTTTCTATTTTGTGGAATAGTTTGAAGAGTATTGTTATTAGGTCTTCTTGGAAAGTCAGATAGAATTCTGCACTAAAAGCATCTGGACCTGTGCTTTTTTTGGTTGGAAGACTTCCAAGGACCACATCTATTTCTTCAGGGGTCATAGGACGGTTTAGATGGTCTATTTGATCCTGATTTAATTTTAGTATTTGGGAACTGTCTAGGAAATTGTGCATTTCCTCCAGATTTTGTAGTTGTGATGAATACAGGCCTTTGTAGTAGGATCTGATGATTTTTTGAATTTCCTCAGTTTCTATTATTATCTCTCCCTTTTCCTTTCTGGTTTTGTTAATTTGGAAACTGTCTCTGTGCCCTCTGGCTAGTCTGGCTAAGGGCTTATCTATCTTGTTGATTTTCTCAAAGAACCAACTCCTAGTTTTGTTGATTCTGTGTATGGTTTTGGTACTACTTGATTGATTTCAGCCCTGAGTTTGAAGATTTCCTGCCTTCTTCTCCTCTTGGGTGTATTTGCTTCTTTTTATTCCAGGGCTTTCATGTGTGCCACTAAGCTGCTAGTGTATGCTCTCTCCCATTTCTTTTTGGCGGCACTCAGGGCTATGAATTTTCCTCTTAGCACCGCGTTCATTGTGTCCCATAAATTAGGGTATGTTGTGCCTTCATTTTCATTAAATTTTAAAAAGTCTGATTTCTTTCTTTATTTCCTCCTTGATCAGGGTATCATTGAGTTGAGCATTGTTCTGCTTCCAAGTGTATGTGGGCTTTCTGTTGTTTTTGTTGTTATTGAAGACCACCCCTTATTCCATAGTGATTTGATAGGAGGCATGGGATTAGTTAGATCTTCTTATATCTTTTGAGGTCTGTTTTGTGACCAATTATATGGTCGATTTTGGAGAAGGTACCATGAGGTGCTGAGAAGAAGGTATATTCTTTTGCTTTAGAATGAAATGTTCTACATATATCTGTTAGTTCCATTTGGTCCAAGGCTTCAATTAGTTTCACTGTGGCCCTGTTTAGTTTCTGCTTTCCTGAACGATCCATTTCAGAGAGTGGGGTGTTGAAGTCACCCACTATTATTGTGTGAGGTGCCATGTGTGCTTTGAGCTTTATTAAAGTTTCTTTTACGAATGAAGGTGCCCTTGCATTTGGAGCATAGATATTCAGAATTGAGAGTTCCGCTTGGTGGATTTTTCCTTTGACCAGTATGTAGTGTCCTTCTGTGTCTTTTTTGATGACTCTAGGTTGAAAGTCAATTTTATCTGATATTAGGATGGCTACTCTGACTCGTTTTCTCGGACCATTTTCTTGAAAGTTTGTTTTCCAGCCTTTTACTCTGATGTAGTTGTCATTGACACTGAGATGTGTTTCCTGCACGCAGCAAAATGCTGGGTTCTGTTTACGTATCCAGTCTGTTAGTTTATGTCTTTTTATTGGGGAATTGAGACCATTGCTATTAAGAGAGATTAAGGAATAGTGATTATTGCTTCCTGCTATTCTTGACACTATCTTTATGTTTGAGTGGTTATCTACTTTTGGGTTTATGAAAGAAGTTTACTATCTCGTTTTTTCCAGGGTGTAGTTTCTCTCCTTGTATTGGAGATTTCCACCTATTATCCTTTGCAGGGCTGGGTTTGTGGAAAGATATTGTGTAAATTTGTTTTTATCATGGAATATCTTGGTCTCTCCATCTATGGTGATTGAGAGTTTTGCTGGGTATAGTAGTCTAGACTGGCATTTGTGTTCTCTTAGAGTCTGCATGAAATCTGCCCAGGGTCTTCTGGCTTTCATAGTCTCTTGTGAGAAGTTTGATGTGATTCAGATAGGTCTTCCTTTATATGTTACGTGGCCTTTTTCTCTTACTGCTTTTAATATTCTTTCTTGGTTTAGTACATTTGGTGTTTTGATTATTATGTGACGGGAGGTATTTATGTTCTGGTCTTGTCTGTTTGGAGTTCTGTAGTCTTCTTGTATGTTCATTGACATCTCTCTCTTTAGGTTAGGGAAGTTTTCCTCCATACTTTAGTTGAAGATATTTACTGGCCTTTTAAGTTGCAAATCTTCACTCTCATCTATACCTATAATCCTTAGGTTTGGTCTTCTCAGTGTGTTCTGGATTTCCTGGATGTTTTGGGTTAGGAGATTTTTGTACTTTGCATTTTCTTTGCCTGTTGAGTCAATGCTTTCTATGGTATCTTCAGCACCTGAGTTTCTTTCTTTTTTCAGGTCCTGGATGGATTTGCTTAAATCCTTCACTTATTTGTTTGTATTTTCCTGTATTTCTTTATGATATTTTTGTGTTCCCTCTTTCAGGATTTCTGCCTGTTGACCCAAGTTCTCCTGTATTTCTTTAAGCGATTTTTGTTTCCTCCTTATGGGCTTCCATCTGTTGATCCATATTCTCCTGCATTTCTTTAAGCGATTTTTGCAGTTCGTTTGTAAGGGCATCTACCCGTTGATTCATTTCTTTAAGCTATTTTTGTGTTACCTCCTTATGGGCCTCCATCAGTTGACCCATATTCTCCTGCATTTCTTTAAGCAATTTTTGTGTTTCCTTTGTAAGGGCTTCTACCCGTTGATTCATGTTCTCCTGTATTTATTTATGAGATTTATTTGCGTCCTTCTTGAAATCCTCTAATAGCATCATGAGAAGTGATTTTAAATCCAGGTCTTGCCTTTCTGGTGTGATGGGGTATCCAGGACTTGCTGCTATTGGAGAGTTGGGTTCGGATTGTGCCATATTGACTTGATTTCTGTTAGTAACGTTCCTACGTTTGCCTTTTGCCATCTGGTTACCTCTGGTGTTAGTTGGTTCTGCTCTCACTGGCTGTTGGTTGGACCTCCTGGATTACCGGGAGTCCCCTAGCACCGATTGCTGAGGGGCTGCCCTGCTCATGAATAACTTTGGAGCCCTGATGTGCATTGCCCCAAGTGATGTTACATTGGGGAATTCCTGCACATCCGAAGACTCAGCGTAGTCAATCCCCAGAGCATAGGTCTCCAAGGGGAGGCTGGTGAGCTCCCTCCCTGTGAGGGTGCGCTCTCTCCCAGTGGGGATCCCTCTGCAAGGCAGATGTCCCACAGCAGAGCTGGCATGTAGGTGACCACAGAACTCCCCAACTCTTGGGAGCGGGGAGCACACAAGCTGGCTGAGTCCCAAGCGATATTATGTTTGATTATCTCTGCCCCTGAGGTCCCAATTGCTCTTTTGCCGGGGCAAAGATGGTGGAGTGCATTGTGCACCCTTTAGGTGCAGATCAATCTGCAGGGCAGATGGCCCACAGCAGAGCTGGCACCCAGATGACCGCAGACCTGCCCCGCTCTTGGGTGCAGATGGAAGCCCAACAGGCTCTGTCCCAATGATGTTATATTGGCGAGTCCCTGCGTATCTAGAGGCTCAGCGCAGTCAATCCTCGGAGCAGAGGTCACCAAGGGGAGGCTGGTCAGATATTTTTTTTACCTCAATTTCAGAAAGTCTAAAAGTAGTAATTTAAAGATTATATTATAAAGAAAATAAATTCAACTAAGATAGAATTATGCAAGGGACCTCAATCAGCCTTTCCAAATATACATGATCTGATTTGTCTTGTGACAAAAAAGCCACATAGTCCCATGATCTGTAATCTACAGTCTTTTACAGTAATGTGGATACAGCTGTCTGTAGTGAAATACAGAAAGTTTAAGTAGATACTGAAAATTTCACTTAGTTAATTCTGAGGGGCCAGTGGTTATTGGGCTAAGGCTGGCTTGCATTGCTGTAGTGTAAGATCTTTTGTAAGATCATAAGCACCACACGGAAAGTTCGATTCCTATAGTTTGTTGTAATGTTTATTAAATGCTTAATGCAGGACATTCAACTGCCATTGTTGTGTTCTTCACTGAAACCTTCTCTTCATATCCTGTCTTTCCCCCCTCCACATCAGAGAGACAATTTTTACTATTTTTAGAACTTCATGAAAGTTTCTCCCCTCCTCCTTCCCTCATTCTTCCTTATCTTCTGTCTTTCCAACCTGCTTCCCTGCTACAGATGAGGGTTCCTATATTATGCACTGATCATGAACTTGGGAACTCCAAAAATCTTCCTAACTTAACCTCTTTAGTAGTTGAGATTAAAGGTTTGTAATACTGTGCCTAGCTCTCACAAAAGAGTTTGTTTTTACTGTATATATTCCCTTTCTATCTGGCTCAGAATGGTAAAATACTATGAGATAACATTATCAAGATATACCAGCATGGAGCACAAATACCTGTATGATGGAAGGTCTATGGGAATACTTTTTAAAAGCTCTAGTAATTGTTATATTTGTGGATGAAGCAGATCTGTGCACCAATATAGAGCTAGCATTTATTTGATACACATTGAAGCTTAACATTAAACAACACTCACCAAAACAAAATAACTCCAGTTGGGAAGGTGCCTTTCTAAGTTAAAGCATCTTACAGTCAGATCCTCATAATGCTTAAGGCAAAGAGGCCTTAATTTCTTTGATTTGTACTGTATACTTGCATTTTTCGTAAACAAAAACTGCAAAATTAACTAGTTATATTGAACTATTTGGTATGCAAACTATGTAGCAAAGTAATCTTATATATCCTATTTTGAACTGCCATTTAAGGAATTTTTGGTATTTAAGGAATCATGATTAAGACAATTTTTGTATTTTAGTAAACTTTTAGCATTATATGAGATTTTGAAATTTATAGTCAACAGGGCATATGGAAATGTAATTTATCAATAATTCCTATATCTTTATAATAAAATGGAAAGACTGGGAGATGCTATCATATCCCTGAAAATTTCACAGATTTTTAAGATAAAAAGAGTGATTTTGCTAAAACAATTACAACATGCCAGTGTGTATGTTGACTTCAGTTGGGATATCTATTAAACATTAGGATATGGAAGTATTGTGCTGGTTTCTTGACTTTGGAAAAACCCAACATACAGTTATTTCATTGGTGGTTTTGTAATTGAAGTTTTAGTAGGTTTAATTTTCAAGATTTTGTAGGAATTACTACACTAACAATGAAGGTGACCACAAGGGAAAATTATATGGAAACTATCTCAATGGAATATTCATTTCGTCTAGATGGTGGCCTTTTAGGGGTTGTGTGTATTGAAAATTATTGGATGTGTGCTCTTGAAAGTGCCTTTATGCCTGTTAGTATTAGTAGTATAAATCAAATGAACGCAAGTGCCCTTAATAAGTATGGCTGTGATATAAAATACCCTTATAAAAATATTCTTCATACACTTTCAATTTTTTGGTTTACATAAAAATTTCATGATAAAAAAAGAAAGAAATATTCTTACTTTTCAGTGTTTTAAAGATGGCTTTTTCTTACCTGAACTATGGTGTTCATTTTTCAACAAATCATGTTACTTACCACCACATGACTGAAAATAATGAGCAGCAGCAGATATTGAACTTTATATAACATTTATTAATATAAACCAGGACCCTGAATGAAAGCAATAATTACAGCAGTGCCCCTAATGAGGAAATATTTTAAGGGTTATAGATTTAATAGCACACAGACCTTGGCTGACACAATTTAAAGTGACAGATAAAATTTAAAGAGTAATATTTTACATTTATGATCAATAAATTATCAGTAGTTGTGTCATGTGGAGCCTAATCACTAATATCATTTCAAAACTTTGGTCCTAATGCAGCACACTTAATGCTTTATGCCTAAAACTAAGTCTTTCTGAAATGTGCTGATTTTCATTTCATCCCAGCCCCCAAATCCAGCAGGCACTTCCTGGGAACCCATAGGCCACTCTGACCAGGGAAACATGTCAACTACCTGCAGATCTTCACCTCTCCCTCCATTCCTCCAAGTTCAATCACCAAGGTTCATCCTCAGCTCAGGAACAGACATTCTGCTATGATCTCTCCTCACTCTCTGCTCCTGTTCCCAGGGAAATAGGCAGATCCTTGTTTTCCTCCATAGATTCTCTCAGCCTCACATCCAGCGGTTCACCATGACTGTCAGCTCCCAATACCTAGAAACATATTTCACCTGGAATCTCCAGTGGCCACACCTCTCAGGATCCCAGGAGAATTTCCTACCAGACAACAACCAGCACTGGCACTCTCCTAAGAACCAGACTGGGCAACAGGAACTAAGGGGGATGGGCAAGACTAAATATCAGAACCTAGATTTATAAGCTTCCCTGTTCCTAATCCTACATACAATTCATTGGACAACACAGGTAAGATATAGAGTAAGTATAGAGTAGGAGAAAATAAACAAACAAACAGATATAGTTAGGAAATCAAATAGAACAGATATGAATGGATGGCTGGAAAGGGAAGATCAAGCATGGAAGAGAGGGAAAAAGCAGGGGATACATGAGGCAAGACAAAACTAAGGGCTATGGAAACCTAATACAATAGACGCTTCCTACAATATATACATATATGAAGGTGATCTCAATGAAATCACCACACATTTGCTAGGAAGCAGGCAACTGGGAGGATGATGGTGTACCTCTCAAATGGTCAAGTGTTGGACAGCCAGAACCAGTCCCCATGAAGATTGTCTTTTGTGACAGATTTCTTCTGGGGAATAGCAGAATTTTTTTCCCCAAAAAACTATGCTTCAGCAAGATGTGAAAAAAAGGAAGGGGCAGTGGGAACTCCTCTGATTCCAGATATGATGATGGAACAGGACACCAGGAAACTCTCCACAAAGAATGGGTAGAATCAGTCATCTTCCTGGCCCCAGCCCTCCTTCAATGGCTGGTGAATGAGAAAGGTAAATGTCTGCTCTGAGAAGCAGACAACTAGACATGCACACTCAGAGAAGGAAGCTATTGAGAGGTGAAGTACTCAAGCAGGGTAAGATGGTGCATGTCCAAACAAGGATTGCTCTGTGACCTCACAGATGAATGCGGTCATGCTGGGAATTTCCTCTGCATGATCTGACCTGACTGATATGCAGTTCTATAAATCTACGTGTTTGTCTCCTTATATTTTTGTATAGTTTACTAAAGTAGTAATACAGTTTTAATAAGTAAATATTTTTAGGATGCAAAACTTGATTCTTCATCTTGATATGATTGTTCCCAAACTCCTTGATCTGGAAGAAGTAAAGGCCGTGTATTTAGTACTGAAAACAAAAATTAAATCACCAATGAATGTGGAAGCAGAACTCCCAACTGCCCATCTCTTGTCACCAAATGAATTTTCCAGTACCTCTGACTATCCAACCCTAAATGGGATGTCTCAGAGACCCCTCCAGAAAAGGAGGCAGAAAGAATAAAGCAGGGAATGAAAGACACCAATGGAACAAGGCCCTCTAAATCAAGATGATCATTGCTCACGTGAACACACAGAAAGTGCTGCAGCATACATAAGGCCTACAAGGGCCTTCTCCATGTCCTTTACATATATTAAGGCTTCCATGTAGTGTATTTGTGGGCTTACTGAGAGTGGGGATGAGTTATATTTCTGTGCCTTCTCTTTAGCTCTCTTCCTTGTTTGTTTGTTTTGTACAGATCCTGAACTCCGTTATCAGTCAGGCCAGAACATGCAACATGTTGGTGCGTTAGCTTTTGTTTCACCTTTTTACACTTTGTTTTGGTACTAACAAAGGAAGAAGTCAGGCTCTGGGGCCTATGGCATCCTTTGTAAACATATGACTGAGTCAGAAAATCATTAATAGAATAATGAGCAACAGAGTAGCAAGCATTCCCATAATTCAACACGGTCATGCCAGATCCTAAACTGAGTTAAACTGAAAGGACTCTTACAAAAATTAGGTCAGAAGTTGGCCAAGAAAAGGGTGACAGTAAGGGGGACTAGAAGTTGTCAGATCCTGGATTATTTGAAAAGCAGAACCAGCACCATCTGCTGATCTGGAATCTGACTACTTCTTGTGGTCTCCAGTAACAGAAGATTGAATAAGAAAAGGGTATATATGGGCACCAAGGGTCTATTTTTTTTCAAACATGAAGAATAAAGTTATGTCATTTACAAGGAAACCGATACAACTGGAGATAATCATATTTAATGAGTTTGGCTAGTCTCAGAAAGACAAATATATTTTCTCACATTTGTGGTTCCTAGATTTTCTTTAGTTACAGAGAATCATTGATGTGTCTATTAAATGGTATTAGAAGTTAATTAGAAATAAATGAATGGGAATAAAGGAGAAAAGTGAGAGAAGGGAGGAGAGAAGAGGGAGTAAGGGAGGCGTGAGAAGGGAGGAGGGAAGAGGGAGGAAGGGAGGAGTGAGAAGGGAGGAGGGAGGAGAGGAGGAGGGAGGGAGGGGAGGAGAGAAAACGGAGGAGTAGCAAGGGAAGGAGTAAGAGAGGGAAAGAGTGAGGAGGGGAAGAGGGAGAAGGGAGGAGGGAGGAAGGAGGAGGGGAGGATGGAGAAGGCAGGAGAGAGGAGGGGAGGAGAGGGAAAGAAACAGGGATGTGGTGGGAGATACGTTTATCATACAAAGCATATTTGTAAAATATTAGATTAAGTGGATAATTAAATTTTAAAAAATAAGAAATGTGCTGATCTTGTGTTCATATTATATAACTGTATAATAGGTGTTTTTTTCTTTAAAGTCTCAGCCTTATGTATGTATTTGTGCTATATAACCCATCACACACAAATAAATGTGAGCATGAGTTCATATGCTCCCCTTCTATTTCTACAGTTAGAAACAATAGTTATTTACCTATTTCATGAGGGAGAAAAGCATTCTCAGTACTATGTGTCAAACTGTCATGTTTAATAGGAAATATGTATCAGTTGTATACCAGCTTTGGATATATTAGATAATCTTTGTTGAGACCTAGAGACATGTGGAGCAGGTACACACAACTTTTCAGGCCATAAATGTTGCTTGTGTGACAAAACACTGAGATTTGGGGATCTGACCATTGGGTTTTTTCCACATTGATTTATTTATTCACTTTACATGCCTACTTCAGCCCACCCACCCTCCTCTCTCCCAGTCCTACTATCTCTCAACTTCTTCCCCCTTATCTCGTCCCTTTTTCCTCAGAGAGGGATAAGACACCCATAGGTACCAAACAGGCCTGGCACATGAAGGCTCAGCAGGATTAAGCTTATCCTCTCCCACTGAGGCCAGACAACACAGCCCGGCCTCAGGAAAGGGATGCAAAGGCAGGCAACAGAGTTAAAGATAGTCCCCACCACTTACCCTACTCCAATTGTTAGGGGACTCACATGAAGACCAAGCTGTGCATCTTCTATATAAGTGTATGGGGCCTAGGTCCAGCCTCTGCATCATCTTCGGTTGGTTGTTCAGTCTCTGTGAGCCCCCATGGGTCCAGGTTAGTTGGCTCTGTGGTTCTTCTTGTTGTGCCCTTGACCCCTGGCTCCCTCAATCCTATCCCTAAGTCTTCCACAAGACTCCTGAGCTCTGTCTCATGTTTGACTGAGAGTCTCTGCATCTGTTTACATCAACTGCTAGATGGAGCCTCTCAGAGGAGTTATGGTAGGCTCCTGTCTGCAAGCAAAGCAGAGCATCAGCAACAGTGTCAGGGATTGTCTCTCTCCCATGAGATAGGATTGAAGCTGGGGCAGTCATTGGTTGTCACTTCCCTCAATCTCTGCTTTATCTTTATCCCAGAACGTCTTGTAGGCAGGACAAATTTAGGGTTTAAGGTTTTGTGAGTGAGTTGATGTCCCACTTCCAACACTGGAAGTCCCACCTATGGCTATAGGCTATATCAGTCTTCATATCCCCAGTTGCTAGAAGTCTCAATTAGAATCATCCACATAATCCTGGGAGCCATACCCACCTCCCATCACAGGTCTCCACCAATTTCCATCTCTCTCAAAGCACTACTCTTTCCTGCTGCCTTACTCTCCCCATACCTGATCTCCACCCCTATTTTTCTCTTCTCTCCAACCCATCCAATTTCCTCCCTCTATCTACTAACAATGACTATTTTATTTCGCCATCTAAGCAAGATTCAAGTATCTTACCTTGGGCCTTCCTATTTACTTATCTATTTTTGGGTCTTTAAATTGTAGAGTGGGTATCCTGTACTTTATGGTTAATATCCATACTGTGGATGGCTTTCTGGTCTTGGTTACCTCTCTCAGGATGATATTTTCTCGTTCCATCTATATGACTGCAAATTTCATGATGTCTTTGTTTTAGCTGTGTAGTATTCCACTGTGCAAATGTGCCACATTTTTTTTAATCCATCCTTTGATTGATGGAAATTCTAGGTTGTTTCCGCTTTCAGGCTTGTATAAATAAAGCTGCTGTGAACATACCCCTTGTGGTATGGTGGAACATCTTTTGTGTATATTCACAGGAGTTGTATAGCTGACTTTGATACAATTATTCCCAATTTTCGGAGAGACTGCTAAACAGATTTCCAAAGTTTGCACTCCCACCTACAAGGTGTTCCTGCTGCATATAGCCCTCAGACTCACCAGCATATTTTTGATCTGAGCCATTCTGGCAGATGTAAGGTGAAATCTCAGTCATTTGGACTTGTATTTCCCTGATGATTAAGGGCATTGAACACTTAAAAGTGCTTCTAGACCATTAGAGATTCCTCTATTGATAATTTTCTGTTTAGCTCTTTTCCCTATTTTTAAATTGGTTTATTTGGTTTGTTAGTGTTTAATTTCTTGAGTCATTTATCTAATTTGGATGTTAGCCTGCTGTCAAATGTAGGGTTAGCTAAGAACTTTCCCCTATTTTGCCATATTGATGGTATCCTTTGCTTTATAGAGCTTTTCAGCTTCATTAGCTCCCATGTTTTCAGTTGTTGATCTTAGAACCAGAGTCACTGGTGTTCTGTTCAGGAAGTTGTCTCCTATATCAATGTATTCATAGGAGTTCCCAACACTTATTTATATTCAATTTAGGCTATCTGGTTTTATGTTGAGGTCCTTAATCCATTTGGAGTTGAGTTTTGTGCAGGGTGATCAATATGGAACTATTTGCACTCTTCTACATGCAGACATAAGATGTTTTCTTTTTTACATTGGACAGCTTTGGATTCTTTGTCAAAAGTTAAGGGTCCATAGGTCTGTGGGTTTATTTCTGAGTCATTGATTCTGTTTCATTGATCATCCCATTTTTATACCAATAACATGTGGTTTTTATTACTATTGCTTTGTAGTTCAGCTTGAAATCAGAGATGGTGATACCTTCAAAAATTCTTTGATTGTGCAGGATTATTTTAGCTATCCATAAGAAGTTGAGAATTACTTTTACAAGGTCTGTTAAGAATTGTGTTGGAATTTTGATGGTAATTGCATTGAATCTGCAATTCAATTGCTTTTGGTAATTACCATTTTTTCGTATCTGCCATTTTCACATTGTCAAATGATAACGGCCATATTTACTATGTTAATTCTAACAATCCATGACCATGGAGGAACCTTTCCATCATCTTATATTTTCTTCAATTTCTTTCCTCAGAGAATTGCAGTTCTTGTCATACAGGTCTGTCACTTGCTTGGTTAGAGATATTTTGTATTATTTGTGGCTATTATAAATGGTGTTGTTTCCCTAATTTCTTTCTCAGCTGGTTGATGAGTTATAAAAAGGAAGGCTACTGATTTTTTTGAGTTAATTTTATATCCAGTCACTTTTCTGAAGGTGTTTATCAGCTATAGTAATTCTCTGGTAGAGTTTTGGGGTCACTTATGTATGCTATCATATTATTTGAGAATACTTTGACTTCTTTCTTTCCAATATATATCCCCTTGAGATCCTTATGTTATATTATTGCTTTAGCTAGAGGTTCAAGAACTATATTGAATAGGTACAGAAAAGGTGGACAGCTTGTCTTGTCCCTGATTTTAGTGGACTTGCTTTAAATTTCTCTCAACTTAATTTGAAGTTGTCTATTGGCTTGCTTTATGTTGCCTTTATTTTATTTAGGTACCCACTGTGTGTCTTTGTTCTCTCCGAGAATTTTAATGTGAAGGGGTGTTGGATTGTGTCGAAAGCTTTTTTTAGTAACTAATGAGATGATCATGTGTTTTTTTTTCTTTCAGTTTGTTTCTATGGTGGATTATGTTGGTGGATTTTCATATATTGAACCATCCCTGCATCTCTAGGATGAAGCCCTACTTGATCATTGTGAAAAATGCTTTTGACGTGTTCTAGGATTTGGTTTGAGATAATTTTACTCATTATTTTTGCATCAGTGTTCATAAGAGAAATTGGCTGAAACTTTCTTTCTTTGTTGAATCTTTGTGTGGTTTAAGTATTACGGTGAGAGTGGGCTCCTAGAATTTACTTGTTCCTTCTGTTTCTATTTTGTGGAATTGTTTGAAGAATATTGGTATTACCTGTTCTTCAAAAGTCTGGTAGAATTCTGCTCTAAAACCATCCTGCCTCGGACTTTTGTTTTGGTTGGAAGATTTTTTTTTTATTAGATATATTCTTTATTTACATTTCAAATGTCCCCTTTCTAGTTGGAAGATTTTTAATGACTTCTTCTACATTCTTAGGGGCAATAGGATTATTTAAATAGTTTACTCGATCTTGATTTCACTTTGGTAAGTAGTATTTATTATGAAAATTTTCCATTTCATTAATATTTTCCAATTTTGTCGAGTACAAGCTTTTGAAGAAAGACCTGGATTTCCTCAGTGTCTGTTGCTATGCACCCTCTTCTGATTTTGTTATATTGAATACTGTCTCTCTGTCTTTAAGTTAGTTTGGCTACACTTTTGTCTATCTCATTGATTTTCTCAAAGAACAACTCTTGGTTTCGCTGAGACTTTGTATTATTCTCTTTGTTTCTAATTTATTTATTTTAGACCTGATTTAGTTTATTTTTTTCCTTATTCTCCTCTTGGGTGTGTTTTTACTTCTTTTTTGTAAAAGAGGTTTTAGATGTGTTTTTAAGTTGCTAGTATGAGAGTACTCTCCATTTTCTTTATGAAGGCATTTAATGCTGTGAACTTTCCTCTTAGCACTGCTTTCACAGCTTCCAATAAGTTTGGGTATGTTGTGCCTTCATTTTCACTGAATTCTAAAAATATTTAATTTCTTTATTTGTTTTCCAGACCCACTAGTCACTCAGCAGAGAGTTGTTCATTTTTCATGAGTTTGTAGGCTTCCTGTTGTTGAACTCCAGCTTTAATCCATGGTGGTCTGATGAGATACTAGGTGTTATTGCAATTTTCTTGCATCATTTGAGGTTTGCTTTGCGGTCCTCTTTGGAGAAGGTTCATTGCAGTGCTGAGAAGAAGGTATGTTCTCATGAGTTTGGGTGAAACGTTATGTAGATATCTATTAAGACCATGTAATTCAGAACCTCTGTTAGTTTCACAATTTCTATGTTTAGTTTTTGTCTCAATGACCTGTCCAGTAGCGAGAGTTGGGTGTTGTAGTCTATTAATTTGTGGTGTTCTATGTGTGATTTAATTTTAATAATGTTTCTTTTATGAATGTGGGTAACCTTGCACTTAGAACATAGATGTTAAGAATTTAGGTGTCATTTTGCTGAATTTTTCCTTTGATGAATATGAAGTATCCTTCCCCAGCTCTTTTGACTAATTTACTTGAAAGTTCATTTTATTAGATATTAGCTATTCTAAAAGCTATTCTAGCTTTTTTCTTGGGTCCTTTTGCTTCGAATATCTCTTTGTAACCCTGTATTCTGAAGTAATGACTATCTTTGTTGCTGAGGTATGTTTCTTATATATAGCAGAATGAGGGATCTCATTTTTTGCAGCAATTCTGCTAGTCTTTCTTTTTGTTGGAGAATTGAGTCCATTAGTATTGAGAGATATTAATAACCAATGATTGTAAATTCTTGTTACTTTGATGTTTATGTGTTAGAGAGAGAATGTGTGTGCCCTTGTGCAAGCATGTGTGTGTGTGAGTGTGTGTGTGTGTGTGTGTGTGTGTGTGTGTGTATTTCCCTTCATGTGGTTATACTGTTGTGGGGTCTTTTATTTCTTGTATTTTCTTGGTTGTAGTTAGCCTCCTTATGTTCAGGTTTTCCTTCTAGTATCTTCCATAGGAAAAGATTTGTGGATCGATATTATTTAAATCTGGTTTTGTCACATAATATCTTATTTTCTCCATCTATGTTGATTGAAAGTTTTGCTGGGCAAAGTAGTCTGTGCTGGAAGCTGTGGCTTTCAGAGTCTCTGTTGAGAAATTGGGTGTAATTCTGAGAGGTTTGCCTTTATATGTTACTTGGTCTTTTCCCCTTTTAGCTTTTAATAATCTTTCTTCCATTTGTAGATTTGGTGTTTTGATTATTATGTGGTTGGAAGATTTTTTTCTGGTCCAATCAATTTGGTGTTCTGTAAGCTTCTTGTATGTTTACAGGCACATCTTTAGGTTTAGAAAATTTTCTTCTATATTTTGTCGAAAATATTTTCTGGCCTTGTAGCTAGGCCTCATCACATTCTTCTATTCCTATTAATCATAGGTTTGGTCTTTACATAGTATCCTGGATTTCTTGGGCTTTTTGTATCAGGGCCTTTTTAGATTTAATATTTTCTTTGAGTGATGTATCGATTTCTTCAGTTATAACTGGTATGCCTGAGATTCTTTCTCCCATGTCTTATATTCTGTTGGTGATGCTTGCATCTGTAGGTCTTGTTCTCATCCCTAGGTTTTCCATATCCAGGTTTCCCTCAGCTTCTTTTTTTATTTTTATTGCTTCAATGTCCAGTTTTAGGTCTTGAATAGATTTATTCATTTCCTTCACCTCTTTAATTGTATGTTCCTCTATTTCTTTAAGGGATTTACTAATGTCCTCTTTAACAGACTCTATCGTCTGTAAAAGGCTGGATTTCAGGCCATCTTTCGTTTCAGATGTGTTAGGATATCTAGGGCTTGCTGTAGTAGGATAGCTGTACTCTGGTGGTGCCATATTGCTCTGGCTCTTGCTATTTGTGTTCTTATGCTGGCCTCTAGCCATTTTATTGTCCCTGTTCAAGATACCACCCAGTCTTCTTGGCGTCATAGGCAAAGGCATTGGTCTTACAATGAAGCTCAGTGAACATCACATTTCTCACTCCTGCTGGCTGTGCCACAGGTGGACATGGGTGTTCCTAGGGTGCTGCAGACCTCTTCAGGAAGGCAGGCAGAGCTATGGGATAGATGATGACGATCAGGGGACAGCACACAGCTCATTTCTGCTGGCTGTGCTTCAGATGAAGCCAGCAAACCCCACCCATGGTATCAAAGTGAGTCTATTAATGTGTGGGAACTCTATGTGTGATTTAAGCTTTAGTAATATTTCTTTTATGAGTGTGGGTATGCTTGTATTTGGAACATAGATGTTAAGAATTTCGATGTTATCTTGGTGGAATTTTCTTTTGATGAATATGAAGTGCCCTTTCCTATCCCTTGAATTGAACCAACTGATACATAGATAATGAACATATATTATGTTTGTACCATAGCATGATACTTTGCCTTGAAAACAGACTTGTTTTCATTTGCAACAATTTACAAATTCCAGCAAGTCATTTCACAATGACAGTCTCAAAAAGACAAATGCCATATGTCCTCATTTCTGTAGAGAATCTAATGTTATTGATCTTAAAGAATTATATATATATATATATACATACATATATATATATATATACATACATATATATATATATATATATATATATATATATATATATATATATATATATATATATGAGAGGCATTGCCAACTGCTACCAGGGTTGGATTTAGGAGAGAGATGGTTCAAAGATAAAACGATTTTAGCTACTTGAGGTGACACCTTGAGTACTAATTTCATATTAATGCACCTTAAATGTGCATAGAGGATTTTCGGTCCACTGTTTTTATGTTTTTATGATACAAGCTGAGCATAATTGAAATTATTCCTGTCTGTCATTTTATTGTTGCAACAAAGGCTACAATGGCCCTGTGCTAATTATGTCTACTATTTCTAACTCTAACCTTGAACTGAATATTCTTAGAGATGTACTCTTTAATTGAACATGCTTTGAAATGTGTCTCACCCCCAATGTACTTTCCTATATAAATGCATAGTCGTTTCTTGGATAAAATTCCTAGGCTTCTTTTCTTCAAGGAATGTATTGCTTTGAAAATGACTCCTGTGCTCTCCTTATCTGCTGGAGGTCTTGACTTTTTGGCCATGTTTATTTAAGGTTTTGCACTCATTGCAATTCAAACCCAGTGAGTTTCTGTGACAAAGAGGAGGAAGGTTTTTGGTTTGTGATCTCTTGCATAGCATGGCAGAAACAGCAAATCATGTCCATTTTGAAATCTAGACAAGAACATTTTCCATTATTTTACTTCAAACCATAAGTAATGAAGATCATGGGAATGCTTTTGATTTGATTTAAGTATTCCACTTTATATTTATGAATCATAACATCTCATTGTATCCCATAAATACCCACAACTATAATCTGTCAAATGTAATTAAAACTGTATTATAAATTATGTATAAATTACAGGTTTAATAAGAAAAAATTTCCTTAAAGGGCCTTTATATAATAAAAGCTATATCTTTGAGAAAATTTTAAAAGCCTATTGAAATCATTCCTTTGATTGATAATACAAGTCATGCAGATAACTTGCTGTTGTCTGTTGGAACAGAAAAATTAACTCTACATTGTTTTTACTTTAGGACTTTACAACTCTGGCTAATTTTTTCTCTTGACCACTGTTGAGGCTCCACATACACTGTGTCTCTATTCCCTAATGACTCTCACTGCTTCTAAATTAACCTCATTTTTCTTTCTTTTTTTTTTGGAGAAAATCAAAACTCTGTCTTCCTCTAATGTCTACAACTGCTTCTAAATTAACCTCATTTTTCTTTGATATTTTAAAAATAAATTGCTTTCATAGTACGATTTCACAGTGGCTGTCCTATGGTGTACAATGTTTTGCATATTTACTAGTACAATGTATTTATTATAATGCTGTAACCCTATTCTTTCTAGACTCATTGCCTAGAGGATAGACATTTGTGTTCATCTCGTCCAGCAAAAACTGAGAATTCCCAGGAGCTCCATACAGTACATAGAGTCTTACACTGAGGCAAATAAACATGGAGGGATGTATCATTCAGAATTGAATCATGTGTCTGTGTGCAAAAGAGACAAGTAGAATCAGCAGAATGAGATGGACAACAGAGCAGGTCAACAGACAGCGCAGGCGCAAGCTGGCTGAGATGCTGAGTGGGATCCTGTCTGCTCTTCTAAACTTGAGTTGGCTCTATCTACTCACACATGTGCTTGCCATGGCATGTGATTCATGCACATGCAACATAACTCTGGAAGATATTCTATGTCTGAGTACTATTACATTAAAATCACAAAAGAACACACATGGTATGCAGTCACTGATAAGGGGATATTAACCCAGAATCTCGGAATACCCTAGACACAATTCGCATATCAATAGATTTCTAAGAAGATAGAAGGAGAGACCCCTGGTCCTGGAAAGACTGGATGTAGGGGAATGCCAGGACAGAGAAGGGAGAGGGGGTTGAATGGGGAAAAGAGGGAGGGAAGGGGGCTTATGGGACTTTCGGGGAGGGAGGAAACGGGAAAGGGAAAATGATTTTGAATGTAAATAAAAAAAAACTTAGAAAATAAAATTAAAAAACTAACAGTGTTATACATCCTAATATTACTCATTTTATATTAGTTATGACATATGTAATGTTAATATTACAATAAATGTATAGTATATGCATATATAAGCTACACTGACTAATAAAAGTAATACTCACTTTTTAAAGCCCTGTTAAATTCTGTAGAGAAAGCCTTTGGATGACATTAATAGAGTTTATATAACAGTTTTTTAAAATAAACTTCTAAATGATGGCTTCTATACAAGCAAGCAGAAATGGAAAAAAATAAATACCAGTATTTGAGCATATCAGCTCCCAATCATATCATTTCAGAAGATCAAGTCAACTAAAGTTGATGTGTTCACAGAATAAACAAATCATTTTCAGGTAATGATATATAATCATCCCATACAAAAGATCATCACTCGAGGTTAGTTATAATAATTTTTTCTTAATGTATCAAAATGTTATGTAGGGCTAATGTGACTTTACTTCTTTAGTATCCTTCTGCTAAGTTATGTATTCTTTCTTTGTCCTAGATATTCTTAGAGCTCAAGTTTGAAGTTAACTGTTTAGGTTTTATCAGGAGGAATAGTTATACTAGAGAATAGCACCAGAGGGAAATCTTCGCAGGAGACAGAATTCCAAGCTATAAGTTGGTCATGCATTCACTCCATACAGAGTTTGATATGCCCCAAGGCATGGGCATATAGAGAAGACTAACTTGGCTTGGCTGGGTTTGGAGACTGCAACAAGTAATATTGGAAGACTGGGGAAATGGAAGTTTGAGGGAAAGGCATGATGGTAGACAACTGGGTATGGACCCAAGGTATCAGAGTGTACTGAAAGTATCAGAATGTTCATGTTTGGGGAAAACATCTATCAGAAAATAAATCCCAGAGAAGACTGTTCAAAACTGAGACAGGGAGTACTCAAAAATCTTAGAAATTAAGAATGAGTGCCTGCTTAGACATGAGGCCTGGAGTTCACAGTCCAGAAGTCAAGCATAGTGGCTCATAATTACCTGTAACTATTTCCAAGGACCTAACACCCACTCTTTCTGACCTTCATAGTCAACTATACACACACACACACACACACACACACACACACACACACACACACACACACACAGAAGAATATGTACCAGTACAAAGAAATACATGTAGATGAACACAGATACAATCATCAATAATTAATTTTTAATAAAACAACTAACCAGAAGAGGGGTAGAAAGATTGCAAGGACCAAAGGGTCAAGGAGTTTGCTGTGAAAGTATGTCTCCTAGCTACAGCCATAAAGTCTTGCCAACATAGCTCTCCAAAGGTGAGCTGAACAAAGATGATAACAATGAACATATCAAAGTGAATGGAGGGGGGGGAAGCCAATAAGACCTCGATCCTACACCAAGAACTATAGACAACTAAGAAATGTGGAAGCAGAAGAGGTCCTCTTCCCTAGGGAAGAACACACCAGTTGTTTGTCTATTGCCAAATGATCAGTCCTGAAAACACACATACAACAAACATATGTATGGCTGAGCAGGATATGTATGTATATATGGTAAAAGAGGCCGTGAATTTTTAGAAGATGCTTGGATGGAGAAAAGGAAAAAATAGTGTAAATTTTTAGAAGGCATCTGTCATATTGCTTTTGCAATAATGGGAATCCTCTGATTAACTAAGACCAAAACTTTACCAAGTTAAGGAAAAAGCCAACAACAAAACAAACAAACAAAAACAGCAATAGCAAAAACCAACTAAACATTTACAGGGTTGTCCTAGAAATATCTGCATGACTCACTCCTTTGGTACCAGTGTGTATGTAATGGGTCAGTGAGCTGTAGAGCCATGTACCCTTGCTATTTCCTTTCAGTTTCAAATTCACCTTTTACCCTTGCGAAAATAGGGTATAAAGACTTTAAGCATCTTCACTTTGCCTGAGAGCACCTCATCGTGCTCTAAGTGGATGAGGATGCAAAGGCACTGAAGGAGGAAACACGGTTCCCTCCTGGTCCCACTTTGCTTGCTCAACAGGCTCCCAGAGCTTAGTGCTCGTCCACCTTAGGCCTTGGCAGTACAGAAATCTCCCTCTTGTGGTTCTGTAGCCCAGCAGTACCTTCATGGTATACCTCTCCACAAAGAATTTTCTCTAGAGCCTAGAAAGGAGACGATTTCTCCTATAAGGCAGACGTTCAGCTGGCTTTGCCACCAGGATGTCTCAGTGAGCAACAGACATGTCATCATGAACAAGGACATGATCTTCACTCTGATGCTACAAGGCCTCTTCTCGATATTCCTTTCTCTTCCTAGAGGTAGCCGCCATTCCTTATCCCTACCATGACTGAACTTCATAGGGTTCTCTTTATTTCATACTATTCACCTACACACTTCAGGTTAATAATTATTTATATTAAACTTTTTCTGTAACCATCACAGTGTGGTTTCTCAGGACAGGGATCCCTGTGTGAGTCCAGCTAGAATGGTCTCCCTTTCACTGCAAATAACATTGCTACAGGTATTTTTTTAAAGAATAACTTAACTAAAGTCATGGAAATCTAAAATGAGGTATTCTTTTTTTTCTTCATTCCTGGAGGTCTGCACCTAGCTACTTGATGGCAAATTGGTGACCATTAGAACACAAAAAGTACCCTAGGAACCTGCTCAGTTGTAATTACAAATTCACAGTGGCAGCAGTTACAATCCAACAAGGGTTAAATTGCTGGGTGCTATATCTCCTCCTGGAAGAAGAGCCCATCACATCAGGAACCATGAAATCAAAGCTGTTTATGTCCTGGATAGGAATGAAATTATATCAAATGGATGGTAGAAGAAAGATATATCGAATATTAATAAGGATGAAAGGGTGATTTGAGCTTGAACTGGAGTTTGTTGCACTGATTATTGCACACTGTGTATTGCTAAACTGAACAGTGTGAATGAAAGGGATATGACTTTTAAAATGTATATACATATATTTATATATTTTACATTCTGTTCTCTGGAATCTCCTTGTGAATCCAGAGAGCACCTCTATTCTGATACATGTTTCCTTGGGGCTTCTCTGATGCCACCACATGCAATATCTGTGGGAAACTTTCATTTATTTATCATAAGCATTAATCTGTTTAAGATGAGTTTTTATTAATAGTCTGTGTATGCTTGAGTGAACATTTGTGCATCATGTTGATCTATTGGAGAAGTAGTTATAGGCAGTTGATAACTGATATTGATGCTATGAACCAAGACAGAATAGTACGTGTTCTCAACCATTGAGTTGTCTCTTTATCTGCACCACAAACAAATTTTGAGATGCAAGAAGATTGACATCTGAGGGAATGGCAGGCTCACTGGGCTTTGGTAGCCATGGTTAAATGCTCCCTCACTGTCTCTCAAATTATGTACTTTTTTTAAGCTATTTGTTTTTATTTTATGCATGGGAGCTTTTGTCTACATGTTTTACTGGTCACAATACTTGCTGAGACCAGAAGAGGATGTCAGATCCCTGGAACTGGAGTTATAAATAATCATGAGAATCTATGTAGTGCTAGGAATTGAACCAGGATCCTCAAAAAGTGCAATTTGCACTCTTAATCACTGAACCCTCTCTCAACCTCATCACGGACTGATTGAGTGAATGTTTTATATACAGGTTCTAGGGCTCACAGCAGAATTGAGTCCTGATTGCTAAAAGTTATGAAATGAAGATGACATGTGGAATTGACTTTCCTTCCAGTCCTCTACCTATAGTTTTGGAACCATCAAAATAAAATACCTCCACTGCCCAGGTCCTGCCTCAGCATGAGAAGGGTCCTGAAAAAGGCCAGAATAGGAGTGATGCTAATCTAATAATGACTCAAAGTCAACAGTGGATGCAAGCTTTCAGTTCAAATTCTTTCTCTTTGCCCAAGGATTCTCATCATCCTTCCTGTCCTTTCTTTCTTCTCCCTTCTTTCCTTCCCTCATCTTTTTGCCTTCTCCTTTCTCATGCTTTTTCCTTCTCCTGACCAAAGGGTCTTTTATTTACTAAAGCTATACCAGTAAGGTTTTGATCATTATTAATCATATTTTTAGAAATCCTTAAATTTACATAAACTTTATGAATCCTGATCCAATAGTGCCAATCCCTGCTTCATTAAAACAAAAACTAAACACAAAACAGAAGCACATTTCCCTATAGTTTTTCACAGCCTGTTCTTCACAGATAGCTAGGCACAGCTCTTGTGGTTTCCTCGTACAGCAGACAGCAGTCTTTAGTATATATTTTAATGTAAAATTGAAAAGGTGACAGACTACTAGAGTTAAAATGATTTCTTACAAAGTTTTAAAATGTATGTAAGGAAAGCAGCTAGCTCTCTTTAGTATCTCTCAAGACATTATTATCTCCAATTCTTCAAGTAACTAGGAAAATAAAATATTAACTTTTTATGTGCTTATACATCATCTTTTAATTCTCTAATCTTCGTTTCTTCTCTTAGCAATTCCATAGCCTCATATACTCTCCTTCTAATACTATTTATTTCTAGATCTTATACAAGCGTTTCTCCTATAAAATAAACCCATCTATCATTTGTTTGTTTGCTATAGCTTCCTTTTTTTTCCCATTCATGCCTTTTCTTTTTGAGACTACTTTAACTCTCTAACCTTGATGTCCCCAAGTTCACCCTGGCTCATTAATGCAGCAGTTATTGCACAGGTATCTATCTCCTCATAATTCCAAGTACAAGGCCAAGTCTGACAATGATCTATTTCTGCAAAGGACCATGTAGGCTTTTATGACCTCTGTGGTTATGTTGTCTAGATCCTTTCCCATGGCCCTAAAGGCTACGCAGAAGGCCTGTTTCCAATCCTCTACAGCCTCATGACCATCCATTCCTCAATCCGGAGAACCGGATCTGTTTCATTTATTATGGTGTGATTAGCTCTGAGTAATAGGGAAAATATATTTCCCAAAAGGAGATTGAAAGTAAAATAGAAGACACAGTAGATCAGTTTCAGGCCAATAACAACCATTAGCATACGTGGGGATCATGGGAATCAACAGGCTGGCAATGCTCCAGGGGCAAGAACTACATCACACCTCCACTTACACAGCCATGCCAGACCTGGCACTGCATCGAGGTATCATTGTGGACTTTGGTTCTAGAGCTCTATTTGCCATATTAATTACTCTCTTTGCTTCTGTGCCAAACTCATCATGAGAAGCAACTTAAAGAAAGACAAATTCTTGCTGCAGGTATGAAGACATCTGTCACAGTGACGAGGAGATGGCAGCAGGTTTTTAATTCAGTCAACTGCCCATATGGCTTTAGATCAGGAAGCTGGGACAGGACAGGAAGACAGGCATAGCTACAAATCAGGAGGCCCATCTGCAGTGACTTACTTCCTATAGCTTGGCCGACCTCGTAAAATTTTCACAATTTCCTGAAACAGAATTCCCTGATAGGGGTCAACTGTTCAAACACATAAACCTGTAGGAGACATTTTATACTAAATCCATTAGCGAGGTAAGAAGAATTTTCTTTGCCTTTATTCTCTATTTCATACATGTGTTTCACTTCTTTTGGTGTTAATTTGAATGTGGATGGTTGCATGGGTCTAACCTTAGCCTAATTGCTCTTCTCCATTCACTCTCCTGCTCATATGCTCTTATATTTCAAATAACGATTTGTTCACTAAACTCCCCCATCTGTTCTTCCTTCCCACTTCACTCATCGGTCTTGTATAATTTACATGCCAAACTCTTGATTTATAAGTGGGTGTTATGGAGACAGAGTCTCAGTTTGTAGTTCATGGAAGTCTTAGGGCTAAAGAGATGGCTCAGTGGTTGTCAGTATTTACTGGCTGTTCTTTCAGAGGACTCAGCTTAGATTCCCAGCACACACATGATGGCCCACATGCATCTGTAACTGCAGTTTCAGTAGATTCAATGCACAATTCTGGCCTCAGTGGCAAAACACACACAAGTGGTGAGCAGCAATACATGAAGACAAAAGAGTCATGCACATTAAAACTATTATTATTATTATTATTATTATTATTATTATTATTATTATTATTGGTAATCTTTAACCTAATGTTATCATTTCTCAGCTGCTTAGTATTGGAATTACAGATGTCAACCAGTATAATCAAATTTAAACCTTATTATCCATTAGAATCTCCATGTAAATGCTCTAAACAGTTCTCACTCACCTCCTCTATTTCTTTCTTAATGAATGGTAGCATGTGTTTGAAGTCACACCAGTTTGAAAGTTGTGAATGACTCTTCATAACTCTCTATGACTAGCCCCAGGCAAACAAGAAGCATGAAATGCTGATTTCTACCTTCATCAGCCCCTCCCTTTCAATCTACATCTTCTTTCTACCTGTAGTCTCCAATTTAGAACCAGGTATTCTTTTGATTCCACTTATGCAGGAGTCTTGCAGAACTGAACTCACAGGAGTGAACTAAGTTACTAAACTGATACAAAGAAGTCAGTACAAGAAAAGTGGGAGCTGACTGCTTACTTCCCTGACTCATGAGAAATGCTGACCTCAACATAAGGACTGGTCTTCACTAAATGCAGTGTCTGTATGCTGAGTGAGTAAGTGCACACCTGACTCGTGAGACAGAAGTCATAATCAGTGGGAAACATAATTTATGTAAGGGAGAACAAGAGAAAAAGGAAAGGTTATAGTGAGTGATGCTTCTTCAAAACACTGTCTGCAAATAAAGTACTTGCCAAGACTCCACCAGCAACATGGAGTTCAGGGCCCTTTTATCTTTCATATGGACAAATGAAGCTTTAAACCTCCTCATGATCTTGAACATATTGGAATGCAAGTGGTTAGTGTTTAGGCTATATATGTGTAATAGACACAGGTACGGGCATATTTCTGGGGTTGGCAGATATAAATAGAGTGTTTTAGTACACTTGTTTGTTACTGGGAAGATGTCATAGCAAAGACAGGGAATACAAAACTAGGAAAGGAAAAATTGTGAGTTATCAGTTATAAGTCTCAAAATGGAAACATCTATTGCAAATTCCCTCCTTTTCATTTCCAATGTGGTGCATATTTTCATATACCTCTTTAGGTACTGTTTTACAGTAATGTACAGACAATCACTCTGCCTTTTTATTTAAAAAATAATTACATTAGAGAACTATATTTTATGGAGAAATTAAGTGGTTTAGAGACACAAGTTAAAGAGAAATAACGATTTTCTATTAAGAATACTGTAGTTCACATATAATTAGTTAACTTAGTAAGATGGAAATTATAGTTAGACAGATGCTGAATTATTCTCAGGTAATGCTGGATTTCATTGAAATTATCCATTCTTCAAGTGTGAAAATACCTATCCATAACAGTTTATCGCTTTATAGGTCCATTTCTTTTGTTGGAATTGTCATTGGGATCTTCATTGACATAAAGAAAGACAAGTTCTAAATACCAGTGGTTTGCAGAAAGAATATGACTTTAACAGACCAATGGAGGGTAATTATTACTACATAGATTGACTTCATTTTTATTTTTGCCATGATGGTTTGAAAGACTTTTTTCCTGAAAGAATGATATTTATAAAAAAACTTTTTGAATCAACTGGAATATAGTTATTGGGACCAAAGTATCAAGCTCTTTACTACTGCTCTGGATAGAAGCCAAATGACAGTAATTGCTTTTACACAGCCTAGAAGCAGGTGACCTGCCATCTGGACATGTGTCCTCCAGTTCAGTGAGCAGGGCTGCTGATAAAACGCTGCACTCCTGGCCTTCAGGCAACAAAAAGCAGGGGAGAATATAGTCCTATAGCCTAATAATAACTTTCTTTTCACTTCAGGATTGAGAGTTCCTTTGCATTTGGTGAAGATTTTAAAGAAAATACCCAGGACAGGAGATTGAAAGGTGCCTGTTGTCCCAGACATTCAAGCTATGATTGAAGTCGAATGTTTCTTGATTTACTGATTGGTAATTCCAAGTGTTATCGTAGTCATAGCCTCATAAAACATTGTTGAGTAGCATGTGAAATCTACCAATGTGGATCCTGAATGGGAGAGCTGTGTTCCCCATCTGGGATATCCTTTTTCCATCAAATGTAATTTGGTAGCCCCGGCCAGGAAACTCAATGCTACACTTCAACAAGCCATCCATCCATCTTCTTTCTATGGCTGTCGTAACATTTCCTGAAATCTTTAATTCTTTCTCTCCTCAAATCAAGGAGCATTACACTCCTGGTCATCTCTCTGTGACTTAGAAGGTTTCCCCTTATTTTTAATTTCTTAATCCAGTAGGCTGGACTCACCCGAAATTCATTCTCAGGACAGTCACTGGTTGCCTTGTAGCTATTACTTGACAGTGCTATAATTAGTTAGGCCATTTTACATCTGCTTCCCCAGCTGGGCACTGTTCTCTTCTATACAGTGATTTGTATCATAACTGAAAGGACCTTCTTTCAAAAAGTGAATTCGTTGTATTCAGAAATAATGTAAAATTGTACACATTCTACATGGTAGACATTGACAGCTAGGAAAATTTATTCACCTGCCCATACATCCTTCTGTTCCTTATTTTTCTAACAAAAGCATTTTTCCACTACAATTTGGTCCTTTTTCTTGGATTTAGTGAATGGTGTCTAATCGAGAAACCCAAATTGGATGCTGGTGTGTCAATAGCTCCTTGTTTAACAAATAAACTTTTTATTGCAGAAATGTTTCAGGTAGTGTGGGTGTACATATTACTTATCATCACAAGTGAAACTAACCCACAAGAGTATGCCTTTTAAATAAGTCAGCAGATTATGTTCAATAACCCTGATTGCAGAAATTAATTCTCATGCCAAATTAATATTATTAAAATATGGCAGACAAAGATTGTTGTTTGTTTGTTTAATGTTTAATGTTTCTAGTTCTTTTCACAAAATGCTGGCCATGAAGGAATGTAGTCCAGAGAAATGAAGTAAGTTCTTCCTAATAAATCCTTGTTGTCAAAGCAGAGTATCTCACAACTTTTCTGATCTGCAGCAACTGAGGAAGCCAGAAGAGGCCATTGGATCCCCAAAAATTGGAGTTGTAAACAATTGTGAACAACAGTATGGGTGTTGTGAAAGAAACTGAAGTCCTCTGGAAGAGAAGTCATTAATAGAAATACTTTTATAGATTTAAACACAAGGATTAAAAGAAAAAAGAGACACACAGAGCTGGCAAGAGGAAAGCTACACCCAAGAACATGGGTGTAGGTTTCTCTAAGAGAGTCTTTTACTTCTTTTTCTAATGAAGTTTACTGTAGGTTTGTATACTGAAATTAATTCCTTTTTATTGATATTTGTCCATAAGAGATATAGAAGAATTATAGAAATGACAGTAAGTTCCAAGAAATATTATGTAAACATGTAGTTACTGACTTGGTAGGTCATCCTCGGAGCCAGTATTTGGAGAGTATTTCAAATGAACTTCAGTTACTACTCTTCAGATTAATTATTTCTACCAACACCACCATCTGTAGGCTTATTATTTGATTCAGAAGTCTTAAGAGCAGACATAAGAATGCCTAAAAGCCTTCCTAAGTTAGTTTCTCTTTAAAGATAAGAATACATTCATCACAGTAAGTTAATATGCAAAATATCATCCAAAAGTTTTTTAAGTGTCTTATTTTTTATTAGATATTTGCTTTATTTACATTTCAAATGGTATCCCTTTCTGAGTTACCCCTCCAAAAACCCCCATCCCCTCCCCCTGCTCACCCCCCCCCCCAATTTCCTGACTTGCGTTCCACTATTCTGGGAATCAAGCCTTCACAGGACCAATGGCCTCTCCTCTCATTGATGTCTGAAATGATCATGACCTCTGAAAAGAGGACAAAACTCTGTCTCTGACTTCCTGTCTCTTTCTGCCTATCATTTTCTTTTTCATCAGTAATGACAAACATCTCATCCCCTTTAACAATGGTATTGTTTATTTTTTCCTAAAGCACCCCATGCACCATCTTCTCCCCTTGGTTGTCCTTACAGCTGTCAGTCTAGTGTAGACTCTCAGTACATCAAGCCTGACTTTCTATAAAAGTCTCATCCATCCAGCTTGTCTCCCTTTCTCTAGATTGTCCCACTCCTGTTGCCAGAGTCATGTCAGCATTTGACTGTCCTGCTGAGCTAGTGCTCCTTTACCTCTCAATCTTTATCTGGCATTCAACAACAGCCACAATCTGTTACCAAATTATCCTTTCTTTATTTCCATTGATTCACTTGGAATAGTTTTTACTTATATTTACAGATGGTTTTGAATACATTTGACAATTTGGGTTTTTTTTCCCTCAGATGATGTAACTATTTTTCTGTACTAATTCAATTCAACTCCTGACATCTTCCCACCCTGTAATGAATTTTTATTTATATCTGCTTTGAACAATCTTGTATATCTAAGTAGTAATCTACAACCTAGAAAACCATATGTATGCATAAATATTGCTCATATATTACTAACAATATCTCTGTTTTTATTTGTTTCATCTCTTTTTGTTTCAGTTATTCATTTGTTAGTCTATGTATAATTAAAATAAAAACTTCTAAGCAAATATCTCACTCTAAACTGTATCCTTAGAGCACCTGAAAATGGTCATTGTGGAATGAAGGCTCAATAAATCTGTGCTGAATACACTGTTTCTTTTGAATTTTGAGAATTGCATGCTTATTGCAATTCTGGATAATGGAACTTCTATTATACTATTAACTAATCATAAAGCGCGTTCCCTTCTGTGAAGCACTTGGTTATATCAAAAGAACGATGATCTTTCATTTCAACACTCTTTGGAAAGAATGTCTTACATATTCTCTTTTGAAAATCTTTTATAATAACGACTTGTTAAAATGTAACACTTCCACAGAAATATGAATTGCACATAAATTGAACTCTTTCTTGCCAAATTCAGGTTGCCATAGATATGCATGCTGAATGCACACAAGTCTGCCTTCTCTATGGCCACTTTTGGCAGTGCGTTTGGAGTCTGACTTTTGGAGACCAATTATTTTGATGTGTTTTTGGTTTTCAATGTCTGTTCAAGTCCATTATCATATGAATATTAAATAAGAGCAGGTAGCTCTAAATTTAATTTAAATACCAAATTATTCTTATTATTTATGGAAAACTAACATTGAAACTAAACATAGATTAATTTTATATTATGGCTTACATCGTTTGTGTTTCAAAGAGTGACTTTGATTGGAAAGATTAAACATATTCAATTGACTTTGTCTAAGGTGTTTGTTTCTACATGATCTTTTGTTTATGGTGACAATCTGGTAAGATTTTATGTATTCAATAATCTTGTGTTGGTCTAAATACCTGATGCCATATTGTTTAAATCTCTAGGATATTAGGAAAGAACTGAATTCTAAATTAAGTGAAGCACAATATTTTTCAGATTGAAGTCGTATATTATTTACATTGAATTATGTATCTATATGATGCTGAGGCAAGAACATTATAATTATATTTCCCCAGATTTTTTGCAGTAATCATTCTAGATCTAAGTAAGATCTAGATCTGGATCAGTTACACGTATTTCCGTGAACCTTGATTATAGAATTGATTCTTACTGGGAAAAAGGCAGATTTTGAGATGTTGACTTTGTGTTTGCAGATTTCAACATCTGAAGTGTCCAATTTCCAAGGTCTTTGCAACCTTTCTGATTCTTTAGTTCCACAATCAGCAATATTCCCACAGCAATCCACTTTGTGTTCTTCTTGAAATCAGTAAAATCTGCTTTTATTTTTATTTTATTTTATTTTATTTTATTTTATTTTATTTTATTATTATTTTTTTTTTGAAACAGGGTTTCTCTGTATAGCCCTGGCTGTCCTGGAACTCACTGTGTAGACCAGGCTGGCCTCGAACTCAGAAATCCTCCTGCCTCTGCCTCCCAAGTGCTGGGATTAAAGGCGTGCACCACCACCGCCCGGCGTGCTTTTATTTTTAAAAACATATATTTTATTGGTTCTTTGTGAATTTCACATCATGTATGCCAATTTCACTAATCTCCCCCTTACAACCTCCCTCATTACAGAGAAATGTAAATTCCACATTGTGGAAGCTGAGGTATGTCACAGTGTGTCCTACAGTATACCCTTTTGCCTACAAATCTTTGCCTGCAAATGTTCATTGCAATAACTCATTGTTTTGGTACCTCTTTGGATTCTGCTACTCCATCAATACTGGAACCTCACTGGAACTCCTCTCAGATATCCTGCTGTTGCCCTATGTCATGGAAACTCTGTGGGTTTGGATCTATAGGACTGGCCCCTTCGCGCACTCCAGCAGTTCATCAATGAGGTAGATGTTGTGTTGGGCCAAATCAAAGCTCCGGATCTGGGTCTTAGAAGAACCTGAGAAGGCTTGTTGCCCTAGTGTACAGGAATGCCAGGACAGGGAAGCAGGAGTGGGTGGGTTAGTGAACAGGGGGAGGGAGGGATGGGATAGGGAGTTTTCTGAAGGGAAACTAGGAAAGGGGATAACATTTAAAATGTAAATAAAGAAAATATATAAAGAAAAAGAAGAAGAAGAAGAAGAAGAAGAAGAAGAAGAAGAAGAAGAAGAAGAAGAAGAAGAAGAAGAAGAAGAGGAAGGAGAAGGAGAAGGAGAAGGAGAAGGAGAAGGAGAAGGAGAAGGAGAAGGAGAAGGAGAAGGAGAAGGAGAAGAAGAAGAAGAAGAAGAAGAAGAAGAAGAAGAAGAAGAAGAAGAAGAAGAAGAAGAAGAAGAAGAAGAAGAAGAAGAAGAAGTATTTGAGCTACTCAGCCTGCTGGTTCTCCCGCTCTCATGCCCTCTGGTCTAGCTCAGCAGTCTCTGCTGCTACCAGAGCCAGCACTACCCTATTACCCAAACGATGTGCAGTGCCCACTCTCCCGGCTGTTGCAGTTGGTAAGGGACATGGCCAATTAGCCCACTCTCATTATCCTGGGGCCAGCTCTTCTGCCTGCCACAGATGGCAAGGCCTGAGGGAGGGAAGAAGGGCACCTCCTCCTCATCAACACCACTGCCCAACAAACAAGAGTCAGAGTTAACTCTCCCATACTAACAGCCTTGGTGTGAGCTCATCTGTAACCCGTACTTTTAGGGCCAACTACTGTGTTTCCCAGGTGAGGCACATGGCCTGCTCTCACACTCTGATGTCTGTGTGCTAGTTCTCCTACTTGCCATTGGTGATGAGGGACGAGACAGGGGTGGGGGCATCATCTCTCCCTCAGCCATCCCACTGCAAAGCCAACAGGTGAAAAAGGCCAGCTCTCTAAGCTCACACCTTCAGGGGTGGCTCGCCCACACTTCTGCCACCAGGTTCAGTTCTACTGTGCTGCCCATGAGAGGTTCCTAAGTGCTGCAGCTGCTGAAGGGCAGGGATAGGTTTCCTGCTCTCATACCCCAAGGGCCAGCTCTCCCATAATGCCCAAGTAAGGGTTGGGTCCAGTTCTGCACAGCCCTCAGACATCAACATTTCCCTGGGTAGCATCCCTGATTGGTGGTTAAAGATCCCTGATGCTCCAGATCCACAGGAGCCAGGTATGGCCCCCAGTGGCAGGACAGGCAGTGACACTACCAGATGTCCCAGATGGCATCATTGGCATCATGTCACTACCCTTGAGTCTCCAGTTATGGCTCTCTTTACTGTGCCCACATCTTTCTGTTCCTTTTTCTTTTCCTATTTATCTTTACTTGCTCCTTCCTCTTAGTGATATACAGTGTCTCTGAGTGCCAGAGTTCAACTCAGAAGTTGTCTCAGAAGTATAATGCCCCATTTATATATTATGGTGAGCAGGTCTGGTCATCTCCAGCATGATCTTCCACCTCCCTCTCACCCCCTGGCTACCTGGTGGTCACTTAGAGACAGAAGACCCTTGCTTAGCACTACTTGGGTGGGTTGGGTAAGGACTAAGCTCGAGAAGATCACTAGACTGGCACTACGGGCCCCCTCAAAGAGAGCTAGCCTAAGAAGACCACAGTCTTTGATTTCTTCATTTCATGAGCATATACTCTGTGTATTTTTATTATGAACAATGCAATATTTTGATTGGTATCTATACTGGGTAACAATTTAATCAGAGTAACTTGAATATTCACCAACTTAAGCTTTTGTAATTTGTTTGTATTAATAAATAAAAATTCCTTTTCAAAAATCTCTAAATTGGTATAATTTAGCATTTACTCATTTAGAATAGTATTTTTATTTATTCTTTGAAAATGTTATATAACATAATTTGATCACATTGATTCCCCTCCCCTAAGTCCTCCCAGATCCTTCCCAACCTCCCTACCTTCTCACCCTCATAATTCGTCTCTCTGTCTCTATTTTTACCTCTATTGATAAATCAGCCTGCCTTCATCCTAGGCTTGAAAAACATCTTAAGAAAGACAAACTAGATTAATTCCTGATTATGATTAAATTTGTTTTTCTAGGATTGGGCCATGCCCCACCTGTAACCTTAACTATCAATGGTTCTGTATACCCTGTTCCATGCCTTTGTTTCAAAAGGTTACTATGGCCATGTTGTTATGACTACATTGTTAGGACCACCTTGTTATGACAACCTTGTCATGACCACCCTGTTATGATTGCCTCGGTATGACCATCTTACAACCGTGTCTTTGTCTCGGGAGGTTGTTGTTTTTCTCCTATAGCTGCCCATTTGCCTGCCAAGTCCTATGTTTGGAAACCTCCTACACCTGAATGATAAAAAATCCCCCTTTTACCCATATTTATTGATGACCTCTCCAATGTCACCTTTAGAGAGAGACAGCCCAAGTACACAAATACAAAAAGCTTGCTATAATTAATTTGGTCTTGATAACTTGGGTTAGTTTTTCTCCTTGCATCTGTGGGATAAACATTATGTCTCTGTATTCCTCTCAACGACAACAAAACAAGCCATGGCAAATAGTTTGTGTTGGCCAACTACTATTAATAGAGTATGATCAGTGTATGAAATGTCACTCCATTGAAGAAACTGATTCTATTTTCCAGCAGCAATCAAATTACAAGAACCCCTTAAGTAGGGAAAAGTTTTTGTGCCAACTTCCCATCACTTATGCTGAAATTTTGATTGGCTTGAGCTTGTTCAGATCTTTTTTTTTTTAATTTTATTTTATTTTCTAAGTTTTTTTTTGTTTACATTCAAAATCATTTCCCCTTTCCCTTTTCCTCCCTCCCCGAAAGTCCCATAAGCCCCCTTCCCTCCCTCTTTTCCCCATTCAACCCCCTCTCGCTTCTCTGTTCTGGCATTCCCCTACATCCAGTCTTTCCAGGACCAGGGGTCTCTCCTTCCATCTTGGAAATCTATTGATATGAGAATTGTGTCTAGGGTATTCCAAGATTCTGGGTTAATATCCGCTTATCAGTGACTGCATACCATGTGTGTTCTTTTGTGATTGGGTTACCTCACTAAGGATGATATTTTCAAGTTCTGACCATTTGCCTAGGAATTTCGTGAATTCATTGTTTTTAATTGCAGAGTAGTATTCCATTGTGTAAATATACCACATATTCTGAATCCATTCCTCCATTGAGGGACATCTGGGTTCTTTCCAGCTTCTGGCTATTATAAATAAGGCTGCTATGAACATAGTGGAGCATGTGTCCTTATTACGTGCAGGGGAAGCCTCTGGGTATATGCCCAGGAGTGGTATAGCCGGATCCTCCGGGAGTGTCATGCCCAGTTTTCTGAGGAATCGCCAGACAGCTTTCCAGAGTGGTTGTACCGGCTTGCAATTCCACCAGCAGTGGAGGAGTGTTCCTCTTTCTCCACATCCTCGCCAACAACTGCTGTCTCCTGTGTTTTTGATCTTAGCCATTCTGACTGGTGTGAGGTGGAATCTCAGGGTTGTTTTGATTTGCATTTCCCTAATGACTAAGGATGATGAACATCTCTTTAGGTGCTTCTCAGCCATTAGATATTCTTCAGGTGAGAACTCTTTGTGTAGCTCTGTACCCCATTTTTTAATAGGGTTACTTGCCTCTCTGGAGTTTAACTTCTTGAGTGCTTTGTATATCTTGGATATTAGCCCTCTGTCAGATGTAGGGTTGGTAAAGATCATTTCCCAGTTAGTTGGTTGCTGCTTTGTCTTTTTGACAGTGTCTTTTGCCTTGCAAAATCTTTGTAATTTAATGAGGTCCCATTTGTCAATTCTTGATCTTAGAGTGTAAGCTATTGGAGTTCTATTCAGGAAATTCTCCCCTGTGCCCATATGTTCAAGGTTCTTCCCTAGTTTCCTTTCTATTAGTTTCAGTGTGTCTGGTTTTATGTGGAGGTCCTTAATCCACTTGGAATTGAGCTTAGTGCAAGGAGATAAGAATGGGTCAATTTGCATTCTTCTGCATGTTGACCTCCAGTTGAGCCAGCACCATTTGTTGAAAAGGCTATCTTTTTCCCACTGGATGGTTTTAGCTCCTTTGTCAAAGATCAAGTGACCATAGGAGTGTGGATTCATTTCTGGGTCTCCAATTCTGTTCCATTGATCTACATGCCTGTCACTGTACCAATACCATGCGGTTTTTAACACTATTGCTCTGTAGTACAGCTTGAGGTCCGGGATACTGATTCCTCCAGAGGTTCTTTTACTCTTGAGAATAGTTTAAGCTATCCTGGGTTTTCTGTTATTCCAGATGAATTTTTGAATTGCTCTTTCTAACTCTATGAAGAATTGAGTTTGGGATTTTGATGGAGATTGCATTGAATTTGTATATTGCTTTTGGCAAGATGGTCATTTTTACTATATTAATCCTGCCAATCCATGAGCATGACAGATTTTTCCATCTTCTGAGGTCTTCTTCAATTCCTTTCTACAGAGACTTGAAGTTCTTGTCATACAGATCTTTCACTTGTTTGGTTAGAGTCACACCAAGATACTTTATATGGTTTGTGGCTATCGTGAAAGGTATCATTTCTCTTACTTCTTTCTCAGCCTGCTTATCCTTTGAGTATAGGAAGGCTACTGACTTGCTTGAGTTGATTTTATATCCGGCCACTTTGCTGAAGTTGTTTATCAGCTGTAGGAGTTCTCTGGTGGAGTTCTTTGGGTCGCTTAAGTATACTATCATATCGTCTGCAAATAGTGATAGTTTCACTTCTTCCTTTCCAATTTGTATCCCTTTGACCTCCTTTTGTTGTCTAGTTGCTCTAGCTAGAACTTCAAGTACTATATTGAAAAGATGTGGAGAGAGAGGGCAGCCTTGTCTAGTCCCTGATTTCAGTGGGATTGCTTCAAGTTTCTCTCCATTTAGATTGATGTTGGCTCCCGGTTTGCTGTAAATTGCTTTTACTATGTTTAGATATGGGCCTCGAATTCCTGATCTTTCCAAGACCTTTAGCATGAATGATGCTGAATTTTGTCAAATGCTTTCTCAGCATCTAATGAGATGACCATGTGGTTTTTTTCTTTGAGATTGTTTATATAGTGGATTACATTGATGGATTTCCTTATATTGAACCATCCCTGGGATGAAGCCTACTTGATCATTGTGAATGATCGTTTTGATGTGTTCTTGGATTCGGTTGGCAAGAATTTTATTGAGTATTTTTGCATCGATATTCATAAGAGAGATTGGCCTGAGATTCTCTTTCTTTGTCGGATCTTTGTGTGCTTTTGGTATTAGTGTAATTGTGGCTTCATAGAATGAGTTGGGTAGTGTTCCTTCTGTTTCTATTTTGTGGAACAGTTTGAAGAGTATTGGTGTTAGGTCTTCTTTGAAGGTCTGATAGAATTCTGCACTAAAACCATCTGGACCTGTGCTTTTTTTGGTTGGAAGACTTCCAATGACAACTTCTATTTCTTCAGGGGTTATAGGACGGTTTAGATGGTCTATTTGATCCTGATTTAATTTTGGTACTTGGTATCTGTCAAGGAAATTGTCCATTTCCTCAAGATTTTCTAGTTGTGTTGAATACAGGTTTTTGTAGTAGGATCTGATGATTTTTTGAATTTCCTCAGTTTCTGTTGTTATCTCTCCCTTTTCGTTTCTGATTTTATTAATTTGGATACTATCTCTGTGCCCTCTGGTTAGTCTGGCTAAGGGCTTATCTATCTTGTTGATTTTCTCAAAGAACCAACTCCTCGTTTTGTTGATTCTTTGTATGGTTTTATTTGTTTCTACTTGATTGATTTCAGCCCTGAGTTTGATGATTTCCTGACTTCTACTCCTCTTTGGTGTATTTGCTTCTTTTTGTTCCAGGGCTTTCAGGTGTGCCATTAAGCTGCCAGTGTATGCTGTCTCCCATTTCTTTTTGGCGGCACTCAGGGCTATGAATTATCCTCTTAGCACTGCTTTCATTGTGTCCCATAAATTAGGGTATGTTGTGCCTTCATTTTCATTAACTTTCAAAAAGTCTTTGATTTCTTTCTTTATTTCCACTTTGACCAAGGTTTCATTGAGTAGAGCATTGTTCAGCCTCCATGTGTATGTGGGTTTTCTGTTGTTTGTGTTGCCATTGAAGACCATCCTTATTCCATAGTGATCTGATAGGATGCATGGGATTAGTTCTATCTTCTTATATCTGTTGAGGTCTGATTTGTGACCAATTATATGGTCGATTTTTGAGACGGTACCATGAGGTGCTGAGAAGAAGGTGTATTCTTTAGCTCTAGGATGAAATGTTTTATATATATCTGTTAGTTCCATTTGGTCCAAGGCTTCAATTAGATTCACTGTGTCCCTCTTTAGTTTCTACTTTCCTGAACGATCCATTTCAGAGAGTGGGGTGTTGAAGTCACCCACTATTATTGTGTGAGATGCGATGTGTGATTTGAGCTTTAGTAAAGTTTCTTTTATGAATGAGGGTGCCCTTGCATTTGGAGCATAGATATTCAGAATTGAGAGTTCTTGATGGTGGATTTTTCCCTTGATCAGTATGTAGTGTCCTTCTGTGTCTTTTTTGATGACTTTAGGTTGGAAGTCAACTTTATCTGATATTAGGATGACTCTTCCGGCTCGTTTCCTGGGACCATTTTCTTGAAAGTTTGTTTTCCAGCCTTTTACTCTGAGGTAGTGTTTGTCTTTGACACTGAGGTGCGTTTCCTGCATGCAGCCAAATGCTGGGTCCTGTTTATGTATCCAGTCTGTTATTCTATGTGTTTTTATTGGGGAATTGAGTCCATTGATATTAAGAGAGATTAAGGAATAGTGATTATTGCCATCTGCCATTCTTGACGCTATCTTTATGTTTGAGTGGTTATCTACTTTCGGGTTTGAAGCAGGAAGGTTGCTATCTCATTTTATCCAGGGTGTTGTTTCTCTCCTTGTATTGGCGGTTTCCACCTATTATCCTTTGCAGGGCTGGGTTTGTGGAAAGATATTGTGAAAATTTGGTTTTATCATGGACTATCTTGGTCTCTCCATCTATGATGATTGAGAGTTTTGCTGAGTAGAGTAGTCTAGGCTGGCATTTGTGCTCTCTTAGTGTCTGCATGAGATCTGCCCAGGATCTTCTGGCTTTCACAGTCTCTGGAGAGAAGTCTGATGTGATTCAGATAGGTCTTCCTTTGTATGTTACTTGGCCCTTTTCTCTTACTGCTTTTAATATTCTTTCTTTGTTTAATACATTTGATGTTTTGATTATTATGTGACGGGAGGTATTTCTTTTCTGGTCTAGTCTGTTTGGAGTTCTGTAGGCTTCTTGTACATTCATCAGCATCTCTCTCTTTAGGTTAGTGAAGTTTTCCTCCATAATTTTGTTGAAGATGTTTACTGGCCCTTTAAGTTGCAAATCTTCACTCTCATCTATGCCTATAATCCTTAGGTTTGGTCTTCTCATTGTGTCCTGGATTTCCTGGATGTTTTGGGTTACATGTTTTTTGCATTTTGCATTTTCTTTGACTGTTGAGTCGATGCTTTCTATGGTATCTTCAGCACCTGAGATTCTTTCTTCCATCTCTTGTATTTTACTGTTGATGTTTGCATCTATGACTCCTGATTTCTTCCCAAGGTTTTCTATCTCCAAAGTTGTCTCCCTTTGTGATTTCTTAGTTGTTTCTACTTCCTTTTTTAGATCCTAGATGGATTTGCTGAGATTCTCTTCACTTTTTTGATTGTATTCTCCTTTATTTCTTTAAGGTATTTTTGCATTTCCTCTTTCAGGATTTCTGCCTGTTGACCCATGTTCTCCTGTATTTCTCTAAGCGATTTTTGTGTTTCCTCCTCATGGGCTTCCATCTGTTGATCCATCGCCTCCTGCATTTCTTTAAGCAGTTCTCGTGTTTCCTTTGTAAGGGCATCTATCCGTTGATTCATTTCTTTAAGCACTTTTTGTGTTGCCTCCCTATAGGCATCCATCTGTTGACCCATACTCTTCTGCATTTCTTTATGCAATTTTTGTGAGTCCTTTGAAAGTGCATCTATCCGTTGATTCATTTCTTTAAGCGATTTTTGTGTTGTCTCCTTGTGGGCCTCCATGTTTTGATCCATGTTCTCCTGCATTTCTCTAAGCGATTTTTGTGTTTCCTTTGTAAGTGCTTCTAACCGTTGATTCATGGTGTCCTGTAATTCTTTATTAGATTTATTTGTGTCCTTCTTGTGATCCTCTAATAGCATCATGAGAAGTGATTTTAAATCCAGATCTTGTCTTTCGGATGTGGTGGGGTATCCAGGACTTGCTGCTGTTGGAGAGTTGGGTTCGGATGGTGCCATATTACTTTGATTTCTGTTAATAACGTTCCTACGTTTTCCTTTTGCCATCTGGTTACCTCTGGTGTTAATTGGTCCTTCTGTCACTGGCTGTTGGTTGGACCTCCTGTGAGCCTGCAAAGCTATTTCTGGCCCCCCTGGATTACCAGGATTCCCCTGGCACCGATTTCTGAGGCCTGCCCTGCTCCTGAGTGACTTTGGAGCCCTGATGTGCCTTGCCCCAAGAGATGTTATATTGGGGAGTCCCTGCACATCCAAAGGCTCAGCATAGTGGATTCCCATAGCAGATGTCACCAAAGAGAGGCTGGTAGGCTCCCGCCCTCTGCAGGGGTGTTTGATCTCTCTGGGGGGGGAGGGGGCGTCCCTCTGCAGGGCAGAAGTCCCACAGCAGAGCTGGCTCGTCGATTATTGCAGACCTGCCCAGCTCTTGGAGCAGGTTACACACAAGCTGCCTGAGGCCCAAGCGATATTATGCCTGTCTGTCTCCGAGCCTGGCTGTCCCAACTACCTGGACATTGGAGCAAAGATGGCGGAGTGCACTCTGCACTCTATCGGCGGTGCAGGTCACCCTGCAGGGGGGATGGCCCACAGCAGAGCTGGCGCCCTGAAGACCACAGCACTGTCCTGTTCTTGGGAGCAGATGGAAGCCCCAATAGGCCGCATCACAAGCGATGTTATATTGGGAAGAACCTGGGTACCTGTCTCCTCAGTGCGGTAGATCCCAGAACAGAGGTCGCCAAAGGGAAGTCGAGCTTGTTCAGGTCTTATCCAGGCTTTCACATTCTCTGTGTGCTCAAGTGTGCATCCAATCTGTTGTGACTTGAAAACAGGTTCCTTGAAATTATCCACCATCCCTGAGTTTTTCACATTTTTTGTACCCTCTTCTGAATAGATCCGTAAGCTTTGAGGGAGGAGTGTCACATAGATAACTCATTTAGGACTGAGCATTCTAAAGTTTCTTATTCTCTGCTTGGTAGTGAGTTGTAGTTTTCTGTGTTAAGAAGATGTGAAATGCAAGAAGCTCCTCTGGTGAGGATTAGGATATGTGACAGCCTGATCTATGTGTGAGGGAGATTATGTGATAGCCTGAGCTATGTGTGAATGAGGTTATGTGATAGCTTGATCTATGTGTGAGGTTTAACTATATCAATAGGAGTTATTTTATTATTGTGCTCAGCCTCTCACTGATAACATGCAGTTTTATCATTTTCTCCACTCAGTAGACATCTATGAGTACCTACTATTTACCTGCAGCAGGTCCCAACCAGCAGGAAGGACACCACAATGGACATCATTACATCTCCTCGCATGTCTAACTTAGTCTTCCCCTTTCAACTCACGGGTTGTATTAAATCCCGATGCAGTTTGGCCACCAAATCAATTAAAGTATGTAAACAAATTAAAATATTGGCAATATAGCATTATAGTGAGTGCTTACATTGAAGCTTACACTACAAATATAAAGTATAACCTATAACTAATCCACAAAATGGAGGATTATATTTATTTCCTGTAATGAGGGTGGAAAAATGGTACTAAGATGAATATTACATATATGGGGATAAATCAAAGTTAACAATGTATTTAGCTATGGTGACAGGAATTGTAAGCATTTTAGCTTTCAGTACTAGCAGTAATGTGGAGAATCTGATGAAAAGCAATAAAAGCATCCTTCAACAGCTTGCATTAAAATGAAGTTCAGGTTGTTATTATTGCAACATGTAAACCACTTAAATCATCTCGTGCAGGAAAGTTCTATGAAAACAGTCTATCAATTTATCTGCATTATGGTCATATTTAAGAAAAGAATATAAAGGAAACTTTCCAAATTATAATAAATTAATTTCTGTTTCGAAAGTAGCAATTCCAAAATAGACTATTCTTGTAATTTATCTGTTAAGCTAGAAAAGCAATGTAGATATTTTTAGTTACAAATCCCTTAGGTATCAGGATGTTTTCTGTAGAAATATCCAAGCTTCATATTATTTGTTTCAATGTGAATACAGGTCCTTATGGAAATATCTAATTATTAAAATTAAAATATGCATTTTATGCTGTTGTTTCTAAGGCAGAAATAGAGAAAGGTGACTCCAACTCTTTAATAGGGAATGTTTGTTAGCAGTGAAGAATGCTTGCATGGAACGAAAGACTATCTATTTGCATTTGTCAATTAAGTCACAGTTATGTGCCTATGCCCATTTATTGAATTCTCTTCTGTGAAACACATAAAGTAGAAGGAATTTAAAGGATATTAGAAAATTCTCAGCATAGTCGTAGGAAGGAACAAGGTGATGACAGATTACAATACTCTAAAAGGTGACAATGAAGATTAGTGCACAGAAATGAAAATGTAAAATTAAAGCACTATTTTCCTGGAACATCTACTACAACCAAAGTAAAAGGCAATGGGCAAGGAATTAATATCAGAGACATCTAGAATGTGAACCAAACTTAAGATATGGAAAGAAGGGGAACAGTAGTTGGTTCATATCTCCCATTTTCTCTCAAATGACATTGCGTTTTATGAAAGTTTGTCCATGCCTAGTAGAACTTTGTTAGATGCCCAGTTTTGGCATATTACTTGTATTTACAGTGACTTCAAAATGGCTGGGAATGTATTATAATGTTAAGTCTTGTTTGTAGAGAAACCTGGTAGATTTAGCATTGCAGGCTCCAGAGAAAGGCAAGATGAAATATGTGCATATTGTTAGGAAGGTTGCCTTTGGAAGGATTAAATGATCTGGAATCAAAGACAGAGTGTAATATCTCAGTCTTTGTAGACATCTCAGCAATTATGAATGTAATGATTGAAAAGCATAGACTTACCCCTCTCTCTTGCATCTGAGTTAGTGTGAAAGGACACACAAGCAAAAATGAGCCATCCTCAATGTACTTTCTGCATGTTTGTCAGAGTCCATTACTGCGTTCTGGTTCTATCAAGTTTCAATTCTTATTATCTTGTTTCAAGCAACCCTTTTAATCCTTTAAAAATATTCCTATACCAAATTGTACATCAATTCTAAGGCAGGGTCCTACTATCAACTCTAGAAGATTATTTTTTGCATGGTCACAAGATGTCTGTTTTCAAACTTCCTAAACCCCTGCCTGAACACCTATACACTAGCTCCCTCTGACTACTCCAAAGTCTTCTCCATGCTTGAAATGAGGCACAATTTACATTTCTTATTCCCTGAGTGAGTTTATAGTCCAAGTCACAGTGATTCAAATACCTGGGCAAAAGATCACATGAATTAAAAAAAACAATGGAGAAAATTGTAAACAATTGAAAAGTGTTAAGTAATCACTAAGAACAAGAAGAGATGCTTCCGTTGGATCTCCCTGGGAATTGCCTAAGATGCTAAATAAAAACCTGATCAAAATCTCAATTAAAAACTGCAATGTAGGAGTGAGTTAATTATATTCTTACAGCTCAATTTCATTAACTAAATTGAAATGACCATTTTTTGATAAGCCCCTATATTGTATATGTCATGTTGGATCCTTTCTTAAAGGAGTAAATACATTTCATTTTTATGTGTTTTCCAATATATTGTTATATCCATTCAGCATGGAATTTAGTTTTTGTTGTTTTGTTTGTTTTACAGTTTTCCATTATTTTGTTTTGTCTTGTTTTGTTTGTTAGATTTATATTTTTTTACAATCACCTTACCTTGGATATTTCATTTTCATTATGTCAGCAGGAGTGTGATAGAAGCATTACTCTGGTACTCAAGAGGAAATCTTCTACCAACTAAGAGCCCATGTATCTCTCTGGCAACCCCATCACTTTTCTAAGACTCGGTTTGCTTTGGAGCCTGGTGGCCATGCAGAAATAAAGAAATACAATGTGGTATGAAAAAAGAAATTGAATTTTTTTACCTACACTATTTAGAGAGCAAATCTGGTAAATTAGCTTAGATGACAGTCTATTTTCTCATTCATATTGTATAATATAAAAGTTCTAAATGGATTGATTAATCAAATGGTATATTATATAAATTCAATGTATTATCCTCAAGCAAAGACCTGAGATCTACCAACCAGCTAATATATACTAAATATCATCAGATTATTAGATGATTCTAATTCTCTTTCTTACTGGCTGTCTGACTATATTCCATATGCTAAAATTATTTTAAACACATAATTAATGTACACTCTTGGCAGACAATGTTCAATGAGAATAAAGAAAAAAAACAGTCTTTACACTTAATGCCAAGCAATAGGTAATGTGAACATACACTACCAAGTGATGTCATTGAACTGAAAATTTCTATTTGAAGGTCATCAAGAATAGATTGTGCTTTGCCTTTCATTTCTCTTAAGGCTTATTGACTTTTCCCTTAGCCTTACCTCTGAATGTTAATTGTTTCTAATGAGAATACCAAACATCAGTTAAATAAACCATTTAGCTATACGATGCTAATTTAGTTTCAATCTGCTACCTTAGTGAATGAAAATGGACTGTGATGCAACTTACAGACAATAGAAGTGGGCATATAAAGTTATAGACTCCTCAAAAGTTAGAAGTTACAGAATGCACTCCCATCCTACTTTACCATTCCTCCCTGTAGCTTTGTCTACTATTCAATATATCATATCATTTATCGTCCTGCTTTTTCCTTCATTTGTGTGTTTTAAACACTTGCTCATCGACTTGTAGCTTCAGCCTTACCACTTCACTTCACAGAGGAAGAAATTAAGATGTCGTCGAGCGTGAATGGGTAGAAAGCTACAAGAGGCAAACTTTATTCTACTCATTATCTGTTCTTTGCATCGTGGTCTCTTGGCTGCACTATCCACTGGGAAATTTAGTGCACTCTATTTTATTTGTAAATACTCATGAAAATATTGAAAGACATTTTCCTTCCTACGGATTTGAAATGGGGTTCCTTGGTATAATTTTGAAAGTTAAAACTTGAACATGTTTGCATTCTTCATGTATAAATTGGATAGTTGAGCATGAGTAAGTAAAGCTAGACAGGATTCTTGTTTGGAAACACACAGAATTTTGGGGAAAATGTCTTCTAATAAGAATAAGAATTTCTCGTGAGTAGAACACAGATGAACATAAAGCAAGTTTGTGTTGAAGGCCTTCCTCCCAGATTCACCAATTCACCTCTTTTACTAGTGATGGTTCACCTTGATTGTCAACCTGGTGAGACTTAGAATTATCATGTAAATAAGGTTCTGGGTAGGTCTGTGAGACATACATTCCCTCATGTTGTGGTGACCCCCAACAATGAAATTATTTTGTTGCTACTTCATTACCGTGATTTTTGCTAGGGTTATGAATCTTAATGCAAATATCCGATATGCAGAATGTGTGGTATGTAACCCCTGTGAGGGTCACGGCCTACAGGCTGAGAACTGCTGATCTAGATTAAGTTAACTGAGCTTGGTGAGCCCACTCTAATGTGACTCATTCCAGTACCTGGAGTCCTAAACTGAAAGGGGCTAAAAAGGGAAAAGTGAACCTAGTATACACATTCATCTTTGTGGTACAATTGAACCATCTTCTACAGTTCTTGCTGCATACCTCTCCTGCCAGGGTGGACCATATCCTCAAACTTGTGAGCTGAAATAAACCCTTTCCACTTTAGGCTTGCTTTGTCAGGCTATCTTGTCACTGCAATGAGTAATTAAATAATATAAACTCTTACCTCCTCTACTTCTTCCTGCTCCCTTGGACTAGAACCAGTTCAACATGTATGTTTTAGAGTGAGTACATAAGTGGTTAGTGGTTCACATTGATCAATATCATACATGAAGATACATGGTGTCTTCCTTGACCCCATTCCCACCCCAATATGCCATCTATTGGAAGGCTTCTCCAAAGTGTTATTTCATGATACAGCCACTAAAGTGCTAATATCTCAGGAAGGGGAATTCCAGAACTTTACTCTAGTACATGTGCTGTTTGTATACCTATGATATACTCCATGTAACACAGTTTTAGATAAAATAATTATGTATATATTATGTGTATATTAATATCTGTATGTCATCAGTTATCTTCATAGAAAGTCTTAGGAAAAGAGAAAGATTTTTGGAAAAGAGAAAAAACAGATAGTATCTTCTAGTTCACTTCTATTGATATGATAGACTATCTTAGAGTGGGTAATATAGAAAAGTAATTAAAACTTTATTTTGGTTCATAGGACTTTAAATCCAAGACCATATAAGCAAATGTGATAGGCTTCTATTGAGAAGATTGTGCTCATTCTAACCTCAGCAGAAAACAGAAACACAATGACATCACACAAACATGCAAAATGTTGTCTACCAGAAAGAGAGAAACAAGATACAAGGAAACAGTGTGCTACAAGGACTTAGTGTACTTGCAAGCAAAAGGAGCTATTCAAGAACCTACTTACAGGGTAGTATGTGGCTAAGTATGAGGGTTGTCTCCTGTCTGTTATAGTACTGCATTCCACTTAAGACACTGGAAGATTAGAAAGTAAGGGATAATGATCATCCATGTACTAGAATAATGATCATTGGCCACTGTGCCATTAAAATATTGATTTGTTTTCCAAGAAAAAGCTCAAACTTATTCCTCTCTGTCATCCCCCACCCTCATCAAATGTCTGTGGAGATGTGGAGAGACAGCTCATCCAGTATAGTGCTTGCTGTCCAAGAATGGAGAGTGGAGTTTAGATCCTTGTAACCCACGTATAAACAGGTTGGAATGTTAGCACATTCCCATATCACACATCATATAAACTCAGCACACGTGAAGACAACCCTCCTGAAGCAAACTGGCTAGTCTGACTAACTCAAATGACAATCTCTCAGCTTGCTGAGAAACTCTGCCTCAATATATAAGATGGAGAATAATGGAAGAAGATTATCAATTTCAAGTCTTAACACAGAGGCATACCCCAATACATTCACACCATACATGTGAACATGTATACACATATGCTACACACACACACACACACACACACACACACACACACACAATGACAGATGGTTAAATCTCCTTTCTAACATAACTAATAATTTATCAACAAAGAAAAAGAAATGTTACTGATTATATGCTTTCTCTGATTGTAGGCATCATGCTATGTGTATACATATTACAGAGACATAAATATTATGACAGTTCTAAGTGACAAATGAAGGATGCTAGGTCTCAAACGGCAATGCAGAGTGACAAGATGATCGATAATATGCAAGGGTCAGAATGGGCTTGTGAGATGGATCAGTGGGTAAAGGTACTGGTTACACAACATTTGCAATCTAAGTTGACTCCTTGGAAGCCACATAAAGGTGGAAGTGGACAATTAAACTGTACAATGTTGTCCTCTAATTTCCACATACATGATATGGTATATGTTCCTGTGCTCTGCTGCCACAATCATGTACATGTATCAACAACAACAACCATACTATTATTATTATTATTATTATTATTATTATTATTATTATTATTACAACAGAAAAATATATCTAAGAATTTGAGGTAAAATCTAGAATTCTTCCAAACTTATAATCTTTGCACTTCACAACCTCTATTATACATGGGCAAATTTTATTTACTTTTACCTTCTATATTTGTGAAATACATCAATTCCATCCTTGATCATTCCTTATCACAATAGTAGGACCAGACATTTGCTGCAGATCGGTTCTCCTAGGGACATAGGATACTAACATGTAAAGCACCCCTACTCAAGGTGCATTAATAGTGGTTTCCTTATCTCTTTAGATGGAGCGACATGTCTCTCAATTGCATGACTAAATACTTTGTCACAGTGACCGGCCTAGTAATGAAATAAGACCATGCTTATAACTCTGCTCTAGGCAAAGGCAAAGTCTCTCAGGAGTTAAAGAGTTACATCACACCCATTGTTGGCAGCATCTCACCCACTGTCTGCATTCACAACCACACAATTGCTCCAATGGTAGGGTTTCTACTAAATTTCTCTTCTTATGCTTACCTCATGTTGGTTCTATTTAACACCTTGTGTTCTTTTACAGAGAGCCTAATTCTTCCACATAGCAATTTCCCAGATAATAAAATATCCTACCAACTCCTCTCATATTAGTAGATACTATCAATTTCTCTAGTTATTTAATGTGTAGTGTGGTTTCCAAAGTCATGTTCATTTTGAAACAATGATTTTAAATCTTATAGTGTCCATGTCAGGTAAGTTGTTAGCTCAAAGTTGAAGCCATTAGTTTCTATATTCTAGTCACTGAGTAAAGTTTAAAATTGCACAGATGTATTTCTTTATTTAGTATCATAGTACCAAAACTCATTTGATATTTGTGGCTTTTAAAAAATGTTATTGCTAAGCCATCTTTTGATGTCTCCTTATATAATTTTCCTTATTTCATTTTTAAAAAATACTAAAATAGTAACATTTCACATGTTTTTGAAGGATTCGTTATGATGGGGTGTGTGGATTCATAGAGGCTCCTTAAAAAACATTATCATAAATTTTTCTGTAGTCTTTACACACTTTTCACCAATGACAACAATTTGTAACACCATTCTCAGAATATTTACACTAAACAGTGAGAATGAAGACTACTTTCATGACTGTGGGGTTCTTTGTATCAACTCACAGTTTTAGAGTGGTCAGCCCAAGGTTGCTGGACTCATTACTCTAACCTGCAGTGAGACTGAATACATTGAATACATGGTAAGGAAAGCAGCTCACCTCATGACGACTGGAAAGCAGAAAGAGGGAAAGATTTAGGACAAGATAGAATCCTCAAAGACGCTACACTCATCTTCTGCCTCCACTGGGGCTCCTCTCTTAAATTCTCCATCACCTCCCCATCATAAGCAGTGACTTCACAAGTTGATGATTCATTGAGTAGATTCATTGAGGGAAACTTTGTATCTAACCCATATCATCTATACCTGAGTCTAACATCCTAACTTCAATCTTTCCTGTAAATCTCTAATGGAAGACTAATAACAAAGATCACAAAAGCAAGATCAAACTTATCTCTGTCCAGAGACTCTTAAACTCTCAAGTGATCTATGCCCTGTATTTGACCCCTTCAGATTATGCTCAGCCTTGGGACGAATTTCTTTTATTGCTATTACCTGCTTCATTTTCCTTTAAAAGTTTGGCACTTTGCCATTGGTGTCTTAGTCTTCATGCAACTCAAAGCTCAGGGGTGCTCAAACAATTTCCCTTTTAAATTATTTAGCATTTTATTTTTGTTAGAATACATGCAATGCTATCATGACTGCTAGTACCTGAGTGAAATAGAGTTCATAGGGCATATGTCATGATTAGTTCACAAATAACAATGGCCAGGCAGAAAGGAAAATGTGAAGTTAGACTCTATGATTATAGATGCTTACTGGAAAATTCCATAGAGATCATGAATAATCATTATGCTATCTATTGTCAACAAGGGATCAGATGTAAAATGTGTAAATAAATATTTTAAATTGATAAAAAAAGACAAACAACTCAGAATGGAAAAAAATGAATAAGCAAATAAGTACTTCTAGCTATACATGAGAAAATATCCAATAAATATTAAAGCTATGTAATCCTACAGTTGTCAGAGAAACAAAAGAAGAAACTAAAATGAGCTACCATTACACAGAAAAGAATTGCTAAAACCATGAAGACCAACAGCATGAAGTTTCAGGCAGGAGTTTCCATTGGTGCAAACACTTTGGAAGAAAGTTTGACACTGCCTACTCATGCATTTGCTATGGTTTAGCAATTTATCCAGTGGGCATTGAAAAAAAAACAGAAGGGTATGTATTGAAGCATATGTATGGATTAAGTATAGGTATTTGTAGTAACATACTCTTTGTAGTCATGCTCTCGAAATTACCCAAATGTTTCTTAATAGAATAAAAATAAGAAAGTGTAGAAAGTTTACACAATAGAATACTAAGCAGCAGTGAGAATAAACTACTTCCTAGCAATAGGTTGTTGAGCAAAAATGCCTTGTACAAATGAGCACTGCTGACCCATTTATACAGCATTGGAAAAATTGAAAAACTAAAGCAACATGGTCAAAGTCTGGATAGGAGGGATCTAGGCAAAGAGACTAAGGTTGTGGGAGAGCTGACACTTGGGGAGGCTTTTACAGAACACGTAATGTTCCAGCTATTGATTTGGGTGTTGGCTAGTTGGATGTAGCTATTTTGTAATAATTAAATGAATTGAATACTTTTCATCTGACTTATCTATTTATGTTCTTAATGGAAGCTGTGTTTCATTACCAGGGGCCATTTATTTAAAATTTCCAACCCTCCCCCTCTTTATTTTCACCTAACTGGGGATGGGTGGATGGTGAATGAAGAGAGGGATTTTCCCAGGCATCCCTTTTGGCATACATCCCTGAGGATTTTATTGGTACACCTTAGTCAATTCCTTTGGGTCATATTCATAGAGTTCTCTGTGACATCTTTAGGTTGGCATCCTCTTAGACAGCTATAAAAATTACACCCAAAATCTGCAATATTTTTGCAATATCTTAAGGTTTATTTTTCTAAATAGAGTCACTTTCTCAGTTTCATGTTCCGAGCACACATTTTTCCAAATCTTGAAACACATTTGTTTGCCATGGTACTTCAGCCTGGCAAAGTCATGACTTGAAAGTTGGCACACAAAACACCCATTAAGAGCCACCTGCTAGTGTACAGATCTAAACTTTCCTTCTTGTAACTGATGGACTTGGCTGTGAAATATGTTTGGTATCAAGTTGGTGTCTTGAAAGGCTCTGTCAAAGAGCTACATAGGCAAGTGTAATGCAAGCTCTTTGCCTGATGTGCACAGGGCTGATCACAGCCTTGGCCATTTGTGTTCTGTACTTGCATAAAGTTCTTGATCTCTCTTACATCGGCTTCCAAGGCTGTTCCTACTTCAGTACTGAGGGTAATGTCTTTGAACAACTTTTTACCCTTGATGTTTTATCTTTGACTGTAATCATGATTAAATTTTACATGGAAAAAGGGGTGCTGGAAAAGCAATTACTTGTCAGTTGGCCTGGAAATAATAAAAGCACCATTATTTTAGTGGGATAACTGATCACATGAGTCCTATAACGGAGTTTTCTCCAAGAGACAGCAGGATAGAATGTAAGTATTAGGAGTCAGCGAACTATTGATGACTTTCAGAGACACACGTAAAGGATGAAAAAGTAGTCACTGGTTGTTGATAGCATCATCTGGCTGGGAGCTTATGTGGGAAGAAACTGTGATCCTGCAACTGAAAGAACTTTGCTCTGCTAGCAATTTGAAAGTACTTCAAGGTGGCTTGTTCTCTAGCACCTTCCGAGAATCCAGTCCTACTGATAACCTGCTTCTGGCCTTGGGGGACTTTATGGTGGTTGCAATGTTCTCCAAAGTTCACTGGTTGAAAATTAACCTCCAAGGCAACAGTATTGAGAGGTATGACTTTTATATGTGCTGTCACTAATGAACTAATTCTGTTCTTATGAGACTGGGTTAGCATCTTGGAAATGGGTTGTTATCAACGAATTTCTCTCTCCTTTCCCTCTTACACAGCTGTTTTCTTACCTTTCCACCTCTTTCTATGGGGTGATGCAAACAGATGGGGTGTCTTGGTCTTGGACTTTCTAGCTGTCTGAACTGTAAGAAGTGAATTTCTATTCTTAATAAATTTCCCAGCCTCAGTTATTCTCCTACAGTAGAAGAAATGGAAAATCCTAAGTAGAGAATTTGGACAAATCTACCCAGACTGCTGGTATACAAAACTATGGGGTAATGAATTGATGGTTACCACATGATTGGATCACCAGAATGCCGGTATACAATGTTATGAAATAATGAATTGATGCTTGCCATCTAACTGGGTCATGGTAAACAGGATGGTAAATTTATAATATGATTCTGACTTAATCTACCAAATTTTCCATAATCTTTCATGCAGCAACACAGAATGACATGGAATCAGGGCTGCTGTTGATTTCCATAATATAACAAACAAATGTGCTAAAGGACAGTTTGGCTTCTTACAAAGTTTTAATGAAAATTTAAAAGTTAATCATTAGGGACATGTTGTAGATTTAAAAAAAAAACTCTAAACAAAACTTAGAAGTGAAGACTCTGTTCTTTCAAAGGCATTGAGCCTATTATTATCCCTAGTTTAAAGTACATTTTAAAACATTTCTTGAGATTGTATTCATTAGCCAAGAATAGGTGTCATTTTATAATGTTATCTGCATAGCACTCTTCTCCCTGCATAATGAGTTTTCATGTGTTATCTGATGTATCTTGATGACAACCCTGTGAGGCACTGATTGTTATGCCTAATGTAAAGATGAAAAAATGTGAGATCCAAGACATCTGTAATTTATGTTCAAGGTCACCTAGCTAATAAAAACCAGTAATGGGATTGGAAACCAGTCACTACAACACTGTTTCACTCTTAATTGCCACACTTGGCTCTCTCTCTTGGTTCAGTGATGATAACTACCCAGTGACTCTTATATCTTCTCTCACAAATCTTTAAATTTGTAATTGACAGAGTGATAACTTTGGAACACTAAGTCATGCTGAATAATGTTTTCCTAAAAACCCCTTCAGAAAAATCTCTACATTATATCCATTAAAAGGTTTTGAGGGTTATTTACTTAGCAAATGAATTTTCTGTTCTGATGGGCATTAGAGATATAATATTCATCAGACTCAGTTGTTTGCAATGAATAATCACACTTCTTTGGTTGTGGGTCACTATCCTATATTTTGAAAATGAGTTGAGGAGAAGAATTTTGCCACATTTGTTTTTCTTCTTTTTAAAAAGCTTAAGGGAGGGAAAGTTTTATTTTAAGAGTTTCATAGTGGGGGCAGTACAGTGGCTTTGGCTTTGACTAAGGAATCAGGAGATTATTGTACAACTTGTTACCTTTCCATAGTTCAAGAAGCAGTGATGTGTAAGGAGAGACAAGACCAAGCAACAACAAATAACCTTGCCACTAGTGACTTACACCATCCAAACCCGTACCTCTTAATTATCCCAAAACATCTCCAAACATTGTCATTTGGGGACCAAGCATTCAAACATCTGTCCCTATGAGGACAATTTACATTCAGCCGCTGCTCTCCACAGACCTCAACTGTCTCATATGCAAAAATGCTTCGGTGCAGTTTCAAAAGTCCCCATAATTTATATCCCATATCCCCATAGAAGATAGGGACCCACAACCAAAGAAGTGGGATTATTCATTACAAACAACTGAATGTGACTACAGTTCCAACACTCTTTTAAAGTTCAAAGTCAAAAGCTTAAGATGCAAGAAAATCTCTTTACTGTGAGGTTCTGTAAAATTAAAACCAAATCATATACTTCCAGCACAATGTGGCAACAGTGGAAATATCCTTATCCCAAAGGAGAGGGATGGGATGCAACAGAGAAGATCTGAACCAATCAAGACTGGAAGCCAGCAGGATAAGCACCAACCCTGTCATTCTAAGTATAGATCCTTTGACTCATGATGTCATCACCAGCACTTTAATAAACATAGCTATAGCTACCATCCAGCTGTGCTGTGCATGGCCACCTCCATCCAGTGCCTTTGTTAAGTATTTATGATATTGCTAATATCCTAGACTCTCCACTCCATCATGAATTTTTCTTTCCCAGCTTCATAGGCAGCTCACTCAGGAACTCCATGCAGGGACTCTAACCAGACTACAACATGCGGCTCATCTGGATTACTAAAACCTTGCCACAAGCCTCCATAACCCCTTGGTTCCTGCTTAACTGCAGAACTAGCACTGTGGCTAACAGCCTTTAAAATCTGCTGCCAGCTTGAGATGTGGTGAAAGTAGGTTAGATCACAGATGCAGCCACCTCTGAGTACCTGACTGACTGAACCCCACAAAGCTGGGGACCAAGTGAGTCTCTCATTTCAAATGGAAATTTTTCAAATGAGCTTTCGCAGTGATGCCCTGAAGCTGTCTCTAGATGAGGGCTTGCCCTCAGGGCAAGTCTCTTAGTCCCCCTAGTGCTAAGGCATTGATTTCTTTCACATTTACAGCCACTTCAGCAGCAACTACTCCTCATCCAGGCTCCTTCCCTGGCCAAATCACATTTTTCATCTCATTCTGCACTCCTTTCCATTATAAATCTAAAGCCAGGGAGCAGGAATCCTGCTGCTGCTCCAACGTAATGCTGCCTTGAACTTCTTCCATCAACAAATCAGAACATTTGATTTAGCCTCACTCAAAGATTAAATATGGGGGACAGAACAGAATCAGGTTCTTTGCCAGAACATGGCATGAATGGCCCAATTCCAAATAGAGCCCTGTTCCCCTCAGAAACTTTATGAGCTAAGCCTTTACAGTGAACATCTCTATCAGCACTCTGGTCCCCTGAACTCTTGTCAGAGGGGCCTATTAAACACCGTTTACAACAGGCTAAGGCTTTTCTAGCCCACAGCACCAAACTCTTCCATATTCCTCCCCTAAACCTGTTCCAGTAGGTAAAAATGTATCATAACCCCTTTTCTGGTCTCAATATTATGTTTTTCCCACATCACAGCAGTTGTGTATGATAGGACTGGGGGTGACTTAGGGGAAAAGGGACTTAACTCAGTTTCATGGTAGGGGAGCTGGGTGGTTGGGGCTTCAACTGTGGCAGCAGGAGATCGCATTTCAATGTGTTTAACGTCTGCAGATAAAGAAGCAAGAAAGAGTGAATTCAACAAGAACCGTCTGACTCTACCCTATGTGCTCACCTTCAGTGACCTACTGTTCCAGCATGACCACACCTCTTAAAAAGTTACACAACCAAAGAGTACACATGGAGAGACCCATGACTCTGGCCGCATATGTGGCAGAGAATAGTCTCATTGGACATCATTGGGAAGAGCGGTCCTTGGTCCTGCGGGGGGTTCGATGCTCCAGTGTAGGGAAATGACAGGGCGGGAAGGTGGAGGTGGGTGGGGGAGCATCCTCATAGAGCCAAGGGGTGATGGGATGGGGAGTTTCAGGAGGGGAAACCTGGAAAGGGATAACATTTGAAATGTAAATAAAGAAAATATCCAACAAAAAAAGTTACACAAAGTCCTAAAACGTCCCTACCACTTGGGAATCAAGGACTCAAATGGATCAGGATCTGTGGAAAATTCATAATCAAGCCATGACACCTTACCAAACATAACAGACCACATATTAAACCAAGGTGCTGCAAGCATCTTCAGTGAGATACTACCCCTTTAAACTTTTTCCCCTTTATGAAGGAAAAAAACAATGCTCCCTTGGGACTGTTTTCAAGAGATTCCTTTCAACTGAATTGAAAGCTGTAGTCAAGAGTCAAATTTGAAATGGGCTGGATTGTCCTTGTGGAGAGATAAGGTGAGGATTTAAGTTTAGAGGAATTAGAATGTTCTTACCTAAGAGAATTCAGTATCTTTCCATTCATCATATTACATATTCTGAGTTGCTTATTATATTCATCTTCAGAAATATTGAACAACCCTTAAGACATGACTTATAAAAAATTTAAAGTATGGGGGCATGAAAAGTATATTAACAAATGCATGCATAAGTGTGTGTGCCTACAAACACAAGAAAAGTCCTTTTATAGCTAAAACACTTAATAGTTTCAGTGGTTAAATGGGAAAAGAATTAGAAGAAAATATTATGAAATGAAGTGATTACATGAAAATTTCTCCTTCTGTTCTATTTCATGGTAGGGAATAGACATTGCACAAATCTATAGTAAATGGTTTCAAAGTGGATTCTGATGATTTTTAATCTACAAATTAACACTATTATTAATTTATTTCTCTGATTGGTATAATGTTTTAATTTAGCGTCCTGGTCATGAAATACATTGTGAAATATATCAATTTGTAGCAATTTGTATTGCAACAAATATCCTTATTTCTTATTAGTTAACACTTAAGGAGATACTAGCATCAGAATTTAAATATGGTAGGTGAATATTAAGAAAACAATCTCAATATCTAGATTAGCCAATTCTTCTCTATATTTCTATTATCTGGTCTTAAATAAAAACATAAAATACTAACCATGTGCATCCAAATATCAACTGTTCTGAAGTTCCACTAAATTGAAGTTGAATTACACATTGCTTTTAATTATTTAGCTTGATTTTTTTTTGAGAAATTGCTGTAACATTTCCTCAGTAACTTCCTTTATTTGCCAGAAGAATTTTCAATGCGCTAAAGAGAGTATATGATGCTGAACAGTTCATTTCCACACATAAACAGTTCTTTATAAAATGAGCTGTTTCTCATGAGAATATGTTTGCTATTGTTTTGCCATTGGAACACGATTTATTGAACTTCATGTATTCTATAATAAAAGGATAGTTTACTGTTAGAATCACATGCATGCTTTAAACTATAGCCTCCAAACAGTAATTTAGATTAGTTTTTCCTTACCTCCAAGAGAACTTGTTTATGGAAAAGTTGAAAGTTGAGTTCCTTCATAGACCAGGACTAATTAGCATCAGTTTCAGTAGAAGAAGGAGATTGGGAATCCCTAAATGCCAAAATGACAGTCATGCAAATTCTTACTGTAATTGAAAAAACTGTCTGAATAATTAACATGTTATGAAAGCAAAACCTAAAACAGCAGTTATTCATCATAACTTTTACTTACTGAATTTATTTCATATAGTTGATTATTTGCTCTAATTTCACCATTTGAGAGCCACTGTGCAAAGTACACTTCATATATGGTATGTTTTATACATACATGGAGAGAGATTCTAACATTTTTCAAATTAGGCAATAAAGATAAAAATGGATCAATTAATAATTTCATGATTATACAAATTGAACACATTAGCATTTGACAAAATGTCCCTCATAGCTATAAGTTGGCAAGACACTAGAGAATTAAGAACCCAAAACCCAAATTGACTTCCTCCTATGGGGCATCCAAGTTCTTTTATTTATTTATTTATTTATTTTTTTGGACTATATGAGTGATTGTGATATGAGCAATGTTCTTACAAATTCTAACTCAGTCCTATGTTGTGTTTCCAAATTAGTGCTGTCCTCCTCCTCCTCTTCCTCCTCCTCCTCCTCCCCATCCTCCTCCTTCTTTTCCTTCCTCCTCCTCCTCTGTCTCATCTTCTTCCTCCACTTTCTCTTCTTCTTCTCTTCCTCCTCCTCCTCTTTGTGTGTGTGTATGAGTATATGTGTTGTTGTTTTGTTTTGTTTGCTTTCAAGACAGGTTTCCCTATGTAATATACCCTGGACTTTTTTGTTGAACAACTTGGACTTGAACTCACAGAGGTTCCCAGCTCCCTGCCTAATCCCTCAACCCAGTGCTAGGATTAAAGGAATGGGTCATCATGCCTGAGTGATCTATTTTTAATCGCTTTGGAAGCATTCAGTCTCTATGAATACCATTTAAAGAAATAACTTTAATGGAACATCTTATTGGTAATATTTGTTTTCATCTCTAAATTGTAGCTGCAGCATGTAATATAAGAGAAAGTCAGAGAAAATACCATATTTGCGTGTATACATTTCAACTCAATTATATTTATACCTCCACATCTTTTTCCACCTACCATACACTGTTTCAAGACAAACACAAGAAGGATAAAACAAAACAAAATAAAATAAAAACAAGAACAACAATAAAAAGCCAACGACAAAAGCAGTCATGTTCATTTGTTACATTTTTATCTCCTTTCCATCCTTCATTTATGGCCATAAGATTTTTCTCTGTCCCATCCCATCATCAAAGATGTAACTATTGTTTTAAAATCATTTTCTGCAAGCTCCTTGCTTGAGATCTATTTCATTCCAAGTCTTTTCTTTGATTGGAACTCATCTTGTGAAAACATTGATATACTTTGTCCTCAAGAATACAACTCTTCTAGATTTCTGCTTGCCATTGTCTGTTCCTTGAGAGTGGCTGACTTGTCTGACTCCTTCTCTGTACAAATTTGTATTTATAGACATACTTATCTCCTGAGGACAGAGGTTCCATCAAATTCTCAAATGTACATACTTTACAAATGGTGTCCATCTTTGTTTACCATGGGGCCACACCTACAGATGCTAATGTACCAATTATCATTGTGGGGTATGCAAACTTTATGTGGGTAATGGTTAACTTTACATGTCAACTTTACTAGACCCTGGAAGATGTGAACATTCTACATGAAATCTCCCTTGATCTGTTTGAAAATTGTCTGGAAGTTGTCAGTCATTCTAACTTCTTCTTTTGGAACAGCAATACAAATCCGATCTCTATTCCATCATTTATAGGTGAGAGAACAGAATCAGAATAAGAAGAAAATTTAACTTTCAGATGAATCGTATCATCTGCTCTTATCTGTTTCACTATGTGTCAGATGACATCTTGAACTTTAGACTTTATGGATAATGACTTAATTTGGGGGATAAGCCCATGCAGGTAGAACCATAATCAGGTAGCCTTAAACTTGACCATGTTGGCAACTTAAGTTTATGAAAACAAGTCCCACTATTTAAATGACTCTGTCCATAGAAGTGTGTTATGGAAAGCTGAGCTGCCTATGGTGAGCAGGAAAGTGAAAGATAAATAATAATTTATTGTGGCAGGGAAAATAATACAATATAATAATGTAAACTCCATATTACTCCAATGTAGTAATATAATATAATATAATTGTGAACATATAAACTTAAATAATCATTTAGAATTCACAAATTAACACAACTTAATGAGTTGCCTTATGAGAACTATTGTTAAGCAGGGTTCTGAAGATATATTTTAAAAGAATGAACTTATAAAAATATTGAGATTGAAATATTTATGTTGTTTACTGTAAATTAAAACTTCAAATATGAATTTTCTTCACCAAGAAAGTTCACATGAAAATAATAATTTCAAATGTTTCATTAATAAAATAGATTTTATTATGCCTCACCAGCAGTCTGGTAAAAATCTAAGAATAAGCTTAAATAAGAAATATCCAATATATACAACGAACTCAAGAAGTTAGACTCCAGAGAACCAAATAATTCTGTTAAAAAATGGGGTACAGAGCTAAACAAAGAATTTTCACCTCAGGAAATTGAATGGCTGAGAAGCACCTAAAGAAATGTTCAACATCCTTAGTCATCACGGAAATGCAAATCAAAACAACCCTGAAATTACACCTCACACCAGTCAGAATGGCTAAGATCAAGACGGCAGGGGCTGGTGAGGATGTAGAGAAAGAGGAACACTCCTCTACTGCTGGTGGGATTGCAAGCTGGTACAACCACTCTGGAAAACAGTTTGGTGGTTCCTCAGAAAATTGGGCATAATACTACTGGAGGATCCTGCTATACCACTCCTGAGTATATACCCAGAGGATTCTCCAGCATATAATAAGGACACATGTTCTACTATGTTCATAACAGCTTTATCTATAATAGACAGAAGCTGGAAAGAACCCAGATGTCCCTCAATGGAGGAATGGATAAGAAAATGTGGTATATTTACAAAATGGAATACTACTCACCTATTAAAAACAATGAATTCATGAAATCCTTAGGCAAATGGGTGGAACTGGAAAATATCATCCTGAGTGAGGTAACCCAACCACAAAAGAACATACATGGTATGCACTCACTGATAAGTGGATATTAGCCCAGAAGCTTGGAATATCCAAGATACAATTCACATATCAAATGAAGCTCAAGAAGAAGGAAGAACAAAGTATGGATAGTCTGGTCCTTCTTAGAAAGGGAAACAAAATACCCACAGAAGGAGATACAGAGACAAAATGTGGAACAGAGTCTGAGGTAAAGACCATCCAGAAACTGCCCCACTAAGGGATCCATCCCATATACAGGTACAAAACCCAGACACTATTGTGGATACCAACAAGTGCTTGCTGACAGGAGCTGGATATAGCTGTCACCTGGGAGGCTCTGCTAGTGCATGACAAATACAGAGGGGGACACTCTCAGCCAGCCTTGAACTGAGCACAGGGTCCCCAATGGGGGAGCTAGAGAAAGGACCCAAGGAGCTGAAGGGGTTTGCAGCGCTATAGGAGGATCAACAATATTAGCCACCCAGTACTCCCAGAGCTTCCAGGGACTAAACCACCAACCAAAGAGTACACACAGAGTTACACACGGCTCCAGATACATAGGCAGCAGAGCATGGCCTTGTTGGACATCAAAGGAAGGAGAGGCCCTTGGTCCTGGAAAGGCTAGCTAGATTCAGCAGTATAGGAGACTACCAGGACAAGGAAGGGAGAGAGGGTTGATTGGGGAACAGGGGAGGGGAGATGGGTTATAGGATTTTTCAGAGAGGGGCAGGAAAGTGGACAACATTTGAAATGTACATAAAGAATATACCTTAAAAAAAAGAAACACTTCTGAACACAATACGTATGTGTGGCTATTGTGTGCTAAAATATTGACTAAGGTTCTTGACTCTCCAGTAATAGGAGCCAGTATATTAAACCATTGTTATATTACAGAAATAACTAATTATGTAGTAAAACATAACAGAACAAATAGACAGTGATAATGCCAAGGAAAACTACTTTTCTTCTTCATTTGTTCACTTAGTATGTTTTACTGACTATGTCCACTGTACACTAAAAGATTCTGAGGCTGTGAACTTCATGCCTTTAGGAGTACAAGGTTATTTCTCATGTAACACTTCCATTCAGCATGATGGAGACTAAAAATGAGTCAAATAAAGCCATTTAATAAATCAAAAAATAATTTCACTTCATGATGAGGACTACATGCATGAGGGAAAGGTGGTACGATGGGTTGTTTCAGGAAGTAATAGGCTGTTTTAGATGGAACTGCAGGTGACTGAGAAGATGGCATTGAGCTGATACTGTGACAATAAGAGACCAACCATTCCAGGAGCTGCAGTCATTTCTTCTTGGAAGGGACTGAGAATAAAATTTCACAGAGTAATCAGCTTATTTTGAAAAGCCTAGAGAGAAGAGTCGCAAGAGAGTTAAGTCATCTTCAAAGATGGACAATGTGCTTAAATGGGTACAAAATACATTTTTTATTGAATATAATCTTCATTTACGTTTCAAATGCTAAAACCTTTCCTGGTTTGCCCCCTCCCGACACTCCCCAACCCCTCCTCACACCCCCTACCTCCAAGTATATGCCCTTCCACCGGACCTGCTCCCACCTCCCCCACCCCTTGATTTCCATTTCCCAGAGCCTTTATTGAGCCTTCACTGGACCAAGGATCACTCTTCCCACTGATGACTGACAAGGCATTCCTCTGCCACATTTTGTCTGGAACCCTGTGTACCCCTTGGTTGATGGTTTAGATCCTGGGAGTCCTGGGTCATCTGGGTGGCCTACATCATTTTTCTTCCCGTGGGATTGCAACCCCCTTCAGCTCCTCCAGACCACCCTCCAACTCCTCCATTGGGGACACTACTCCCAGTCCAATGGTTTGCTGCTAGCATCTGCCTCTGTATGTGTAAGGCTCTGACACGGCCCCTCCAGAGACAACCATGACATGCTTCTTTTGATATGTGCTTCTTGTCTTCCATAAAAGTGTGGATTTGGTGACTGTTTATAGGATGAATCTCCTGGTAGGGCAGTCTCTGTATGGCCTTTCCTTCAGTCTCTGCTCCACACTTTGTCTCCTTTATTGCTCCTGTGAGTATTTTGTTCCCTTTCTCAAAGGAACCAAAGCACCCCCACTATCTAGATTTATTTTTGTCTAGATTTATATTTATCTAGATTATTACTATTATGATTCTTTCTTTAATTCAGTTACAGATGCCTGGGGAAGACAAATGCACTTGCTGATTTACTCACTGAGCTCTTTGAAACCTTCAACTTCCTATGGGCATTGAACATGCTACAGGTAGAGTCAGCTCATAAGACTATAGCAGGAATCATCATATTCTTACTTCTGAAAAATTAGAAAACACTTAGTCTTCCTCAGAGTTATTCTGACTTATTTAGACTGCTCAATGATATTCTGAAATGAAATTATGGACTGACCTCATTTGATTTAGGCTGTATACTTAACTTGATAGTTCTGACACATATTTTCCTTATACTACCAGGCACATTTAAATTTTAAGTGTACTCTGACATGGATTTTCTGTCAAAATGAGCCAAAAGTAGAATTTCAGATTCCTGAATATGCACTTCAGTTTACATAAATTTACTATTAAATATAATTGTATTTTTCCAAACCATAAAAATGAAATATGTAGATAGATTAGATCATGGATGTGTTTGACTTTATTATTTCAAAGTATTTGGAATCTCTGTGTACAAGTGACAATGTACACGTGACTATGTAGTCAATCTCTCTGTACATGAGACTATGGTAGTTAATTTTCATTACTAACTTTACTGGAAGACACAGTTAGAACCACATGAGTGTTTTAACTAAGGTTTGGGGGGAATTCACCCCAAATGTGAGTAGAGCTGTCTCTTTGATTACCATCTTGAACTGAAATAATATCACCACTATCCATATACTTTTACCTCTTTTCTGCAAACATAATGACTAGGCACCTCCCCAAACCATCATGCCTTGTTCCCATGATGGACCCTCAAACTATGAGTCAAAAGAATTTCTTCCTTATTTGCTTTGATGAGATATTTGAAAAACGTGATAAGAAAAGTAAACAATACAGACATTGCTACTAATAGGTGGGCCTGTTAGTGTAAGAATATTGGCCAGATGACTCTCAGCCCTTCTGAACTTATTCATAGATGGAAAGTTGATAAATATGAGCTTCTGTTTATAAGATTAAATAAAGCTCAATAGGCCGTTCTAGTGGGAGCTCACAAGACTATAATTTGAATGGTATGTAGAAAGTAGAGAATAAGCTAGTGAGGTTTCAGAAGGAAGCAAGAACACTATTAGGACATGGATATAGCCCACTCATGCTACATCTAGAAAAGAATCTAACTAGTGTCTTGAGAAGTCAAGGAGGACCAATTAAAAGACAATGCACTACTTGGGTAGCAGGAATTTTAAAGACAGCCTGACATTTAGGCTTTGGCATTGTGACCTCCTGCTTCTCTTAACTGCATCACAATGAGAGAGAACAGAAAGACTTGGAAATGTACAGTTTGAAATAGAGTATCAATTTAAGGTTGTGAAGTAGAGTACTAATAGTCAGGTCCTGGTTAAAGATTAGCATAAATAAAGAGAACCACTTATTTTACACCGAGGCAGAAAGTAAAAAAATGCCTTAATTCAAGACCATGCTCATCACAAGTATACCTTATGTATAAAGTACATGCCGTTTGAAAGCAGACTGAACTGAGAATGCACTGAAAGGGTTCACTGCCCCCAAACAACCACTTGTGGAAGAGTATTCTCAGGTTTAGTGGCCACGTTATACTGAGGTCACTACAGCTGTTAGAGGACAGACTACATCTTAAGGTGGTAACAGAGTTTGATAGTGTTGTCCACACAGTGCTAAATTTGCCGGTATATAAAATTCTACATTCATGAAGTTACAGAAGCTATCCTCATGTGCTGTAGTCAAGCTCCATGTGGCAAGATCAGGTTCTCTGCAAGAAGGCCCCAAGAGGACATCGTGTGATAAGAGGGTGATGCCTAATTTGCAATGAAGACTTCAGGATATTGGAAATGTCAGGACTGTAGGATATCATGAAAAGAAAGCTGCAGGCATGGAATGGTTCTGGCCCAGGAGAGAGGCTATATACAATTCAGGAGTCAAAACTAAAACACCGAGACTACTTAAGGCTATTGCAACCCAAATCATACCACCAAGATCCCCAGACATAGATGTGGAGCACGGAGTTGAAGAATTTCCTATGTGCCTGGCTATGTTTTAGACTTTTATTCCTTTTCTATGCTCTTATTTCTCCCTCTTGGCATGTAAATATGTACTCTCTGCCATAATATATTGGAAACATGTATCTCATATCTTTATTCTGCAGTAAAGAGAATAGCTTAAGTCTTATAAGAGAATGGATTTGGGGCTTTTGAACAATGATAGAATCATTAAGACTTTGGAAACTCATATAGATAAACTAAGTGCATCATGAATTATTAGTTGGCCTTGAGGCTTTGAAGACCACAGATAAAAGTTGTGGGTAAAGTGATGTATTTGGGTGTCAAGTTTACAAGAGGTAGTCTTGTATTCATCAATCTTGATGAGATCCAGAATAATCAAGGAGACACATGTCTTAGAGAGAGTTTCTACAAGGTTTACAAGAGAGTGGAGGACTTTCCCTGAATAGAGATGGCATTGTCCTACAGGCAAAGGATCCACAACATAAGGTAAACACAACATAACTAACTACCTCAAATTCTTGTCCTGTCTTTCCTACCCTGAGGGTCTATATCCCTTCTAACAGTAATCCAAAATAAATTCTTCTTTCCTTTCTTAAGCTGTTTTGTTAGGTGTTCTGTCACAGAAACAAGAAGAAAAACTATAAAGGTCTTTGTACTTTACATATGCATTTTTAAGAAATCATGTGCAAATTCTACTATAGCAAATGAATTAATTTTATAAAATCTTAACAGGAACTTGGATTTTAAAACATCTTGCAGAATCCTAAAAGTATATTTATAGTACAAATCACTTCTCTTTAATTCATTTATAGAATAATTAGGTGTTCGGGTGACACATTTTCTTAAACCATATCTATTGCATCATCTATAGTCTCAGGGTATTTGTAGTTCACATAAATATGTAAAGACGGGTATGGATTCTATCATCATGCAGTCCATTTTAGAAGTCAAAAAAGATGATGAGAGACAGGCTCTGTCTGTGCTACTTTTTAAAAAATGCTCACAATCTCACTCTCTGGCCTCTGGACTTTTCTAATTGGTTTAGTATGTGGAGCATCGCAGCATGCCTGTGGCTATAATCCTGCTACATCATGCTTGTGATTTAACACTGCACATAGAGACAGTCCCGCTACTTAATGCTTGTAATTATTTTGAAGTTTTCTTAGAATTAGACTTTCAAGTGTCCTTTGAATATCATTTTTTTCACTCTGTGTTTGGTATTGTACTTTTATTTGACATGAAACAGACAGTTTACATAATGGTCAAACAAACATGGATTTTGGATGCAAAAACAAACAAAAACCCGAAAACCAAAACCAAACCAAATCAAAACAAAAAAACTCCCCCCCCACCAACAAAACTTTTGTCTTAAATATTTTTGTTCCTTACAAGCTGTATGAACTTCAGTAGTATAATTTCATTTTCTGAAAGTCAGATAATGATAGATTATGGAAAGTTGGAATTGATTAAAGGATCTCTATGGTAAACATGACATGAATGGCTTTAGGAAGTGGTACTACTAAATGGGAATTTTTTTAATATTCATGTATCAATTTAAATATAGTCTTCTAAGATGATCTGTTGTTCCTTTAAAAACAACAAGATTTCAAATTCAGTGTCCAGTATCACAACACACACACACACACACACCCACACACATACACACACAGAGCAAATAAATAAAAAGAAATCCCCAATAATTTGAACAAACTTTTAAATTGAAATGAAATCCAGTGTAGAATTATTCTATGTTGGAAATTTCTAGTATTAATAATATAATAACTTTGTCTATACAAACTACAATTATAGATATTTCTAAATAATGGCACAAACAAAACATTTCAGTTTCGCTGTGATCAGTTTTATAAAAACTTGTTAGTTATTATATAAATTTTTGTGTACAATGTCAAATCAATATGAAATAAACACAAATACACCAAAGTTCAAAAAATATAGAGATACAAACTACTGAATAAATAAATATTTGTAGGGTTTTCCTTGTTGGAATTATTTATAGTGCTATTAAAAATTAGTAATTTATAAAGAAATTTGTAAGAATTTTTAAGTGAAGTACTATTACTATAAAAGAAGTTTAACTTTCTTGCACTTAACAGTAGCAACAATAACAAAATACACTTTTAAATAAAAATAATGGAAAGTAGTCATATAATTAAAGCTTTCCCTTATTTAGAGTAATACTTCTTTATTTTGATTTTTCATTTTATTTTAATATTTTACTAGCCTAATTATAAATATGTGTTCAAGAAAATTTTACCTGTATGCAATTATGTCGTGCATTAAAATTGTCCACTGCAGTTGTCAAGTGCATGAATAAAACAGAGTGTTTGGAAAGATCACAAAGAACAGCTTTTTAAAGAGCTGCTATTTCTACAGGAAAGAATAAATGGTAGATTGATATAAAATATTTGTAATACATGCCTACAGTTATTATAGAGAATTAGAAGTCCATTAGAAATCCTAAAGACAAGAAAATATCAACTCAATAATGGAATTGGCAAATAATTTCATATGCACTCACAGAGTACCCAAATAGCCCATTCTTATATGTGCGTGAGTACAAATGAGACTCACATTGTGTATCCAAAGAGCATCAGCGAACTTAAAATAGCCACTTCTGGGAGTTGATGAAGATGTGCAGCCAAAAGGAGCCATGTCAATGGAGAACTGGCAGCACCACCTAGGGAAATGTCTAAACTCAGTTGTGCGTTTTCTACAAACAACATGTAGGCAACAATCAAAGCAATCAGCCAAAAGATTCAGAAACTAAGCACATGTAGGAGCATGCATAAGCATTTTTATAAGTGCAGATTAAATTGAGCTGGAATCCCTGAGATTTCTGTAGGAACTGGTGCAAATGGAGGAATCATGGAGAACTGACTGCTAAAAATGTATTCTCTGAGACAGGGAAGAAGCATGGGGACCAGGGCCCTAGGAGGTCTAATACACATGTTATCATGTGTATTAGAGAAAGTTAATGAAGATCCTTTATTTGTGATGCTTTTTACATTTGACTTTATATTATATTTTAATTAACTTCGTTTTATAAAAAGAGTGATTGCTGGCATAGTTTTTGGGCTTTCCTTTCTTAGCATTATTCTTTGTAATGCTGAAAGGCAGCCATGATTGACAGTCAAGGCAACACACAACTTGTATAAAAACAACAATTAACTCATCAGTCAACAAAACACCCAATCCACAGCATTTGAAAGTCATCAATAGACATGTCAGCTCCTTGGCTCTCATTCTTGGGGCATTGACTAAACAGAGACCAAATTGACTTCAGCCTTCTACCTCCTAATGGCTAATTGAGGTATTTCATGATGAGATTGCAAGAATTCTACCACACAGCAAAAAATGGTAGGATAAAATGATGTCTGTTCATACCCTTTGCCTGATGAAGCTTGTGCTAGACCACAGGACTGTATGTCACCACAGGATTCACTGGTGTAGACTGAAGCTATTTGATATGCCAACACACTGTTTACCAGTAGTCAGAGTTTCTCTTCTAGTGAGCCATGAGAGCATCAAGCTCGAAGTCTTTCATTTGCAAAGACACCACCAGGACTAGGAATGCACTTTGTAGTTGTAGACTTAAAACCGACTTTGTCTTCTTCTGAACCTACAATGTCTTTGTTAGCAAACACAGGAGTATTTCCTGTGATTGAAAAATGAATCCAAGAATGCTCCTAAATCCCTGACTTTCATAACATGGAACAAAATTCTAAAATTTGACAATAAATCATGGATATTTGTGTGGAAAATTTAAAAGCTTTGGTTATGAAATTAAAAGTTTTAGCTGAAAGTTTAGATGCTAAGTCATTTTTCCCCCCCATGGGGTCTTATGCCATCCTTCAGGATGGACTAGAATTCATGGTAATTCTTCGGCCTCACCCCTCCTCCATGATGTGAGTTTTAAATAACATCTAAATCGCCAACAATAAAATTATTAAATATAGAACAGGGACGTATAATTAAAACAGTATCTACCATAAATATTAACATAATACTATATTTTCACAACAAGTAAAAATTACTTTTCTGTTTCTCTTTGCTAACAGTGCAAAATTGCAAGACAAGGTGTTTAAAGTATGACAAAAATAGAAACAGAATTTTGGAAGAGAGAAAATTGTTGTACTTATAACAAAAATGAAACCACATGCTGACAGATTGAAGACTAAATCTCCTATAGGAATCATAACAGAACTTGCTTTTGTTTTAAAGTTTAAATTTTAAATTTTAGTTCTACTACCAAAAAAACCACTTATTTTTGGCTAAGTATCAGATTTATCAGTAGTACTGAGACAATAATGTTTAGTATCCAGTCTATCTCCTGCCTGGGAGGAGAAGATAGATGAGTCTTGCTGGGATCCACCACCTACTGGGTGCTGAATCTTTACCCCAGCCCACTGCTTCAGGATCCCTATAAATATGCCAAATTCCAGCAGCATTTTTGTGGATTCCAATTTCAAAAGTGGTTGGCAGGAAAGGGGAAAAATCTATTTATTTTCTTTTACCTTTGTTCAGTGTAAGAGGCACATTAAATCTTTATGCTCTTTCCATTATAAATGATCCCACTCATAAAAATCAACATGGTTATATTATTCTTTCTGCCTGGAAGGCCCTGGCCAATATTTCTAGCATGATCATTTGCCTGGTTTCAGCTTTGGTAATGTATTATCACTCAACCTAAGGGTATTACTACCCTAGTCATCTTTTAGTCTCATATTTAAGTGACTATTAGGATGTACTTCATGAAGTTTGAAGTGACCCTCAATTCCTTTTCATATAAAATATCTAAAAGATATCAGTGACAGACAGATACCATTTCTTGGGAAAAGCTACTATATTTTCTCCAAGGTCATAACTGCACTAAAGCATCCAAGGGCAATGTTTTCAGACTGAATTCTATTTTTTCCCTGAGACATATAAAAGAGGATTGATAAGCCTATAATTCAGAACCCACTTACAGACTAAGAGGGAAATTATGTGTTTATAATTCTCCTGATGAAAGAACACAGGTCAAAGGCAAAAAGAATCAGGGGCAATCAAAGTTCAAAGTAGAAAAAAAATCTGTGAACCTTCTTTGAGTGTTAAATAATTTTCGTGGAAAGCAAAACGTACTTCTAAGGATTTAATTATATTTTGATTTATGTGTGCGTTCGTGTGCCTCTGTCATGCTATGTGTTTACAAGTATCAGCAAAGACCAGAAGAGAGCCACAAATCTCCTGGAACTGGTGTTACAGGCAGTGAGTAGCACCCTAATAGGTGCTGGGAACTAAATCCTGCTCCTCTTGAAGAATAGTGAAAACCCTTAACCACCAAGCCATGTCTCTAGCCCCGTAAAGGTGTACTTTTAGAAACCAGTAAGGCTTTGGCCTGCCTGAGTGTCCCATATTATAACTGAGCATCAATGAGCACTGAATAGATCAAAGCTTTACACTAAAACAATGGTTTCTGGAGTCAAAGAACAAAATAGTGATCTCCATGATCTTGATTTCAAGAGGCTGTCTCTGTGAAAGCTGTGTCATTTGGCTTAGTATAGCTTTCTGAACTGGAAGATTTGACCATTCAGATGTTGCATATATTCCTTGAGATTGTCAGTTTGTCTTGTAGACCTCATGTTCCTATCATCAGAAATACAAGGATTGGAATCCATTTGGATCGTTTAGGGGAGATGCTTCTTGACAAACCTTCATCTTTCTCCATTTTGCACTGGGTATGCTAAATGAGGAAAATTAACAAGTGTGATCTCTATCTACTTTCAACCCCTCCTTCTAATCCCATCAGTCTCACTAGTTTCTATACTCAGCCTAGTTCCATCCCTCCAGATTATGGAATGGGTAGCTCATCTCCTTGCTAAAGCCAGACCCTTCATCTTTTTCAGTGGCAACATTTATTTCTACCCATTGTTTTTCTTCTTGAGCTTCTTTTCCAAATCACTTTGTACCTTTCTTTACATCTATGAGTCCTCAAGGTCGTTCTATCTTAAAGGAATTTTCTTTCTGGTGTGTGTGTGTGTGTGTGTGTGTGTGTGCTTCATCTGTACACACTCTCTCTCTACAAAATGTTGTCTACTTTAACTTCTCATCTATACTCTGGAAAATACGGTACTTTCTTTTTATTTTCAAAATGTGTTGGCCAGCTCCATTAAGTGTCTCCTAATTACCCAATCCTGTGGTTCTTTTTTTTTTTTTTTTTTTTTTTTTTTTTTTTTTTTTTTGGTTTTTCGAGACAGGGTTTCTCTGTGTAGCCCTGGCTGTCCTGGAACTCACTCTGTAGACCAGGCTGGCCTCGAACTCAGAAATCCACCTGCCTCTGCCTCCCAAGTGCTGGGATTAAAGGCGTGCGCCACCACCGCCCGGCCCTGTGGTTCTTCTTAAATTCTATTTTTAGATTAATCTATTAACAAAGTTTTATCCACCCTCTTAAAACATCCTATTCTTTGTCTGCTTGTACCTTATATTATTATTCCTAAAGCTAGCCAGCAAGTCTGCTCCATCATTTAGCCACTTGTTCCTCCTGAGGCTGACTGTCAAGGTTCAGCTATCAAAGTATTGAGGTCCCCCTTTTGGCTGCCCTAGTTAACGGGTCCAAATAAGTCACATTATCCTAGCATGGGGGAAGGGATTCCCCTTTCCCTTTATAAGCCGCCATTTGCTTATGGGCCACATCTGTTTCCTATCTACCTAGAGGCAGACCTTCGTCCCTCCAGAGCAAATATCCCTTCCTACCTCTCCCCTGTTCCTTTCCCTTCTCCCTTGTCCTTTTTCTCCCTCTTTGTCTCTTCCCTGACCTTTGTCCCTCTGGAGCAAATAAATCTCCTTTGGGTTGAGGACATGGCCTTAGGGTGTCTTCTGCTGATACTGGTCCTTTCAATACCACTTCCTAATGGTCCGCATTTACCCAAAACAAAACAAAACAAAAGTCATATCAGTCTTACCAGTCACATCCAAACTGTGACATTTAACTAGTGACAGATCTATTTCTGTGATAATTTTCCTAAATAAGTCAGTTAATAAGTGATTATGTGTTAACAAAATATTGTATTTAATATCCAGTGAAGTATATTTTATAGATATAAATGTATTTAAATATATGCTAAATATATTTGATATCTATTAATATGCACAAATATTTATATTAATGTATTTTTAATAAATGTTAATTATTGTGATAGGAAAACCTTAGATATTTGCCTTGATTTTTTTTAAATCCATAGTTTCCAAAAGAATTTATGCTTCAATGACCCTTGCAATCATATATAAAAACCCAAGAACTAGAATGTGATTCAGAGATAGAGCCTACAATTATTCCTGAACAGAAGGAGTCAAAGTAAATCTTATGAATTTCATAGCTAGCTGCCAGAAAACATACTTAATTATGAATGAAAAACACTTGGAGATGTTTTCTCTTTTGGCAAGCAGACCTCTCTAAACCATAGTGCCTGAGGGCAGCAGCACTGTCAACTATTACCAGAGCCCTCTACTTAAGAGTAATACCAAGAAGGTTTCATAGAAAGAGGACACATAAACACTGTTTTTTCTTTGTGTTCCAAAGATTTTAGTGTCTTAACTCATTTTTAGTTTAGTTGTTATTCTTGAGTCAGTTTGGTGTGACTTCAATATTATAAATTGAATTCAGCTGTTCAAATAGTAAATTAGATGTTTACCTTACAGTTTTTGTGTTTTGGTTTTTTTTGTTTATTTGTTTTTGTTTTTTACTCTAAAGGTGGGTCCTCTATACATGTTGGCTTACCATCATGTGCCAAGGACATGAACTTATACTCAAATACTGTGGGTTGCTTGTTAAATTAATTTTAGAGTCTGAAAAGGTTAAAATTCAATAGGTTGGTGAAAAGTAATGACATCGCAATGAATATTTATACAAGCATGGTATCACTCTGATAAAAGAATGCTCAGAACCTTATCCTTTTTGAGCCCAACTTTCCCAGATGTATTTCAGAAGAACCTAGCCATTGTCAATCCCTGCCCAAGCTGGGCCATTAGAGTAGGAGAGCATTGTGAGGTTTTGTTAAATCAGAAATCACTTTCGTAGGCCATCTCCCTGGTCTTTATAAGAAGAAACATTCTACACTAGCTAAGCCTGCACTTGTAGTATGTCTCATCTAAGATGTATTTAAGGACCAGCTACAAGTCTGTCTGAAATAACGACTTCTCTGCTAGCTACAATGCACTATGAGGGGTTACAGGTAAAGAATGGCTAGTGTTTTGCTCTCTCATTGTGATAAAAGGCTAAGCGAGAAAATTAAAGTCCCCTACCAATTTGTCTCTTTCTGTAAGAACTCTGGCTTGTTTATTCCTGTGTGCCATGCTAAAGCTATTCCACATACAGACAGAAGGTAAGGACTGAAAAGCACTCCCTTGATAAGAAGCGATTAATTTTCATTAAAGCAAGGTGAGTTTTCAAGAACTGGGATCGTTTGGGTTACTTTTCCTAGGAAGAAGCACTAAGACACCTCCTTGCATCTGATAGTATACCAAGAGACCAAAGAAACAAAGTCAAACAAATGTACCTTGATGTATGAGTGGGTACCGGAATTACTTGCAGGAGAATCAGTGATTTGGGCTACATTACTGGAAAGCCCACCACAGAGTGAGTGCGTGATCACTTGTAGCTAAAGTAACTTGTGGAGCATGTAGGCACTTCAGGCACTGAAGAATAACTCCAGGTAATGTGTATTGCTTATATAACCTTAAATGGGATCCTAGTAGACTGTGGATGTTTCAAGATTCTTGTGAGTTTCCCTGAGTTTCATCCCTCTGTCCATGAGTAATCTATAACCCAAGCACATATGTTCAAAAGGTGATTTGTCAAGCACAACATACACCCACCAAAGCTCAGATATTCTGCAGAACAGTCAGGGACTCAAACTCTGCCTCAAGTTTGCTCCAAGTGGTCCTCACCTGCAGGCAAAATTGGCTACCTCTTTAGAGGAGTAGGTCAGGTGGCTTCCTCTCCCACTGTGGTGTGTGTGATGGCAATCTCTCTATTGTCTACCCCTATCATTAACATTTTAATGACTTTCCAATGCTTATGAGCAGAAAACTTTGTTTTCTGGTATTTTCTCCCAGGGAACCTCACTCATATTTTTGAATGACCTAGATCATCTCTATTCTATGTTTGTCTTTCTTTAAAACAACAACAACAACAACAACAACAACCTCCTTTTGGGTGTTTTAGCACCATATAAACCCAACATGCATCCTGGTCTAAATCATTCTACTTTGTGAGGATCATGTCCCACCATTGAGATCAGCAAAGTTACTACTAAAGCTCCATAGAAATAGCTGACTCTGAACTTAGTTAACTTCTTTGAAACTCTCCTATAAACACAGTTCTTTGTGGCGTGGTAAAGTGGGCATTAAATACTCCCTTCTCAAATCTAGAACCCTCTGAAATGCCTGCCCTTGCCTAATGGCTTATTGTGTTCATGGAGACCTAAGCCAGCAATAACTGAGACTCCCCAATTGCTTATATAAATCACATTATCAGACTCTGACTTTTCTTTTATCCTGGTTAGAATTTATTGTCTACTTAACAAAATCTGTAGTCACTTGGGAAGAGGAAACTTTAATTCAAAATTTGCATCAAGGGCTGGAGAGATTGTTCAACACTTAAGAACATCTGACTGCTCTTCCAGAGGACCAAGGTTTGATACCCATCATGTACATGGCACCTACATCATAACTGTCTGTATTTCTAGTCCCCAGGGATCCAATGTCCTCTTCTGGTTTCCACAGCATTGCATGCATGTGTGGCACAGATATAGATGCAGGCAAAATACACACAAACATAAAAATAATAAATGTAAAACAATGTTAAAATTGCATTAATAAATTTTTTAATAAATAAATAAATAAATAAATTATGTTAGTAAAATTGGTCTGTAGCCCCATCTGTCAGTCTTGACTGATGATTGATAAATGAGGAACCAGATCACTATGAGCTAAGAAAGCTAGCCAAGCATGACCTAGCAAGTAATCTTACTAAGCAGTATTCTTTCATGGCCTTTGTTTGAGTTCCTGTTCAAGTTCCTTTCCTGACTTCCCTTGGTGATGGATTGCGACCTGTAGTATAAGCTTTTCCTCTCCAAGTTGCTTTTGTTCATGGTGCTTATTACAGCAACAGAAAGAAAGCTAAAGATATGTTCTGCCTAAGATTTATTCAAGGTTTGCTTCAAGGAGGACAAAATATTGCTAATATCCTGTTTCCATGGTATCCACACTGATCCCATCCACCCTATGTTCCATAGTCTCAGAAGCTAGGCTAACAGAGGCTTTTCCATTTCTTGCTTAAGAGTCTTTCCTAATTAAAACAATTCAGAAGCATCGCATTTCCTGATTATCATTTTCCTACCCTGGGCTGTTATCAAGCCCCTGTGTGCATGCTGAATAATGCTTCTGTTTCTTGAGAAGTGTCTTCCATTACTTCTACCTCATCCTCCCCCTGCCCCATACCAGGCAATTCTTCCCATTAGGTTCAAGAGTTGGCATGCCAGTACTCTTTAGTACTGATCTAATTTGTACTCTTCTTTATATACTTCCAGCTGTTAGAAATGGCATCCCAGCACTTCCATTTCCTCCTCTCCTTTACCCACTCTCCTAGCCACATTAGAGGCTAGCATGGAAGATACCATAATCATGACTTTTCCCTTTATAATATCTCCCTTCTAGGAACAAGTTCTTTCCAGGCAGACTGCTCAGAACCTCTTTTGCATGTTCTATTGCCCACAGAGGGGGACACATGAAATTCCACTATAATCTCTCTATGTGCCTACCACATAGTGCCACATTTAGGGATTGCAATATATTCTCTGTCTTATCAGCTATTTTGAGGGTATCCCATACTTCTATGATAGACGCACTTCGTCCCTGAGGTGTACAACCTCATACAACACAGGGAAAAAAATAGCCATCCTGGGAAGCTTCCCAAAGCTCTCATGGATGCTCTACCATCAGACAACTTAGTTTCAGATGACTGTTGTATCATCTGTGGCAACAGTCACACATATGCCAGCCATAAGAGGGAGGACCACCATTCCATACCACATAGAGGAGGGTGGATGGCCATGGCAAGATTATCTCAGGGAATGCTCGACCCTTAGGTGGATCAGCCTGTTACATGTCTTATCAATTCCCAGGGCCTTGCAACTGTTTCTGCAACTCTTTGTTTGGTTTTCTTGAGTCTCTGTTTGAACACTAATTGTGCTATACTTCTTCTGGAGAGGTTTTGTATTTATCCCAGAGAGAGAGGACAATAGCAGTCCAAGAAATGAATCTCCTGAAGTCTAGCTTGGTGAATCAGTGGGTTTGTTGTGATTATTTGCAGGAGCATGGGTGCCCCAGGCAATGACACTACTGGAAAGCCCACCACTGTATGTGTGAGGTCTTATGAAAGCTACACAGTTGGAGCTTTCTGTACAACTGCAGTCATTTATTATGTGCTATTTATACCTTCTAGTTAATTTAGTGATAGTAATATTATTTTTAAAATTTTTTGAGTTTATACTCATCTAGAATACCTACAAAATGGGTGCCATACTATATATTACTGTTCATGTATTTGAAAATAATATAATATTGCAAGTAATGTTACTTTCTAAAAAAATAAAAAAAAATCAGGCCTGTCTTCTTTCATAAAGGCTCCTAATGGGATTGATCCGATAGAAATATTTCATGACTTCAGTCCAATGGTTGGGTGTAAGTATCTGTGTCTGTCTCAGTCAGCTGCTTGATAGGCCTCTCAGAGGACAGAAAGACTGGAAGAATCTGAGGAGGAGGGTGACCCCATAGGAAGACCACCAATCTCAACAAACCTGGAACCATGATATTTCTCAGAAACTGAACCACCAACTAGGCAGCATACACCAGCTGATCTGAGGCCCCCTGACATATATACAGCAGATGACAACCTGGTCTGGCCTCAGTCAGAGAAGATGTGCCTAACCCTCAAGAGACTTGAGACCCCAGGGAGTAGAGACACCTGGAGGGGGGTGGGGGGAACAGGGGACATCCTCTGGGAGACAGGGGAAGCAGGAGCTGTCAGAGGGTAGACCAGGAGGGGGCAACAGCTGGACTGTAAAAAACTAAAAGTAATAATAATAATAAAAAGTATGAAAAGAAAAGCACAAAAAAGAAAGAAGTATATAATGACTCCATCCATTTAAATTTGAAAACCTATGTCCTCCCTGACTGTAATGTCATTGCTGAGGAAGATGTGGAGGACGGGAGACTGAGCAGACCACAGCTGGAATGAATATTTTCAGCTCCTAAGCCTGTTCTTTTCATAACATAACTAGTAGTTTCACCTTCAGCGAATATTCATCCCACTTTTTGTTCAGAAAAAAAAAATGAAGTGTTAGATACGATGATATATTAAACTAATGGAACTCAAAAGCACCCTGTGCATGCCCCTTTCCTTTGAATAGCAAGTGCTAGGGTCAGGCATTGTGCATTCAGGGCTGGCTGAGCTGGTCTCTGCCCTCTATGCTAGCCAGTTTGCCTTATGAAGCCATTTGGAGAGGCCACGGCCTGCATGGGGAGAAGCGGAAATAGTCCAAGGACAATTGTTTCCATATGCATTTCCCAGAGCTGAGACACTGGAGCACTTTGGAGCCAGCAGGAAAGGGAAGCAATTTATCGTCTCACATCCTTCAGAAGCTTCATGGGGAGTTCATGACCTCAGTCTCTCAAACACCTTAAAATATTGATTTTGAAAGGAGTTAGAGGCGACTGTAAGAGTTAAGGATATTTGTAAACCATACATATAGACTTAACAAGTTTTTTGAAACGTGATTTTTGAAATTCTCCAATGGTATCATTAAGCAATATAGACATTAGAGTGTAAGATCACTGCATATTGTTTTGACACAAGTCAGACTCAAACTGGAAATAAATTTTGAGACTGTTCCAATTATATCCCTTGGTCCAGTTGCAAATCAACAAATGAAAAATTAGTAATCCCTTCTTTTCTTCAATTAAGTCATGTAAGTATTCAAGATTATATTTAATAGAGATGGACTTTTAACTTCCTCTATTCATTTGTTTTTCTAGACAGCTGCTGAATCAATGCAATTCCCATACAGACCAAGGAAGAAAACTGAATTCCCACAAATGATGTTTGTAATAAAAACTCTCACAATATAGGCATAAATATATTCTAAAAAATGAATAAGGCACTGATGGCCATGGATATCCCATGACTCACTAACGTTTTCCTCCTTTCAACTACTGACTTTTGATTGTCATCTGGGAAATTCATTTCTAGTGATGCCTGAAGCCAACAATTATGTGCTTCTAAATTATAAACATTAAGACCATAGTTCTCACATGCCTCTGGCTGTCACCGGGAATTCTGACCATTGCTCTCACAAGTTTGGTCTTGTGGACAAAACCAAAAGCAAAGGAAAAATACTACCACACTCACTTCTGGAAAAACATGCAAATATTCTACCTTGTAGTTCTAACTATGGTGTCCATTTTTACAGCCCAGATTACAAGTGATGTGTTCATGGGCCAGCAGTGTATAATGTTAGAAACAATAAATAGTGATTGTGTGAGTATAACTGGAAGTTAGACTGACTGTGTTTAAATTAAATGTTTGTCAGGAAAGAACACAGACACTTGCATGGACAATGGCTTTGTTTCTTTGACCAAAGATTGACTAAACAGCATCATACCAGAAACTACATTTCATCCTCTGTAAATTGGAGATTTTGATATCACACCTAATTACTGTAAAATCAGACCTTAGAAACTATTTGGAAGGTCCTATAAACTTTGCATTGAGTGAGTGTCATTGGGAGTAGGGTATCAAAGAAAGTAGAAAAGTGGGGTGGGAATTTAACTCTGGTAGAAAGTTTGCTGAGCACATGTGAAGGACTTGGTTGACTTCTTATCACTACAAAAGAGTGGGGTACTATAATTAAAACCCAAAAGATTTTAATATTTAAATGCTTGCTGTATAGAAAGTATCCCCAAGCTAGTAAATCTCTTCCTTTGACAGGATTTCTGGGCTAAATCCCCAGGATCATAGCATCACTGAGAAACAACAGAGGCTACATTAGTTTCTGGCAATTTCTGGTTCTTTTAGGAGGCTTCAGCTTTGTCACCAAGTTCTGCTCAGCCCCTTGGATTAAGACAGGAGATGTAACCAGGAGTAGCATTCGACAGCATGCAGTAAAGGAAAAGCCAAGTCTCTTGATATATTTTAAATAGGATGTTACTTCCCTACATTGAGCATGTCATGTAGTTCACAAGCTACACTGTTCTCTGCTGAAGGCTGACTTCCCAAATGAGGGCTGCTAGGGAAAGAGATAATGGGTACTGACAGCTAGAGAATTGGATCCCCCTTAGTTACCAGATGTCTCCTGGTTGTCGTCATCGTCTTCTTCTTCTTTTTTTTTTTTTTAATGTTTTGTATGTTTTTTTTTTAACAATCAGAATCACATCTAGAACTGGATTATAAAATTATAAGAATGAGAACAGTCACCACCTGCTCCTATTGGAATTGTTCTCACTATGAGCTGTTAACTTACAACCACTGGAGTTCAGGATCTTAATAACAACGGAAATGTAATTGTACAAAGTAGCATTAGTTCACAGTGGGCCTTGGATCAATTTGTTGTCATCTTCTTCAGAGATATTCTTCATCAACTCCTCCAAGAATAAGTATATTACAGTACCACTTAACGATTATTTCTTTTAATATTCTCTCCCCTGCCTCCTTTCCTCTCTCTCTGTCCGAGTCTCTCCTTCACACATTTATGCACCAAACATGTATGGACATACACACACACACATACAAAACTAACAAACACATTATACAGTAAAATATTATCAAAGCTACTAAGTTTCGACTTTTCTAAAGGAATCCCAAGAATATATTCCTATGATTTAAGGAAACTTAAATACCTATGCTGTGTGGATTTATTTAGAAACCTATTAAATCAAAACAGCATTGAATTTGTCATACTTATCTCTCCTTTCTTGAAGTAGAAAACAAAATCTGGTAATTCATTGATGTACCAGCTTATGAATACTTATGTGCAACCTTTATGCAACACTATTACCATGATTTTAAAAGATATCGTTAGTAAGAAGGTGAAAGTTGTTTCTGGGTTTTGTTTTCATTAAAACGTCATGATTTAAAGATAACTAGCCAGGAAATGTCAAGAGTGAACTGCTCTCTAAGAGGAAAAGTTCACAGAAACTAACTTAAATACTATTTTCTGTCTATTTGAAGACGTTTTCTTCTATTTGAAAAATGTATTGTTTATTTATTTATACATTATTTAGTAATGACTGTATCAGGGCACCTTACTAGCCAGTCTCAATAGTGATAAAAAAAAGCAGATATAATTATTCAAAAACAAAGGAAATTAGAGCTAGATTTAGACATTTAATGTGATGTCCTAACATCTCTGAAGTCTCTGTCTCTCCCTGTGCTTGTGAGAGAGATAGATATCTTTTTATTATTATTATTATTATTATTATTATTATTGACATCTCTTTAGAAAAACTTTTTCAGGGTGGCTAGGCTAGGCAGGTGACTGAGTCCTCAAATTGTAGATATTACTAACAGGATGTGTATGTGTGTGTGTGGGGGGTGATTAAATTAGTGATATTAACGTGATACAGGTTAGTTAGTTTGCATTGCTTTTAATATAGTAAATTGCTTACAAAACTCCAAGAGTGTATAAATTGTATTGTGGAGCCATTGCTAGCCTCGATTTCCTGAAGAATTGTTTCATTTTTTCTTTTATTGAAGCAGATCTCCCAGCGCTCTCTAGACAGTGGAGGAAATACAAACACATGTGTGGAATGCATGGCCTGAGAGAGATTTTCTGAGTTTTAGTCCTGGGCTCCATTTTCTTAGTGGTTTTCCTCTTCTTGGAGGGCAAGTATCAAATCTGAAGTGGCCTCTGAGTAATAATCGAGGCAAGTAAGAAGACTGGAAAAAATCAGAGACTGCAGGAAGGAAAGTAATCCTTATCTGGGAGTCCGATTGAAATCTCTTGTCAGCTGAAGCCAAGAATCCCAAACTGTTAAACAATTTTACTGCAAAGGTTACATACACAGAGACAATAATTCTTCTACATAGAGACAGTTGGAATAGGGATGTTTAATTAACAAGTCCTACTGAAGAGTGCATGTAAGAGTGTATGACCAAGTGCATCGCTGTCCTTCTTCCTTCCCATCTAGGAACTGCAATTTTCTAGGAATCTCACAGGAAATGTGTTTACAGTGAAGCTTATACCTTAGCCCTTATGCAATCCTTATAACTCATAGTTTTATCTTATCAGATTGTAATTCTGGCCAAATCACATTGGTATCTATCCTATGTAGGGATAGGGAGTAGAGGGGACACGGGAAAATACATCTTTCTTAGAATCCCTTTGAATAATGTCACTTTAGGGACAACAAAAATCATATTAATAGCTATGTAATTGTCTTTAAAGCCCACCCCACCCATACATACACCTGGGTATGGACTGTCTCTGAGCACCTCTCTTTTACTAATTGCTGTTTATTAATCTATTAAAATACTTTGCCAATAAACTGTAACTCTGAGCCTTATGACTTTTCTTAAATTATTTTGTAGGAAACAGTCAGGAACCCTGGCTTCACCTGTATGTCCCTGAAAAGAACTCAGGCTCTCACAGAAGGTAGTGTGATGTTGTCTCTGTGCCCTGCCCCTCTGCCTCTATACAACTTGAGGAAACACCCAGGCTCCTTCATTGGAAGCAGATCTGCCTCTAATTTTCCAGACTTAATTCTTTTGAACTGTTGAAGTTATGTCTGGAAAGTCTGGGACAAGGTGGCACATGGTATCTCAGCTGTCTTAACAAGAAGAGTGGCCATTTCTCTGGACACATCCTGCTGGCTATTGAAAACTTGATTCTCCTGGTAAGTCATGAAACATAAGACACATCACTGCCCTGGTGTTTACTTTATTATCTGACATACTTACAGAGATATTCTGACTTGTGTCTCTCTCTTTCATATCACAAGACTTGAAAACAGCATTTTTCAGACAAAATCCAGGTATAAAAGATGACATGACAGTCTTTCTCATCAACCAGATTTGATAATCATGTAAACATAGGAGTCTGTATCCATAAATCCCCAAAACTCATCAGTGATAAAATGGAAGCCAAGAAGAACAGATTTCTCTCTCTTTTTCGTATTATATTTCGGTTAGATCAATGGTACTTTTTCAATGAATTCTTGGAAGGTCTATATTAGTCACTGTAGCCCATTTGCACAACTTGGTTTGGATTATGTGGTGAGTTCAAGCTATCTTAACTTTGTATATTTGTATGCAATCTACCTTACTGGGAATTTATAAGCTTTGAAACACAGGATAAGGTGTAGTAAACCAAGGCAACGGAGGAAGGCATTGAGGATTCTGGCAGTCAAACATACCTCAAGGGCTAGGGAAATAGCCCACTTAGTGAAGAGTTTGCCTTGCAAGGGAGAGGATCAGAATTTGACCCTTCAAATTTACGGAACAATTCAGAGAACAGTGAGGTTCACTTATAAGCCCAGTGCTAGGGAGAGAGAAGTAACAGAACATTTGGGGTCCCTTGCAAGACAGCCTAACCTGATTGCTGAGCTTTGGGTCAATGAGACATCCTGCCTCAGAGAAGGTGGAAAATGCCTGAAGAAAGACACCCACAGCTCTCCTTTGGCCTCTGTGCACAAGCACACTCATTTGCATCCCCCTCCACCTGCCTGCATCTGCACAGACAGGCACAGACATATCCATGCACTCTCAAACACAAACACATGGACCAGCATTAAAAGAAACTCAATATTAAATTGAAGTTATAGCACTATTAGTCAATCGTACTCAGATTCTAACCATGAGGTTTTTGTTTGTTGGTTTGGTGGTAGGTTGGTTGGTTTTCTATTTATTTAATTTTTTTGGTTTCTCTGTGTCACCCAGGCAGATCTTGAACTCATTATGTAACCCATGGCTGGCCTCCAACTTGAAGTCTTTTTGTCGCAAACTCTTGGGTGCTATTATTACAGGTGTGTGCCCCTGTGCCCAGATTCACACGAATTCTTTACTCTCCTTTTCCTATGTTGGGTTATGAGCCATACTTCACATAAACAGATGTATCACCAAATACAAACATGTTGGTGGAGGGCATTTGTTTAGCATGCCTACAAACACTCCTGGGAAACCAATGGTAAATTCATGCAGCTAGGAAGTGTGTACTCAGAGACTCTGATGTGCTAGATAATAGTTGTAGGAGTCATGATGCATTTCCTAACAAATAATTGAGACATTAAATCTATGCATACCCACTGACATTTTGTGATGTGTTTAATGCAGAGAAAGAAAGCAATGCATTTTTTTCTCTGTGCATTTACTGCACAGAATCCTGACCAGACAAAGGCATTTTATCTGTGGCCTGACCTCAGCTTCTGAACTTATCTACCAAACTTTACAGAAATCCTTTGTAACATACATTCCGATGTTTGCTTAGTGCCTATATGAAAAACATCATTAATATTTTCTTTCTTAGGAAACTTCTCTTTCTATGCAAAATTTGTGTTTATTTCTGCTCTTTCTTATTTCTTTAAAACATCTCTGAAGTTTTACTATTTCCCTGTAACCTTGCACCTACCATTGACCTTTGACCTATTACTTGGTAAGCATTAATAGAAGGTGCTTTTGTAAGCCTCACCGTTCCCATTGGGAAATACTACCAAGTGCCCATCAGACCTTGTGGGTTGAATGCAGTCCTGTGACCAGCTGCTTGCACAGCCCCTGAATATTTATGAGCATTTTAAATTAAGATGGGCCTGGTTGAACTTGCCTGTAACCCCAGCACTTGAGAAACTGAGTCAGGAGACCTATAAACTGGTGACTAGCCATAGTGATTTTGAGACAACCCTGAGTGCAAAGCATGACTGTCCCAAAGAAATGTGAAATAAAATGCTAGCTGCTAGGGACCGACTCAAGCATGCTGAGCCAGCCCTGCTATTTCAAGGTTATCAATGTGACTTGCATGCTTACTTAAATTTAAGAGCTCTGGTTTGGGAGTATTTGAGTTTTAAAAGTCACTAACCTACCTCCTGTTCCGTAATTTAGTAGGACCTTTCAGTATATCTGATCTTTCTGATATTCCATTGAGTATGTCTCCTTTATAGAAGAAAGAACTGAGAAGAACAGATCTGTGAATTCATCCTGTCTCTGTCAGCCTAAAGTCACATCAAGTTGAATGATGCTTAGGTACTTGTCTATACTTTGAGCCTATCTCAAATAACCAGAGAGAATCATTTCTGGAAACAATTTCCAGGCTGTGCTTTCTTTCCTCTTTGATTATTACTCTACTTTTTAACCTTAAGCCTATATTTAGTACAACATTTTACTTATGGTTGAGCAAAACTTCTATTCTTTGGTTTGTTGGTTTCTTTGGGGGGTTTGTGGGGGGGTGTTTTGTTTGCTTGCTTGCTTGCTTGCTTGTGCTGTTTTTTTGAGGCAGATTTCCTCTGTGTAGCTCTGGTTGTCCTGGAACTCATTCTGTAGATCAATCTGTCCTCTATTCTGCTGAGATTAAAGACATCTATACCCATTAAACTCCTGTTCTTAGAACTATTTCTTTCCTGTTTCCTGTAGTCTGCTGTTATGCAATATGCAAACCTAAATGTTAATGAGAGGGAAGTGCAGGATCTGCATAGCACAAGGGAGCAGGGGCTGGACTGGTACTGATGGTTTTATACTACAACATGTATAAAAATTATTTATGGGGGGCGGTGTGTGATTGTGTGAGTATGTGGGACAGTGTGCATGAGTATATGGGTATATAGCAAGGGGTGTCAGGGGGTGCGAGTATAGACACATTCTTAGAAGTATATTGTATATGTGCCCTTCAGTCTAATGATCTTTTCTTATTGTCTTGGGCCGAGGTCTCTCACAGGACTGGAAGCTTGTTCTTTCAGCTAGGACGGCAGGCCAGGGAGGTCTCAGTATCCATCTGTCCATGACTGCCAATGTCAGGTATTTGCATGGATGCTGGGCCTTTTACCTCATGTTATCACATTTGGAGAGCAACTGCTCTGATCCAATGAGCCATCTTTACAGCTCGATTTACTTCTCTCTGAAATGGCCAATACTACGTACTATTGTTATTTGAAGATACACATACATGCACATAGGCAGACAGACAGATAGACACGCAAGCACACACACATTCCCTAATTATAGTCACTATGAATTAAAGAATCTCAAATGCTTGGGTACAGTGGTTGTTACAAGTTAAATACTCAAAAAGTATGGTAAATAATATTATCCTTTGCTGCAGGATATTTCATCACATTGTGAGCCATGATTATGTTGTGCAGTAGAAAACAAAAACCATGTTTCTAGTTGTTGTGTTCCAGCCTTTCATCCCTCTGACTGGAATACAGACAGGTCCTCAGTACATGCCTTTAATTCCAAACAATGAAGGTAAACTTAGTTTGTAGAAGGAAGCAGCCACGTTTGAAAGTGATGTCTAACTGAGTGACAGACGAAGGGAAGAATCAGAGAAAGATTTGCAGAATAGGATCTGCCCGACTCTCCCAAGAATGGAGAGAAAAGAGAGGCTACTCACGAAAGGCAGTGCCTAGAGAGAAAAGAGGAGAGAAGGTAGTTTTACTGGGATGATTGTCCAAAGACAGGTGAGAGAGAGAGAGAGAGAGAGAGAGAGAGAGAGAGAGAGAGAAAACAAGTCAGACAAAGGTGAAGATGGAATGAGCCAGAAAATGAGAGGAAGCCAGAAGATTAGAACAGATTGCCAGATTGAGGCCAAGCAGAGAAAAAGGTCAAGGGGTCAAGAGAGAAGCCAGATTGGATCAATTTAGAGGGGAGTTTGAACCGGAATAGCTGAATTACTAGCCAGCCAGAGTTCAGAAAGAACAAGAAAGGATACGTTTATTCAGCAGTAAGTCTCAGAGGCTGAAAACATACTTGCCCTAAATAAGATTGTATGGAGGCTAGAAGTTTCCAGGACTAGCCCTAGGTTAGCAGGCAGAGGCAAAAAGCCTCAGAAATGACAATGGCATCCATGGAACAAAAGTTACCTTAAAAAACAAAGGATTAATCTTGTAAGGTAAAACAAAAGTTTATAACATATACATCCATAACAAACCCAGAGATCATTTGATGATTCTGATCTCATACTGAAAACCACTTCCGTGGTTGGAAAAATGAACCTGAAGATGAGGAAGGAGGAATCAGTGCTCCTAATTGCTTTCTTTGGCATTTACATGCTGATGTGTTCCAGCCAGGTAGTAGGCTAAATTAAGCTCTTGGAAATACCAGTTCCCTCTCCTTCTGGAGACTCATATCGGAGATCCGACAAAATGTACCTGGAAACAGAAGTGAGTCAGCAGACATCTAATAAAAACACCCACCTGCACAGAGAGCTCAAAACCCCCAGTTAATAAACAAGGCGTCAAGACCTTGGTGGCCGCCAGCAGCTGGGAGACCAGCAAGGGGTGGAAGAAAGATGCTGCCCCATCACTCTCTTCTCCACTCCTTTCTAATGCTGCCCACCCACTCAGCTAATTTATTAATAGCTGACTCACTAGAGGATGAGAATAAGAATTCCCTAGTGCAAAGCAACTCAGTGATGTAATTAGAAGAGTATGTGGATCTTCATCTAGATGCAGTGCCATTTCACACTCCAGAAAATCTTCCACCAGGTGAAGGTACCACACTGCCTCTCACATTAGCCTTGATCGCAAGCAGCTGGAGCCTAGCTAAAGTCACACATCACCGAGTGACAGTGCTGGCTTTGGGCTGCCTAGCCTGAGCCTTTCACAGCTGGAAAGAGTGCCAAGCAAGGATAAAATATATCTACCATCCCTAAAAACCCTTTGCTTTTATTCATTTTATCTCTGAAGCATGCCCTGTCTCCATAACAGATTATTAGAGGTGCACAGCTAATCACCTTCAGGCATCCACGCAAATCCCAAGGATGTCAGTATGTGTTTTATTATCCACATTTCTACTGGAAATCCTGCCTAGGTAGCAGTATATAAAAATGCTCCAAAAACCCTGTTGCTTTTCTTTTTCTTTTTCCTGAAGAGTCATTCTGACAAGCACTTCTGTGCAGGGTAACTCCAGAAAGACTGTTATACATATTCTGTTCCTTAAAGCCAATTAGCTTTATGGACACCATTGCCCAGGCTTCGTATATAGGTAAGTGTTTCAGCTCACCAAGGAAAAGGTGGGACAGGGAAGTAATAGCTTGTATCCACACAGCCTTTATGTCCTTTATTGATAGCAAAAGGATTAAACAAAATAATCCCATCCCACATTCTAGTGTCGCTGAGACATTAACGTAAGGGAGAAAAAAACACACTTACAGACTATGGAACAAAATATCAAGTCTGAATCTGCTCCTGTTTGTACTTCGTTGGCTAACGAGGCTGCCTGGATGTCATCTTTTCCTGAGTAAATCATCCATTGCTAGAGGATTTCAATATTTCTCCATCACGCCAACCCAAGGGACAGGTTCTTGGCTATTTCCCTTTTGTTCTTTGTTTTGACTCCTTGCATCCTCTTAATATACCCTGACCGCCCCTCTTTTTGGCTGTTCAACTACCATGCTTCACCCCTATTCTGTCTCTGGATATTTATTGTGAGTGTCTGAGAACGTCCAGGCTATGGCACCTTTGCCCTTTGGCTTAATGCTGCTTACCCGAGGCCACTGAGCTCAGAACACAAAATACAGCACATGTGGCTAATTAGAAAAACCCATTATGCAGACAGGATGACGAGATTAACAAAAGTCTTAAAGTGAGTTGTGCAGACAGAGCCCCTGCTATCGTGAAAGTGAGCCAGGCAACTCTGGCATCCTCTTTCAGGCACTAAGACTGTTATTAGTCTTGCAAGGGAATTATCCATGTGAAGAGAAGTCATAATAGGATAAAAGCTTTTCATTTTAACTATAGATAAGAGAGCCTAAACTTTGACTCTCTTAGTCTCTGTTTAGTCTTAGAAAACACCACCTGCCATGCAAAGACTAGCTTATGACTTGCAATCTTAGTTCTCTGGGTGAATAACTTATTGATTCATTATGCTGAATCAATTCATGTAATCATTACATCAAAGTATTTCAGTTTAGTTAAGAGCATTGCTTTTCAAGGATGTGTAAAGTTCTCACACCGAAGTACCAGTTAGACAGGGTTACAAAAGTTGTGTGGCAGTGGGGCTTACAGAACTGTGGTGAAGATGGGTGAAAGGCTGCAGCCAGATTGTGGCTCTGTAGTAATGTCCTTGCTATTTAAATTAAATATTCATTAGGCTTTAATTGACTATTCCCTGTGTGCCAGAGACTTAGAAGATACAATTGAAAGTATAGTAGTGATAGCAATTGTGATTTGGAAACTTAGGAACCTATTCCAAGTGACACAGGGACAAATGAATCTTAGTACATTTTAAAGAATATTATGAGGTAGTCATTGGTATCTAGTCAACTGAGAAAATAAATAGTGGAAGTGACTTGGAATCAATCTATAATGTTCTGGGAAATAGCAAAGAGAAATAATGTTATAGAAGTATATAGGAAAATAGTGAGACAGATTGCATTCATTCAAAATAAGAATATGAATTTCATTTTTTTATAAGTAAGATGTCCAGCCATCTACCTGTTATGGCTATTTATAGGATTATAAAGAGATTTGGGTTGAACAAATCTATATTTGATTTCTGGTTTTGCAATGTAGTTATGTTACAAACATACTTTATGTTTGAGGCAGAATCTTTCATTAATTTGGCTCATGGTATGACCAATGAGCTCCAGAGTTCTACTACCTCTGCATCCACAGTGATGGAATGATAGACTATATCACTGCACTGAGCTTCTATGTGAATTCTGGGTATTTAGGCTCAGATCTTCATGTTGTATAGCAACATTCATTGACTTAACAGCTAATATTCTTATATAAAGGAATGTACACCATATTTGTCTTTCTGGTTTGAGTTACCTCGCGTAGGATGATTTGTTTCTAGTTCAATTTATTTACTTGAGAATTTCATAATTCCATTCATTTTAATGGAGGAATAATTCTCCATTGAGTAAATGTACCACATTTTCCTTATCCATTCTTCCATTGAGCTACATCTAGGTTGTTTCCTTATTCTGACTATTATGAAGAGAGCAGCAATGAACACAGTTGAGCAAGTGTCTCGGTGTGCTACTGCTTTGTTTGAATGGCAATATCCTTTTTTGTGCACAACATGTCAATTTCATGAGGTCCCGCTTATTACTTGTTGATCCTAGTGCCTGCACTAATGGCATTCTGTTTAGAAAGTCTTTTCCTGTGTCAGTGAGTTCCAGCCAATTACCCATTTTCTCTTCTATGAAGTTCAGTGTATTTGCTTTTCTTTTTAATATAGTTATACACACACACACTGTAGCTGTCTTCAGGCACATCAGAAGAGGGCATAAAATCCCATTACAGATGGTTGTGAGCTACCAGTTGGTTGCTGGGAATTGAACTTGGGACCCTTGGAAGAGTAGTCACAGCTCTTAAGTGCTGAGCCATCTCTTCAGCCCCAGTGTATTTGGTTTTATGTTAAGGTTTTGATCCATTTGAAGTTGAGTTTTGTACAAAGCAATAGGGATGGATCTATTTGGATGAAACTACATTCAACCATCTAGCTTGACCAGCACCATTTAATGAAAATGTTATCTTCTTTCCAGTGCGTATTGCTGGCTTCTTCATCAAAGACCAGGTGTCCTAGATGTGTGGGTCTAGGTCTGGATCTTCAATTCAGTTCAAATGACTAGTGTGTCTGTTTTGTGCCAGTACTATGCTGGTTTTATCACTATGGTTCAGTAGTACAGTTTGAAATTGGTAACGATGATACCGCCCACAGTACTTTTATTACTTGTATTATTTTTTTATCTATCCTGATTTGTTTGTTCGTGTGGTGGTGGTGGTAGCAGTCTCTCTCTCTCTCTCTCTCTCTCTCTCTCTCTCTCTCTGTGTGTGTGTGTGTGTGTGTGTGTGTTTCTATATGAAGCTAAGAATTGTCCTTTCAAGACTGTGAAGAATTGTGTTGGAATAATGATGGGAATTGCATTTAATCTGTAGATTTCTTTTGGTATTATGGTCATTTTTACTATATTAATTTTACCAATCCATGAGCATGGAAGATCTTCCCATCTTCTGATATCTTCTTCAATGTCTTAAAATTTTCTTTTCATTACAGATTACCATTGGAGGTAATTTCCTAGATGATATTTCTAAAAATGGAAAATTATTCTCCATTTCCTGAATGATACTAAGGACAGCTATTATTTCCCATTTGATTCCACAGAGCTCCCATTCAGATTTACCAGCAAGATGGTCCGCAAAATAGGGCTGCTTCCAATACCAATTGAAAGCAGTTACCCCTCTACCTGGTGACAATGTGTCCCCTCACAGGTCGCATATCCTGAATGATAAAACAAAATTCATTGCATCAAGAAGTAAATCACTTCTAGATTCTCTGTAGCATGAGAGCTGTTTAAGTAGATTTTCTATTGCCTTTGAAATTTAAAAAAAAACCATTGTGTGTGGGTGTACAAAGGGAGGAAGGATAAAAATGAACACATATTTGAAGATAACATTTTAATATTTATTTTAAAAGAACTAGTAATAAAACCTTTTCTGCTGATTTAGGAAATGACTTGTCTCTAATATTTGACTACATTTTTAATTTACTTGAAGAAGTCATTGGACTATTATACATTGCTTCAATTTCCCTTGTCCTGTTTGAGGCTGATTTGATGTTTTTAATCATACATATATTTCATTTGCTCAGTTAGAGCATCCCCAAGATATTTATATATTATTTGAGGATACTGTAAAAGGTGTTTCCTGATTGCTTTCCCAGCCTGCTATTTGTATATAAGAGAGCTTTTGTGAATTTTTTGTGGATTAATTTGGTATCAAGTTATTTTGTTGAAAATTCCAAAGTGGGACTATTAGGTATGCTATAATAATATCATCTGTGATACAGATACTTTGACTTCTTCTTTTCCAATTTATACCCCTTGATATTCTTCAGTTGTTTTATTAATCTAGCTAAGACTTAAAGTAATTTATTGAGTAGATATAGAGAGAGTGACAGGCTTTGTCTTGTCCCTGGTTTTAGGGGAATTTCTTTGATTTTCATTCCATTTAAGTTGATATTGACTATTGGTTTGTTCTAATTGTCTTTATTATGTTTAGGTATATGCCTTGTAGTCCTAATCTCTCCAGGACTATTATTATGAAGGTGTGTTGTATTTTGTCAAAGACATCTTCTATATCTACTGAGATGATCATGTGTAAACATTTGTGATTTTTATAAAATAAATATTTATTTATTTCATTCTGTGTTTAATGTCTTGGCTGAACATTATATTGTGTGTTTCCATGTTTTGCCTGAATGTTATGAGGAGCAAATACCTGTTATTTAACTTCTTTAAAACTCAGCCATCATCAAGTAAAAATATCCAACTACAAATAACAGAAGGGAACTTAAGGCCATGTATAATGACTTCTTCAAGTAAATTAAAAATGAAGTTAAATATTAGAGGTAAGTCATTTTCTAAATCAGCAGAAAAGGTTTTATTACTAGTTCTTATTAGCGCTTTTAAAATAAGTGTTAAAAGGTCACCTTCAAATATGTGTTCATATTTTTATCCTTTCTCCCTTTATACACCCACACACAACTTATTTTTTATTTTAAAAGCAATAGAAAATCTACTTAAGCAGCTCTCATGTTACAGAAAATCTAGAAGTGATTTACTCGATGCAGTGAATTTTGTTTTATCATTCAGAAGATGCAACCTGTGAGGTAACGCATTGTCGCAAGGTAGAGAGGTAAGCACTTTCAATTGCTATTGGCAGTAGCCCTGTTTTTATTGACCTTCTTGCTGGTAAATCTGAATGTGAGCTCTGTGGAATCAGATGGGAAATAATAACTTTCTTTAGTGCCATTCAGGAAATGGAGAATGATTTCCTATTTGTGGAAATATCATCTAGGAAATAACCTGCAATGGCAATTTGTCAGGAAAAGAAATCCATCACTAAACTTGATAAGGCTGGTAGAAAGAGAAGCATGTATGTGCAGATTCACAGTTACCGTTTGACCCTAGGAGTCCCAGGGACTATCAATCATCCTGTGCTTCTCCTCCTTCATTTTCTCTGCCTCCTCTCATTCTTTGCAAGGAGACTCGTAGTTATACTGCTCCATTCAGGGTTATGCATGCAATAGCTTCAAAAACACTTTCCCAAATATTGTCTACAATCTAATCATCGTGGCAGACTGGCAATGTACTATCGATAATCAGTAATATCTCTGTTCCCTGAAGGAGGAAACTAAAGATGCAATTGAGTGATTTGCCAAGATCATACATCTACAAAGAGGCAAATGCATCAACAATGGGGTTTTGTGGATTGCTGCCTTGTGGAATAAGCTGATGGGTAAAATGCTAAAGGGATCAGGTTAAAAAAAAGAAAGAAAGAAAGAAACGAAAGAAAAGTTGAGACCATGTTTCAACTTTCCTACTATGTAAATTTGTAAGTTATTTACTGAGTTTGAACAATTCAAAGTCTGTATTAGATGCACATTTGCACAGTAATGCCATTCTCATTGATAGAGCGGAACAGGAATCCTAAAGAGTGAGCAGAAATGAGTAATACCTCTTTTGGCTAAGACTCGGGATTAAATGTGGCAAAGTTCATTGCATTATATGGACAAAATAGCTAAAAGGCAAGTTCAGATTCACAAGGTCATGTGGGAGGAACAGACTCCACTTGTCCCTGGAAAGAGCTATAAAGCCACACAGCAGGGGATATGGGTAGAGGGTGAAGTCACTGGGTATGACTTTGTCACCTGTAGAGCATGGAGACAACAGCTCATCATCCTCAATGTGCTAAGAGATTTGGAAATAAACAGATGTCCGGACCATGTTTGAACTCTGGAATGCAGGAGTTTATAGACTGATGAGAGAATCAGACAATAAAGATAATCACTGCAAGTCAGAGAGGCAGAGCAATTCAAGGAGAATCCACACAGAGATGAGTACCTTGATCTCCAAACATCAACAACATAAGGCAACCAATATTTGTTTTCTGTAATTTGTAACTAACTTGTACTTTCATATTAACCCATAGCAGCATTTAGTCAAATCTAGACTACAAACTGAATTTCTAAACTGAATTTCTAAAATTAAATCATTTGGTCAGTTTGCAACTTACTTTTCTGTTGCTGTGACAAAATATCATTATCAAGGGAACTTATAGAAGAAAGAGTTTATTTGGGCTTAGCATTCCAGAGAGAGATTCCATATGGCAGGAGAGACATGGCAGCAGGGAGCCAGAGTTCCCTGTATGTGAGAGACCATACCTTCAACCACAAATATGAAGCAGAGAAACAGAACTCAAAGTGAAGAGGTCACGAACTATCTAAGTTCACTGCCCCATGTGATAAGCTTTGTCCAGCATGGCTGTATTACATCTGCTGGAGTTGGTCTTGTACACTCTGTATTCAGTTCTGTGCCCCCAAATCAGGTTGCAGTCTGAGCATAGGTATTGTATTGACGAATGTGCTGTAAAGAATGCTTGCCCATAATCTCTGTTTCATTCATAAAAGGCAAGAGCCTGTGACTGTGCAGGAGAGAGAAATCAAGACTTGAGAATGAGTAGGGAAGTCTCAGACAGGGATCATGAGGAGCTGCAGGACAAGGATGGACAATGAGTACCTAGCCAAAAGAAGCTCTCATTGAGGACACACATGAAACAGAGCAAGACTCAGTTGGCAAGTAAAAGAGTAGTTATCTGGTTATTAATAACTTAGTCAGTTACAACAGTCTCAGAACCTGCCCAGTTTAGGTTTGTAGTTTGTTAAAAATTTCTGATATCTTTGTGTTGTTTACTCAGGCATGAAATGGGGAAGTTTGGCAGAGCCCTTGCCCCTGTAAAAATTGGTTCAATACACTCCCCCACCAAAGAAATATTTGCTGAGTACCAATTACTAAAATACAAGAGCCAATGGGAGACATCTCTAATTCAAACCACCATAATCAGTAAAATAAAGATGTCTTTTATTTACCCTGTCATGGAATCAGAAATCTAGAGGTTGTCCTAAACTAATCTATAGGTATTTGCAGAGACACAGTTTTCTGTGTGTTCCTCATTTTGAACACATAACCCTTTCCTTTCTTTGCTAATGCATTAATACCTAATTCAGTCAAATACATCTAATTATTTCACATGTATTAGAATACACAATGCAGTAACTTTGAGATCAAAGAAGAAATAATAATGAAGGATATAATAAACTTATTCTTGCACAAGAAATCAGCAAATAAACACACATGGAAATTACTCACAGTATATTTCCAAGCATCATTTCAGAGTGAATCTACTGAAGTAGAAACTGTCAGACTACAGATACTAGACCCTGCGTATCTTGGTGTTCATATTAGCACAGTCATTTCACTTGTGATTTCCTCATTGATTGAGTGTTAAACTAATGAAATATACCTGTTTCTTGAAGATTTCAGATCCCATGGAGCTTAGGAAATTGGGAATACCTATCAAAAACAGTAAGGAAAGATAGAAAATGAAAGTAAGAGGAAGAGAAAAGAGAATGACAACCAAAGATAGATTCATAAACTCACAGGGCAAATAAGGATGACTTATTATCCCAACCGAGCTTATAATTATGATTTAGCAATAAAAATATACACATATATAAGTATACATGATATTGCATAAGGATGCTTCCTTGTTTGAAGGCATTGGATAATTAAAAGTGTCTGCCTCATTATTCTGGTCTCAATTAATATATGTATGTGTTCTGCTTCTTAATACTAGCAGCTAAATTACAGAAGTAGCAAAAGTAACCTATATTTCTTATTAACAAACATAAGTTTCAAAAAAAAGAAACATAAGTTTCAATCTGTTCTAATTTGAGATGGTACCAGTAATTCTACTTCATTATATAGTTAACCATGCATCATTTCTAATATATTTGCAGTGATTGAATGATCTATTTAGTATTTATGAAGACTTTTCTCAATACTTTTTTTTTTTTTTTTTGGTTTTTCGAGACAGGGTTTCTCTGTGTAACCTTGGCTGTCCTGGAACTCACTCTGTAGACCAGGCTGGCCTCGAACTCAGAAATCCACCTGCCTCTGCCTCCCAAGTGCTGGGATTAAAGGCGTGCGCCACCACCGCCCGGCTTCTCAATACTTATTAATGATATTTATTGACCATATCGTTGGTTTATCAATTTTAGCATTATAAAAGGGTTTTTTTCTTGAGGATATTCCATAGCCACAATTAACAAAAATTAATCCAATATCAATGAACAGTCATTTGAGGTAATTATCAACAAATATAATTTCTGCTGAATTTGACATAGAAGTAAGGCACCACAAGGGTCAGCTAATACTACTAAAATGAGTGGATATACATGCTGTCCTACCTAACACACAGCCTGTAGGTCCATTTTTCTTCATGGAGGCTGTGGCTACCAGTGTGAGAGGACAAAAGGAGCAGAGGTGGAGAGCAGGGTTCAGAGGACTGTGAGGACAGACAGAATGATCACTGGAGAGCTCTGCAGCTCCAGGAGTCTACTTTATTGTTTCAGGAATAGGTTATATAAGGGCCTTTTAGGGATATGGGTGGAAAGGGATGATCGGTCATAACATCAAAAGAGAGGGAAGGGCTGATTGCTTATAATACAGCACCTAATTATCATGCAGGCAGATAGTCAGAGCTGAGTTCTGCAGCTTTGCAGAGAGCTCTGTACAGGGTCACTTTTCAGACAAGGCCAGTCATCTGTGTTCAGGGACACTCTCCAAAGACACTCTACAGACAGAGGTACCAACAGGGAAGCCCCCATTTGTACCCACCTCAGAAAGCCATCTGGTCATGCGGGACTGATACTTTAGTAATGAGACTCTCCACAAACAACCCACTCTCTTTGAAAAGCATTTACACCAGTATTTGGTATTCTATGAATTTCCCCTCGGCAACAGACTATTTCTCATATTCGAAGTTTGAAACACTAAATCACTGTATCCTGCGCTATGGACCACATTTAGCATCCCTGGGGCATTTGTTTTGCTATCAATATCAAACAAGCCAAAACCCAGTCAATTAACCAACCTACTAACCGAAAACTGGAGTCAAACCTTTATCCACCGTTCTTACCCGACAGGGTTATGAAAGAGTCTTTCTAAAGGATCAGCACAGTCTCATATATTTCACTTTCTTTTACAAGTAAAGGTTTTCATTTATCAAGCTGACACTGAAGATAGAAGTCATTTCACCTCCACGTGCAGAATTTGAGAATACTTGGTAGCCATAATTAACACACATTAAAATGATCGCAACATTGGTAAATGGTATTTAAAGGAAATATAAATGATGTAAACATCAATTACCTTTCTTCCCACACTCATGGGAACATTGTAGCAGGTACTGTTATACATTTGGGATAGGGTTGAATTAAATGTTAACAACAGATATCAGACAATTATTCACATTTTCCACTAAAGTTCAATACTTCCACTTTAAAACAAGCTTATTGCTCTGACTTTGTAGATGTACTTAGGTAAGCATATCATTTTTTTAATTAAAACTTCACTTACAAAGTATTCCATATATTATTAATGAATATATTAGTATATAATAAAGTATATGTTATATAAATATGCATATAAATATGCATGTATATTAATGCTGGTTGTCAACTTGTCAGCATCTGGAATCAACTAAACCTAAGTATCTGGGTATAGATGTGAGTAACATTCTTCACTAAATTTTTTGAGGTGGGAAGGCCCACCCTAATCTGGACCACATCTTCTGGTGATAGCCTACATAAAAGCACATAGAAGAGGGGAGCTTTGTTTGTCCCCACTCTTACTGACAAGTATATCTATCCTGACACTGAGGTACTCCTTTGGTGGTATTAAATTTGCTTCTTCAGGATTCTAATGTATATTGAAGACCACCTGAGACATCTAGCCTGCTGGACTGAAAAACTATTATATTCTTGGACTCTGTGTCAAAACACAGCCAATGTTGGACTAGCTGGACCACAGCCTGTAAGCTACTCTAACATACATACATACACAAACACACACACACACACACAGACACAGACATAGACACACACAGACATACACACACAATCTGGGAAGTTCTGTTTATCGTTTTTCTCTGCATGTGTCTGTGTACCAAATCCTAACCTAATTAGTGGGAAGCCATTAAGGGATAACAGTAAATGACAGGCTTTTAAATAGATTTTCTTGAGGGACCTGGAACTTCAGTCATATAAAATATAAAGCAACTAGAAACGGAATATGAGTCATTGATAGCAAAATTTTATATTCTAAAAGGTTAATAGAGTGGAAAAAGGAGAAAAAATAAGTACTTTAAAATTAGGTAGAATTGTGAAAATAAATGGGCATTTGGAGCTGGGTAATGGAAAAATACCAGGAGTGTAGGTATTCTGTGGGTGTTTTGTTTACTTATATGTATCTGAATCATCTTTTTTTATTGGATATATTCTTTATTTATATTTAAATGTTATTCCCTTTCCCAGGTTCGCCCCTCCCAGAAAACCTGTATCCCATCCTCCCTACCCCTGCTTTTATGAGGGTGCTCCTCTACCAACAGCACTCCCACCTCCTTACCCTAGATTCCCCTATGCTGGGGCATCTACTAAGCCTTCATAGGACCAAGGACCTCTCCTCCCATTGATGCCTGACAAGGCAATCCTCTGCTACAAATGCAGCTGGAGTCATGTGTATCCTCCATTGGTTGATAGCTTAGTCCCTGAGAGCTCTGGGGAGTCTGGTTTGTTGATATTGTTATTCTTCCTATGAGGTTGCAAACTCCTTTAGCTCCTTTAGTCCTTTCTCTACCTCCTCCATTGGGTACCCTACACTCAGTCCAATGGTTGGCTGTAAGCATCAACCTCTGTATTTGTAAGGCTTTGGCAAAGCCTCTCGGTAGAGAGCCATATCAGGGTCCTTTTGGTGAGCATTTCTTGGCATCCACAAAAGTGTTGAGGTTTGGTGACTGTTTATGGGATGAATCCCCAGATAGGACAGTCTCTGGATGGCCTTTTCTTCAGTCTCTGCTCCACACTTTATCTCCATATTTGCTTCTGTGAGTATTTTGTTCCAGTTCTCAGAGAAACCGAAGCATCCACACTTTGATCTTATTTCTTCTTGAGCTTCATGTGGTCTTTGAATTGTATCTTGGGTATTCTGTGCTTTTGGGCTAATACCTACCTATCCATGAGTACATACCATGTGTGTTCTTTTGTGACTGGGTTATCTCACTCAGGATGATATTTTTTAGTCCCATCCATTTGCCTAAGAATTTCGTGAATTCATTGTTTTTAATATCTGAGTAGTACTCCATTGTGTAAATATACCAAATTTTCTGTATCCATTACTCTATTGAGAAACATCTGGGTTCTTTCCAGTTTCTATTATAAATAAGGCTGCTATGAACATAGTGGAGCATGTATCCTTATTACATGTTGGAGCATCTTCTGGGTATATGCCCAGGAGTGATATAGCTGGGTCCTCAGGTAGTGCTATGTCCAATTTTCTGAGGAACTGACAGACTGATTTCCAGAGTGGTTGGACCAACTTGCAATCCCACTAGCAATGGAGGAGTGGTCCTCTTTCTCCACATCCTTGCCAGTACCTGCTATCACCTGAGTTTTTGATCTTAGCCATTTTGACTGGTGTGAGGTGGAATCTCAGGGTTGTTTTGATTTGCATTTCTCTGATAACTAAGAATGTTGAACATTTCTTTAGGTGCTTCTCAGCCATTCGATATTTTTCAGTTGAAAATTCTTTGTTTAGCTCTGTACCCCATTTGTAATAGGCTTATTTGATTCTCTGGAATCTGACTTCATGAGTTCTTTGTCTATATTGGATATTAGCACTCTATCAGATGTAGGATTGGTAAAGATCTTTTCCCAATTTGTTGGTGTCATTTTGTCCTGTTGACAGGTGTCCTTTGCCTTACAGAAGCTCTGCAATTTTATGAGGTCCCATTTGTCGATTCTTGATTTTAGAGCATAAGCCATTGATGTTCTGTTCAAGAAATTTTCTCCTGTGCCCATGTGTTCGAGGCTCTTCCCCACTTTCTCCTCTACAAGTTTCAGTATATCTGGTTTTATGTGGAGGTCCTTGATCCACTTGGACTTGAGCTTTGTAGAAGGAAATAAGAATGGGTAAATTTGCATTTTTCTACATGCTGACCTCCAGTTGAACCAGCACCATTTTTTTCCACTGGATGTTTTTAACTTCTTTGTCAAATATCAAGTGACCATAGGTGTGGGTTCATTTCTGGCTCTTCAATTCTATCCCATTGATTGTAGAGAGTCATATTGAAGTGCTTTATCACATGGCAGCTATCATTCAGCTTCAGATGTCAGTGAGCTACACCTCCCCCCACCTGGTGGAGCTGGCAGAGCTCCGGGAGCAAGCCTTTTGTCACACCCCAGCCTCCCGCAGAGCAACAGACCCTATGGGATCAACTTCCTTGAGGAACAGTGAAACTGAGGCCCCGCTGAAAAGCACTGAGAAGACTCTGCAGCCCTGGGAGGGAGGGTCACTCCCACAATGCATGTATTGCCTCTCTTATCCCCCAAGTAAAGAGAGATTTTGTACAGCTATGCACTAATGTCTCTGTGTGTTCTCTTTCTCTCGACCCCCGTCGTCGTTTCATTTTCCAGCTCTTTGTCCATGGAAAACCCACTCGTGTGCAACTCCCAGGAACCTTCAATTGATCTACATGCCTGTCACGGTACCATGCAGTTTTTATCACTATTGCTCTGTAGTATAGCTTGTGGTCTGGGATGCTGATTCCCCCAGAAGTTCTTTTATTGTTGAGAATAGTTTTAGCGATCCTGGGTTTATTATTTGTTATTCCAAATGAATTTGCAGATTGTTCTTTCTAGCTCTATGAAGAATTTATTTGGAATTCTGATGGGGATTGCATTGAGTCTGTATAGTTGCTTTTTGCAAGATGGCCATTTTTATTTTTACTATATTAATCCTGCCACTCCATGAGCATGGGATCTTCTTTGATTTCTTTCTTTAGAAGCTTGAAGTTCTTGTCATACAGATCTTTCACTTGCTTGTTTAGAGTCACACCAAGGTATGTAATTTTATTTGTGACTATTGTGAAGTGTGTCATTTCCCCAATTTCTTTCTCAGTCTGTTTATCCTTTGAGTAGAGGAAGGTCACTCATTTGTTTGAGTTAATTTTATATGCCACCACTTTGCTGAAGTTATCAGATTTAGGAGTTCTCTGGTGAAATTTTTGGTGTCACTTAAGTATACAATCATATCATCTGCAAATAGTAATACTTTGACTTCTTCCTTTTCAATTTGTATCCTTTTGACCTCCATTTGTTGTTTTTTGCTTTAGCTAGAACTTCAAGTACTATATTGAATCGATAGGGAGAGAGCAGGCAGCCTTGTCTGGTCCCGGATTTTAGTGGGATTGCTTCAAGTTTCTCTCCATTTAGTTTGATGTTGGCTCCTTATTTGCAGTACACTGCTTTTACTGTTTAGGTATGGGCCTTGAATTCCTGAACTTTCCAAGACTTTTAATATGAAGGAATGCTGAATATTGTCAAATGCTTTTTCAGCATCTAATGAAATAATCACGTGTTTTTTTCTTTAAGTTTGTTTATGTAGTGGTTTACATTGATGAATTTCTGTATATAGAGCCATCCTTGCATCCCTGGGATGAAGCTTACTTGATCATGGTGAATGATCATTTTGATGTGTTCTTGGATTCAGTTGGTAAGAATTTTATTGAGTATTTTTGCATCAATGTTCATAAGGGAAATTGGTCTGAAGTTCTCTTTCTTTGTTTGGTCTTTCTTTGGTTTAGGTATAAGTATAATTGTGGCTTCATAGAATGAATTAGGTAGTGTTCCTTCTGTTTCTATTTTTGTGGAATAGTTTGAAGAGTATTGGTATTAGGTCTTCTTTGAAGATCTGATAAAATTCTCCATCAAACCCATCTGGTCCTGAGATTTTTTTTTTTTTGTTTGGGAGACTGTTATTGACAGCTTCTAATTCTTCAGGAGTTATGGGACTGTTTAGATGGTGTTTTTATTTTAACTTTGGCACCTGGTATGTGTCTAGAAAACTCTATTTCATCTAGACTTTCCAATTTTGTTGAGTATAAACTTTTATAATAGAATCTGATGATTTTTTTGAATTTCTACATTTCCCATTGTTAGTTCTCCCTTTTCATTTATGATTTTATTAATTTGGGCTCTCTGGTTAGTCTGGCTAAGGGTTTACCTATCTTGTTGATTTTCTCAAAGAACCAGCACTGGTTTGGTTGATACTTTGCATAGTTCTTTTTGTTTTTGTTTGGCTGATTTCAGTCCATAGTTTTATTATTTCCTATATTCTACTCCTCTTGGGTGTATTTGTTCTTTTTGTTCTAGAGCTTTCAGGTGTGCTGTCAACCTACTAGTGTAAGTTCTCTCCAGTTTCATTTTGGAGCCACTCAGAGCTATGAGTTTTCCTCTTACCACTGCTTTCATTGTGTCTCATTAGTTTTGGTATGATGTGTCTTTATTTTCATTAAATTTTGAAAAATCTTCAAATCTTTCTTTATTTCTCCCTTGAGTAGAGTGTTCTTCAGCTTCCATGTGTATGTGGGTTTTCTATTGTTTTTGTTGCTATTGAAGACCAGCCTTAATCTGTAGTGATCTGATATGATGCATGGGGTTATTTCAGTTTTCTTATATCTGTTGAGGTCTGTTTTGTGTCCAATTATATAGTCAATTTTAGAGAAGGTACCATGAGGTGCTGAGAAGAAGGTGTATTCTTTTGTTTCAGGATGAAATATTCTATAGATATCTGTTAAATCCATTTGGTCCATAACTTTTGATAGTTTCATTGTGTCTCTGTTTATTTTCTGTTTCCCTGATCTGTCCATGGATGAGAGTGGAGTGTTGAGGTTCACCCCCCACACACACAATTATTGTGTGAGGTACAATGTGTGCTTTGAGTTTTAGTAAAGTTTCTTTTTTGAATGTGGGTGCCCTTGTATTTGGAGCATAGATGTTGAAAATTGAGAGTTCTTCTTGGTAGATTTTTCCTTTGATGAGTACGAAGTGTCCTTCCGTGTCTTTTTTGATGACTTTTGGTTGAAAGTCGATTTTATTCTGTATTAGAATGGCTACTCCAGGTTGTTTTCTGGGATCATTTGCTTGGAAAATTGTTTTCTAGCCCTTTACTCTGAGGTAGCGTTTGTCTTTGATACTGAGGTGCATTTCCTGTGTGCAGCAAAATGCTGGGTCCTGTTTACCTAGCCAGTCTGTTAGTCTATGTCTTTTTATTAGGGAATTGAGTCCATTGATGTTAAGAGATATTAAGGAATAGTGATTGTTGCTTCCTGTTATTTCTGCTGATATATATATATTTGTGTGGTTATCTTCTTTTGGGTTTGTTGAAAGATTATTTTCTTGCTTTTTCAAGGGTGTATTTTCCTTCCTTGTATTGGTATTTTCCATCTATTATCCTTTGTAGTGCTGGATTTGTGGAAAGATATTGTGTAAATTTGTTTTTGTCATGGAAGATCTTGGTTTCTCCATCTATGGTAATTTACTTTTGCTGGTATAGTAGCCTTGGCTGGCATTTGTGTTCTCTTTGTCTGTATGAGATCTGGCCAGAATCTTCTATCTTTCATAGTCTCTAGAAGAAGTCTGGTGTAATTCTTATATGTCTGCCCCTATATGCTACTTGAGCTTTTTCCCTTACTGCTTTTAATATTCTTTTTCTGTTTAGTGCTTTGGTGTTTTGATTATTATGTGACAAGAGGAATTTATTTTCTGGTCCAATCTATTTGGAGTTCTGTAGGCTTCTTTTGTGTTCATGGGCATCTATCTTTTTCTTTAGGTTAGGGAAATTTTCTTCTATAATTTTCTTCTATACTTATGATCCTTAGGTTTGTTCTTCCCATTGTGTCCTGGATTTCCTGGATGTTTTGGGTTAGAAGCTTATTGCATTTTGCATTTTCTTTGACTGTTGTATCAATGTTTTCTATTGTATCTTCTGTACCTGAGATTCTCTCTTCTATCTCATGTATGCTATTGTTGATGCTTGCATCTATGACACCTGATATCTTTTCTAGGTTCTCTCTCTCCAGAGTTGTCTCCCTTTGTGATTTCTTTATTGTTTGCCTTTCCATTTTTAGATCTTGGATAGTTTTGTTCAATTCCTTCACCTGTTTGGTTGTATTTTCCTGTAATTCTTTAAGGGATTTTTTTTTTGTTTCCTCTTTAAGGGCTTCTACCTGTTTATCTGAGTTCTGTATTTCTTTAAGATGCTATTTAAGTCCCTCTTAAAATCCTCTTTTAGTGACATGAGATGCAATTTTAAACCAAATCTTGCTTTTCTGGTATGTTGGGGTAACCAGGACTTGCTTTGTTGGGGGAACTAGGTTCTGATGATGCCAAGTCGCCTTGGTTTCTGTTGGTAGGGTTCTTGTGCTTGCCTTTCACCATCTGGGTATTTCTGGTGTCAGTTGGTCTTGCTGTCTCTGGCTGTAGCTTATCCTTCCTGTGGGCATGTAAGCCTGTGGCAGCACTCCTGGAAGCCAAACTCTCTACTGGTAGGACCAGTACACAAAGACCTGTGGAGTAGCCCTGGCTGGCAGGTGCAGATGATGACCAGAAGGATCCCCTCCCAGCTGCCTCACTGTTATTGTGCTCCATGTGTGTGCTGCTAGCCGCTCTGCTCCGGATAGTTAGTGGAGAGAAAGTGGGGATCTCACTTTGAACCTAGAAGTGAAAGGACTCCTGGGAGCCCAACTCTTTCTTGGTGGACCTGTGCACAGAGGCCTCTGGAATAGTCCTAGCAGGCAGGGAAAAGGCCTGTGGAATAGCCCAGCTGGCAGGTGCAGATGGCGACCGGAGGTAAGCATATTGTTTGATTTCCTTTTCCCTTTTCCTTCTCTTTCCTCTCTTCTTTCACTTAATCATCTAGGCTGCTCCATAATATTTGGTATTCTGTCCCCTTAGTCACCAGAAACTGGTTATAGAGTAAACAAAACACGTGCTTCTAAGTGCCAAAGATGTTAGCTATCTATTTTAAAACATCCATCAGCAAAGCTAGAGAGATGGCAAGTGGACCAGGGTTCTGTTCCCAGTACCTATATCAGGTGGTTGCCAAACACCTAATACTCTCCTTCCAGGGACTCCAGCCCTCTCTTCTGCTATGGGCAGGCACTGCAGGAAAGTCATTTACATACAGGCAAAAAGGCAAAATATACACATAAATAAAAATAAATAAAATATTTTATAATCTATGCTATCATCTAAGTTTTCAGCTGGAAATTCATTTTTTTATTTGAAAAATGCAGATGTTATCACACAAACATGTTGATAAACCTAATAGATATAAAGGAAGTGATGTCAATTCACCCACAAATATCAGTTCATCGCACACACATACAAAGAGAGACAAGACACAGAGGCACATACGCACACAAACATATATATGTGTGCACACACATGCACATGCATCCATGTGCACTTATACACACATGCACACACACCACACACATACAGAGCACACACACTTACATGCACATACAAACATACACACACCCACCCCCCACCCCCACCCCCACATAAACATACACAACACACATATATACAAACACACACACCACCTACACACAAAAATACACAATACACACAAACATATACATACACACATGCACACACATATACACACAAACACATATAAACATTTATACACATATGCATACATGCACACACACATACCCTTCTTTTTAAATTGTTTTAATCATTTATATTCTAAATGTTGCCTCCCCTTCCAGGTCCCCCCTTCCAGAGCTCTTCACCCCATTTCCTCCCCTTTGCCTCTGAGAGGGTGCTCCCCCACTGTCCCACCCACCCCTGTTTCACTTTTCCCACCAACCCCCTTCCCTGGGGCACCAAGTCTCTATAGGATCAGATACATCCTCTCCCAGTGAGGTCAAATAAACAAGGCAGTCCTCTGTTACATATGTGCTGGGGCCTGTGGACCTAACCAGCCCATGTATGCTTGTTGGTTGGTGGCTTAGTCTCTGGGAGCTCCCAGGAGTGCAGGTTAGTTGACACTGTTAGTCTTTCTATGGGGTTGCCATCCCCTTCAGCTCCTTCAATCCTTCCCTTAACTCTTCCATAGGGGCCCCTGGCCTCAGTCTAATGGTTGGCTCTAAGTGCATACATATCATAGTCAGCTGCTGAAAGAGCCTCTCAGAGGACAGTCATGCTAGGCTCCTGCCTGTAAGCACAACATGTCATCAGTAATAGTGTCAAGGTTTGGTGCTGCCTATGGAATGGATCCCAAGTTGAGCTGGTCACTAGATGACCTTTCCTCCAAACTCTGCTCCATTTTTGTCCCTTTATTTCTTAAAGATGGGAATAATTCTGGGACAAAATTTTGAAGGTAGTTTGGTGACCCCCATCCCTCTACTGAGATCCCTATCTATTTACTGGAGTAGGTCCTTTTGACTTCTGGGAGCCTTTCATATCCCAGATCTCTGGGACTTTTGACAGGTCCAATACACACACATACATCTTTCAAAGATAATGTCATTGAGGAGTGAATACTATTCCCAAAGTTGCAGTGGTAAGGAACCACTTCTCACAAGTGTCTTTCCAAAAGCATCCAAACCAAACCAAACCAAACAAGAACCATATGAACTGTGTCTAGGGTATTCCGAGATTCTGGGTTAATATCCCCTTATCAGTGACTGCATACCATGTGTGTTCTTTTGTGATTGGGTTACCTCACTAAGGATGATATTTTCAAGTTCTGACCCTTTGCCTAGGAATTTGGTGAATTCATTGTTTTTAATTGCAGAGTAGTATTCCATTGTGTAAATATACCACATCTTCTGAATCCATTCCTCCGTTGAGGGACAACTGGGTTCTTTCCAGCTTCTAGCTATTATAAATAAGGCTGCTATGAACATAGTGGAGCATGTGTCCTTATTGCATGCAGGTAAAGCCTCTGGACAGAGAAGCGAGAGGGGGTTGAATGGGGAAAAAGAGGGAGGGAAGGGGGCTTATGGGACTTTCGGGGAGGGAGGAAACGGGAAAGGGGAAATGATTTTGAATGTAAATAAAAAAAACTTAGAAAATAAAATTAAAAAAAAAGATTGGTTAGGAAAAAAAAAAGAACCATATGAACTGATAACAGGATGTTCTTAAATGGATATAGGTTAAGAAAACAATTGTAAGTTATGAGGATAGATTACCACTAAATCATGAAAATTTATTGAGTAGAAGGGTATGAATTAGGATCAGGATTAGTTACTGATAAATCATTAGGACTGCAAAAAGTGTTGGTATAATGATTCAATATATTTTGTACAAAATCCAAGAGACAAGCAGAGTCCACAGTTTCTTTTAGCAAACCATATCATCAAGTAGTTTCATATTTTGACTCCAAGAATAACTGTTAATAAATATTAAATTGAAATTAATGTATATATCAGAATCAAGGGAGCAGCACTATGTTACCTACATGTTTGGTGTTGAATGATATTTATTACCCTATTTTATGTGAAAAATTATATTTTCCTTATCATTAAATATTAATTTTATATTTTGTGTCATATGAATGATCTTACATTTTTGTAAAGACTGTGATGAAATGATATTATTTCTTTGCTGTATCTGTGATTTTGACTTGATTGTAATTCAGTAACATTATTTTTAAAATCTTACACTAAGTATTCTTAGAACACAAAGTAAATGAACTAAGTGCCTTTGGGATATTAGGAGAGCCTAGGATGTTATCTGTGCAGGGTCCCACCCAAGAAATGAAAAGTAAATGTGTTATATTTGGTGCAAATGAAATAAACATAGTGGCCTAAGTCAGATTGCTATGCTGTGAGTGGATCCTAGATTGAGGCCACAGCAGGGTCTGGGCTCTGACCACCCAGCACTGCTATGAGTGCTGTCAGCTTACCATGAAGTGATGGTTCTCAAAGGCTGCCTTGTCTCTTGACAGTGTCAGCAACAGAGACAGCAGTTCCCAGCATTGGACAGTTGGCCCATCTGCTGGCTACAGTGGTCTAACAAGCTCCTAAAACACCATTGGCTATCTTCACCTTACAATGTCAAGTTCAAGGTTCATGGGAGAGAAACAAGAGCATTCCTGCCAGTTCCTCTGACCTTTTCAAAATGACAGCAGCCAAAGGACTGTAGTTCACAGTCTGTGGAAGGGCAGACAGCTTTCTCTAATGAACCCCACCCTCGTATTATTGCACTTTTCTAAGTTGGATGTGCCATTGTCAACCTACTTCTAATGAACCAAGGTAAGTTTTACAGAAGAGGAGAAGGGAACTAAGGTGGACTTTGAGAAGGGGAAGCAATTCAAATATGACCTTGAGCATACATATAAACCTAGGATTGATACTGTAAAGCATATAATGGCTTGGCTCCCACTACAGTTTGCTTATTAAAGCTATTAGTAGAATTCTAATGAAATTTTATTTATATGATTCAAGAAATGCATAAGGATTTTGGTTGCCAGTGTTAGATAGGACAGAAAGAGTGGGTGTGTTCAGAGAAGAAATAAAGCTGTGTATGTGTCCAGTATGAGATGTTGGAGAAGGGAGAAGTTTAAGAACAGAAAGAGCAGCAGATACCATCCTCCTAGAGACATATACACCTATGAGGCATGTCACTCAGTAAAAGGGAGAGGTACAGGACTGACAAGATTTATTTTATGTGTACAAAGCAGAAGAATGGTGGGGAGCAAATGTCATAGGACTGAGTAGCAGGAGAAAATCAGGCACAAATAAACTGCCCAGAACATTGTATATTGGGTGAAGGTGATGTGATTATTAGAACATAGATGTTTAGTAGTACCAAATAGAGTTAGAACTGAAAATGTAGCTCAATATTGGAGTTCTTACTTTGTACACACAGGACTTGTGTTCACTCTATAGCAACAACCCCCCCCACACACACTCACACACACACACACACACACACACACACACACACCAGAAAATCAAACAGAACAACAGAAAGCCATATTACTTTCTTCTTCCTTAATACTTCCATTTGTGATGTAAGAGAAACACAAAGAAATGACACAAATAGGGATAAAGTGATGAAGATAACTCAGTGGTTAAGAGCATTGACTACTCTTTCCACCAACCTGAGTTCAATACACAGTACCCTCACAACAGTTCATAACCACCTATCACTCCAGTTTCAGGGAATCCAAAGCCACCTTTTAGACTTCAAAGGCATCAAACACACAATGGCTGCATAGACATACATGCAGTCAAAACATTCACATACATAAAAATGTCACTTATGTGAGAACTTCCTGAATGACTAAATTGTCTATGGAAGACTACACCATAATCTCCAGGAAAGATAAACTTTCCCTGAATTTGGCAATAGCTCAGCTGTGTCAATAGAGTAAAAACTTGTACAGAGAATTTGATATGTATACAGGATTTGGGCTTGTGCATGAAATTACCAATTATATTTGCTCTGTTTCCTTTTGAAGATATGTTTCAGAAGTTCTATTAAATTTGTGTCTCTCTCAGTTATCAGAGTAATGCTAAGTTACAGAGGGTTTTTATAATCTTTATGCAAAAACTATATGAATCAAAGTATAGTTTTATTCATTTTTTACTATCTTATATCTTTTTATATTAAATCATCTGTCTGATGTACAACTAGTTTTACTGATTTTTGTTTATATTTTGAGTTTGTCTTCCATAATTTTACATGTAAGTAAATAATTACAGTGATGCATAAATATATTTAGAAAATAAATCTAGGTGGGCTATACATATATGCTAATGACAGAGTATTTGGCTAGCCTCCATGAGGCTCTGGGTTCAATTTACAGTAATTCAAGAAAGGAGAAAGAATCCACAAATTGAATATAAAAGATACATAAATAACTTGAGAGAATGAGGCAACTCTACTATAGAACTCTATGAAACCTACAAGGGGTGACTGATGGGAAATTAACATTTAAATTAGGGGAGAATAATTGAATCGAGCAGAAAGCATCAAGGTCTGTGAACATATTCTTGACAACATATTGTAGTGTATGAAATTTACTCAATTGCCCTACCAGATTGCACATTAATTTGAACAAAGAAAGGATAAAAGATCTCTTCAAAATCTGTAATGGTGATGGACCCTACCTCAATCAAATGACAGAATATCTTTTCACAAATAATAGAAAGCCCTGACTCTGATGTGATGTCTTCAGAAGGACACAGATTCAGACACCTTCTGTTCTTGCCAAGCAACCAACAGCTGATTCTTATTCATGAGAAAGCCACTGAAAACTTAACATTGAAATGTGTTTGGCAGAAGTTCTTGGTTGTATTTCCAAATGTGCTAATGTCAAAAAACCAATGAACATCTTAGGAACTGATTAAAATTACAGAACTGCTAGGTGCAACATGTGATCTTGAACCAACTACTGTGGCAATTAGAAAGATATAAATGTGGATTTGTGTATGATGTTCCAATTATGTAGCAATGTTACATGACATCCTCTGATTTATTTTGGATTGGAGGTGGATTAAACCATAAATACCCACATATAAAAAGTTTCACTTCCTATAATATTAATAATTATAATAATAATATACATACAGCATGTTAAAATAGGCAAGGAGAGATAAAAAGCAAAGTTTAAAGAATGTTAAAAATTGATCAATCTAGGAAAACAAGGCCTTAAATAAAAGAGGAAAGGAGACCTTAGAGAACTACACAGGCAATATGGCACTCTGGAAGGTAGACCAGAGGTCAGCAAGGATTCCCTACATTCCTAATTTTCTTCAAAATACTGTGGTGGCAACTATCTCTAGAAAGCTTATACTGCCGAATCTTAGTAACTGGTAGAGTTAGAAGCCTCTGAATTTTCATAGTGTCAAGTTGCAATAGCTTCTCTCCTTCACTAGCCAATTGAGTGACTACCCCAAAACTCAGTGAGGGCCTCAGAAACAATGTAGCTAAAGTGTAGATTCACCAACACTGCTCTATATGAAGATAAGTTTGGGCTTCACTGTGGAGAGTTGAGGGCATTTTCTTTATGGAACTAGAGGATGGACTCATGGACAAGAAGGAAGATTCCCTGTGTAGGGGTGTATACAGGACTGGGACACAGAAGAATCTGGCCAGAGTAGCCAAGACAAGTACTCTATGGTACATATGCCCTTTGTGGTTGAATGAATTGTTTTCCTCATCCCTAGAGGTCCAGAGACATTAGTTGCAAAACCAGTCACTGTTCCCACAATTTCCCCAGACTTGAATAATACTTCTGGCATAAGACAATTAGGTGATTATCCCATGGGCTCAGAAACTGGGAGCACCTACCGGTCATCCCTTGCTCTAGCTGCATGGCTCCACTTGGGTAATGAGGTCACAGGCATAAACTCAGGCCAGCAGAGGCCACTATCTTCTGTGGAAAATACTGGTGGGCAGACAGGGCATAGAGCAGCCCAGTCAGTCCACATATGCCCTTTCTGTTTTTGTTTTTCTTTTCCTATCTGGACATGAGAAACAACCACTCCTACATAGTACACTTCCAAAAGAGAATCCTGGGAGAAAAGCAGAGCATCCGCATTCTTCATTTTTGTATTTATCTATTTAGTTTATTTAGTTTTTATTTTTTAGACAAGAACTAATGCTTTTTTCAGGGTCGTTGTCTTGTATTGTATTCATTTTTTCATTTCTCAGCATTTTTCATAGATGTGTCCCCTGTGCTTTCCACTCCTTCATGCCTTGCTTCTTCATTTGCTCACTTTCCTTGTCTCACATTCCTTGTCTCCATTTACTCGAGAAATGGATCATGCACAAGTAATATTTGGAGGTAATAAAGGATATTGTATACTAATGAAACTATTCAAGCCTGCATTTTGGTTATTGATTGATATTTATTTGCACTGGACATACACTCTGAAGCCAGTCAATTTTACCTTACTTGAATTATATCCCAATACTAAGGCAAACAGGGATACAAAGTATAAGTCAAAACTAAATTAAGAAGGTTATCTTTTTATTATGGGATGAAATTAAGGAAAAATCAGATTTTCAAATTTTGGAAGGCAAAGGAGCCAAGATTTAATTTAATCTTGGGGGTTTCAGCTCTATGATCACATGGTGACATGTTGTAGGGCTGTTGGCAAACCATGGGGAAGTCAGTTGATAGCTCTGAATGAATTTTATGACTTGGGAAAGAAGCTCTGTTAGGTTGCAGGGCATCAGAGGAGAATTTCCTTGCTACCACCAGACTTCTGCTGGTGAACAGTACATCCTCAGGATGGAGCTTAACTTCCCTTTGGAGAAATGGAGAAGCCACCAGACAAGAAAAGCAAAATCATGAGCCACTTTTACCTTCTATGAAGCTATGTATACATTTTGCTACCAACACATAAAAATTGTGTTTATGACAGTCTAGGAGAGATTTATGAGAGATCTGGAACAAAATCTATCTTTACAACCTCAAAGATTTTGATTTAGTCCCATATGACACAAATATCTGTGTCAAAATAGATACCACTACCATTTGTTGGATATGCAACACATTTTATGATCTATCTCATAAAAAGTCCATTATTAAATTAATGATGAATTGGAGAAGCACCATAAAATTCTATCACGTAATACTCCAGTTCTGGGCTCCATTCTTTTCCATATTTTAGTCACAGAATGGACAGGGTAAATACTCATAGGTAAGCTTGCAAATAGGGCTCAGTGTCTCAGAAGATAAGGCAATCAATCTGGGAAACTAAAGAACTAATAGAGGAATTTTATATAAGCTAATTGGTACATGGTACACCCCAAAACAGAGCTTTCACACTAGCTTAAATTGGACAACATCTGATTTGGATATAGTGAGTGAATGAATACTTCAAGCCTTCAGGTCTTTAGGAGAGCCCTGTCTGAAGTGTAAGAAGCAAACATCATAGTAGATGAGTGTTTAGAAAAACAGTGACAAACTCTAGCTACAATCTTCAGGGACAGTCATTCAGAAAATCATTGACTTACTTGCCAAATTAAAGGAGGAGATACAGAATGCAAAGTGTATTAAGAAGAGCTGCAGGGGCTCAGGGGTTGAATATTACATCTGCAGACTCAGTAGTTTCTATTATGAAGTTCATTTACTTCATTCTAATATATAGATATAGATATAGATATAGATATAGATATAGATATAGATATAGATATAGATATAGATATAGATATAGATGTTATGGATATATAGGAGTAATATTTATTATATATAATATATTTTAAATTATATTTAATATATGTGAGTATATTTATCATTTCTGTTTCTGTCTGTCTCTGTATCTGTCTGTCTTCCCCTCTTTCCTATATATACATGTATTCAATTATATATGTGTGTGTGTGTGTGTGTGTGTTTATGATAAAATGATTTGGACTAGTCACAATTCTCATTTTTATGTGGTCATAGTTCATTATGCAAATTAATCTTCAGCTTATAAATTACATCAACATATAACATGCTTGCGGACTATCTATAGATATTAATATAAATTATAGATATGGATATGGATATAGGTATAGGTATAGGAATAGATATCTACAATATATATTGAATGGTGATGCCCTGGTTATAGTCTTCAAGTCTGTTTTGAAGTCCAAGTCTTGTCATATTCACAATTTATGAAAGACTGCATGAAATTGTGCCTTTAATGTGGTTTCTGGATAGCATAACAAACAATAGAGGTTTTGCTGTCTTGAAACCTGGTGAATATTGTCTAGATATACTCAACTGCTACATTTACTTCTGAAACTCACCGTTTTCCTCTTGAGAATCCATAGGCTTTCTTGGATATTGATTTACAGATGGAAGCCAAATAGAAAATTAGCTCCCCAGTGAATATGCCTGTTTTTATGATAAAGTGCTTTGGACTAGCCACAATTGTCATTTTTAAGTGGTCATAGTTCACAATGCAAATTAATCCTTCAGCTTATAAATTACACTGAATATAGCATTCTTGTGGACAATAGACATTAATTACTATTTATGGTGTGTCTGTTCTAAATATATTGTAACTAAATCATAAGGTTATGCATATTGCCAAGTTAAAATGCTTTTTAAATATGTTTCTTGTGTAATGTTTCTTAAAGGATTCATGAGCTGGACCAGATACTCTCCTGGTTATTGTGAAGAAGGGATAGATTCTTATCATCTTCAGCAGAGCTAAAGAAAAAGATATTAGGTAGGTGATGCAACATGAAATGTTCATTTGGATTCCATATCATTTCCCAGGTATTACCAAATGCTGACCTCATTACTTACATAGTAAAGACAGGTGATACAGCATATCTGAGAGATCGCAGCAGGAAACAGGTAGATAATAACAGATAGGGAGATTGTAGACACTTTACTATCCAGATGTACGTTTAGCCTAGTCTAGACCTCAGAATTGCCTGCTTATGGCTAATTTATTATCACATGTAAGAATTAGATTCATTGACTTCTCTATATCTTTGTCTTTTAAATAGTCTTCCTAAAAAAGTCTTTTAACTATGGAAAATAGTTTATTTTAAATAGTAATACAATTCTAGTATTAGAAATTACTACTAAATTTCAATCCAGAAAAAAGAAACATGACTTTTTAAAATTATAAGGGAAATTCTAATGGTTTTAACTTACTAGTTGCTCTTAGCAATAACTATAAAACTATTGATGCAAAGAACATTTTTAACTTATCTACAGTGAACCCAACATTAGCCTGAAATGAAATCTTCCTACTAGTTAACAATCAAAGCTGCAATGGGCATGATCTACTTGTAGCATATATGCCACAATCATGAAAACAGCAGACCACCAAGAGCCAACATTTTACATCTCTATAGTTTGTTAAATCATTTCCATTCTGTGGAAAGATGGAAAATATTTTTTTATGACACCAATGTACATAGACTACAATGAGTCTACCAGTTGTGGCCTCCTAAAATATCTCCTGTATTTCACAGTAATTTATTAAGTAATAAACCAGGAAGCTCATTAATACAAAACCATTAATTTTCTTCTTCTAATATTATTATGAGAGTTATTCCATTTTAATTTCAAATGCAAGTGGTTGATATAAGATTGCAATTTTTAGACCAGTAATTAAAGAATGATTACATTTTGTTTCTGTCAAATAGTTCTCAAGGTTTAATAATTTTTGGAACGTTACTTGGCACTCTATTAATAATAATAGTAATGCCAGAATAAATCCCTGAGGCTTATAAAGCACCTGATGTGTGGTTGCTGAAGAGTAGGTTATGCAGAGGAACAAAGCACACAGATGGGTGCTTACAGTCTAACTAGCCACAAGTTCAAGTGCAACAAATGTACAGTGACTAAGGTGGACTGTTTATTATGCATGGCATTTGGGGTTGCACAGTGGCATCAGTCCACACAACGTCTTGAATGCCCATAAGCTATTCTTCAGATTTTGACTTTTGGATTCCTCTGTGAAATAGTTCTGGTCCTTCAGGCTAACCTCAGTGCTCCTATCATCTGAAACTGGGTACTTTTGCTAAGGATACTCAACAAATACTGATGCAGTGATGAATATTCACTCACTATCCTTCAGTAGTTTCTCAAACTTATGAGTATAAATGTTGAAGAACTTTTGGGTGAGAAGTATGTTTCCCGAAAGTGCATGGTCACTAGAAAATGAAGAACTGATGAATGAAACCCCCTTTCCATTCACCTATAGAGAAAACAGTTAGAAACCCAATGTTTCAGTTACTCAACGGCTGGATTTCAAAGAAGCAACTCTTTCTGCCAGACCACCACCTATACAACATAGACAAATTAATGCATTGTGTTTTAACAATCCAATATCCACACTGTTACCTACCCACTCTCTACTCTGTACCCTGAACACACACACATGCACACACACACATGCGCACATGCATGTGCACACACTTGCATAATCACACACGCATACACAGCTGTCAAGTTGGTATACAGGAGTCATGGAAATAAAGAGATGGACTTTGATATGCCTGACTTCTTTCTCTGGAAACTGGATTATAAAATCAGTTGGGTGGATTTTTCTCCCAAGAATTTTGAACACAGACCCACCTCTTTCCTGATGTCTATGTTTAGCAAAACCCCTATCCACTCAAAGTTGCTGGTAAATTACAAGAGAAACCAGACATAGAGATGGCAGAATACTGAAGAGGGTTGGAACAAGACAGCAAACCTCCTATATACAATGTAGACATCTTCATTACCTGTGGTCAGAGCTAGAGTCCAAAAAAGGTGTAACTGGACTCTAAATGTGTTCTCAACAACCAAACACTGTCCAGGAGGAGAGACAATTTGCTTACTAAAGTTAGGAATAAGTAGGAAGTGCTGCCAGTGGGGAAACAGAAAAATCTGGTCCAAATCGTAGAGCTGTAAAATCCTCCACGAGACACTCACACAGTGGCTCCATCCACATGTAGAGTGGAATCATCAAAGCTGTAGCAGCTGGCTGTGCCAGAGTCCTAAAACAGTGTCTGTCTTTGGCTTATGCTTCCTGTCGAAGCTTCTGCTCACATCTGTGAGCAGTAATGCAAGGCCAGCAGGAAGCCTAGAGGACTCAACCTGCAGAGTGCTCTCTCCCATCATCATGCCTACTGTTGACTGGGGTATTCTTGAATCACACTGAGACTCTCAAAACAGAAGAGGGACATCAGAATGCTCTGAGCAGAAGGGACACTCAGGAGTTAAGGGGAACACGACAGGTGCAAAGAAAAGAGCAGTTCTTGTTTGCAAACAACAGATACATGTTTGTAAATTTTACACTTAATATTAATACCATGGAAGGAATGGTCATCACTTCATTATTGGAGCATGTGGCTATTAACTATTTGGGAGACACAGTGCAGAAAGAGTTACAGACCTGTAGTGCAAGGGGAGGAATCTCCAAGACAAGAGAGATTAACTAGGGATGGGTGTATAGTGGTGTAAAATTATAAAATATTGGTTTCTATTGTAGACTGCCACACTAAATCTTCTCTCCAGCTCACTGAATACTCTGGAATGAATCCTAAAGGCTAATTTTCCCACCCTCCCAGATGCCCCTCTCTTCTGCAATCTACTCACAGTGAGCATTATGGATAATCACAATGGATATAAACAAAACTAGGCAAATACCTCCCAAGATTTTTAAATACATCTTCATGGCAAGTGTTTCATTCAAGAGTGTTGAGAAATAATGACCAGAAGATAAGAAGGAAGTCTATAGAAAATGACAGACATATTTTTACAGTGTCAGAAATGGGAATTTTCAGGGTTTTAGCGAGCTCTCTTTATTTTGTTCTAAAAGCCAGAAGGTGGAAAGACACTTTTACTTTATGTCATTATAGGATAGTGATTCTGTCAATGTGATGCGTAGGACAGTAGTAGCAATATTAGCTAGCATTTTGTTAGAAATGAACATGTATTGGGTCTCACAGCAGGGCCTGAAGTGGAAATTCTAAACAAGAGTCCAATACTTTCTATCAAATGTCAGGCATCTTTGTGTCACACCACTTCTCCCTGATTCTGATGATGCTGGTGACAGGTCTGTCAAAAACTTCCCTCCCATTTCTGGAATGTTACTCCAATCTGCTGGCTCTGTCTTCAGACTTTGCTCTTGGTGGCTTTCATAAGATCACTAAGAAATGTCATGTTCTTGTTTCATAGTTTCATAGAATATTAACATAAGTTAATATTCATAGGGCTAGGGATATGAGGCTCATGCGTAAAATGTATGTTGGCATGCTTAATGCCCTAGGTTCATCCATAGCATTAAAATAAAGTAAACAATACCTAGGGCTCAGTTCAATCTTAAATGGTCTTATATACCTTGTTATTCAAATATCAAAGGGACTATAATAATACGGTCTAGACTCCAAGAATATTAGCCAAGTATAAACAGTAATGCCTATGTCACAAATGCCACAAATGGCCTACATGGCCTAGAGATATCATTGATTTTGATACATATTAAAGATGTTACCATATATTAGAAATGATAAAATAACTTAGAATGATAAGATATAAAATCCATGTACCAATTTTAAGTTATAATTAATGTGGTCAAAACATCTCTGTACAAGTTCCATGTCCTAGAGCAAATGAAGAAAATAAATTAACAGCAACATTCAAACTGAGTGGACAATGGTCCCCACAGTGATGGTTCCTGGGTTCTGAGATAAACAAGGTTATAAAGGAAAACTATTTTTAGAAGAATTTATTCAGACCACTGTACAGCCAGAGAAGCAGAGGTGGGGTTGGGGACAGAAATCTGTGAATGAGATACATTAAGGAAGGGAAAAAAAACCCAAATAAATGAGTCTTGATGTGCCTATATAGTGCCATTACTTCCTTTGTAGATTCACCTGTAATAGTTATCTTCTGGTAGGCACAGGTAATAAATAAGTAACAGAGTTTACATTGCCTGTACAAAGATTTCCATGCTTTAGTTGGAGTCGTGGACAGAATTAAACATGCTGGGAGTGAGGGTTGCCCTCTGAGATGGTGGACTTTTAAAACTGGAAGTCAAGAAAGTGTCAATTAAAACCAGGTTTGAATCTAGGACCTAAGAACAAAAACTATCTTTCCCACGCATGTGACTAGTTCTCTGTCCCTTTATGCTTTCGTGGGTCAGAACATGTGGACCATACTGGAGCTAATTTTCTACATGACCACTTGGAAGAAACTTCTGAGAAATGTTCATCTCAAGTTCAGATCTCATTTTTAGCTTTTGAGAAAACTTGACTTTTTTATTTTTTTAATTTGAAGGTTAGACATATCATCCAAAAAATGCTTCCTTATATTTTAGCTAAATACAGATACAACAAGTACTCTTTTCTCTCTCTGTCTCTGTCTGTCTGTCTGTCTGTCTGTCTGTCTCTGTCTGTCTCTGTCTCTCTCTCTGTCTCTCTGTCTCTCTGTCTCTCTCTCTCTCTCTCTCTCCCTCCCCCACCAATGAGCATATTGGCATTATTGAAAGGACTATACTTACAGGAGTACTCAAATCACTCAAAGATACAAAGATAGTTACAGATAACCAGAAAGGCCACCCCAGCTGAGTGACAACTCACAGAGGCAGGAACCTTGGAGCTATCCTCAAGCCTTTCATACAGCCTAACAGGTTGAGAGACTCTTATGAAAATTTTATGAGAACTTTGGACTCTATGCTGAGATTGTTTTAAGCAAATTTTAATATCTAAGCATGGCATAAAATTATTTCAATTGAACAAATGAACTCAGTGAAAGCTTGTGGTTACCCACTACTAATGTCTGGTCTCCTTCATACTCATTAAAAATGAATCCCATGTTAGAAGAGGGCAACTTAAGGACAGCGGTGCTGACAGGGCAAAACTGAGCCCATATGGAGCATATCAGAAGATTAAGCAAATGATCCTCAATGAAACCCTTAATCACTAGCTATGTTTGGCAGCAACACTTTCCTGTAGACCAAAAAGCTATGATTCTTAATTGGTTGCTCATGATTAACCAATTAATCTTTTAGGCCAACTTAGCAATTCTGGTCCAGAGTCCCAGACACACTCTATGAACTTTAGCCGGAGGGCATTTTGTTGTTTCTGGGATGATGGATGCTAGCTAGTTCCTTTTTACTTTCAGGGAAGCTTGACTTTGGAGATGGGTCTCCCCAGCCTCATTATTTTCCTCCTCCTCTTCAAGTGTTAGCTTATACATATGTATTCAGGTAAATTTTTCCTTCCATTCATTTTGAATAAAATTTTTATTGTTTTTTTTCTTGAAAGAGGCCATTCTGATTAAAAAAAATCATCTAAGTGAAAAGCCAATTTAGCTGAAGAAGAAAGCCGTCTTTGGAGAAGCTAATCACAAGGATGCTGCCATGCTAGAAGGAGGAAGAACGTGGATTCAAGAGTTAGAGGGACCAGGGCATGGAGTTTGAGCCTGCCATCTATGACCTAAGCACACTGTATGTATTCAAAGCCTTTGTTGTTTCATTTGTATGGTGGAACTTTGTAGTTCATACATGGCCAAACCAAATGAAGTCACATATAGTCTTGATGGAGCATTTGGCATAACAATTTTTAAACTCCACACGTCAGGGTAGCTATGGCATTTATATAATTTGGATTCTTTCTGAAAGTGATGGGCAGATTTTGTGTATGCTTGGATTCAATATTCTGTAGCCTGTCAAGGGTTTGTGCTACTTTTTCTATTTTAGATATGTGATCAGAAAATATTTTTCCAGATTCTTTTATATCTAATCATTACTTGAGTGATAATTACCAATAAAATAAAAATTATGTTAATAAAATCAGTTATTTGAAATATTGTGAATTCTTTCCCAGCCTTATCATTAAGTACTAGTAAGTCTCTTCAATCCCCCCCTTTTTTTTTTACATCTCTGAGGTGTTACATCAGGTGACAATAGGATTGTGGAAGTTGACAGAGGTAAATAGTGAGGGACTCTGAATTATATCATCAAGCAATTAGCATGACTTAAATTATTCCCACTATATAAACAGTATGTAAAATGTAGTGACTGCCCAATTAATTTAGGCCAAATTTGTGCTTGTGTGCATAGGTTTCTGTGTAAAATGTAAGTGTGCAAGATTTATATCATATGTAACACATAAATCAGGGAACACATTTCATGTTTCCATCTAATCGTGTGCAGAATCAAGCTATAATAAAGTCAGCAAAAGTTAAAAAAATGAAGATAGAGTGATGGATCATATAAGCACATAGTAGAAAACATCAAATTCAGACTAAGTGGATATCTCTGAGAATAAGTGACCTCCAAACTGATACACAGAGGCTTGGAAGTTAGCCCTGTGAAGACGCTTGTTGGAAGGAATGTTGGGGCTCAGAACTCCAGGAAAACACTGCCTGAGTTCATCTTACAATGACTTACCATGACTCAGGACTGTAAACTAAAGCCTGTCGCAACATGGACAAAGAGAAATTATGATACAACTATACTCAGAAACAAAATTGTCAAGAACTTGGACTACCTTTGGAAACACAATGTATGCAAATGGCTCTGCTAAAATGACACTGACAAATTATCCAAGACACAGGCAGGAAGCAGCAGGCCACCTAGCCACAAGTCTTATAAGTGGCAGAGTGTGACACACAGAGTCACATGAAATGGTTGTCATCTCTCTGTGTGAAATCTTAATGACACCTGATGAGGCACGGAAGGCATTGAGATTTAAAAGTATGCTTGTGTCTTCTCTGGACCTCCTGAAGAAAGAGGGAAATAGCAACACAAGGAATAGGGGACAGCAGTCTCCCTGAATTGAGGACAGTAGAAGAACTTCCATCTCTAATGAGTAAGGAGATAAGGTACTTCTTCCTCAGATAGTCTCATCTGATTTCCTTAGACTGTGACCTATGGGAAACCAATGCTAACTTATTCAGCTTTGGTTTTCCAGTGACATGCATTGTCCTGGGCACAGGGAATATGCTTAATTATGACAGTGTAAATGCAGGAGTACAATATTATCAGTGAACACTAATCAGCAATGTCTTACTATGACCTATGTGACATTATCACCAAAGAGTTTGTAGAAATAAAAATTCTAGGGCCTTGGGAGGTTTCTTGATGGTTAAGAGCACCAGCTGCTCTTCAAGAGGACCAGGGTTCAATTCCCAGTACACATTTTGACTCATAACATCCTGCTTTTGTTTCACATGCAGAAGTCCACTGGTTTGGGGGCCAAGTTCAAAGAGCAAGTCAATGGCAGAATGCAAAAGGATGATACAGGATGGGGATCACATCACTCCTGCTGCCTTTATGTTCTTATGTTCTTATGTGTACAAGCGTTCAGGATGTGCATATCCCAGACTTTATCATGTACAAGTCCAAGCCCAAGTAAGATCTTTCTGCTTCTTTACCCAAAACACTGATGCCCGAGTCACTTTTTGCCATTATTTGAAGAGAAAATTTGCTATCGGAAAAGATAGCTGTACATTTCATTTTCAATTTTATCTATCAGACTAAGTATATTAGTTAAACAGGTGTACTTACTCAATACATTAAAATTTTAAGACTATCTCCTACAATCTTATCTGAAACATGTGGTTTCTATTTAATGTGGTTTCTGAAAGTCTTTCTGAGCTGACTTTATGACAGCTAATCAATATCATTAATAGGACACTCCATGACATCACCATTTCTTTGAAATAAATTTCCCAAAGTAATAGAGTGGCAGCCACTATAACTAAAGCAAACATGCTTAAACTACTGTATGCCAATATGTCCGGGAACCTCTTTGCTTTCATTGTGTCCACTAAATTTTCACCTCACACAAAATGCTGCGGAAAGCTGTTATCTTTACTTCAGAATCCCACATTGTTTGAGGTCATGACTGATAGTTCCAGGACCCAGCTGCCCTGGGGATATTATAATTAATACTATCTCTAAAATGAGTCATAGCTGCAATCACAGGAATTAGGATTTCTGACTAGACCTTGTGTTATGTGCCTTTAATACCAACACCAGGAAGATTGAGTCAGGAGAATCACATGTCTCAGACCAGCCAAGATTTCATAGAGGAACTCTCTCAAAAGGAACGAGGATGACAAAAAAGAGAAGAAAGACTAGGGAGAGAGACCCAAAGAAGAAAGGGAAGAGATTGAGGTAAAGGGTGAGGGGATCAGGAAGAGGAGCAGGAGGAAGAGGAAGGTGAAGAAGGGTGAAAAGGAAGAGGGAATGGAAGAGGAAAAGGAATGTTTTCCTGAAGGAAATGATAATGAGTGTCATGGTTAGACTGAAATGTCAACTCAACATAGCCTAGTGTCATCTGAGAAAAGATGCTACAGTTGAGGGCTTGCCTAGATCAGATTGGTCTGTGGCATGTGTGTGAGGCCAAGCCCACTATGGAGGGCACTATTCCTCTGGTGAGTTGTCCTTAGTTACACACAGTAGTTAGGTAAGCATAAGAGTCCAATAAATCCAGAGATTAAGCAAGAAAGCAGAATTTCTCTGTGGTTTCTATCTAGTTTCTGCTTGCGTTTCTACATAGACTTTCCATGATCTTAGACTGTGATCTCTACGTGTAAGCCAAATAAACTCTTTCTCTCCCTAAGTTGCTTTTAGTCACAATATTTATCACAGCAAGAAATCAAGCTAGAATAGAGTCTTTCAGGTTTTACTGTGCATGCAAGTCACCTGAAGATATTGTTAAAATGCAGTTTGGTCCAGTGTGTCTGGGAAGCAGCTATACATTGTAGATTTCTAACAAGCTATAAGGAAATGTATATGCTATGAATACAAAACCAGACATCAGACAAAAAAATCACTGGAAGGCGCTTTACAAAGACATAAAGAAAACCATATGCATGGTACCTTCTTGATGGTCATTCTGCCCTGCTGTTCTGTATTTGAGAAGATGTATTATTCCAATAATGCTCAGATAAAACATCACTAATTTTACTCTTACAAATTGTTACAATATTCATGCTTCTTGTCTTGTTTCAATTCAGTGGTTAATCTATCCAATTTATTTGAATGTTTGAATTAGCCTATTCTTATGGTGACATACTCTCACATTTCTGGGAAGGGAAGAATAAGACAGATGCTGTTATTTCTTCCTTCCTGTTACAGAAGCAAACATAGGCAGACGATGAGTACAGTCTTGATGTTTGTTCTCAAGCCAGTAAGTGTAAGCAGTGGACCTACTCAGTGCTCTGGATTAATGCCCTGGTAAGGGGAGAAAGATCTGTCACTTGTTTCATAGAACAGAGGTCATTTTCTTTCACAAACATCCCTTATGTGTTTTGTCCTCCAATGCTTTACTCGTTATCATGAAGCACATCTTGGGGATAATTCACTTGGTCTTCCAGGAATCTCCTATTATTCCAAGGTACCAACAGCGAGCCCATTTGTTACCTCCATTGTCTCCTACATCACTCTGTTCCTTTTAGGAATCATTGGTGATGCAAGGGGACACAGAAGCTCCATGAATATGCTGCATATATATTATGGATTCCAATTTAGTGTTTTTATGGGATTCCTGAGTGTGTGCATGAGTGGGTATCTGTCTCTAGTGTACTCTCATGGGCTCTTTTCCTTCTGTCCAATTCCAATGTGTTAACTCTTATATTATATTATGTTATATTATATTACTGTATTAATTATGTTATATTATATTATATTATTATAATTCCTTCAAAGCCTGGCTGTTTTCTAATGAGAGACATAAAGTGGGTGGATCTGGCTGGGAAAAGAAGCAGAGAGGAACAGGGGAGGGAAGGTACCATAATCATGATATATTATGTAAGAAAAAAATTAATCTTCAATAAAAGAAAAAACAAGAGAGAAATACCTGCTTTCTCAAACTAGAAAATAAAAATGTTACCCTAGTACTAGTTTGGAAACTGTAAAGGGAGAACCTAATGTTATTAGATGGAAGAGGCCAACAGTGGTTCTTTCCTGTCCATATCTCTCCAGCACAGGCATCTCAGCTCCTTTTATTTGTAAGCAGATACCATTAAAGGTTCTGAACTTACTGATGAGAATGAAGGGACATAAGCAGTGGATGCAGTAGCAATTTCTTAACTTTGATTGACTGAGCATAAGAGTAAGAAAGGGTAAGAGCGAGAGAAAGTGTGGCAATTTTATTTTTTATTTAAAACTCAAGATTTAAGTTTGAATCAAATATGCAAATTTTTAATAGCATCCTTGCACTTGTTTCCAAATTTGGGATATTTTCATTTTTGTTAATGTTCTCAAAAGTAAAAGTCCAGTTTCTAGAAATTGGCTGCTAGCAGGCAGATGCATAGACTTTAAAAATGTGTTGTATACTACTTATTATCTGGTTCTTTACAGAACACATGCACACTTGAAAATAACCTTAAAACAAAACATTAGAACCACAACTTACGTTCCACCACAGACAGGATCAAAGATCCAAACAGTGTACTAATGCATTCTCATCTTTATCTTCCATGATAACAAATGGAGGGGGTATCTTGTCCTTGACAATACCAAAATATGTTGAATATCTCAGAAAACCTAGTGTCATGCACTCAGTCTGGTAAGGGGTCTGGAAATCCAATGAAGGTCAGTTTGACTCTAACAAATAGGGATTTTTTTAGTGAATATGCAAATGTATTTCAACAAAATGTGCTTTTGGAAAACTTGCTTAGTGTTTTAAAAAAGACCCACAGCCTTCCCAGATTGTGGAACTGCTTCTAGTACAGAGAATCCCTTCGGACCCTAGAAATTAGTCTCAATTGAATTCAGAATTAGCTTGGTCAAAATTGTATGAGCATTCTTGCTCTCTTTAAAGATGATTGCAAAGACAGGGTCTGAGAAAGCTGACATTGACAACACTACATAAAGTTCAAGCATTGGAAGTTTCTGTTGCCTTTCCTCCAGCATCAAACATCTTCCTTGACTATTCTTCAGTTTGGCCATGAATTAACAAAAAACTGTTTTAGAAATATTAAATATATATTTAAAGTATACTTGTTCTCTCAAGCCCTCCCACTAACTCTTTATCTAAAGAGCAGAGATGCAAAGGGAAGTACATCACAAATAGTATTGCGAATCCAACCAAACTCAGCAAGCACAGGTCACACACATGTGTGGAGTCTCAGTCAAGAGACCAGTTCATAGCATAGATGCTTCTATTCCAATTGACTCTGGGTTCTACTTTCAGCATTCCTTCCTGGAACTTCTGAGACCACCCTGAAAGATCATAACTTTACATGCTCTTCTGTTCCTCTAATCAGAACTTTCCTTATGTCAGAAGTATGCCATAATTAAATTGAAGAAGTATTGAGCAAGTGTGTGGAGAGGAAAGTTTAGTGCCTATGCACCATCCTTGATCTCCTGTATCATCTAATACAGTAAACAGAAATTATTTCACACATCTATCCAAGTATTTTATGAGAAAATCTCTAACAGCATGGTGTTGGTAATAGGGTCATGACAGTGGGCATGAGTTTCCTCTAGCACAGGCAAACACTACAGCAGCTGACCATGTAAGGAATTGCGGTCTTGGTTTTAGACTTTAAAGGTAGCCATGTATAATTGAGGTTGTTTCAGTTTGAGTCATTAATGTCCCTCAGAGATTTATGCACTAAAAGCTTGGTGGTTGGCTGATGGGGCTTTGTGGAAGTATTTAGATCATGAGGTGTTTGACTTCATCAATGGATTCATCTATTGATGGATTCATAATTTGATGGCATTATCAGGTGACCATTGAGACTTTCAGAGATGATTCGTAGTTAGAGGTAGTAGGTAATTGTGTGTTTGTGAGAACTGTCTCTCATCACAGATCGTTTCCCTGTGGGTCCTTCTCTCTGCTCCACGCTGTCATTTCCCCATCTCTGCTGTGATTATCTGATTCACCATAGGCTGACAGTAAAGGGGCCAGAGAGCATGGACTTAAGTCTTTAAAGGTGGAACTTAAAAGTCTTCTCTTCTTTAAATCTTTTTTTATTGGACACTTGTCACAGTGATGAAAAGCTAAGATATGGATTATAGCACGAAACTATCCACACTGTTTTCTTTGTATTAGAGCCTGCCATAAACTCAATTGCCCTATGAAGAACCTTGTATTGAGAAGGATGAAGGGAAAACAGGAAGCTCAGTATAAGTGGGGCCATGAGATAGAGCCTGGATTTAATATAGAAACAAAGTCCAAAAGGTCACCAAAGATGAATCGCAGATAACTAGAAGAAGGAAAACCAGAGAAACTGGGTGCCAAGCATGCATAAAATAATAGCACTATGTGGATTCCTCAAAACACCTGGGAACACATTTGAAAGTTGGAGCAGTTGCCAGCAATGAGGCTATTGCTAACCATGCTTTCAAAAAGATTAAAGAAAAAAAAAACAAAATTTTATTTTGTAGTAATAGACTGTTGAGATTTAGGATTTATATGTTATGGAAGATACTAAAAATATCATCATTATCATTGACCAAGACTTCCACAGCCAGAGCAGCAAGTCCAGCCACCTACCTTTCACTTCTTTCAGGTCTTGTAAGTGAACTGTCCCCACAAAGGTCACTGTGTTCAGTCCAGTTGCATAAGGAAGTGGATTTACTCAATAGAACACAAGGCACAGACAGGCCCAAAGAACTCCAAGCAGCATCTCCCCACATTCATTAGTATGGTGGCCACTGCACTGCTAGTCTATATAGAATACAATGTCTGGGTTTACCTTCAAAGAATTCTGTGATTGAAATATAATATAGCCCCAATTCCATAGCCCCTCTTTCAACTCCTCTTTATAAAGAATCATATGAAACACTCGCTACATTAAAACTTGAACATTAGAAACTTTTAGCACACTGTAAGAATTCTGGCTATAATCCTATGCAATGTGTATATGTTGACATCTTTTATTAATATATTCAGAAGTACTTATGGAGCTCCTCTTTCTATTAGGTACCATGTTAGAGCACCTAGAGATCATGGTTCCTTTTCTTTATATTATTTGTTGGGTATATCTGAAAGGGTGTGAAAGAAAACATACACATAAACACACACAAACAACTGGAGATACACAGACAGTTGTAGGGGTGGAACGTATACAAAGGTAATTTGGGATTAGAATGATAAAGGCTGTGTAACAATTACAAGAAAAGGTTACTGTTTTCAGGGGAGAGCTGATTTCTCCCCAGATAGTAAATTTCTTGCTGCAAGGGTATAAAGAGTAGGAAGCTCAGGGAGGGGAAACATATTCAAATTCAACTTTTGGCATGAGCTGAAACGGCAGTTTTTCTTGTAGATACTTGTGTAAGAGATCCTGAAAATTAAAGCAAACATTATTTTATAATATAGTTTTGTAAAGCACAAAAGAATCATTCCAGTAAATAGCTTCTGCTCCCTCATTTCTGTTGACTCTGTAAACTGAAGATACTTAGATGTGAATTAAGAATCTCGGGTCATATATTCCAGAGCAATTGTAAGTACAGTTTAAGTAACTATCCTGGTAAAGCTCCTCTTGCAAATATGAACTGATTTGCACCTATACTGTTTTTATGTATTTTTCTACGTACTTGACTACCATCTATCCTTTAATTTTCTTGAGATAAAACCCATTTAGAGACAGTATTTGTTTCTTTAAAAGACTCCTAGAGTTCAGTCACACTTATGAAACTTAGAGTTTTTCATACGTACATTTAAAATGTGCATGAAATATAAATTTATTTCAGAGAGGAAGAAGCCCCAAATCTGTACTGTAATGCTTGCAGAAGATTTAAATTTATTTTTCAGTGTGTATGTGTGTATCCTTAGATGTGTATGCTATGCATGTATGGATATGCACAGAGACCAGAAAAGAGTATCAGACACCTAAGAACAGGAGTTACAGATGACTGGACCTGCCAGATGGGATGCTGAGAACTGAGCTCAGGTCCTTTAGAAGAATGGAAAGATGTGGAGTTTGTTTCCACTGGATTTTCCAGCATGGATAAATGTCAAAGTACACTATTCTTGCTTTCTCAGTATAAAGCACTGATATATCATTTTTGCTTGTTTGTATAACTTTTGAATAACTACAGAATAAAATAATAGGTGATTGTAGTATGTGATTGAAAAAAACAGCTCAAAAAATATATTTTCTATCCCTCTACATTTTTATAGCTGTTAGTTTCTAAAAATAAATAAAAATTTTGTTTCTGTCTTTCATTTTTTTTTTACCATCTATGTTGCCAGGGTTGTGATACTGGGCATGCAATGATTGATATTCTACCCCTAAAGAACTTAAAATTATCCCAAGCACCTTTCCATTTTTCTTCTACTTGATCTTCCCCTATTGCGATGAGCCCCAAATAGTCAAACTTCCTACTCCTAATGGCCACAAATAGATTTTCTTTTTAAGATGGTAGCAGAAAAATACAAATCAGAGAGTAGATGGCATTCTAGGTTACTAGCTAGGGCTGAGTTCTTTTCTAAAGTGTATACAGCTTGTTCTTACAGCAGCTCCTACTCTGCCTTTCTCTTATACTCCCCTCCCCTCCCCTCCCCTCCCCTCTCCCCTCCCCTTCCCTGTCCATTCTTCTCCTTTCCCTTCCCCTCTGCTGCCCTCTCCTCCCCTCTCCTATCTTCTCTGAATTGCCTTCCACCTTCCCTTCCTTTCTCCCTTTTCTTCCTCACCTTTATTGCTTAGTCTTGCTGGGGTCTCTTCCCTCCATCATTAAACAGGAAAGAACCTGCCCTACCCACTGTAAAGCTCACCCCCCTTATTGAAAGAAACTGTGAAATTCTTAGAACAGTTCTTTGTCTTTTTTGGTTTGAGACCCTCAACCAAAATCCACACCTCACTGGACAGATTCAATTTTTCAGTCTGATGCCCTTCAGTTTCTGCTTTTCTTAACTCAATCTGTTGCATATTAGACTCCTTTAAAATACCTTCTTACTCTTTTTTATCAACACACACACACACACACACACATGCACACGCACACGCACACACACACACACACACACACACACACAGAGAGAGAGAGAGAGAGAGAGAGAGAGAGAGAGAGAGAGAGAGAGAGAGACAGACTAATCCCCTAATCCTCCAGTGTGCCTTTCTCATCGAACAATAGATATGTACTTACATAGTATATGAGCATTAAAAAATGATGTTTACCCTACACATGAACTCTTTTACCTCATACCATATATTCATTTTGTGTGGAGAGAGTGTAAAACAACAATTCACTTTCCCTAAGCTTTAAAGATAATAACCTAGTAGTTTTCCTTGCCTAATCAGAAAAATGACACCCATCACCATGGAAAGGGGCATGAGAACTATTTTTTTTCTTTTTAATATTGGATATTTTCTTTACTTACATTTCAAATGTTTTCCCCTTTTCTGGTTTCCCCAACACCCTATCCCATCAGCCCCTCCCCTGCTCACCAACCCACCCATTCCTGCTTCCCTGTGTTTGTATTCTCCTATACTGGGGCAAAAAGCCTTCTCAGGACCAAGGGCCTTTCCTCCCTTTGATGTCCAACAAGGCCATCCTCTGCTACATATGCAGCTGGAACCATGGGTCCCTCCATGTGCACTCTTTGGTTGGTTGTTTACTTCCTGGGAGCTCTGGGGTTACTGGTTGGTTCACATTGTTGTTCCTCCTATGCGGCTGCAAACCCCTTCAGCTCCTTGGATCCTTCTTAGAAGGGGGAACAAAATACCCATGGGAGTAAATACAGAGACAAAGTGTGGAACAGAGACTGAAGGAAAGACCATCCAGAGACTGTTCCACCTGGGATTCCATCCCATATACAGTCACCAAATCCAGATACTATTGCAGATGCCAACAAGTGCTTGCTAACAGGAACCTGATACAGCTGTCTCCTGAGAGGCTCTGCCAGTACCTGACAAATACAGAGGTGGGTGAGCACCAACAGAGGTGCTAGAGAGAGACCTATTTTTTCCAAGTATAAAGATACATAAGAAATTGCATCTGTGCCTGTAGGAACACTCATGTGATAGAAAGGAAACAACACAGGAAGCCGACTTCAGTCTTTAAAGAAGGTAGATGATAAAATATGCCTGAGAAGAGAATATTAGATTTATAAAGTGGTTCATATCACAATAATCTCTCTTCATACTCTGACCTGCCCACCCTTCTCAGGGAATATTCCATCTCTTATGCAATCATTGCTAGTTCTATCAAAGTATGCTTTGTATAAATATTAACTCATCTTCCAAAAAGCAAGCAAGTATCTATTTTGCTCTTCTAGGCAGAAGATATATTATAGCTGTGTTTAGCTATTTCCCCCTGACTCCCTGCAAAGTTCATAGTGATGCCATTACCACTCCGGATTAGTTCAAATTCATGATTCAATCTAGGTTGGCCTCCTGGAATTTTCAAAGAGCAGAAAAACTAACAGTTCCCTGTCTCTTCCTCTTTTAGCATTGTTAAATTGCTTCGAGTCTGACTTTGACCATAGAGTTTTTTGAAGACTTTGTAGTGTCTTATTTTTACCCAATTCACTAAGTGATTTCCAGTGCTTTCATTTCCTGGTATCATCCAATCAGTTCCAACCTCTTCTATCCAGGTAGGTCCCTGTTACCTGTTGTTTTCACTTTCTAGATTCCACCCCCATATAGAACTCTGCCCTTCTTCCTTCATGCTCTGCAAACTTCATTATTGGTTGTCCCTGTGAAGTTCCTGCTACTCTCTAGCTTCTACCTTTCCAATGAGCCTGACTATATCCCTGGCTGAGCACTCCTGAGAATCATCTAATCTCCCATCTTCTCCAGCCAAGAGATGATCAGTAGATCTTACGATTAGACACACACAAGATATGGAAGGGCTTGGAGGCATCCTGTGTCCCCACTCTCATAGAAATGAAAACAAGTAATTTAAGATCCATTGTCTCACTTTATACACGGCAACACTCAGAAAACACAGAAGTGGTCCTATGCTTTCTGATCCTACATATTTTCCAAACCCAGTAGCTCCACTCCTGACTGTGGTACTTCAGTTAAAAAGGTATGAGACATCTCATCCAAAATTAAGAGCAACAGAGCAATTTATTGACCTGAGACTTACTACTCTCTTCTCATGGCTTCTATAATGAATTAATCCAAAAGACATAAGATACAATTCTCAAAAAGGTTAGTAAAAGACTGCTAGCTGGCCTGGAGAGATGGCTCAGTGGTTAAGAGCACTGACTGCTCTTTCAGAGGTCCTGAGTTCAGTTCCCAACAACCACATGGTAGCTCACAACCATCTGTAATGAGATCTGATGCCCCCTACTGGTGTGTCTGAAGATAGCTACAGTGTACTTATATAAATAAATCTTTACAAAAAAGACTGCTAGTTGCCTGGGGACAATATATACTATGTGCTCAGAATACCATAGAGATATCACCCAATGGGAGACATCACAGTAGCATTATAGATTAGAAAAAAGGTTAATAGGGAAGCAATTGAGAGAGTGAAATATTTAGGGTGGGCTGAGCTCAGCATAAGGCCACAATGATTTAAGAGGGACTTTTGCTTAGATGAATTAAGAGTCAATGTGAAGGGTTGAAATCTGGGTCAAAGATCCTACTCCCACTGTTGACTTAGGATTAAAAAGGCCTCAGCAGAACTCATGAAAGTTAATTGCTGAGGACCACTCTGCCAATAACCAGGTTCCAAAGAGGAGATAAGGAATCAGTGAGGGAAGACTGAGCTAGGTATGGGGGTATTGGGGGAGTCTTGTAGCCCAATTGACTGGAAGTCAGTCACACTCATGTTTTTTCAAAATGTAGATCATATCATTTGGGTTCACAGACATAAGTTTTGACTTGTTCTTGGTTATAAGTGTAGAGATTATTGACAAACCATGACAGAACAGACTTAGCTTCTACAAATATTTTATCTCATCAACTCCATAACCCAACATTTAAGAACCTTGTGGTTTCAAGGGCATTAGACAGAAGTAAAATCTCCAGACAAGCCTAGGCAGATTGTCATGTCCCAAATAGTGCATTATTACTTCTTAATGGTCAGAGTGCCTATTATCATCATTAGGCCCAAGAAAACTCTTCAGACTAAAGCTGCTGCAGTTATTATTCAATATCTGTTATAATACAATGGTTTTACTTTATATTTTTGTAGAATTTAGTTATGTCTAATCTTGGTATTATTTTTTTCCTTGCTCGTATGACACCACAGTGGTCCTGTATGGGCTAACTTTTCTAAGCACAGGAGAATTAATATTTTATTTTTTTTGTCATTTATCCACACCATTCTTTGTCCGTTAATATAAGCCCTGTGTAGGGAAGGGATAACTACAGCCAATCTAAGTTTGTTGCTGTATCGTTTCCTCAAGGGGCATACTATATGTGGCCCATGATCTTATATGCCACATAATTGCCAAAGTGTACACTAAGAACAGGCTTTTAACCTGATCTTCTGCCAACCCCTCTAGCGCACAGAACCTTGTTTACTTTTTTAAGTTACTTTGTTAAGCACTTTGATTATCTTGTTCCTCAGTAAGCACAGAAGGAGATATTTCAAGAGTATCTTGAAGTCAGAACCTCATAAGGAGATCTCTGGTATCTTTATTTGAGTCACAACTTTCAGGGAATAAGTAGGGCTACTCCAAAGTGAGAGTGGTAGTATGCTCAGGACTCATAAGAAAATTCCCATCAATCCAATATCCCCAAGTTGTGCCAATATTAAAAGCTTCCCCAGTTCCAAGCATTCAGCATGTGGAGATCATGACCCAAAGCAGAAGACCACAGGACACCGATTGCATCATTCTGTTCAGCTTTGCTGGATATTTGTACAGCAGCTGTGATAGCTTTATGACTTTTGCTGGTCCCATTAGATATGGCTGTGCCAGTAAATAATGTTCTTGCCTGTTCTCTATTGACCTTGTTTATTTTTTCCTATTCTAAATAATTAGACTGAAGGCCAACAGCAGAGGCCTTACTTCGTGCATACATTAAGAATGGTATGTAGGACATATAAGACAAGCTTAGCAAAACACAGAGACAGCTTGGAAGACATTCGTCAGTGCCTAAACTTCATCAGTTTCATAACATGTAAGCCCATTGTTGAGTTTCCAAATATTAGCTTTGGTTTTGTTTGGGAGATTTATTATTAAGCATGGCATCTTGTTTAAGGCTAAAATATTTGAGTTTCTCCTATGTCCATGAACTTGGTAGCTCTGGATCTGAGATCCATCACTCTGCCATGGAGAATCTTGGCTCGCTGTCTCTTTAGCGCTTATGATTAAACCTGTCCCTTAGACTGAGCTAATTGTCCTTTAAAAAAGCTAAATTTAATCGGTCTTAGATTTCACACATTAAACTATGATACTTACTTTTCTCCTCCCAACAATTTCTCCAGAAACAGAGCATACTTTATGACTGACACTCAAGTCAAGGTTCTGAAATGACTGTCTTGAGACTATGGGGTCTTCCCTGTCCGCCATCAATGTCCACTGCTAATAAACCCCTCTGCTATAGTTCCTCTATAGGGTCATTTCTGTAAACCCAAGGGGGCCCAGAGCACAGACTGGGCTCTGTTTCTCTCTTTGTTCAGATTTCTTCTTTAAAAGAGGTGCATGCTGTGGAAAACTCAACTCCTTGAAACACAGACATCATGTGCTGCTAACAGGGTCCAGATCCCTGAGAAAAAGTATCAACCCATGTGCTGACTGCAAAAAGCAACAGCACATAGGGCTTAACGTCTTCTCTTGTGATTTCTCAAATCTCTGTGAAGCTGTTTTGATCATTAATTAGCAAAATGCTACAGAAAGTTTTGATTGTCATATTCCCCTGCCACCAGGAATAATTTTCACAGTCCTACATTAAATACAAGAAGAGGAGGAAACCCTGAGAATACATTTTTAGGATCTGGAGAAATGGTTAGTTAGTTAGTTAGTAAAGTGCGTGACCCTCCACAAGTATGAGGACTTGATTTTGTTTTTTGTTTGTTTGTTTGTTTGTTTTTCAGAGATTTTTTTTATTTTTATTTTATTTTTTAATGAGTTCTTTTATTGCCGGGCGGTGGTGGCGCATGCCTTTAATCCCAGCACTTGGGAGGCAGAGGCAGGAGGATTTCTGAGTTCGAGGCCAGCCTGGTCTACAAAGTGAGTTCCAGGACAGCCAGGACTACACAGAGAAACCCTGTCTCGAAAAACCAAAAAAAAAAATGAGTTCTTTTATTGGCTATTTTATTTATTTACATTTCAAATGTTATCCCCTTTCCTGGTTTCCCCTCTGCAAACACCCTATCTCATCCCTCCTCCCCCTGCTTCTATGAGAGTGCTCCCCTACCCACTCATCCACTCCCACCTCACTGACCTGGCATTCCCCTACACTGGGGCATTGAGCCTTCACAGGATCAAGGGCCTCTCCTTCCATTGATGGGAGATATGGCTATCGTCTGCTACATATGCAGCTGGAGACATGGGTCCCTCCATGTGTACTCTTTGGTTGGTGGTTTAATCCCTGGGAGCTCTGGGGGGTCTAATTGGTTGATATTGTTGTTCTTCCTATCAGGTTACAAACCCCTTCAGTTCCTTCAGTCCTTCCCCTAACTGCTCCTCTGGGGTCCATGTGTTCAGCCCAATGGTTGGCTGCAAGCATCCACCTCTGTATTTGTCAGGCTCTGGCAGAGCCTCTCAGGAGACAGCCATATCAGGCTCCTGTCAGCATGCACTTCGTGGCACCCACAATAGTGTCTCCTGAGAACCTGATTTTTGAAATCACATAAAAGAACTTAGACATTGTAGCTTTGTACCTGTAATCCCAGCCCTGTGGTACAATTGAGTTTCTGAAGTTCATTTGAATATTTGATGACAAGAACTTGAAAGGCTGAAGTGACACACACACTTCTCTTCAAATTATACTACAGGAAAGAAAGGACGGAAATATGACAAAATCTGATATTGCACAGCTTCAACTGGACAGGTAAAATAAACCTCATTAGAGGGTAATGTGCACTTCTATTATTGAGGCTGTTTGTTATTGACCTATGCCAATTGATGAGATTTAGGTTCAGTAAGAAACATTTTCTCACAAAATAAAAGTAATGAGGCATCAAGGAAAGACACTTGACATTAATCTGGGTCACACACACACACACACACACACACACACACACACACACACACACAGGCACATGTACACAAATACCCACATAGAAACCTATTTTCTATTTTAATATTATGTTTCCAGGAAGCCTTGTTTGCTTCTTAGTACAGTTTCATGTGCCAAACGTTTGCAAGTGTGGATTCCTGGTTTAGTTGATGTGTGTGTCTGTGTGTGTGTGTGTCCATCCTAGATTACTTTCTATTGCTATAATAAACACCATGACCAAAGCGAAATTGCAAAGGAAAGGGTTTATTTCATCTACAGTTTACAATCTATCATAAAGGAAAGTCGGGGACAGGAACTCAGAGGCAGTAACCTAAGCAGAAGATGTAGAAGAAAAACAAATGCTTTGTAGCTCGTTCCCTATGGTTTGCTCAGCAGGAGTTCTTGAACAAATCATGAATACCTGCCCAGGAGTGACACCATCCACAATGGGCCAAGCCCAATGTGATCAAAATCAAGAAATATCCCACAGACTTGTCTACAGGTAATCTATGGTGGCATATTTTCAATCGATGTTCTTTCTTTCCAAATGATTTTATTAAGTGGACAAATAACAGTAGACAAACACACACACACACACACACACACACAGAGAGAGAGAGAGAGAGAGAGAGACAGAGACAGAGAGACAGAGACAGACAGAGAGAGAGACAGACAGACAGACAGAGACAGAGACAGAGGCAGAGAGAGACAGAGGAACAGAGAGAGTTCGTGGGTGTATATTTAGTACATTTATGTATATATATTTATGTTTACAAAGTATGTGTGTCAACAAATGTTACATTTGCATGCTGGTATGGAGGCTAGTGGTCAATGCTAGTTGTCATTCACATTGCTCTCCCCCTTACATTTGAGATAATATCTTCCACTAAACCTGGAACTATCCATCAAGTTCCTGGATTCCTCCTTTCTCTACCTTCCCAGCCCCAGAGTTATAGAGATGCCCAATTGTATTTTATGTAAGTGCCAAGGTATGAAGAGGCAAATGTCGGTCTTCATACTCATGTGGGAACAATTTATCAACAAAGCTATCTTCTTAGACCTTGGTTTAGTTGATTTTTGACTATTTTATTTTATTTGTATGGTGGAGAAAAATCAAGTATTTACTTTTCAAAAAGAACAAATATTAACAGCTACCTTCTTGTACCTATATGCACAACTATATTTTTTTGTTTTATACAAAAGTGTATCTTGAAGTTTGACAAAATTACTAGCTTGAGCCTGAAATATTTTAATTTTACTGAACTAAATTTCACTTTGGTACAGTTACTTTTAAAATAATAGATACTGCTTTTGAATTTGAATAAGCCATCCATCTTAAATACAATGCTAAAACTATCTTTTAAGCTTTTTGTATTATGTGAGCCTGTGGGTATTAACCTGAGAAAGGGAATTAGTTTGATTTAGAAGGCTTAAGCCAAATACAATTTTTAGATTTGTCTGTAAACATAGACCCAGTAGTGTTTTCTTAAAAACTTGCTGTTTCTACAGTTGCCATTATAGACCACAACAAATGACACGAGATAACAAGACAGGGAAAAATAAATCTCACATATAAAATTGATCTTGGTATATATTGTAGGTTTGAAACAGCACAATCCTCTTGTCAACTTTAAATCCCATTTCCAGTGTGATCTGACTTAGTTACTATATACCTGAAAGTGGGGCACAGTGTTGTCAAGAGAGTGTGGAAGCAATGGCTCCATTCCAGGCCTTTAACTCACAACGTACTTACTCTCTTTGGATCACAGAGTCATACCCTGTAGAATGTATACAGTTATTTATGCGACCTGTCAGTATACCATTCTCTGATAGTCCCTGAAATCATTTTACAGCAATTACAATAATAGTACCTAAAACCCTCAATATTAATACTCAAAAATATAGGAATATATTGGAATGTAAAATTATAAGTCACAGATACCAATAAGGTGTACCAATATACTGGGATCATTTCATCAGTTTTGTCCTAGAGATCCTTTCTGGAGTTAATCATGTGTGGAGATTTTGCTCTGGTTATTTTAAGGTTTTTATGTAGTGTTTTGATTTTAGTAAGAATAGTTCCCTCAGCTTGGTCTCCAGTTAGGAACTGTTTGGGAAGGATTAGAATGCATGGCCTTGGAGGTGAGTCACTGGAGGTGGACTCTGAACTTTATAAAGTCCACACCTTTACCAGTTAGCTTTCTCTTTCTTCCTTCTGCAGATGAATAACATGTAAGTTCTCAGTCACTGCCAGCATTCTGCCATGCTTCCCACCCTAATGAACATCAACTCACTCTCTGAAACTGTAAACCAGCTTCCAATTAAATTCTTTCTTTTATAAGTTGTCTTGATCATGGTATCTCTTAACTTTAGAAAAGTAACTAAGACATTTGGTATCCCAAAACCAAATAATAATAAAAGTCCATGCACAAACCTCAATATAATGGTTCAAGAAGTACTACTCTACATTTGAATACTGGTTACCTTAAAGTCTTCTACAGGAAAATCCCTGAAAGCTTTCATAATTCTGCCCACAAGTTTCAACTCTTGTTTTGCTGTAGTTGTTTTGTTTTGTTTTGTTTTGTGTCTTTTCTTTTGAAACAGTTCAGAATATCTGATCCTAAAGGGAAAGCAAAAAATGAATGCTGGTCTGTTAGATGAAAATGAGAACTCACAAAGGGATGTGGGGTTCCATTACTTCTGTCATTCTTCCATCTTCCAATATGGAACAGCTTCAAGAACAGTACTTCCACCGGCTCACTGTGAATGATAATTTGAGAATTACTGTGTAACCTAAAACATCCAAAATTATGATCTGCAAGGACTCCAGGGATTTGAGCCTGGAATTTAGAGTCAAGCCATGTGACTCTCTGATAGGGCAAACTCTCAAATGTTCACAATTTCAGGGCACAAATGGAAAAGTAGAGGCTAGAACAAACAACACACTGATAGTGTGTCCTCAGTCCCTGTGGAGTCTTGAACAGAAAGAGCACCTTAATCTTTGTACTTTCCTCAGAGGTCATGCTTTACCTTAAGGTGGGTTTTATTTTCTCAGTAGAGAAAATGGCCATGAGCAGAAATGAGCTCTCTGTTTCTGACTCCTCCATTTTTGTTATTTACTTATGGACAAGCTTCTGCAGTCCTAAGACCTGCAACTAGACTCTTAATCCAATCCCAACTCTCCTAGTCCAGCACTCATTAGGTAAAACTTTGCTTCTACCTCTAACTCTGATCACGTCTAGACTAAAATTACCTTTCCAAAGTATTTTGTTGTCTAAGTCGGAAAACTCATTGACATGACTCCTTTAAACATATATTTTATGAAATACATAAGAAAGGATAATAAATATGCTTCTGAATTTAAGAAGAATGCATTTCTTTGTTCACTTACCCCTTTGCTCATTCAGACATTGCAATATAAGACATGGATAAAAGCAAACGTCCACTAATCTGTCCATTGCCATCACACAGATTCTAATTATCTTCATGCTTTCAAATCTACCATAGGAATTAGTCTCTCAGTTAAAAACCACTGTTTTGAGAGCCAATAGCCTTTACTACAATGTTCATGGAGTACTTACCAAAACATAAAATTATATTAAGGGAAATACAACTTTTTTATGTTCTCATTATCTGTCATTTTCAGATGCCTTTAACCACACCCAGCCTTATTCTTGTATATAATCTTCAAGTATAAGACACTGATTTTCTTGTAGCATATATAAATACATATATTATATAGCCTATATAAATATAGTCTATATAGGTATATGCTTTATGCACCATATATATAATGTACAACCCATAAATAACTAAGAACCTATTGTGAATAGCATATATAAATATATTATGTATAGCATGTGTAGTTGAACATTCTATATATTCATTATATATAGTGTATATGTAGTGTATGTATATATAGTACATATATTCGTATATATTCCATATATTTGTATATATGTATATATATATATATGTATATGAATGAATGAATGGGAAATGACATTTGAAAGCTAAGAAGCCATAGCACAGCAAACTCCTCTATTCCTCCCTTCTTCCCTGCTGCAAGTTACAATCTAGAAAACAACTAGGATTTCTATACTTTCATACCATTCAATACCTGGGTTTTATTTCCCTTTATTTCTGTTTTCAAATCAGCCAGTTCTTAAGCTAAATTCCTCCCATTTTTACTGTACCTTGGTTGATAGTGGCCCCAACAATGTTCTGCAAGTTTAGTCTGAAGTACCATATCGTCACTCTGAAGTGATCCATAGTCACAACTGGCACAGTTGCTGCAGTAGCACGAGGGTCTGCGCGGGCACCAGGCCTTTGGTAGGATTTCTTACAAACATCCACTCAACCATTGTATCATAAATTCTCAATTTTGCATTTCTGTAAGAGCTTACTTTAATATATCGTTTTCTGCAGTGGTAGGAAAGGAAAATGGCCCCCAAGTCCCAGTGACTCAGCATAGTATATTTTCTCCAGGGTAAATATATGCTTATTTTCTTACTGTACAGATATTTAAGTATACATACATGCACAAATATATACACATATATTTACATATATGTATTCTTGCATATATAAAAAACATTATTTTTTTTTCTCTCTTGAGTCTTAAGAGTCTTCCGGCCTTCAGTTATCAGGCAATAGAAAATTATACATTGTCAATGTCCAAGCAGCTAGCTGAGAAGCAACCACATCTCTTCTGCCTCTTTTATTAGCCACACCTCTGTCAGTATGTTCCTCTAACTTCAAGGAGCTTGCAGATGTATTTATTACGTGCCAAAGAGGAAGAAAATATGAATCTTGGCAAACACTAACAGTTTCAGACACTAAGTCCAAAGCAAAATAGATTTTAGAGGACTGCCCAAGGAATTCGTTTTAAGCAAATAGAACATCTCCAAAATAAAAAGCCTGGTAGGTATCTGATGATTTGACTAGCAGGTCTGAAAGCATCAATTTATGTCCTCTATAAAAAGTAATATAACAGTATCAGGGAAACAAAATGATATAGAAAATGTCATGACAAAATCAGAGAAAGAAAAAGAAAACTACGTTATTTTCCACATACAAAGGAATTTAGAATCTGCATGAGGTTTAGGTGTTCAAAGGATAAACAAAAGATGAAAATATGAATTTTATGGGTAAAACAGGTCCTTCCGATGGATCAAGTTAAAGACACTATGAAATTCATTTCTCCCATAAAATACATAAATTTTATCCCTCAATGAATAATGCTTATATGATGGCAAGATGAAAAATGCAATCAATTGCATCTAAAAATGTTTAGATGTGATCTACAAAGTTAAAATATCACAGAAGATTCAATGACGACTTGGGATAGAGTCTAAAGGTTTTTGAGTGGTGACAATGCAAATAGATTCACACATCTGGACATGGGAAACCTCCTGGGCAGAGGTGTAGGAGTGCTGAGGAAGCCAAGCATCCTGACATTTGGACACAGGAGGTATGACTACAGTTAAGAGAAGAATGGGGCCACAGTGCCTGTACTGAATACTGCCGTTTCCAGTCGTCATTATACTTCAGTGAATATTATTACCTCTAGGGAAGTTCACCAAACACACTTCCCCTCAGTGTTTTGTTTATCAACAATTATATGCTATTACCTGAATTTAGCAGATCGAGGACTATTGTGAAGAGTAAGCAATTTCTTTCGCCACCAATTATGGCTTTGTGTGAAAATGGAGCCAGTTATAGGGAGATAGTAATAGCATTGGATTAAAACTACTTTCATGAAAGCCTCACTCCATAGGGCTCCTTTCATGGCTCAGATAATACATCTAGGTTATTTATGGTCTGAGGTTTATCAAAAGAGACAGAATGAATCGTGCTGGGTTGTGTGATATGATTTGGAGAAGAGAACCAGCTCCTCTAAAATGAAAAAGGCAAAATAATTTTCCATCGGCTTTTGAATCCTAAGGTTTACCCTCCTGTTCCCCCTATCGTCCATCTCCAGATTAAAGAGTGAAACAATCAGCAGATTTTAAAGTGAAGGGAAAGGGAGGGTGGTCTGCACCTGGAAACCATTTTCTTGATTTGTGCTGGCTGTAGTCCTGGAGATAGAACAGCAAGAATTCCTCTCTGGGGTTTCTTTTGAAATCTGGGGAGAATGATTTGTGTGAGGAAGGAGAATAGAGGAATCAAGATGGGGGGTGGGGTGGAGCTCATTCCTTCTTGCCACATTGTAGTGCTGCAGAGAAAAGAGCCTGGCCTGACTTGGGATGGAGTTGAAAGGAAATCAACAAGGCAGCTTCAAGTATGCAAGAATTTGTTATGGACTTGCCAACTTTTCAAACATGATTATCTGTGTTAGGAGGCTGCCAACATGAGGCACACATGGTTCAGTATTGAAGATCTTTCCAATAGTTGTGCAAATCACAATATGTTTTCATCCTCAGTGTACTCAAAAGGCAACAATGTAAGGTCCCTTTGTTTACATTTTCTGGAAATGTACAATAATAAAATTGCTTTAGAAAATTGAAGCCTTAAACATTCAAATTCCTAATTATTTTCTGTTTGTGCCAATTGGTGAGCTCCAAAATATAGTTTGCCCAAAAAGGAGGATAAAAATGCAACAGAATAAACTAGTATTCTTGATTTTCATGAGCACTTGTATGTTTTAAAATAATATTTATTCTTTGAAATTTTTATATATGCACAATGTATTTTTATCTTACTAATTCTACATTTCTTTCCTCTAAGTCCTCCCAGATCTCCCACACACTCCCTGCCCATACCTTCATGCATTCTTTTATTTTTTGTAAAAAAAACAGACTTTTGGCGACTTTATGAGTTCCTTCTCCACAGTTATATGTTCCAACTCCACAATAATACATAGGAAGGAAAGAAGGCAAGAGGGGAAAGGAGGTATTAATATCCTTAAACTACTTCCTACTGATTAGGGGTATCAAGTTTCTTGGGGCATTTATGATCTTTGTTGTCAGGATATCTAAATCAGGAACCAGCAACCACCAGCCCACAGTCAGCCAGTAGCCAGCCAGCAGCCAACAGTCAACAGTCAGGAACCACAGCAGGAGGAATTGCAGCAGCCATACCTCTCTCTGGACCTCTGCATTTATGTATACCCTCTCAAGAGTTCCCAGAATTCCAAATATCATACACTTGCAAAAACTATCTGCAGCTGACAAAATCATGGACTTGATTGAACATGAGGCAAATCATAGTCTGCTGCTGTGTACAATCTGAAGCAGCCCCATATCTCACACCTGGGGAAAAAAAAACTTATTCACATAACATTTCTATATTTTTAAAGAAGTTGAAATTCTCAATATATATTTTAGTAACCCACTGATTCTATTTTGTTCTTTCCATATTTTCTGGAGCATGATTCATCTATTTTACCATAATTAACCTACTAGGGTCTACATCTTTAAAGAAAACCGAATCTCTCTTCCCAGGAAGCAATCTATTGTCAATAGGTTCCCAGTTAGGGATGGGCTCTCAACCTCACGCTGTAATACTGATTGGTTTTATGCACTTCAGGTCTTAACGTAGATAAGCACAGTTGTTATGAGTTCATGAGCAACACAGCCCTGTCATGTCCAAAACATAGACTGTTTACCTTCAGTTCTCCCCAATTTTTTGCCCTTACAATCTTTCTCTTCCCTCTTCTGCAATACTCCCTGAACCTTGGGTTGTAGAGGGATAAAATAGATGTCTCACTTGTGACTGAGTGGCCCACTGACCCTCATTCTCTTCCCCTTTGAGAATGCTAAATATATGAAGAATTATTATGAATTAATTTAAACGTATTTGTTTTTCTGAGTTTTATGATGACAGTGATCAGGATAGTAAGTCCATGATTCAGTGAGATAAAATGTGATTCTAGGATTAGCTAAAGAGCTTCCTGCAGCCATGCAGCTAATTTTTGCTCCTGGGTTTATACTTTGGCCATTGAGAAATTGGAATTGAAACATCCTAGGAAGATACCCTTTGCCTTCATCATTTTTTTAAATCTATCTTCTCTATGACAGAGAAAATGCAGTCCCAAATATTGTTACTATTCTCATATAAAGACAATATCATGTACTAAGACTTGGATACAGAAGGCCCATGCATTCATTGAGGGTTCTTTTTTTTTATTGATTGAGAAAGTATCTGACACAGAAACTTGAAGAAAGAAGTAATTTTTTAAAAACAATATCATTTTATTTTAATGACCTCAAATAAAAACATCACACAATTAGATTTAAGGAGTCACTCCAATTCTTGCTTAGTTCTGAACTCTGTACTGCTCAGTAAACTTCTGTACTGTTAGAATGGTCATTCTGACTCCGTGGACTTTTATACTTTTGGCATCAATTAAATTTTTTATGTACTAATTTGCTACAAAAAAAATGATACTATCGACAGAACTGAAACTAGAAAAAACATTTAGCTTTATATTTTCTTTACAACTCACATGTTTTTTTTGCCTGAAGGAAGGACGTATTTTGGCTGACATTTTGAGAGTCCATCATTGTAGGAAAACTGGCAGGAGAGCTTACATTGCATTCACAGTAAAATGTAGTGAGCAATAAATGCTGGTTCTCACCTCACATTCTCCTTTTTATTGAGCAGAATCCAAGTCCCATAAAATAGTACTTCCTATGGTTAGACAACCTTCCCACCTCAACAGAAGATAGAAATTCTCTCCCAGATACATGCAGAATTTCATCTCCTAGGTGATTCTATACACTACAAGTTGATAATCAATGTCAATCATCAAAAACCTTGTTTTAATTCCAGTTCTTCCACTTACAACTTTGTGACATCAGACAGGATCTTCCATTTCTATACTTGAAAAATACATATCATGAACACTCCTATAAGATCATCATTCTACTGGAATTATAATTCAACTACTCTTCAAATGTTAATGAGCAGTTCTTATTAATCAAGACAAGAAAACTCTACCCAAAGGAATATACAATAGCAAGTTTAAGTCAAGACTTCTCCATATAATGTCTACTCATATATGACTCAAGTTATACATCATCATAGTTTCCTCAAGGTGTATAATCCAATATTTAGTAATTAGGAAAATTTAAAAATCTCTTCGTAGTATTCTGGACAAGAAAGCAGGCTAGCTACAACTTCACCTTTCCCTCAACTCCTCCAAATAAAAAACCTCAAGTTTTAGCCAAGTCTTAGCTCTGCATCAGACAGCTGCTAGGGCTTCCCATAATTCCTTGTTCCCATCTGCTTGGATCACACAAATATTGTCGTCTAATTTTTCTTCTTAAGACTCATTGATTCATCCCAGTTCTCACCTCCAGTAGGACCTCACTGGAAACCCCAAGGCCTCTCCAGCCAGGAAAACAGTTAGACTAACAGCTCCCTCCATTCTTCCAAGCTCAATTCCCAAATTGTTTATTATTATTATTATTAGATATTTTCTTTATTTACATTTCAAATGTTATTCCCTTTCCCCATTTCTCCCTCGGAATTCCCCTATTCCATCCTATCTCCCCCTGATTCTATGAGGGTGTTCACCCACCCACCCACCCACCCACTCCTGCCTCTCTGCCGTGGCATTCCCCCACATTTGGGCATCAAGCCTTCACAGGACCAAGGGCCTCTCCTCTCATTTATGCCTGACAAGGCCATCCTCTACTACTCCAGATGGAGCCAAGGGTCCCTCCATTTGTACTCTTTGGTTGGTGATTTAGTCCCAGGGAGCTCTAGGGGGTCTGGTTATTTGAAATTGTTGATCTTCTATGGAGTTGCAAACCCCTTCAGCTCCTTCAGTCCTTCCTCTTCCTCTTCCATCGGTGCTCAGTCCAATGGTTGGCTGTGAGCATCTGCCTCTGTATTTGTCAGGCTCTGAAAGAGCCTCTCAGGAGACAGCTATAAAAGGCACCTTTCAGCAAGCACTTCTTGGCATCTGCAATAGTATCGAGGTTTGGTGACTGTGTATGGGATGGATCCCCAGGTGGGGCAGTCTCTGGATGGCCTTTCCTTCAGTCTCTGCTCCTCAGTTTATCTCCATATTTCCTCCCATGAGTATTTAGTTCCCCCTTCTAAGAAGCACTAAAGCATCCACACTTTGGTGTTCCTTCTTCTTGAGCTTAATATGGTCTGTGAAGCATCTTGGGTATTCTGAACTTTTGGGTTAATATCAAATTATCAGTGAGTGCACACTATGTGTGTTCTTTGTGACTGGGTTACCTCATTCAGGATGATATTTTCTAGTTCCATCCATTTGCCTAAGAATTTCATGAATTCATTGAGATATATATATATACATATATATACATATATATATATATACATATATATATATGTGTATATATATATACGTATATATGAGTAGTATTCCATTGTGTAAATGTACATTTTCTGTATCTACACTTCTGTTGAAGGACATCTGGGTTCTTTCCAGCTCTGGCTATTATAAATAAGGCTACTATGAACATAGTGGAACATGTGTCCTTGTGATATGTTGGAGCATCTTCTGGGTATATGCCCAGGAGTGGTATAACTGGGTCCTCAGGTAATATTATGTCCAATTTTCTAAGGAACTGACAGACTGATTTCCAGAGTGGTGGTACCAGTTTGCAATCCCACCACAATGATGGAGTGTTCCTCTTTCTCCACATCCTTGCCAGCATATGTTGTCACCTGAGATTTTGATCGAAGTCATTCTTATGAGAGGTGGAATCTCAGGGTTGTTTTGATTTCCATTTCCCTCATGACTAAGGATTGTGAACATTTCTTTAGGTGCTTCTCACCCATTTGAGTTTCCTCAGTTGAGAATTCTCTGTTTAGCTCTGTTACCCATTTTTAATAAGTTTATTTGGTTATCTGGAGCATAACTTCTTCAGTTCTTTCTATATATTGGATTTTAGCCCTCTATCAGATGTAGGATTGGTAAAGATCTTTTTCCAGTCTCTTGGTTGCCTTTTTGTCCTATTGACAATGTTCTTTGCTTTACAGAAGCTTTGCAATTTTATGAGGTTCCATTTGTCTATTGTAGATCTTATAGCATAATTCATTGGTGTTTTGTTAAGGAAATTTTCCCTTGTTCCCATGTGTTCTTGAGACTCTTCCCCACTTTCTCTTCTATTAGTTTCAGTGTATCTGGTTTTATGTAGAGGTCCTTGATCCACTTGGACTTGAGCTTTGTACAAGGAGATAAGAATGGATCAATTTGCCTTCTTCTACTTGCTGACCTTCAGCTGAACCAGCACCATTTATTGAAAATGCTGTCTTTTTTTTACACAGGATGGTTTTGGCTCCTTTGTCAAAGAATCAGTGACCATAGGTGTGTGGGTTCATTACTGTGTCTTCAATCTTATTCCATTGATCGATCTGCCTGTCTCTGTACCAATACCATACAATTTTTATCACTAGGGCCCTGTAGTTTGAGGTCAGGATTGTGATTTCCCCAGATATTCTTTTATTGTTGAAATAGTTTTTGCTATCCTAGGTTTTTTCCTATTCCAAATGAATTTGAGAATTGGTCTTTCTAACTCTAGGAAGAACTGAGTTGGAATTTTGATGGAGATTGCATTGAATCTGTGGATTGTGTTCTGCAAGATAGCCATTTTTACTATATTAATCCTGCCAATCCATGAGCATGGGATATCTTTCCATCTTCTGAGATCTTCTTCGATTTCTTTCTTCAAAGACTTGAAGTTCTTGTCATACAGATTTTTCACTTGCTTGGTTAGAGTCACACAAAGATATTTTATATTATTTGTGATTATAGTGAAGGTGTCATTTCCCTAATTTCTTTCTCATCCTGTTTCTCCTTTGAGTAGAGGAAGGCTACTGATTTGTTTGAGTTAATTTTATATTCAACTACTTTGCTGAAGATGTTTATCAGGTTTAGGTTTTCTCTGGTGGAATTTTGGGGCTCACTTAATATACTATCATATCATCTGCAAATAGTTATACTTTGACTTCTTCCTTTCCAATTTGTATCCCGTCAACCTCCTTTTGTTGTCTAATTACTCTGGTTAGGATTTCGAGTACTATATTGAATAGTTAGGGAGAGAAGGGCCAGTCTTACCTAGTTCCTGACTTTAGTGGGATTGCTTCAAGTCTCTCTCCATTTACTTTGATGTTGGCTACTAGTTTGCTGTATATTGCTTTTACTATATTTAGATATGAGCCTTGAATTCCTGATCTTTCCAAGACTTATCATGAAGGGGTGTTGAATTTTGTCAAATGCTTTGTCAGCATCTAATGATCATGTGTTTTTTTTCTTTCAGTTTTTTTCATATAGTGGATTATATTGATGGATTTATGTATGTTGAACCATCCCTGCATTCCTGGGATGAAGCCTACTTGATCATGATGAATGATCGTTTTGTTGTATTTTTGGATTCAGTTTGCAAGAATTTTATTGAGTATTTTTGCATCAATATTCATAAGATAAATTGGTCTGAGTTCTCTTTTTTGATGGTTCTTTGTGTAGTTTAAGTATAACCATAATTGTGGCTTCACAAACAAATTGAGCAGTCTTCCTTCTGTTTCTATTTTGTGGAAAAGTTTGAAGAGTATTGGTATTAGGTCTTCTTTGAAGGTTTAATAGAATTCTGCACTAAAACTATCTGGTCCTGGGCTTTTTTTGGTTAGGAGTCTTGTAATGACTGATGCTGTTTCTTTAGGGGTTATGGGACAGTTTAAATAGTTTACCTGATTTAACTAAGGTACCAGGTATCTGTCTAGAAAATTGTCTGTTTCTTCCAGATTTTCCAGTTTTGTTGAATATGGATTTCTGTTATTTCTCCCTTTTCATATTTGATTTTGTTAATTTGGATACTATCTCTGTGCCCTCTGGTTAGTCTGGGTAAGGGTTTATCTATCTTATTGATTTTCTCAAAGAACCAGCTCCTGATTTTTGTTGATTCTTTGTATAGTGCTTTTTGTTTCTATTTCATTAATTTCAGTTCTGAGTTTGATTATTTCCTGCCATCTACCCTCTTGGGTGTATTAGCTTCTTTTTGTTCTAGAGCTTTCAGGTGTTCTGTCAAGCTGCTAGTGTATGCTCTCTCCACTTTCTATTCCTCTTAGCACTGCTTTCATTGGGAAGGAAAGGATTTATTTGGCTTATACCTCCACATTGCTGTTCATCACCAAAGAAAGTAAAAAACAGAAACTCAAGCAAGGCAGAAACATGGAGGCAGGAGCTAATGCAGAAGGATGCTGCTTACTGACTTGCTGACCCTGCCTTTTTACAGATCCCAGGACCTTATATGGACACTCAGGAATGGTACCCACAACAGTGTGGACCCTCCGCCTTTAATCACTAATTGAGAAAATACCCTAAGACTAAATTTCCTGGAGGCATTTCCTCAACCGAGGCTCCTTTCTCTGTAATGACTCTAGTTTGTGTCCAACTGACACACAAAAGCAGCCAGTACACACATTAATAGTGGGTGAATTCAATATTCCACTTTCACCAATAGACATCCAGACAAAATGTAAGCAGAGATTTTCTACTGCTACTCACTCCCAACCTCCCAAACCATAGACTACTACTTCTACAGTACATCTAGGGAAAGTCTTAATTAACCACTTCTTTGACTGACATATTTCTGTAGGACTCTCAAATATGCATATATATGCATATATGTGCATACATATATATAAATATATATATAATGTCTATACATATACATTTAATTTTTCTTCTTGTTAGTCTTATACCAATGTAGTAAGTTTGTAGCCTAGTAAAAGAACATAAAAGGCCAGCATAAAACAAAATTTCCTTGTATCCATTGCATTCAATGCTTTCAATAAATTCCTTGCATTCATACCATGCCTTTATTTATTCAAACTTTAATGTGCTATTAAAGTTTGAATAAATGTGCTATACCTAATGTTGGCCACTAAGCATATAGGTATTAGAGATTTACTTTCTGTTCTTAAGTTCACAGGGAAAAAAGGAAATCAACCACTTATGAGACAGGGTACGATGTACTATGATTTGTCTCACATAGTGTACTGAGTTCATCCTGAACACAGACTGGCTGACTCTGAAAAACTGAGATTGAAAATGAGATTCGGTGGCTGAGTGGGAGTAAATGAGGCAAAGGAAGGTGAAGGAGAGGCAGAGGGCACAGCACTAGGAGAGCAGTAGCTGCTGAGGAGGGGTTCCATTGCAATTCATGACCCTCTCCATGTGATGCACATTCCTCCAGCTGACACCAGTGCAAGAAACAAAGGCAAGTGATAGAAAGGCCCAAGGAAGTGATGCTGGGTGCTAAGGAACCTGAACAGTTACAAGTGAATTTGTGTGTTTAAAGATTCATGGGGCTGATGGTCATCCTTTAATGATAGCAAGCCTCAGAAAAGACAGCAGAGGAGCCATTTGGCAGTGCAGTGCACTGTTTGATGTATTTTGGCGACATGAATCATGCGCGTCATTGATGCTGCCTTGGATTAGAGCAGTGAAATGTCTACATCTTGACCTTCAACACCTGTAGCACTTTGCAAAGAGAAAATAAACAGGATAAAACATAGCACAGAGTGTGTTTCATGGATACTGATTTAAAGTGCAGGAGTAAATATTCCTTAGCGTACAGACATTATAGCAGATTAGGCTAGCTAGCTTTGCTAAAAGTTTATGCAATTTTTATGAGATGCTCTTTCTATGCCTGACTGATGTTACTCTAGCCTACCCAGGTCATGCAAAAAAAAAAACAAAAAAAACAAACAAAAAAAAACAGTACAGAAAAGGGAGAGTGAAAGATGTGGCCAGAATATGCCATTCTCAAAACATTTATACTCTATCATGCCTGCCTATTTGAAACACTCCTTGGAATGTGAATACATAGGCCTCCTGTCTATCTGAAGAAGCAAAAGGCTTTTCTTTACCTGGAGTGAAGTTTTCTGGGGGAATTTTATCCTGCCACAGGAAACATTCATAGAAAAGTTAAACCAGACTCCTGTGCTGCGGCTGAATGACCAGCCTTTGACTTTGAACTTGCATTCTGTCCACTTTCTGCACATGAACACTAGTGCAAGTTTGTAAGTAACTTTTTGAGAAGAATGAAGTGGAAGGGGATGATCTACCCTTGGTGAATATCAATGTCACGGTTATCGGTCAAAGAACAGCAGAGAGAGATGCTTCTTGTCCATGTGGTTACTTTCTAGATTTTGTCATGATATAATAGAAAGTAAAATTTTAATGATAGGTAACTGGAAGTAAGATTGAGATTACAGAGACTGTTTTTGTCCCTTCTAAGACTTTAGGAAAAAGGTGGCACACATGTGGCACATTATAGATAGGCAGGGTGATGCATGTCATCAGGTACTGTTCCAGGTAGACAAATTATCCGGTGAGCTGGATATTACTTTTCTTATTTTAACATTTCAGGTAAAGTGCATAGAGTGCTGAGGGCACTCTACTAAGGCCACACTACTTGATTAAAACGCAAAGAAACAGGAAAGGCAGATTTCGAATACAGACACTCAGCCTCCAAAGTCCATGCTAGCCAGAGGAGAGTGTAAGGGGGTGAGAGAAGGGTGGTTCTAAGAGGATCTTTCTCAGAATCTGTGAGCATGTGACTTCAGCAGACATGGATGTGGGCCAGAGGCAGCAAAACTAAACAAGGACAGCTGGGGAAGTTGAGGTACAGAGAGCGTTCATTACAAGGGACAACCCAAGGAACTAGGAGGACAGAATGAAAAGTAATCAGATTGTGTAGAGCTCGTGAGGGGAATGACACTCACAGATCCACATGTGATCATCTTCATGCCTTTTGAGTTACAGGGGAGAGAGAAAGGGGAGGAGACACGCTCTTCAGGAGATAGGACAAGACCCAGGGGACATTATTCATGTAAGAAAAGTGTCTCAATCTTTGATGCAGCTTGAGAAACTCACACTGTATTTGTAATCATTGACTGCAACTATTAAAAGTGTCTAAAAGTCCAAATGATTTCCCAGGGCTATCAACTGGGAAATAGCGGGAAGTGTTAAAATCATGGGCTAAGACAATCCAACCGAATGGTGTCGGTGGAAGCCAGCAAAGAAACTGATTGCTAAGATGTATAACTTAACCATTATTGGAAGCTCTCAGGAGTCCCAGACTTTTTTATATCCCAGGTTGCTTACTGAGGACTGAGAATAAAGCCCTCATTCTCTAACTGGTAAAGATGAATGTTAAGATTAGAGCCATGGGAGCAACAGAACAATAATAGCCCAGTTAATGACTTACGCCTATGTAGAGCATTTGTTTTCTAACCGTGGATTTAGCATATCATCCTGTAAGCATCGCCTTTCAAATGTAGTGTGACTAAGGGGGCCATGTGCCAAAGGAATAGTTTAATCATAAATGGCAATGCAAGCGTTCTCTATAAACCTGGATGCATACAGGAAAGTGATTCCATTTCACTAAATTGAGTGCATCAGTACAGGATACTATAGCACTGGCACCTAATGAAACAAACCAAGCCTGGCAAATAATCTTCAAATAATAGAATTTAAAAACGTAGCCTTCATTTATAAATACAAATAATACGACCATGCTTTAACTGGTGCTTTTACACAAAACATTAAAGACTGTAGGAAAATTGATGATACATGAGGTCTGTAAAATCAAAAATTTACAAAGCTTTTTTCCTAAGAAGAAAAAGAATTAATAACTAGATGATGCTTCAACAATTGTTCTCATTCAGCCTTGTAAGACAGCTAACATACAAAATTTTACTTAATTGTGTTTCTGGTAACAGAGATGGTATGTGTTACCTCAAGAATGTAGGGGAGTCCAATGGCTCATTTGTACTTGAATTCTCTAGCTGGCTGTCTTTGGATTTGTGTACAAAGTGACCATCCTGTTGTAATCATACCCAAATCTGTATTTTTCAAATTATTATTCCCATATTTCAAAAATAAGTCTACCTTGCATTGTAATTTGCTATGTAGAGTTGTAAAATATATCTTACTGAGTCCACAGTGATGCTAACCATACTCTGTTATGGGATATTAATGAAAAGGAAGATAACAGCCTTGTGGGTCTGGATGCCATAGGGAACACAACAGAGCAATCAGTCAGTGGCTCTTCACAGTTGATTTGTGGTACTTAACGTATAAAACGTGGCATCAGATATATAGCTGAGATTTTCCAAGTCTACCAATAAACTGATATGCATAACAATAAGTACAGCAATAACAATAAAATCCCAATCTGTTGACATCAGAATCTGTCTACCTGCCTTTATTTTTCCCTGGTTCCTCTGTATAAAAAGACAATCAGAGAACCCATAAAACCACATCTGCTGGCTAAGTAGTGTCCCTCAGCAAACAGCCACTAGAAAGTACAGAGTAAGTGAGCAGCACAGGTCACTGGTGGAAGTATCTGCATAGGGTTGAAAATAATGGCAACTGTGGTGATTTTCACAAAACACTGATGTGTCTTAGGATCAGATTCCTCACTTAGCTACCCAGAACCATGATTGCTCACACAGGGGTGAGTTCTGGGGATCAAAATGAATATGTTTAGGATTATGTTGGGCCCCTTTGGGTGCCTTGCTGTCGAGTTATTCCTTATTCATCGCCTATCTCCCAGGATCACAGCAAAAGTCTTTCATGGCCTGGTGTTCTGCTAGAATTAGAGTCTCTTTGGGAACCTAAGAATGAGACTCAGTGGGGAGTGTTTGCCTCCGGCTGCTTTATAAAATAAATACTTCAACAGAAGCGTTTGCATAATGAAATTGTAGCATCCATAAGAGATTAAGGAAATTATAGCAAATGAAGCTAAGAGACAGTTTGAGAATTATGTTTTAGGGATACCTAAAAGCTTCTTAATCCACATAGTTTTCTGTTTTGTTTTTCTGGGTGAGAGTTTTTCCGCTCAGGTATCCAGTGGAGAAGGCTGCTGGGAAAACAAGGGCTGTTTGCTCCAGCCAAGAGTACCAATTTTCATGATTTATCTCAGACTCTTTTGAAAATGCTCAGAGACTTTTGTTTTCATTTTTCAACCTTGTAGTTTGTGAATTTTCTTAGCAGATTGGTGGATTATTGGTGTCTTGGGACACCCACTGGCATATTGAGTCACCCAGAAGTTCTCTTATAAATGAACTGTTTCCTGAAGATTTCTGTTTTCAGACACTCATGGTGCCCTGGCAGGATAAGGACACTCTAGTATGCATATACTCTGGAACATCTGAGAAATCAAATTCAGCTTGTTACTTTCTCGGAGACTATCAGAGGAAATTTTTGACAGAATTCAAGAGAGGTGGTCTGAACTTTATATTCTTTTAAAATTAATAATTGTGGACAATCTACTAGATTTCTTGAATAACATTCTTGGTTTTATAACATAATTTCTTTGGTAAACACGACAATTTCTTGCCAAGTAGACAACTCCAAATTAAAAAAAATTAAAATAATAAAACGTTGGAAATTATAATGAATAACACAGTGAATGATCAGATGTCCAATAAGTGCTTTAATTAATTGCTTTTTGGTAATGATCTCTGAGAGGTTCTGGCATTTCCTGTGTCCTGCGTGATTTGGAATCACGGTCCCTTAATGTCATAGTTGTCACTATCACACATTTACTGAGCACTACTGTGTACAGGAACTATAATTACTTGAGTTTTGAAACTAATCAGAGACTATTTCACAGAACTGAATACCCATTTCCAATTTGTGCAGTCTCTTCTGCCTTCTCCCAAGTTAAGCCACCTGCTTCTGGCTGCTAAAAGATCTCAGGGACTCTTTAATCTTAGCTTTCTGGGTAAGGAGATGATTACAGGAAATTGGCTCTTTAAAAAAAAAGTGTAACTGATGCCTCATTACTAACCACATCTGACTTTACAAGCAGAAGTTTCAATAGATCACCAGTGGGAGGGATTTGGGGCAGTGTCAAATAAAAAGACCAGAAAAATGAAATATGACTTTCCCTGTTTTTTCAACATAACTAATAATTGTAATGCAGGGAAAAGGCAATTAATCCAAAGGCACGAAATGGCTAGGTCACGATCAAACATTTGCAACCGTACCCCAGTCAATATACCAAACCATTACAGTGGACAACTTTACAGCATTACTAGTAATTCTATATGGCATTTAGTATATAATAATTTGACTTTTCTTAACTGAGTCATTTGTAAACTAAATGTGATACCTTATTCAATATAAATAGAAACATTAGAAATAGAAACATATACATATATGCTTCACAATATTATCTTAGATCTGAAAATTCATAACCATCCAGTACTTTATTACACAGGTAATATATTTCCATATATTTAGATACTCAAATACTTACTACTGTGCTACAGGTGGGAATTTGATTCAGGACAGTAGCATGCTCTCCTGGTTTGTAACCTAGAAGCAATAGACTATGCCCAAGGAAATGACATAAAGTAGGCTATAACATCTATGTTTGTGTCATATTCAATGTCCACAGAATAGTGAGATCACCTCACCACATAGTCTTCAGAATAAATCCCTAAAGTCAAGCAAAACATAGATCCGAATTGTGCTAATAGGCTGTTTATGATTTTTTTCAGCAGCACTGGCTGCTTTCTCTACTACTATACTCCCCATAAAGTCTCAATGATTAAGATGAAAAGGAAGAGAAAAATTAAGATGGTAACAGGGGTAGCATGATGGCTTAATACACAACTGGTGACTTCTGCCATCCTGTGTAATCTCACCATAGCGTGATCAAGAAAAGTATATATTCTCACTTAACAGAGAAATAATGGGACTTTACATTTTCAATAGTGTCATCCAGGCCCGTGAGCTAGAATTCAAACCCTTGGCTACACAACTCTGTCCTCTATCAACTGAGTTCTTAAATATTGTGCTAGGTGACATTATTATTACTAAACTTGAAGAAATGTGTGGGAAAAGTTCTAGTTTTCTGTTATTTTCCCTCTTAAGGCAATATTGTACAGTATGTTAAAATCATCTATTTGATAAACAAGTGAGAGACATAAAAGTCAAAGATAGTTTTTTTCCATTTTGCCAACATTTTTTTTTGAGACAAAACTTCATATCACCAACTACCCAGGGCTGATGTCATGGATTTTAAAAGGAAATCTACTAGCACCACTTTATGAGATTGGCACAATTCCTAACTGCAAACTAAATATTGATGCTTAGACCCACAAGTAAGTCTATCTTCCATCTCTTAACAAAGAAATACATTTTTTCCTTGTTGTGTTTTGTTTACAACAGAAAAAAACCATTACAGAAAACCACAACCGATCAAAGTACAGAAAACATGGAGTGTCAGCCTCAAGTGATATACATATGTATAAAAAATATATATTTTAAAATATATATTAAAAATATATATATTTGAGATATATAGCTATATTATATATTGATATATATTATATATAATACACATGAAGATATGGATGGGGAGGGGGAAGTAGAGGGAGAGAGAGATAGAAATGAGAGAGAGAGAGAGAGAGAGAGAGAGAAATTCATGCATCCTAAAGTGCAGGGAACATAGAGGATGAGGGGAGAAAATACTGAAAGTCAAAACACCAAGAAATATGCAGTAAGTTTGTGTCTCCTAGAAATGACAATGAAGCTCCATTTACCAGACCTTGGTAATACAGCTATCTAGACAAGACCTGAATGAGATCTCTACCAACAGATATGGTTACATGGGAGTGGGGAAATCTAACAAGCCAATCACACATAGACAAAGATCTACATGCTACTAAGGGATGCTGAGAGGAAAAGTAGCATTCTTCCAGGGAGAAGTTTCTTGATTGGTTATCCAGTTCCAAGTAGTCAGCCTTGAAATCATATACATGCAGGCAACACTGACTAGGCTAGCCAGTTGTATTTATATATCTATGTATATGTATGCAAATGTATACACACAGAGAGAAAAAGGTATTTCTGCAAATGTAACAATTTAAAAGAAAGAGCCAGTCATTTGAACAGAAGTAAAGGAAGCATGTGAAGAATTGGAAGAAGGAAAAAGAATAGTAATTTTCTGTGTAATTTTATTTTCATAAGAAATAATAAAGCTACAAAACCTCTTCTTACAAAAGACCACAAGCTGTGTTTGTTGCTGATCAGCACTCTACTCCATGAATCCATTCTCAAAGGGAGACAGAATATAGAGGATGAGATGGAGGGGGAGGGGCAGGAGTGACATAAATGAGATACTCATATATGTTCTTAAAAATAATTAATTTGTCAATTAATTCTCTTTTTAAAAGTTTAACTACTGTGTGGTGTAATGCTACCCACTAAGTGTCTTACCAAGTCAAAAACCCCTTCAAAGCCTTCCCATTTGAGCAAACATGTTATTTGTCATCCTTGTCTTTATTCATTTGACTTCCTTGACCAAATCAGGAAGCTGTTGACCACACCTTGATAGTGTGCTCACTAGATCATTTTTTGATTCACAATATAACAAAATTTAATATATTCTACTTCCTCACTATGAGAAGAGAGAAAGGGGGAGGGGGAGGAGGAGAGGAGACAGGGAGGAGGAGAGGGGAGGGGGAGGGGGAGGGGGAGGGGGAGGGGAGGGGGAGGGAGGGAGGGAGGGAGAGAGAGAGAGAGAGAGAGAGAGAGAGAGAGAGAGAGAGAGAGAGAGAGAGAGAGAGAGAGAGAAAAGAGTGCTACAATAACAATTTGAACTAGTATATGGGTCCCTAGCCTTGTTTTTTGGCAATCTGTTCTTTTCTAGAACTGTGTCTTGGGCTCTGTTAAATATATTACCTTTGTGATTGGTTTTACTGACTACATTGGCAGGTGCAATGCCAATGCCTTTAGTCTGTAGAGACACCTGCAAGTGTTGGCTTTCACGTTACTGCCTCAATTTGAGGTCTTAAACATCTCGATTGTTCATGAATTCTTTTCCTCCTGCAATCAGTTTTTCTAACTGCTGAAATAAAATTGTAATTATTAAAACAAACAAATTGCACAGCTGAGAACCAACTAGCATCCTTAAGGCCAGAAATGGTTCCTAAGGCTTGACTCAACCCTTGCTTAATCCCAGTAGCTCATGAGCCCAGTTGATGCTGCACAGATGTGTGAGCGATCCACAAGCTCTCAGACTGAAAGTGTTCTGGGTAGGTCAGCACAGGGGTGGGTCCACAGATGATGTCTGTATCCACAGATGGCTTTCTTCTAATATGCTCCTTCTCATTCCAGTTATTCTGACATTCTTAAGTACCAAGACCCATTTTTTTTCCATATTGAAATTGAAACATTTAGCTCTTTGGTTCAATTCAGTTTAATGTCGAGTTTGGTTCCTGAGACTTTTCTACTCTAATCCAGGTTCTATATACATGTAAAAATAAAATCCTTCCTTCCTTTGTGATAATAGAATTGTGTTGTATCTGATGCCTACCCTAACAGAGTGAGCAGACCCTGGCTTTGTGCCTGCTTGTCTAGTTTCATATTGGCCTGTCTTTGGGATATGAAATAATGAATTCCAAATTTGTATATGACTCTCTAAATCTTAGGTTCAGCCTCCATTCTCTATGTCTATCTGTCTGCCTCTCTCTCTCTCTCTCTCTCTCTCTCTCTCTCTCTCTCTCTCTCTCTCTCACACACACACACACACACACACACACACACACAAACACACACAAAAGCACAAGCACATGCACACGCAAACACACACACATGTAAATCTTGGGAGTTATGAGCTCTAACCCAAGCCTTCGTGATTACTAGGAAACATCTCTCAGATGAAGCTTCATTTCATACCTTGTTTTGCTTTCTTTTTCACAAACCTAAGAAAATGTATAAATAAGACTTCTATGGAAAGATTTAAAGGAAGAAACCAGACTATGTGGAAATGAATATATGAAAGCTATCATTGTTTAAAAATATACATCATGAAATGTCTTTAATTGCTACTAATGGAGATAGGAGCATAGATTTGTCAGGACATTATTCTTTCATTCTATGTACAGTCCAAGCTGGTCTACTACTTGGCTTGCTTTTCATTCCGCCTTTGCTCAGTTTGTCAGGACCTATTTGCATTTTGGGAATCCTTTCTCTTGGTACTTCTATCACACTGTGATAACAGCAGATTTACATCTAAAATAACTTCCATGAATTCAAATAAACAACATGAGAGAATTCTTTATTCCTAATACATGTTTTGCTTGAATTAGCAAAACACAAAATCCAAGATTTCATGAGCCTTATTTCTACAATAAATATAACCCAATAGTCTTTATCCTTTTTGCTGTAACTAAATTACAACTTGCCTAGGCTCTTACTTTTCTTTGTTCACACCCTTCTCTATGTTCCTAGGCAGGGGCATTCCATGCCTGGTGAAGGCAGAGAATAAATGTTTGATAAAACAGAGTCAATAACCACACAGATAAAAATATAGTATGAAAACAATAAGACACTATAAGTTGTGAACAAAAAGAAAATTGGGGTGGGTGGTTGATAACACACATACATACACACATATGGACCAAAGAAGAGCTATTACAATAACCCTGTGTTACATTGTCTAACTCATAATAAAATTAAAAGATTTAAGAAAAAATGGCAAAGGCATTTCCCTTTAAGAACATGTAGAACATATGATACTTAAATTTCTAGTTCTCTTTGTAAGTTCACAAGCTTTGAACATTTAAATAATAATTTTCTAATTGCTGAAAGGACTCTGCCTTCATAAATATATGTAGGAAATGGATAGAACGGTAGGTTAAACAAAGACGCTAAATCTCATTCTACCTTTCTTTATATCTGTCTGTTGGTGTACCCATCAAACTACACACCTACCTACTCATCCATTTACCCATTCATCTGTTTGCCCACCTACTTCAGTCAAACAAGACAATCATAGCCAAGACTCTGGTCAGGAGCCAGTGAAAGTTGAAGAGATATTATATGATCAGTACTTGGAAGCAATAATAAGCTATTCAATGGATTATTTGATTATTACAACTTGTGCTTATAATTCTCCATATTCTGATTCAGTGTACAGAGTCTGAAATGTTCTGGGCCTTATGGAACTTAATTCCTCTACTTTCATGGTAGGAACTATGATTTTCCACACTGCAAGTATAGTTGTCCTGTGAGGTACTCTAAGCTCTGCATATCAAAGTTCATAAAATATTTCTGGCTTAATTTTAATAATATATTTCATATAACCCAACATGCCTAAAATATCAATATTTTAGCATACATATAGTCAATTTAAAAATCATAATTGAAGGTTTCATATTGTTTCATATTCAGTCTTCAAATTTTGTTGTGTATTTTGTACTTATTATGTATTTCTACTCACAGTAGCTCATTTCAAATATTCAGTCGCCACTGAATGGCTGCTGACTGACATATTGAACAGCTCAAGCTACAGAAAATAGTTCGTGGTTCAGGATGTAGGTGTGAGATGAGTGAATGTATCAGAAAATGGATTTGCCAAATCCATTGCAGGGTTTAGATGTAGTAGCAAAGTTCCCCAGTAAATAGTGTCTCCTACAATATTTTAGTATTTGCGATGCCTTTGGTTAGAAGTATTGAGTTTAGTCAATGGCAGCTTGGTGGCAAAGAGCTCAGATTCCCACTGTTCTTACCTCGCTCTCCGTCTCTGCTGCCTTTCTCACACTGACCTTCGCAGTCTGCTCACATTTTTGCTAGGTCTCAAACTGACTGTCTTGGCTCTAAAAGTAGCATGTTATTCCCATCACTGTATATGTGGTCTGACAGGATATAGAACCAGGCAGTGGCTTGTTTCTGTTGGTTTTTGTCTCTTTGTCAAAGAACAAGGGTGGGAAACTCTGATAGTATTACAGAAGTTTTACCCTATACCTTATAAGCAGAAATTTTATATCAGACTTATTTCTAACTAGAGGGAAAACTGAAATTGTTCACTTAGGCACATATATTTGGCGTGGTTTGGGACAACATCCAACCATTTGAAACAGTTATAATGTCAGGACAAGAACCAGCCATGACCTAAGTTATTCCTAAGTCAATTGACCTTGGTCTGGGGGATACGAAATAAACAAAATTATCCCAAGTGAGAGTACTAATTTGGGGAATATGTTTGTCAAGTAAAGGTTTTTATTTTTCCTTTCTTGCCTAGATAATAAAGATCTATAGAAAGTGTCTAATTTATGGAGTGAAAATAGGACATTTTAGAACAGTGGAGGTGAACAGTTTGAATTTAATCAATGCTTTGTCCACTGCAGACTCCATCTATCTGCAGCACCTTCCTGAACACCCCAAACAAGAAAAGCATCTACATTTTGTAAACTTGATTATTCATAGAAGGATGACAGGGAATTCCACAGTATCTGGAGAGAGCACGAGATGTAACGTAAGCTAAGAAAACCTTTAGACCAGAGATATTCTAGCTCAATAGATGGAAAAATCCTAGTCTCTGAGATTGGTTGCTTCTTGGGAAACACTGATTTCATAATTAAATGTAAGGATTATGCTTTAATTCTAAAAAGTCTTGAGCCCTGGGGGACACATAGATTCATGAAAATGTAGATGTTCTGAAATTTAGGTAAAATCAGACAACTGAAATTAGTATCATAAAGGTAAAATCTAGTGAAAGTGAGATACTACACTGATGTTTTATCTCAGCTTTATGTTGAACAGTTCTTAATTCTCAAAATCAACCACAAGAGAGGTCATAAAGGCATAGCCAATGACTATTTTTATGGTTTTGTTCTCTCTCTGTTGGTAGACAAAAGATGAGCTTAATTATTGTATAATCATTACAATTTTCTTGGGCCCATTGCTCTTTGACCTTATAGCAGATTCTTCCTGGACAGCTTAATACTCTTACCATTTTAAAATTGAAATTCCTACATTGCTTTTATTTAAGGTCAGCTACCCATAGATATAATAACCTGATTAAGAAACCTACAGCTTTAGAGTTAAATACATCACATTTTCCTCTTCTAATGGGATGGGTTTATATGGTCCCAAGCAATATTTTTAAACTTTCACTTAATCTTTAACAGCTAATAAGTTCTCCTATAAGATCATGGTGATTATCCACAATTTTGTGTTATTTGTCTTAGGAAATCTTTGTCCACAGTATAAATGCTATCATCAAGAAAACTAGAATAAGTTTTTGTCTATCTTCATTGAAATGATAATGTAGACATGATATAAATTCAATTTCAAAAGATGCATTTCCAGCCTGTCCCTAAAAAAGCAAAAGAACAATTTTCTCAAGTAGCAATGACTTAAATATTTATCCCATTTTTTTAACTGGTTAAGCTTTATTACTTTTGGATCATGCTTGGTCTAAAGAGCTGATACAGGGTGAAATTTGGAAAAAATTGCAGAATAACTTTTCTGTTGTTTTGGGGAGATTTTTGTCTATTATTTTTTCACCCATGAGTACTAAACCTAGTGCTTAAATCATTCTACAATGATTTAAACCAAGCTCAGAACAGTCATTTTTTTCTAAATATGAAAATATTTAGCACTGTAAAGCTAATAACCTTCTACAAAATTATTACAAAGTAGTACTGACTCCACTCAATGATTTATATTTAACTTTAATTTAAACATTAGATAAAATATGGCACATGCTAAAATTTCATACATATATTTACTGAAGAATGAGCAACATCTTTTCCAGAATACTCCCTTACAAATTACTGCATTCCTCTGCCTGCTAAGGGATCCAGAATCTAGGATAAAACTCTTATGAAAGACATGTGTCTCAAACACTCACAAAACGCCTCAGAGCTAGGCTAGAGAAGTCTTGGATTATGACTGAAAACAGGCTCTAACAAACAGCTAACAGGGAATTTGAATTTGGAAGGCAATGACTTTCAAGAAAATAAACTTCTCTCTCTTTTTTTCTTTCTCCTTTTCATTTTCCAACATATGCATGCGTGCGGGCATGCACACACACACACACACACACACACACACACACACACACACACATGCTTTTAGTCTATTGAATCAAAACAATCACGGAGCGTATTTTGGTTGATTTTCTTCTTTCAGTTTATGTCCGTGCATCATGACAAATATTAGCACACACACAAGGCACACACAAAGGTTTGTTGGCTTAAGAACTTCTTTTCATCCTAGCCTCACATAGCCAGAGTAACTGGGAAGCTTGGCAGAGACAAGGTACCATCTTAATCTCTGTCTCAAGGCTGAGTACCAGCCAAAGTAGCTGAATCTCCACCCTCAACAGCCTAGTGCCAGAGATTTCCAACCAGCAGAAGAATATTTTCATCTGACCTTTTTCATTCTTGCAGAAGCAGGAATACAGTAGTTCTCAAGTCTGGGTACCCTTAACCTCAGCTTCCTTCATTATTTCTAGTTTTCAAGGAAAAATATTCTTTACTCTTATTTTATTTCCCATCTTTCTACCTCCCAGATTGTAACTAACATCTCATAATGATTTAACTCATCATTAACATTTGTTAATTAGTTTAAGGCCCTCTGTCATCCCAGGCTATAAAATATCATTTAAACTTTATATGTTTTTTGTACACGCATATACTTATACATACTATATGGAATTCTACATAAATACATGTTAATATGATTCCTTGTGATTACTTAAAATGTCCTTAGTGTTATTTCACCCTCATTCCTCCCTCTACTTTGATGTTGACCTCCTTTTACCCTCCCCAGTTAAAAATCCCTCCCACATTTAAATATAACAAAGAAAAATAAGCAGTACCCTAAAAGGTAGACCCAAACTTTGGTATTCTGATTTCTAAAGCAATCAAGATTTACATAACTGCTACTGGCTTTCTACTATACCACTACCACTTAGTTAGCACTCAACAATGCTATGCAGGTTACTGTTTTGCTTGATGTAAATAACGCACAATTTTTTCTCTATTTTATACAACTTGCTAATGAGTGTAGTTTGCTAGAGCTGACTAGACACTGTAGTTTTTACAGTCTTGGCACAGGAGATCAACCAGTGACTTGGAGAACAATATCTCTTAAGACACCATGGCAGAAAACTCTATGGAGCAACCTCCCAAGGTGCCCATCATTCTCACCTTCCTGAGCAAAGTCAGAGTATGCTGAAAAGTTAAGCTCATATTTACAACACTGTTGGAAGAATGTACATATATAATTCAACCCTATACAATCTACATTAAACAAGCAAAATCTAGAAACCCACACTATTGAAGAACTTAGAATTTCTCAATTCAATCCCTAACAAAATTAGAGTCATAACAGAATCCATAACTTAGAGTTTGGCCGTACACCCAGCTGCATGATTTCTTTCAACCCCTGTTCGTGTGTCACTGGAGAACCTTGACATGTACAATTCACACTTTGCCCCTTTCTATTTTGAAAGACATGTGGTATCAGATATACAAGCTTTTCTATATTCTTTAAAACAAAATAAAAGAACTTCACGTTTCTTCTTCTGAAAAGACAATATTGTTATACATCACCATCATGTAACAAGCCAGAACTTAACCTTGAGGAAAACTGAATAAAAAAAAACTCCATTGTTTCTCCATGTCTAAATGTTTACTTCTTTTTACTCTGTGAATCAGCTCTGTACATTTTTTCCTCTGCTACTATTTGACAGTGTCTTCTTTATTTGTACCCACAAAACATCCCTAATAGCATCTCTGATCTCTGATCTTATGCTTAGACAACCTCTAAAGAGAGAAAAGAAACACTCCTTGTCATTTGACTCAATGAGAAAATGAATAAAAATTCCTTCTGTCCTGGCTTGGATTGAGTGCATACCTGGAACTAATCTCTGTAGTCAGAAGAATTTTGTGACACAATCATTTGCTCTGAATCCAAGGGGCACAAATTTTACTGGAATTGGCTAAAATAGCATAGGAATGGACACTTTAGGAATCCCAAGTATATTTATTTGCATTATCATGCACAAAATATATAATATTTGATATTGCTATGAAAAAATATCTCTTGAAAGCAATGTAAGAGAGCAAGAGTATATTTTGACTCATGGTCTGGCAAGGATGCAACCCACAAAGCAAGGAAACAAACAAACAAAAACATGGCAGCAGGAGCTTCCTTCTGGTGGCTGTCTGGGTACTCTGCATTCACAGTTAGGAGGCACAGAGAGGTGAAAGATTCCATTTTCCTTCGTCCTTTTAATTCTGTCTCTGACCTCAACCCATAAGACTTCGTTGATTACAGACATATCTTGGAAAAAGAATTCCTTCCGCATTCCTTACTGACTGACCCAGAGGTGTCTCTCCTGGGAAATGCTAAATCCAGTCAAGTTGACAATGAAGATGATTAGCCATTAATTATATCATGCTTAGCCGCGAATCTAGGTGTCTTCCATCAGCCAATCACCAACAGTTATGTATACTTAATACATCACTAGCTGTAGTCCAAGTGCTTTACATTTATTTATTAACAATTTTAATTGTCGATGTCTCCTATGACAATGACTACTATTACTTTTATATCGTAGATGAATAACAGTGAAGCTCACTGGGATTAAAAATGTCTCTAGGTTACATAATTAGGAAGTGGTAAAATCACGGCAGAATACCTCTAGGACACATAGTATTAATTACCAGAAAGTTGACTGTATTGCCTTTAGAATAATGATATAATGTTTTTCAACCTTCAGGCCCAAGAGCAAATTTTTCTGGCTTTATTAATATAAAAGTCTATTCCTTTTGTATGCTCAAGAGTAGTTGGCCAACATAAATTAGACTCCATGTTTGTGTTTTGTTTTGAGGGTGGAGTTGGGTAGGAAAAAGATAGAGAGGTTTCTGGGAGGAATTATGAGAGGAAAAAAATATCATTGAAGTATATTGTATGAAATTCTCAAAAAATTGAAACAAAAATAAAGACTTCAGATAGAGTAGACAGAGGAGATATTTCCAAAATAAAAACAGGGAAAGTTATATTATTTCATGTGGGTTTGAGGGAGTGAATGTTCAGGAGGACCTCTAGGTATTTTTTTTTACATACTTTGTTGAATGATGCAAAGAACTGAGATACAAGGGACAAAACACATTCTGAGATGGAATCCAATAAATGTACTTTAAAACTGTTTGAGTCTTTTCTTTCCCTCCTTTTCCTTTTAATTTTCTCTGGGAACAAGCTGGTAGAAGAGTACACATGGAGGGACCCATGTCTCCAGCCATATGTGTGTCAGAGGATGGCATTGTCTGGCATCAATGGGAGGGGAGTCCCTAAGTCCCATGGAGGCTCAATGACCCAGTATAGGGGAATGTTAGAGCACTGAGGCAAGAGCAGGTGAGTGGGTGGGAAAGCACCCTCATAGAAGCAGGGGGAGGGGGATAGGATAGGGGGTTTTTGGAGGGCAAACTGGGAAGGGGGATAACATTTGAACTGTAAATAAATAAAATAACCAATAATAAAAAAGAAAGTTATAGCAAAATTCTGATGTCTAAGTAAGAAGCCATTACTGTATACATTCAGTGAAGGTGAATCTCTTTGTGGCATGAGAGAAGAAACAAAGGCTTCAACAGCATAATTCAGCCATGCTACATTGTATCTTTTAACTCAAGGGGGAAGCACTTCTCGAGAGTTTAGAATCTGTTCGACACTCTTAGAACATAGGTTATGTCAGCTCTTCTCTCTGTCCAACACAGATTGCCTGATCACCTTTGCAGGAAGAAAAACAGTTTAAAATAGCAACTGGAGAAAAATATAACAATTATTCCTGGAGGAATTGTTAGGCTTCAAAAAAATCATACAGTACCAAGAAGAAATGGGCTTCCTACTTATGAGGTGCTGAGATAGGTCTTTCTGATGAAAAAAACTTCCATTATTGCATCATCCAGACCTCTGCTCCCTGCATTGACTTTGTTTGTGACCCTTTATTCCGTCCTCTTGTCTACACTTTCATTTTAGTGTTTATTACTTCTTCAGAATGTGATTCTTAGTATTACAGTCATTGCTAACAGTGACCTCTTCTGGGCTTGGTTCTGATGATGGCAACTCCTTTACCCTTTTTACATATTCTCTGTGATAACCTTTCCTGTTGTTAATACTTGATCAGTTTTCAGTCACAAATTACAATGTTAGCATACTTTGCACAGATTCCCTATCTGAGGACAGCAACCCCTAATCAACATTATTGTCATCTATCCCAATAATGTTCTACACTTTTAACCTATTTTAAAATCATAAAAACCAATGCCCTGAAAATCCAGGCATCATTAGTGAGTATTAAAACTCTGAATGAAATCCCTCTTGCTTCCTGTCCTGAAAAATAAAATCATAACAAACCATTCATTTTTTTAAAAAAAAATTATGTTACAGGTACACCATGGAAAAAAACAGATGAAAAACACAAACTAGTATTAAATCTACATAATATGCAGTTTCCTAGGGTTAGAACTAACAAGGAGAACCTCCCATGCCGCCTCCCTGTGTCCATTGCTTTCTATAAGGAACTATCAGAAGGAGAACATACCTTTTCCTACTTTGGGTCCAGTGTTTGGGGTCCAGCTGCAAATAAACTGATAGTAGGGAGTGGAAGAGGTGAAGACAAGATACATTTATACAGCATCTGCTGATGAGTAATTTACTGATACCCAGAGTTTGTGTCATGTACCAACCTTAATAAAGTACGCTGGTATTAGATCTTCGATGGAGAACTGTTGAAGGTTTTATGCTAACAGAAATTGGACATCCTGTCTTCATGGCAGTTGGATTGGAAGAAACTCTCTTGGAGTGCAGTCAATGTTCCATAGTTTCTGAAATTTCTGCTCTGGCTTGATAAGAGATGTTCAAATATGATATTTTTCTGCTTTTATTTAACCTGACTCTTTTTTTTTCCTCAAAGTAAGCACACCCCACCTTGGAATGTCTGAGTGAGCCCTCCCAAAGGATTCACCCACTCTCTGAGCAGAGTACAGTGGGTAATGAGCATGCACTCACATTGAGCCCACTCATCATAAGCATAGATTTGTTCTCAGTTTAAGACCCACTGAGATAAAGGAGAGCAAGCAGAGGCATCTAGGAACACTTGTGAGTCTGTAAGTGAATATGATGTCACTCACAACAGCAAACACAACATATGAGGAGAGTCAGTATTAAATTTTATATTTATCTCTCCATAAATTTGATTGATAGACCCCTGCTAGATCATCTATCAAGTCAGAATTCTGCCAGTTTTGGCTTCTCCCCTTCAAGGACATTTAATTTGATATAAATTTAATAGAAATATTGGGAGTTGCAGGCACATACAAGTGTACTGCCAGCATTCTCTATCTCTCGGTAGAACTGCAATGTAATTTAGTGTTTCTCAAAAGGATTCACTACAAAATGTTTTATGTAAACTTTTGGGTGATATACTCAGGAAAAAAAGGAAATTACTTTCCTGAATAACATATTCTTAAAATTCCTTGTAAACAATTATTTTATGAATAAAATATAATTATCCAACATATTTATAATTATAATAAAAGAGGAAGTAATTCCAAATTTATGGATTTTTTAGAGTAGAAACAATTCAAATCTTTAGTGCCTAGAGATTCTGTCTCCAGCTTTTTCATGCAACCTCTCTAGAATATTAGATAAAGCATTTCATCTGTCGCCAAATTAACAGCTCATTTACTTTAAAAAGTCCTATTAAAGCCACACCCATTGAAAGTATTAGTAGGAGTTCTATACTCCCAAGTCCACCTCCAAGACTGTTTGAATGATTTATAATTCTCTGAGAGATGAGGGTCTCCATATGAAATCTTAATTCCCTCTTGGAGCCTTACAGATTTTATCCAGAAACTAATAGTGTTAGTGTAAACCTACCCTAAAGGGTCAGACTTACTAATACACATGTAATTCTTTCCATGAAAGATCATCTCCCTTGAGAAAACTATCCAATCATGAAAGGTAATGAAGACTTATGGAATAAGTGGAGGATGAGGTTGCTAAGTTTTGATCACAGCCCTTAACAAAATCTCTTTGGGTACCACTGAGAGTTTGGGTTAACTAAAGCTCATCACTTCTAATCTGGAGAAATGCAGGCAACCCTGAGGCCCGAATAGGAGAAAATCATGCAACCCATGTGGCAAACACCTCAGAATGGGGAAGAACTGTCCTATACAGGATGAGCTACTTGGAATTGTAACAAAATTCTGGTTCTTAATAAGAAACATCCTTATGTATATTCTCTGAAGGAGTTTGCTTCTTACTGCTAGGCTTAATGCAACAAAGCTATAAAGATATTTAACAGCATAATCCAACAATTTTGCACTGGGATCTTTTAAAAGAAGAAACAAAAGCAATCCTGGAGAGTTTTGTAATATGGTTTTGAGCATTTGTCATTCATTTATTATAGTAAAAGTAAACAGGAGTTCTGGTAAAGCATCTCACAAATTATTGATGCTTATTGGAAATATGATGATTGATGCTGACTTGAAGCTGGTAAAGAACATAATAACAGAAATTCTTCTTTAAAATAGCTCTAAATGAATCTTATTAAATTACTAATGAGACTCCTAATATTATGTCCTTTCTTTTTATCAGTAGATAGGATAAAATCATTTCACTTAAGGATGTTTGTTCTCTTTTACAAACATTATGCCATACTCAGAAGTGTAGGTTTCCGTTATTGAAGGTATCCTCTATCTACATTGCATAAATGAACTCACCTAAAGGATTCGATCATTTTTTGTGTAATTCCTGAAAGGTCTGAAGCAATTGTCAGTTCACATGATGAAGGCGATACCTAGGTAATTGGTATAACTTGAGTTTTCTTCTGATTGAACTAAGAGTCATTTGTACACCTCCCAACTGTCCATCACATCCACTTTACCAGGATGATAGCCTACTTATATAATGCAGCACTATGAAAATAGCCATTATGAGAAAAGCATAAACCTTTCAACTTGAAAACTACTTGTTTTCTTAACTGCTGACAACCAGAGAGCTAGTCCTTGTGGAGGTGTCAAGTTCAAGAAACAATTTGTTTCTCAGCATACCCTAAGATGCCTTGCCTACTCTTTTCCAAGGCAGTAAACTTGTAAGGGAGCTTATTATTTCATGAGAGTTAGCTACTTTTAGGAATTATATCAATGTTTTAGTTATGCTGAGAATGCCTGTCTTCAGACTCCTATCTAATTAGAAATAAAGTAGATTCTTTTGGGGAAATCTGTTTTCTCCAAAACTATTGGACTATTTAATGGGCTCAATGTATATACCAGTAAGCTAAAATATCTACATCATAACCAATTATCTCTGTTCTACCACAGATGCCCCCAAACCAAAAGACAAACTAATAACTAAATACCCCTAGAGACCATGTATTTTTCCATACTCTGTGACTTAGGATGCTTCCTATTCAGGCCTCAGGGGCCGATCTCATGAATTTTATATTATTTGATCATTTAGTCATCTGGTCCAGCCAGTTAATATTATTTAATTATTTCAACTAACTGTATATTTTTATATGTGAGCCTGACTCTAATTTTAATTGTGAACTTGACTGAATTTCAAACCATACAGCAGACACACTTCAATATGTGTCTGTGAGGGCATTTCAAGAGAGATTTAAATGAGGAGGGAATATTTACCTTATATACAGGTAATATGATCCCATGGGCTGTGAGCTCAGACTAAACAAAAGGAGAGGGAGGAAGCCTGAGGAATACGAGGATTCATCACTCCCGTCTTGACAAAGGAAGCAATATAACCAGTCACTACATGCTTCCAATCACCTTGTCTTCTCCAAAACCATGGGTTGCGACCTCTTACACAATGAGCTAATGTAAATTCTCAGTCCAGGCAAAAAAGTGAATCATTCAGTGAACAGCTGATCTGCCATTACCTGAGATGTGAAACAAACTCTAAATGCTAATTCTGTGTGGTTTAAGAGAACTGTAAGTGACTGGTGTGTTTATTCCTTAGTGTGCACTTTGTTTCTGTCAGAGGTAATGCATTTTTAATACACAATTAAATGCTATGATAAAATATACATAAGCATGTTACTCTAAACTTTCCCACTGGTGAGTGAATCCTAAGTTTATTTTCTATCGCTATTACACGGAATATAGTTGCAATATTAAAAGATTCTATTGAAAATTACCAAATGATTTATCCGCTCTTTGTGATATGGGAGCCACCCGAAGTACACATTTAGATTTTAATTATTTATGTTACTAACATTAGAAATTAATGTCAATTGAAAATAATGACTAAGCAAAAACTCTAGATCTATCTTCTCTAAGGACCAGAGAGAAAAGAAACTAGCTTTCTTGGTTTGCAAGTGAGCTTGGGGAATTTCTTATCTACTGAAATGTCTCCTTTCAGAGAGGAAAGTGTATCTGCACACAGAAGTCAGCTGGAAAATACTTCCTAAGAACTTACCCAGGAAGAAGGAAGATGGTCAGCCCTCATCCCTCAGCACACTGGGGTTCCACAGGGATCATGAAAGCAGGCATACATAGGGCAGTAATTGGCCTTTGGTCTCAGTGGAACTCTGCTTAGCTCCCTTGTAGAAGAATGGTACGGGGCCATGCTTTGAACGCAAACAACGAACTGCCAAAGACCCTTCAAAGAGGAAGGGACTCCAGCAGAACTTGTCTCTCTTCTTCAAATTCAGAGGATTCTAAAAATAAGAAAAGATTCAGGTGTGATGCCTGCCTACAAGCTCAGTAACTCAAAAGTTTAATGCAGGAGGATCACTGCGAACATAAGGCTAGCCTGAGCTAAATAACGAAGCTAGCCTGGGATACATAGCAAAATCTTGCCTCAAACCCCTCCCTCCAGAATTCCAATAACAAAGACAACACTGAATAAATTAAAAGGATTCATAAATTAATAGGTCAAGAATCTAAATGAAAATAAAATACATTTGATTTTAAGTTTGTTGTCCTAACATCTGCCCAAGACAAACTTAAAGAAGCACAAATACATACTAGTATATAATAAAGAGCAAGACAATTTACCTGAGAAGCAATGCTGGCAAATACTCATGTAACATGTAGGTGTTTTCAGTCAAAAGATGAGCAGAACACAGAGGAACAGAGGCAATTGTGTACCTGCCATTTAAACACAATGTCCACCTGCCAAGGGAGTCTCCTTCATGAGCCTTGCAAGAAAATATACTCTTGCTTTTGTTTCAAAGGAGTCTTTGTTTAATCCCTCTGGAATTTTTGTTTAATTTTTAAAGTCTCCTATCTCAGTTTCTAATGGACAAAGTGCATCTGTTATTGCCTGCATAAATTTTTCAAGAGAAACAATGGGGCCTTGCTTTACTTGTCCAGGGGATGATTTGGGCTTGGTCACCTGAATTCCATGCCTATAATTAAAGAAAAAAAGATGACAGAGAATCCTAAAGTGACACATGAGAATGCAGCAAGTATCCTGAAAAATCAGGACATTTTATCAGTGACTTCCATAAAAAACAAGAATCAAATTGATTAAACAAGCAGAAATTAATAAGTAAGCATCCATCCATTCAGGAGACCCACATCATTAATTTTCAAACACATGTTCAGGTTAATATACATTGCCTGTGAACTGTTTAATGAAAATAAAACACTAATTTGCTTGTGCGTGTATTGATCTCTCTCTCTCTTTCTCTCTCTCTCTCTCTCTCTCTCTCTCTCTCTCTCTCTCTCTCTCTCTCTCTCTCTCTCTCTCTCCCTCTCTGTCGTGCGTGTGTGTGTGTGTGTGTGTGTATGTGTGTGTATACAAGAATGCATGCATTGATAAACGTAGCAATGTAATGGACGAAAGAGAGATGCAGAAAATTAGCAGCAGAAAAGGGAGGTTCAGGTAAGTCTGAAACTGGGTTGCTGACGTGATTGCACTTCTTGAAGAGCCCACATCCTGGCTATATGCTATCTTTTATTTTTTTTTCTCAGTTGTGCCTTTTTCTCCCATAGTGCCCTTTCTTAAACCTGTAGGTTTTGAAATGGCTTTCCAATATAGCCCAACTGCCCCATGCAAAAAGATAAACCTTTGATCTCCTTAGAGAATGATTTCCTGTGGCTCCAGCTCCATGGATTCCAATCCCTGGTCACAGGGCACCCATCATTGCTTCTGGATGGCTGTATGGGGAAGCAAAGTATGAGATCAGGGAGCACAGGGTGGAAGACAGGAGGGGTAGGCAGAAGAAAGACAAGTTACAACTTTGCAGTGCATGCTCCAGGAAACCAGCTTCTCCCAGTCAACACCATTTCTAAAACTTTCCATGGTCTCATGGCCATTAATCAGTGGACTCATCCACTGATGAGGTCAGAGCCCCTAGGAACCAATCACCTCTCAATGAGGACCAAGTCTTCCACCCCTGAGCCTTTTATAGGGACACTTCCAGACCAATGATTTTATTTGAATATTTACCAACACGGGGCATTCTTACCTGAGCATTTTTTAATTTATTATGGTAGTACTATAATATTCAAGAATTGCTTTCAGTGTAATGTACATTTATTATTAGGGGGATAGGCCAATTTAATTTTAATGTAATTTGAAATATTTAACACTGAAAGTGTACTGTTGGTCTAGACAAGATTTTTTTCAATGTCATTACAATCAGCAACGTTAGTATTCCTGAATTGTGACTTTTCTAAATCAAGGGCACAATTTTGAAAATATATTATTATTTCCAACACTCACGGGCATTGCTAGTTTCATGCCAACATAGGCTACATAGCAAAACCCCATCCCAAACAGTTTGTTTTGGACTTCACTTGCTTTAATATGCTTCTTACAAAACTTTATTAGTAACAGCATTTTCTTATGTTTTATATTGCATATCTTTATTCAGAGTCATTTAGTACCAACCAGGAATGTCTTAAAGTTCCCTCTTCCTGGATGTGATGTGGGTATAAATTTCTTTGGCTCTTATCCCTATAACAATGCTATTTGCTATAGTTAACAGAGAACGACTATTTTTAGAGATAGCCTAAATTTACAGCAAATCTGAGAGGCAAGTACTGTACCTTGTGTTTAGTGGCACTCGCTTTCTGACTCCACATTTATCCAGTCCTTCACTTCATCATGCTCCGCTGGTGCCACTCATACACTTTGGAGAACAATTTTGCACAACTGGTGAAGATCATATTTCCTTTCTGGGTAGACTACACTGTACTTCATTAACCCTGCACACACAGTCAGCAGGAGAACTTCAGTTATATAGTCACCTACTATACACTACAGTACACAGTTTTATTGATAACTATCAGACTTGGCACACTCCGTACCTCAGAGCCTAGGTTTCCTTTTACATTCCTGATGTCACACGTACCTCCAGTGTATGCTCACTTTGCATAAGAAACTGAAAGTTCCAGAGCTATCTACATGTATGTATGTATGTATGTATGTGTATGTATATGTGTATAAAGTTTTTATACACATTTTAGGTTGTTATTAGATCCTAGTCATGCAAATATACCCATATATTTCCATCTATGCATATAAGGCCTTTCTATGCCCACCCTAGGTCTGAATAATGACACAGAGACTCACGTTTATACTCTAGTTCTCAGCTAGCTCTTGTAACTCCTATTTATTCTATGTCTGCCACATGGCTCATCATCTCTCAGTCTCTAAAACTAATACAGGGTATGCTTCTTACTCCAAGTTAGTCTGGTGAATTCTCTCCCACTTCACTCTCTCCGAGAGTCGTTGTGTCCTCCTCCTCCTCCTCTCCTCCTCCTCCTCCTCTTCCTTCTCTCTCTCTCTCTCTCTCTCTCTCTCTCTCTCTCTCTCTCCCTCTCCCTCCCTCCCTCCCTCCCTCTCCCTCCCCCTCCCTCCCTCCCTCCCTCTCCCTCCCCCTCCCTCCCTCCCTCCCTCCCTCTCCCTCTCCCTCCCTCCCTCCCTCCCTCCCTCCCTCTCCCTCCCTCCCTCCCTCCCTCTCCCTCCCTCCCTCTCTCTCTCTCTCTCTCCCAGAAGTACCATCTTACTTTCCTGCCTTTGCTGTAGGCCATCAGCTTTTTATTAAAAACAATCAGAAGACTTGAGAGTAAGTATTGACAAAATATGATTGCAGGTGCTATTTAACAACTTCAACAACAATATCAAAGTCCAGTTCTCAACCTTCAGCTGGCACAGAAGTCAGCATTTGAATAATACAGAGGCCATCTTTACACTGTGCACAAAAAGATTATCCCTAGATCTAATAACTTTGTTTGACTGAAATCTTATTTAAATGTATGAATTATTTATATATTCTGGAGAAAAGAAAATGCATTGTGAGATAGGTACATCAAAAAAAAAGTATTTTCTCTACTTTTTTGAGTGGTGAAGGCTGTTTTGTCTTGTTTGAAAGGTTGTGGGGAGGGTCCACTCCAGCACACTGTGCTCCTAGACATGCACTGTATTATGGGTCCTTTGTCCTTCCCTTCCATGGTACTTTGATGAGAAGAAACTTTAAATTTTGTTAAAATATAATTTAAAACATCTTTGTGCTGACAAATCATTGTGTTCTCATGAATTTTTCTTCACTTCAACTTTGATTAGATAACTGCATAATTCCTTTTATGTCTTCTATATCTTTTATATTTAAAGTTCTAAGTTATGAATTAATTTCCCAGACCGTACGACTTCTCTTTTACAAATGCAAGCTATCTAGCTGCTTTTGTTTCCTCTCTAGCTGTCTGTAGGAAGCAGGGAATTGTTTTTGTTCGATTGGTTTTCATTTGGGCTTTGGCGTTGGTTTTGTTGTTGTCTGTTTGGTTTCTGCTTGTTTGTTTTTACGTTTTAGGCAGTCTATACTTGTCGGTAGGCTCAGTCCGGTTCATTTTGCCTTCCCATTACTGCAAAGTTTCCTCCAACAATCAACCTCTTCAAACCAGGGACAACTTGTTGGTAAAAGGCTAATTTCCCCAGCATCCTGCCAAATAGTTTCTCTCAGCTGCTATGTCATGCTCTGAGTAAGACATGCTATGTCATCAGAGTGAGGCATGCACCCAAGGAGGCCTAAGATGGTGAAATCTTTGAGACACATGAGAACCTTTAGATCAGATGACACAAAAACTATGTTTTAAGTAAAAGGCTAAGCAATTCTTTCTTACAAAGTACACAGAAAATCCAATGGCTCTTAAAAATAGATTTTGTCACTTATTACACAAGTACATCCAAGAACATGTCTTACTTACTAACATATATTTTTATTTTGCAATAAACCATTTTATAGAAATGAGATAAAAGTATGTTTAATTCAAAAAGTTTATAGTGAATTTACACTTTTCAGACAGTTGATGAATTGCAAGTTATTCATTTGCCTATATTTATCATCCAATGTAGTAGCCAATCTTCTTAGCTGTTTCAGAATTAAGAATACACAAATCTAAAAAATCACCTGTATCTGCTTTTTAAAGTTGTTAGTCCTATTGATCAGTGAATTCATCCATCTTAAGACAAGGACAACATGCCTGACAAAAGGGGTCAGCCTCAGGGCTGGAGAGATGGCTCAGTGGTAAGAGAGATTAAGAGTACTGACTGCCTTTCCTGATTTCAATTCCTAGCAACCACATGATGGCTCACAATGAACTGTAATGGGATATGGTGCCTGAAGATAGCTACATTGTACTCATATAAATAAAATAAATAATAAATCTTAAAGGGGGCCTGCCTTTCACTTTATAAAGCATGACTGCTAATTTAGGTCAAACTGCTATTTTAAATTAAATTTTACTATTTCAGGTTTTCTTATGCATATATATACATATATATATATGATCTATATCTATATCTATATCTATATCTATATCTATATCTATATATGGGGGTGAGTGCTGATGTACTGGCTCCATTAGCCTAAATAAAGCTTGGAAAATAATTGAATATGACTAGTTGTATCAATTTCATCAGTGCCTCTGAAAGATAACCAGTTTTAAATGGCTCTTCTTTTCTTTCTTTAATTGGATATTTTCTTTGTTTACATTTCAAAAATTTTCCCCTTTCCAGTTCTCCCCTTCAGAAACCCCCATCCCATCCCCTCTCCTTGTGTGTGTATGAGGGTGCTCCCCCACTCTCTCACCCACTCTCACTCTCATCTTCCCGTCCTGGCATTCCCCTACACTGGGGCATCAGACACCCTCGGGCCCAAGGGCCTCTCCTCTCACTGATGTCCAGCAAGGCCATCCTCTGCCACATATGCGGTCAGCACCACGTGTCCTTCCATGTGTATACTTTGGCTGGTGGTCCAGTCCCGGGGAGCTCCAGGGGTCTGGCCTGTTCATTCTCTTGCCCCCCCCATGGGGCTGCAAACCCCTCAGCTCCTTCAGTCCCTTCTCCAACTCCTCCACTGGGGACCCCAAGCTGAGTCCATTGGTTGACTGCAAGCATCCTCCTCTGTATTTGTCAGGATCTGGCAGAGCCTCTCAGGAGACAGCTATATCAGACTCCTGTCAGTACGTACTTCTTGGCATCCACAATAGCATCTGCATTTGGTGATTGTATATGGGATGGATCCCCAGGTGGGGCTCTTTCTGGATAACCTTTCCTTCAGTCTCTGCTCCACACTTTGTCACCATATTTCCTCCTGTGAGTATTTTGTTCATCCTTCTAAGAATCACTCAGGCATCCATATTTGGTCTTCCTTATTCTTAGGCTTCATATGGTCTGGGAATTGAATCTTGGGTATTCCAAACACCAGTCAGAATGGCTAAGATCAAAAACTCAGGTGACAGCAAATGCTGGCGAGGATACAGAGAAAGAGGAACACTTTTCCATTGCTGATGGAATTGCAAGCTGACACAACCACTCTGGAAGTCATTCTGGAGGTTCCTCAGAAAATTGGACATAGTACTACCTATAGGACCCAGCTATATCACTTCTGGGTGTATGCCCAGAAGATGCTCCAACACATAACAAGCACACATGTTCACTAAGTTCATAGCAGCCTTATTTGTAACAGCCAAAAGTGTGTATTGTTAAATGCCATTGAACAATATGCAGATGAATCCTGTAAATTTCAGCAGTGTTTTGTGCCAAGTGTTCTGTGAAAGGTGTACATTGCTCAGTGGTAAGAGAGAAATTGATAAGGTTAAATAATGGTATCTGAAGTGGCATATGTATTGGCCATAGTTCTTCAGAGAAAAAGAAGCAATAGAATGGAAATAGATGTCAGAAGCTATCTAGGAAAAGCTGAGGCATGCAAGTGAATCTTCTGGAGATGGCTCACAATTTGCATGACTGCAGTGGGTAAGCTCGAAGAGGCAAGGTCCAAAAAGACTTCATCCCAGGATTGTTTTTTGCTGCTGATATGCTTCTCCTGTCACAATTTCTTAGCCTAATGACCCCTGAGTATTACCCCACCCTATTGGGCAGATCAATATGAACATGTACTCTCATGTAGTCATGCTGTGCAGACAAATTGATTATTTCATAATTCCTGATAATGATTTTATAGAATTCCTAAATTGATACAAGTAATCTCAATGAAATAAAAGCTGCAAATAGAGCTCTGTAAACCTTCATGTATCATGGGCTAATTGCACTAGAAAAAGAAAGCAGACTTGGAACAAACTTATGATCAAGGAAAACATTCCTTCTAGGATAGGTGTGAGAGATAACTAAGGATCACAACCTAGGAATGGACAATTTATTGTAGGTGCAAGGACAGAGGATAAAACATTGACAAGTTTATCTATACGAAACTTCAAAATAATAAGACATTAGGCAGATGATTTATCTCTTGACAAAATTGTGCTAACTTTGAAAGGACAATACAAATACCATTTGTGTCCATTTTAAGGACCAGGCCTGATTTCAAAAAGGCTGTAATGCACCAGCTTAAGGCATAGATCATAAGCCCCAGAAACTAAGTTATAAGACAGCAGCTCTATGTACAGACCATAAAATCCAGAACAAGATAATAAAATCCTCTCCCAAATTATAGCCAGGGGATAACCACAAAAGTAGGGAAATATCTCAGAATGGGCCATCTATTCTGGGCAGTCCTATCTCATCACATGATTGAATGTTCATGACATAAGGATACTGACCAGGAGCCAACTGTGATACCCTAGCGCCCAACAATAAAATTTAGATTACCTAAATCTTGAAGAGAGTTCCCCCAGTTCCCTATAAGAAGGCACATGTGCATTTGTCTGGGGTCATCATAATTAAAAAATGGTTGACCCTGCATGTTGGTTGTTTCTACAGAATAAACGCTCTTTGTATTTGTATACCATCTGAGTCTGGGGTCTTCCTTCAATGATTATCAGACCCTTACAACTTGTGACATAAAAATTATTGCTTTAGGGCTGTCTTCTTTGCTCCTGTGACTGGGCAGACGGGTGTAGCCAGGTACTCAGAGAATATCCAAGTGTAAGATCATTTGGGACTCGGTCCACCCAGATCTAAAAATGGAGGTAGAAACAAGAAAGAAATCACAAAGAGAAACAACTCTGGACATAGAAAACCTAGGAAAGAAGACAGGCGTCATGGATGCAAGCATCAACAACAGAATACAAGAGAGAGAAGAGAGAATCTCAGATGCAGAAGATGCCATAGAAAGCATTCACACAGCAGTCAAAGAAAATGCAAAAAGTTCCTAACCCAAAACATCCAGGAAATCAAGGACAAAATGAGAAGACCAAACCTAAGGATTATAGGTATAGAAGAGAGTGAAGATTTCCAACTTAAAGGGCCAGTAAATGTCTTCAACAAAATTATAGAAAAAAACTTCCATAACCTAAAGAAAAAAATGCCCACAAACATACAAGAAGACAACAGAACTCCAAATAGATTTGAACAGAAAAGAAATTCCTCCTGTCACATAATAATTAAAATGCCACACTTTATACTCATCAAAGGAAAAATCCACCAAGAAGAACTCTCAATTCTGAACATCTATGCTCCAAATGCAAGGGCACCCTCATTTGTAAAAGAAACTTTACAAAAGTTTAAAGCACACATTGCACCTCACACAATAATCATGGGTGACTTCAACACCACACTCTCCTCAATGGACAGATCAGGGAAATCCAAACTAAACAGAGACACCATGAAATTAACAGAAGTTTTGGACCAAATGTATTTAATAGATATCAATAGAACATTTCATCCTAAATCAAAACAATATACCTTCTTCTCAGCACCTCATGGTATCTTCTCCAAAATGATCATATAATTGGTCACAAAACAGAACTCAACAGATATAAGAAGATCAAACTAATCCCATACCTACAATCAGATCACTATGGCATAAGGGTGGCCTTCAATAACAACAAAAACAACAGAAAGCTCACATACACATGGAAGCTGAACAATGCTCTACTCAATGATGCATTGGTCACAGAAGAAATAAGGAAAGAAATCAAAGACTTTTTAGAATTTAATGAAAATGAAGGCACAACATACCCAAATTTATGAGACACAATGAAAGCAGTGCTAAGAGGAAAATTCATAGCTCTGAGTGCCTCCCAAAAGAAGATGAAGAAAGCATACATTAGTAGCTTAACAGCACACCTGAAAGATTTAGAAGAGAAAGAAGCTAATAAACCCGAGAGTAGTAGAAGTCAGGAAATCATCAAACTCAGGCCTGAAATCAACCAAGTAGAAACAAAAAGAACTGTACAAAGAATCAACAAAACAAGGAGCTGGTTCTTTGAGAAAATCAACAAGATAGATAAACCCTTAGCAAGACTAACCAGAAGGCACAGAGACAGTATCCAAATCAGAAATCACAAAATCAGAAATGAAAAGTGAGAAATAACAACAGAGAACTATTAACTTTTTTTTTTTTTTTGGTTTTTCGAGACAGGGTTTCTCTGTGTAGCCCTGGCTGTCCTGGAACTCACTTTGTAGACCAGGCTGGCCTCGAACTCAGAAATCCTCCTGCCTCTGCTTCCCAAGTGCTGGGATTAAAGGCGTGCGCTACCACCGCCCGGCGAGAAATAACAACAGAAACTGAGGAAATTCAAAAAAATCATTAGATCCTACTACAAAAGCCTATATTCAACACAACTAGAAAATCTGAAAGAAATGGACAATTTCCTAGACAGTTACCAAATACCAAAGTTAAATCAGGATCAGCTAGACCATATAAACAGTCCAATAACCCCTAAAGAAACTGAAGTATTCACTGAAAACCTCCTAACCAAAAAAAGCACAGGTCCAGATGGTTTTAGTGCAGAATTCTATCAGACCTTCAAAGAAGACCTAACACTAGTACTCTTCAAACTATTTCACAAAATAGAAACAGAACAAACACTACCCAATCGTCCTATGAAGCCACAATTACTCTGACAACAAAATCACACAAAGATCGAACAAAGAAAGAGAACTTCAGAACAATTCCCCTTATGAATATTAATGAAAAAATACTCAATAAAATTCTTGCCAACTGAAACCAAGAACACATCAAAATGATCATTCACCATGATCAAGTAGGCTTCATCCCAGGGATGCAGGAATGGTTCAATATATGGAAATCCATCACTACTTAACAAACACAAAGAAAAAAAAACACATGGTCATTTCATGAGATGCTGAAAAAGCATTTGACAAAATTCAGCATCCTTTCATGCTAAAACTCTTGGAAATAGCAAGAATTCAATGCCCATACCAAACATAGTAAAAGCAATATACAGAAAATAAGTAGCCAACATCAATCTAAATGGAGAGAAACTTGAAGCAATCCCATTAAATCAGGGACTAGACAAGGCTGCCCTCTCTCTCCATATCTTTTCAATATAGTACTTGAAGTTCTAGCTAGAGCAATTAGACAACAATAGGAGGTGAAAGGGATACAAATGGGAAAGGAAGAAGTCAAATGACCACTATTTGCAGATGATAAGATAGTATACTTAAGTGAACCAAAGAACTCCACCAGAGAACTCCTAAATCTGATAAACAACTTTAGCAAAATGGTTGGATATAAAATTAACTCAAACAAATTAGTAGCCTTCATATACTCAAACGGTAAACAGGTTGAGAAAGAAATGAGGGAAACGACACCCTTTACAATAGTCACAAACAATATAAAGTATCTTGGTGTGACTCTAACCAAACAAGTGAAAGATTTGTATGACAAGAACTTCAAGTCTCTGAAGAAAGAAATTGAAGAAGACCTCAGAAGATGGAAAGATCTCTAATGCTCATGGATTGGCAGGATTAATATAGTAAAAATGGCCATCTTGCAAAAAGAAATATACAGATTCAATGCAATCCTCATCAAAATCCCAACTCAATTCTTCATAGAGTTAGAAAGAGCAATTCTCAAATTCATCTAGAATAACAAAAAACCCAGGATAGCTAAAACTATCCTCAACAATAAAAGAACTTCTGGGGCAATCAGTATCCCGGGCCTCAAGCAGTACTACAGACCAATAGTGTTAAAAACTGCTTGGTTTTGGTACAATGACAGGCAGATAGATCAAGGGAATAGAATTGAAGACCCAGAAATGAACCCACACACCTGTGGTCACTTGATCTTTGAGAAAGGAGATAAAACCATCCAGTGGAAAAAAGATAGCCTTTTCAACAATTGGTGCTAGAACTGGTGGCTGGCATGCAGAAAATGCAGATCGATTCTTTCTTATCTCCTTGTACTAAGGTCAAATCCAAGTGGATCAAGGACCTCCACATAAAGCCAGACACACTGAAACTAATAGAAAAGAATCTGGGGAAGAGCCTTGAGAACATAGGCACAGGGGAAAATTTTCCTCAACAGAACACCAATAGCTTATGCTCTAAGATCAAGAATTGCAAGCTGGTACAACCACTCTGGAAAGCAGTCTGGTGGTTCCTCAGAAAACTGGGCATGACACTCCCGGAGGATCTGGCTATACCACTCCTGGGCATATACCCAGAGGCTTTACCTGCATGCAATAAGGACACATGCTCCACTATGTTCATAGCAGCCTTATTTATAATAGCCAGAAGCTGGAAAGGACCCAGCTGTCCCTCAACAGAGGAATGGATTCAGAAGATGTGGCATATCTACACAATGGAATGCTACTCTGCAATTAAAAACAATGAATTCACGAAATTCCTAGACAAATGGTCAGAACTTGAAAATATCATCCTTAGTGAGGTAATCCAATCACAAAAGAACACACATGGTTTGCAGTCACTGATAAGGGGATATTGACCCAGAATCTCAGAATACCCTAGACACAATTCGCATATCAATAGATTTCCAAGAAGATGGAAGGAGAGACCCCTGGTCCTGGAAAGACTGGATGTAGGGGAATGCCAGGACAGAGAAGTGAGAGGGGGTTGAATGGGGAAAAGAGGGAGGGAAGGGGGCTTATGGGACTTTCGGGGAGGGAGAAAAGGGGAAAGAGGAAATGATTTTGAATGTAAATAAAAAAAACTTAGAAAATAAAATAAAATTAAAAAAAAAGAATTGATAAATTGGACCTCATAAAATTACAAAGTTTTTGTAAGGCAAAGGACACTGTCAATAGGACAAAATGGCAACCAACAAACTGGGAAAACATCTTTACCAACCCTACATCTGACAGAGGGCTAATATCCAATATATATAAAGAACTCAAGAAGTTACACTCTAGAGAGCCAAATAGCCATTGGGGTACAGAGCTAAACAAAGAATTTTCACCTGATGAATATTGAATGGCTGAGAAACACCTAAAGAAATGTTCAACATCCTTAGTCATCAGGGAAATGCTAATCAGAACAACCCTGAGATTTTACCTCACACCAGTCAGAATGGCTAAGATCAAAAACTCAGGAGACAGCAGGTGTTGGTGACGATGTGGAGAAAGAGGACACTCCTCCACTGCTGATGGGATTGCAAGCTGGTGCAACTACTCTGGAAATCAGTCTGGCAGTTCCTCAGAAAACTGGGCATGATACTACTGGAGGACCCTATTATACCACTCCTGGGCATATACCCAGAGAATTCCCCAGCATGTAATAAGGCCACATGCTCCACTATGTTCATAGCAGCCCTATTTATAATAGCCAGAAAGAACCCATATATCCCTCAATGGAGGAATGGATACAGAAAATGTGGTATATTTACACAATGGAATACTACTCAGCTATTAAAAACAATGAATTCATGAAATTCTTAGGTAAATGGGTGGAGCTGGAAAATATCATCCTAAGTGAGGTAACCCAACCACAAAAGAACAGACATGATATCAGTGATAATTAGATATTAGCTCAGAAGCTCAGAATACCCAAGACACAATTCACACATCAATTCATGCCCAAGAAGAAGGCAAACAAAGTATGGATACTCTGGTCCTTCTTAGAAGGGAGAACAAAATGAAGGAGATACAGAGATAAAGTGTGGAGCAGAGACTGAAGGAAAGACCATCCAGAGACTACCCCATCAAGTGATTCATCCCATATACTGTTACAAAACCCAGACACTATTATAGATACCCACAAGTATTTGCTGATCAGACCTGGATATAGCTGTCACCTGGGAGACGCTGCTAGTGCATAGCAAATACATAGGGGGACACTCTCAACCAGCCATTGAACTGAGCACAGGGTCTCCAATGGGGGAGCTGGAGGAAGGACCCAAGGAGCTGAAGGGGTTGTAGCGCTATAGGAGGAACAATGATATGAGCCCCCCAGTATTCCCAGAGCTCCCACGGACAAAACCATAGTACACATGGACCCGTGGCTCCAAATGCATAGGCAGCAGAGGATGGCCTTTTTAGACATCACAGGGAGGAGAGGCCCCTGGTCCTGGAAAGGCTAGATGCAGCAGTGTAGAGGAATATGAGGACAGGGAAGTGGGAGGGGGTTGATTGGGGAAGGGGAGATGACTTACGGGATTTTCAGCGGAGGGTGGGGACCAGGAAAGGGAAATTATTTGAAGTGTAAATAAAGAATATATCTAATAAAAATAATAAAAAATTATTGCTTTTGTAACAGATAATGAACTAGTCTGATACTAGTCTTTTTATTGTATATTTTCTTTATTTACATTTCAAATGTTAACCCCTTTCCCAGTTTCCCTGCTGGATATCCCTGTTTTATTCCCCTCCCCCTTCATCTATGAGGGGGTTCCCCCACCCACCCATCCACGCACTCCTGCCTCCCTCTGCCCCAGCATTCCCCTACACTGAGGCATCAAGCTTTCACAGGACTAATGGCCTCTCCTCCCAATGATGTCTGACAAGGCTACATATGTAGCTGGAGCCATGAGTCCCTCCATGTGTACTCCTGGGTTGGTTGTTTAGTTCCTGGGAGCTCTGGTTGGTTGATATTTTTGTTCTTCATATGGGGTTGCAAACCCCTTCAGCTCCTTCAGTCCTTTCTCTAACTCCTTCATTGTGAACCCTGTGCTCAGTGCAATGGTTGCCTATGAGCATCTGCCTCTGTATTTGTCAGGTTCTGGCAGAGCCTCTCAGGAAACAGATAAATCAGGTTCCTGTCAGCAAGCACTTCTTGGCATCCACAATAGTGTCTAGGTTTGGTGACTGCATATGGGATGGATCCCCAGGTGGGGCAGGATGGCCTTTCCTTCAGTCTCTGCATGACCTTTACACTTTCTCTTAGTATTTCCTCCAGTATTTTGTTCCCCCTTCTAAGAAGGACCAAAGCATTCACACTTTGGTCTTTCTTCTTCTTGAGCTTCATGTGGTCTGTGAATTGTATCTTGGGTATTCTGAGCTTTTGGGCTAATATCTACCTATCCATGAGTACATACCATGTGTGTTCTTTTGTGACTGGGTTACCTCACTCAGGATGATATTTTCTAGTTCTGTCAATTTGTCTAAGAATTTCATGAAGTCATTGTTTTTAATAGCTGAGTAGTGCTCCATTGTGTAAATGTACCACATTTTCTGTATCCACTCCTCCGTTGAGGGACATCTGGGTTCTTTCCAGCTTCTGGCTATTATAAATAAGGCTGCTATGAACATAGTGGAGCATGTGTCCTTATTGCATGCAGGGAAAGCCTCTGGATATATGCCCAGGAGTGGTATAGCTGGATCATCCTGGAGTGTCATGCCCAGTTTTCTGAGGAAACGCCAGGCTGACTTCCAGAGTGGTTGTATCTGCTTGCAATTCCACCAGCAGTGGAGGAGTGTTCCTCTTTCTCCACATCCTCACCAACAACTGCTGTCTCCTGTGTTTTTGATCTTAGCCATTCTGACTGGTGTGAGGTGGAATCTGGAAAGAAATACAAACAATTCTGTTGTAATTCCTTACATCTTATCAATCTATGGAGTAAACTATTGTTTTTAAATTTCTATAAACGTATTGGAATATGAAAGTATTTTAAAAATCTTGTAATCAATTTTTCTGCTGTAACTGTTGTACCTGATAGTTGCAGGAGGCAATGTTTTTAGAGAATGTATATTTACTGAAAACATAAATGAAGGCTTGATGGGGCTTTTCTATTTCTAGTTCACCTAGAATTTGTGTTTTTTTTTCCTCTGTGCATGCTTTTCTGTGTTGGCTTGAGCTTTTATTTTTCCTGCTTCATCCAGAATGTGTATTTTCTGAGTGCATGACTCATCTTTTTCCTTTCTCCCTGCTTTTCTTTTCCTTTCCTTTCTTTTTTCTTTTCTTTTCTTTTCTCTTCTCTTCTCTCTGGTTCACAAAGAGTTAAGGAACTCTGAGCCTCTTGTTCCAGTCAGGAGACCATGAAGCAGAGAAAATAAGAACCCAGTAAAGAAGTCTTTTTTTTTCTTAATCCCCCCACTGCTAACAGAAGGAGCTAGTTACCAGTAGCCAGAGGCTTTTGATCTTAGAATAGGAGAGAGTTAAAGGAAGAGAAAATTAACAAATAGTAAGCAGCTTTAGGCCCAGCAATTGCAACTGCCAATGCATTGGTACCTTCCAAGGGAAGCCTTGTGATGCCAGGATTGTTACAGACAGACAGACAGACAGACAGACAGACAGAGACAGAAGATGAATAGACAGATGATAGATTTTCTTAAGTCCTCTTATGTTGAAATAGTAACAACAGTTGCCTCACACCTGAGAGGCTCAGAATTCAGTAGTCCTTCAATCCTAGAGACTGGGTTCCTCAGTAGTCTGATCAGTTCATAGTGGCCATTTCTTGCTGGAGAGGCCAATAACCCCATAAATGTTCAGGACAAGGTTTGGACCTGAAGAAGCCCTGATCAGGATCCCAAAACACAGATAGTTTTGATGTGAGAACAATTATATTTTGTTCCTGATTGTGTTGTTATCAAGTCTAGGTAAAGCTGACAAAAATTCTATTCACTAGAGATGCCACATACCCAATAGCAACTACAGCATAATCAGAATGGAAGAAGTTGCCATAAAGAAGACCAAGTTATTTTTTTTTCTTTATAATCCAAAATGTAACAAGTGATGCTGTATTTTCACCATTCTCAGTCTGTATGTGATAGAAAATATAATTTCATGAGACTTGTTAGAAATTTGGTGATAAACTTCTGTAGGTGCATAGGACCAAAGCCCTTGCCTCTGTTACAGATATCTTCTACTAGTACAGTCATTTAATCATCTACAGAACCTCCCACTTTCACGTTTCTAATATTAACCCTTGTCCTTCAGCATTAAAAATGCTTGTTTTATTCCTTAAAATAAACATACCACAAGATGCTGAAAAACTCCCAACTAATTAGAGAAATTACAAACAATACTCTGTTCACTTCTCTTTAAAACAGGGTCAAATCATTTTCTTATTTTGTAGGAACATATTGTTAAAAGCGTTTCCCTCTCAAAAACAGTCATACACAGCAAGCAATATCTTTTTTATATGATTATGAGAAAGAATATTCTCAGATTTAACACTGGAATAATACTAGAATGAATGCCACTGGTCTTTTCAATGCCAGCACCGCCATTATGTTTACTGCTACCACCCTATTAAAAGATGTCCTGTCTTTTCTGGTATAAAAATAAAGTTTATTTTCTCACCATAAAACTAGGAGCAAACCAAATAATTCACACTAGGAAACAGAGCTGTGGAAGAACCGTTAGTTCTGAAATCCACTAATGAACCAGGGATGACAAGAAACGTCTTTGAACCAAATGTCAGAAAATGATAATCTGTCAAAAGAGGAATGTATAGTCAAAAGCTGTTAACTACTGAAGAGTTGACCCAGTGGTTAAAAACACTGACAACTCTTCCAGAGGTCCTGAGTTCAAATCCCAGCAACCACATGTGGCTCACCATTCATAACGAGATCTGACGACCTCTTCTGGTGTGTCTGATAACAGCTACAGTGTACTTACATATAATAAATAAACAAATCTTTTTAAAAAAGAGCTGCTAACGAAGATAGGGAATGGGAACAATATTAGCAATTTTAAAGAATTGTTGCAGGAAATTTTAAAAAATGAACCTGCAAATTCTCCACATCAACTCTGGACTTGGGACTCCCGACAATTCTCCTGCCCCACCAGCCATGGTACTGCTCTGGTAACTGGAGGTTAAAACACTATTATCTATCTAACAAGATCCTCTCAATTCCATGTAAATCCCACACACCCGAGGGAGCCAGCTCTCCTCCATTGGAGGACCCACATTCCAGTAACCAAGAAAATCAAAACTCGTAATGCTTACTTAGTTAGTCAATTATATTTATGTATATTAAACTCACAATTACAAGATTCCAATTTACAATGATAAAAGTCTAAGCCCAGGCATGGAGAAATGGCTCAGTGGTTAAGAGCACCGACTGTTCTTCCAGAGGTCCTGAGTTCAATTCCCAGCACCCACATGGTGGCTCACAACCATCTCTAATGAGTTCTGACACTCTCCTCTGGTGTGTCTGAAAACAGCTACAGTGTACTCACATACATTAAATAAATAAATATTAAAAAAAAGTCTTATCCCAATATTTCTAACCTTAAGAAACACACAGAAAAATGTCTCAACTCCTGCCGTGACCTCTGTAGGCCCCTCAGATAACTTACGGTTTCTCCAAAGTATGATGAAAATGTTACATAAAGTTAGGCAAAGAAGGAGAATTAAGAGAAATTAGCACTCATCAAAGCTAGAGGGGGTATAGAAAGTGTGGAAATACCTGAGGAATAATATCATCTCCCAAAGCATCAACTATGTACACCCATCCTCTAAGCACAAGAGAATTGTAGCACAAGTTAAACAGGCAACTCTTGGTACAGAAAAGAAGAAAGATATCAAAGGGAACTTCAGAACTCTTCTTCCCATCTGCTATTGACCTTTCCCCAGTATAGGCACCCACTGCACAAAGCAGACAAGTTGAACCTCAACTCAGGCAAGAAACCATGTGACTTATCTGTGAAATGTAGCAGATGTTCAAAAATATGCCAAGCCTGTGACCCCAAGCTCTATTGAAGGGAAGGTTAGTTGGTAATAGATACCATGATGAACAGTTTTATTGGTTCAGTTACTGATTAGATATACTGATCTACTTCTAACCAATAACTTGACATATATATATGTATATATATGTGTGTGTGTGTGTGTATACACACATATATATATACACACACACACATATATATATATATAAAATATATATATTTTCCTTTGGTAAGTATTGTTCTCTATTCGAAAACCACCACTACCTCTGCTCATGGATTTCTGTCATTGTCTTTACTGTGTTTTATTTCTTGTTGCCTTAAAAGATAAATACTCTCTGTTTAGTACTTCTCATACACATCATCTCACTTTCATCTTTTATTATTTTGTGTTTGACCTTCACGTTGTAATCCTCTTGCCTCGACTTCCTTGAGTGCTAGTATATAGGTGCACACCAACACACCCAGATCAAAAATCAGTATTTAATTTGTTTCTTAGAATAACTGAGCTTGAGATTACAAAAATGCATCAACTATGAGAGAATACTTTGTGGGGGGAGGCATTAAGAGATTTAGTCTATAAATAGTACAAAGACATTACAAGTTCACTAGAAGATCTATACCCTAAAATTACAGATTTCGCTTTCCATAATTGGGTCTTAACTCACTTGGACACTGTTTTACAGGGAGCTTACAATTAAAATGCCTTTTCAAGATACCTACCAACACCCTTGTCTATTGGCCAAGCAAGATTTGAGGAACTGGGGCCCTCAAAGTTCATAGTAACACAATCCCTAACGATATAAATAAATCTTCATAGATCTTTAAACTCATTGGATTTCTAACCCACTTGGTGCAAGTACCAATAATCAAAATAATAGCTTTTGATTTTCTATTTGCTTGTCAAAGTAGTATTTGTGTCACATGTAGTGCTTTATTTCTACCTTGTTAAACTCTACCCTTCAAGGCAGGTAAAACTCACTAAAGTAGACTGAAAGGGACTCTGATGTGATTCTCCGGTCTGAACTTTGTTATTCTGCTGATTTTACAAGTGGTAAGCTTACTAAGGGTGTATTCTTATGATGTGAAATCTCCCTGTATAGACACTACATGTATCTTGAGTAAAATAAATAGATAAATAGCTAAAATTGTCATCTAATGGAGGAGGAAAGGGAAAGCCCCTACTCTGACTTGGCGCTACTGTTCACCTTGAGATTATAGGAACAATGACATGCAGAGACTAACCAGAAGGAAAGGTGTTTCAGAGTAACTAAAGAGACATGACATCATGTATGTAAGAACTAAGCACACTCACTTCCACGTGCTTATGATTATAGGATAAATCTTCATGAGTTGCAAAAAATTCATGGTGTCATCTAATTCACGTTAACTGTATTAACTGTCTCCATATGACATTAATCAAAGCAAAAGCAATGACTCTTCTGATAGGGTAAGATATCTTACCCTAGTTACTCCTCAGATCCATCTGTGAATATTAAACTCTATTTTTTAAACTATGATTCAAAGAATTCTTTAGATTTTCTTCCTCTTTTCCCATGTGATCGTATATTAATAAAACTGGCTACTGACAGTGCCTTGATGTGTTTTAGTAAAAGGCTTTCTATACAGAGCCCAGAGTACAGAACTACAGAAGCATCAAACAGTTACAAAATATATCTAATTGGATTATAAATTAATATGCATACTTACAAGGAAATCAAATAATCATCCTGACCCTGAAAAGCTCACAGCAGCAAATTGTTGCTCTTTTCGCAGAGCATCAAGAGGCTCTATTGTTTGATAATCGTACTTTTTCTCTAAAAAGCTCTAGGCTTAGAAACACTTTGAAAGATGGTGATTTAAGTCATCTGAATAATAATTAATAGTACAGAGTTCTTTTCCTAGGAAAATGTAAAAGAACATTCCATATTGACATTGTGTAGTGAGGTTTGGTGTGGACTAGCAGTGGAGAAAATAACCTTAGGTTGAGGATAATTGCTGGATTTGTTGCAATGCCATGCAAAGTAATATGCTCACTTTTAGCCTTCAGTTTCCTCATATATAAGATAGAATGGTTAGTTAGATCTGACGTGCTTAACTGAATACCTTACAGAAAGATTAAAAATTAACAATAACCAAAGGTACAATAGTATTAGCATAACAATCACTTTCTGATTGGATTTAAAGCTTCCTCCATAAAAGAAAATACATACCTGTACTGTAAATCTGACCAACATCATGGCTCCAGAATGAGTCTACCACTATCAACCAATTAAACAGATATGGCCTCAGAGGATTCTCTAATTTTGTACCTGTAAACACAAAGAATAATGAAGCTCTCAGAACTCATCAGAGAATTCACTTTGGATAGTGAATGGTTGTTAACCCAGATATTTGCAGCTGATCGAAGTGTAAAAGATAAGAAGTGTCAGTGGATTACCTGTCATGAAAGTGACATCTGTAGCAATCTCAGCTCAATGGCCAATGACAAGTCCAGAATAGGGGAAAATAATCATAAGAGCAATACACAGGGAGGACTGGGAGTAAAACTGAAAGGATCCTGGATCTGACAGGATCACCACATTCATGAGCTCCAAGCAGGTTTAATCTGCTCAAGACCTACGCGGAATCAAGCTAGTCAATACTCTAGCATGCAGAGAGCTAGCTCTCTAATTGAGGAGTTATTGACAATTGATGATTTATGATAAGGAAAAGGTCAGCATTTTTAAGGGTATGGCCATAAGTTGGTCCAACTTCCTCCAGTGGATGTCCTGAAACTCTTAAATATTTGACCAAAATAAATTGGACTCAGTGAAGTAATAAATGAGAGAAAAAGAGAACATGAAATTAGTAGGTATGGGTCAGGAAGGGGTTAAGGGAAAGGTAAGCAAAATACATAGCATGAAATTCTCAAAAAAATGAATTAAAATATTATTCTTAATTAAATAATAAATGTGTAAATTACTGTGATATCACAAAACATCATCACAAAACCAAAGAATCACAGGGCTACATGTGCTTTCCTTCTGCACGTTGATTCTTTGTCATTCTCTGCTCTACTCATCCTGATTTCCCCATTCCAAAAAACAAAAATACTATAGCCTTTCAGGGCAAGAATCAGTGTTGCCATCTGAAAATAACATCTATCCTGAGTTACTAGATTTCAACTAGCAGTAGAAAATGAGTTTGAGGAATGCAGGGGTTCAGAATAGCAAACCAACTTTCATGAATATCAACACCACAAAACAACTTCTCCCAAAGTTAAGGGTAGCTATATGAGTCAAAACATTTCATTTGAAAATTTAATTTTGCATGTGACTAATCTATCATCTGGTCTGATTGCCTGTGGTATATTTTTATAATTATGATTTGAGTGAAGAATAACGATAATTCAGATAATCTTATTGGCTAAAGCACAAGGCATTAACTCAGTTTATAATAGCAATAATGACCTCAGCCCAGGACATTTCCAGGCAATTAATGACTGGCTGTAGTTAATGACCCACGTTTTAGCCAAGGACCATCAACTCCTTCTAGCTGGTTATTAATCCTCAGAAAATGCCCTGTGCTCAAAGCACAATGTGATCTATTCATTGTTTGACAGTAACCGAACTTTATTATTCAAATAAGTTTGTTGTTTACTCTTGTTTTCTAGTTCTTTTCATCATGGGATAAAATGGTGTTCAAAATCAAATTAATTTATTCATGGAGTATAAGAAATACTGAACATCATTTAGGTATCATGCATCAAATAATGCTTTAATGATGACAATCAGGTATGGACCCAAAGTATGGTACCCAATTTCCCACCCTACTTTAGGACTGCTTCAAAATCAGCTCTTGTCAATAGAACCTGTGATAACAGTTCATGTTTTTATGTTCTTAGTTCATCTCTCTCAGAAAACCAGATTTGTTCTGCAATGTACAATTCACAGCTGTGTTTTTTTTTTATGATGTCTTATTTTATTTTTTTTTAATTTACATTCCAAATCATTTCCCCTTTCCCGTTTCCTCCCTCCCCGAAAGACCCATAAGCCCCCTTCCCTCCCTCTTTTCTCCATTCAACCCCCTCTCGTTTCTCTTTCCTGGCGTTCCCCTACATCCAGTCTTTCCAGGACCAGGGGTCTCTCCTTCCATCTTCTTAGAAATCTATTGATAAGCGAATTGTGTCTAGGGTATTCCGAGATTCTGGGTTAATCTCCCCTTATCAATGACTGCATACCATGTGTGTTCTTTTGTGATTGGGTTACCTCACTAAGGATGATATTTTCAAGTTCTGACCATTTGCCTAGGAACTTCGTGAATTCATTGTTTTTAATTGCAGAGTAGTATTCCATTGTGTAGATATACCACATCTTCTGAATCCATTCCTCCATTGAGGGACATCTGGGTTCTTTCCAGCTTCTGGCTATTATAAATAAGGCTGCTATGAACATAGCGGAGCATGTGTCCTTATTGCATGCAGGTAAAGCCTCTGGGTATATGCCCAGGAGTGGTATAGCCGGATCCTCCGGGAGTGTCATGCCCAGTTTTCTGAGGAAACGCCAGACTGCTTTCCAGAGTGGTTGTACCAGCTTGCAATTCCACCAGCAGTGGAGGAGTGTTCCTCTTTCTCAACATCCTCCCCAACAACTGCTGTCTCCTGTGTCTTTGATCTTAGCCATCCTGACTGGTGTGAGATGGAATCACAGGGTTGTTTTGATTTGCATTTCCCTAATGACTAAGGATGATGAACATCTCTTTAGGTGCTTCTCAGCCATTAGATATTCTTCAGGTGAGAACTCTTTCTTTAGCTCTGTACCCCATTTTTAATAGGGTTACTTGCCTCTCTTGAGTTTAACTTCTTGAGTTCTTTGTATATATTGGATATTAGCCCTCTGTCGGATGTAAGGTTGGTAAAGATCATTTCCCAGTTAGTTGGTTGCCTCTTTGTCTTTTTGACAGTGTCTTTTGCCTTGCAAAAACTTTGTAATTTAATGAGGTCCCATTTGTCTATTCTTGATCTTAGAGCATAAGCTATTGGAGTTCTATTCAGGAAATTCTCCCCTGTGCCCATATGTTCAAGGTTCTTCCCTAGTTTCCCTTCTATTAGTTTCAGTGTGTCTGGTTTTATGTGGAGATCCTTGATCCACTTGGAATTGAGCTTAGTGCAAGGAGATAAGAATGGGTCAATTTGCATTCTTCTGCATGTTGACCTCCAGCTGAGCCAGCACCACTTGTTGAAAAGGCTATCTTTTTTCCACTGGATGGTTTTAGCTCCTTTGTCAAAGATCAAGTGACCATAGGAGTGTGGATTCATTTCTGGGTCTTCAATTCTGTTCCATTGATCTACATGACTGTCACTGTTCCAATACCATGCGGTTTTTAACACTATTGCTCTGTAGTACAGCTTGAGGTCCGGGATACTGATTCCCCCAGAGGTTTTTTTACTCTTGAGAATAGTTTTAGCTATTCTGGGTTTTCTGTCATTCCAGATGAATTTTTGAATTGCTCTTTCTAACTCTATGAAGAATTGAGTTGGGAATTTGATGGGGATTGCATTGAATCTGTGTATTACTTTTGGTAAGATGCTCATTTTTACTATATTAATCCTGCCAATCCATGAGCATGGCAGATTTTTCCATCTTCTGAGGTCTTCTTCAATTTCTTTCTTCAGAGACCTGAAGTTCTTGTCATACAGATCTTTCACTTGTTTGGTTAGAGTCACGCCAAGATACTCTATATGGTTTGTGGCTATCGTGAAGGGTATCATTTCTCTTACTTCTTTCTCAGCCTGCTTATCCTTTGAGTATAGGAAGGCTACTGACTTGCTTGAGTTGATTTTATATCCGGCCACTTTGCTGAAGTCGTTTATCAGCTGTAGGAGTTCTCTGGTGGAGTTCTTTGGGTCGCTTAAGTATACTATCATATCATCTGCAAATAGTGATAGTTCACTTCTTCCTTTCCAATTTGTATCCCTTTGACCTCTTTTTGTTGTCTAATTGCTCTAGCTAGAACTTCAAGTACTATTTTGAAAAGATATGGAGAGAGAGGGAAGCCTTGTCTAGTCCCTGATTTTAGTGGGATTGCTTCAAGTTTCTCTCCATTTAGTTTGACGTTGGCTACCGGTTTGCTGTAAATTGCTTTTACTATGTTTAGATATGGGCCTTGAATTCCTGATCTTTCCAAGACCTTTAGCATGAAAGGATGCTGAATTTTGTCAAATGCTTTCTCAGCATCTAATGAGATGACCATGTGGTTTTTTTCTTTGAGATTGTTTATGTAGTGGATTACATTGATGGATTTCCTTATATTGAACCATCCCTGCATCCCTGGGATGAAGCCTACTTGATCGTAGTGAATGATCGTTTTGATGTGTTCTTGGATTCGGTTGGCAAGAATTTTATTGAGTATTTTTGCATCGATATTCATAAGAGAGATTGGCCTGAGATTCTCTTTCTTTGTCGGATCTTTGTGTGCTTTTGGTATTAGTGTAATTGTGGCTTCATAGAATGAGTTGGGTAGTGTTCCTTCTGTTTCTATTTTGTGGAACAGTTTGAAGAGTATTGGTGTTAGGTCTTCTTTGAAGGTCTGATAGAATTCTGCACTAAAACCATCTGGACCTGTGCTTTTTTTGGTTGGAAGACTTCCAATGACAACTTCTATTTCTTCAGGGCTTATAGGACGGTTTAGATGGTCTATTTGATCCTGATTTAATTTTGGTATTTGGTATCTGTCAAGGAAATTGTCCATTTCCTCAAGATTTTCTAGTTGTGTTGAATACAGGTTTTTGTGGTAGGATCTGATGATTTTTTGAATTTCCTCAGTTTTTGTTGTTATCTCTCCCTTTTTGTTTCTGATTTTATTAATTTGGATACTATCTCTGTGCCCTCTGGTTAGTCTGGCTAAGGGCTTATCTATCTTGTTGATTTTCTCAAAGAACCAACTCCTCGTTTTGTTGATTCTTTGTATGGTTTTATTTGTTTCTACTTGATTGATTTCAGCCCTGAGTTTGATGATTTCCTGCCTTCTACTCCTCTTTGGTGTATTTGCTTCTTTTTGTTCCAGGGCTTTCAGGTGTGCCATTAAGCTGTTAGTGTATGCTGTCTCCCGTTTCTTTTTGGCGGCACTCAGGGCTATGAATTTTCCTCTTAGCACTGCTTTCATTGTGTCCCATAAATTAGGGTATGTTGTGCCTTCATTTTCATTAACTTTCAAAAAGTCTTTGATTTCTTTCTTTATTTCCACCTTGACCAAGTTATCATTGAGTAGAGCATTGTTCAGCCTCCATGTGTACGTGGGTTTTCTTTTGTTTTTGTTGCCATTGAAGACCACCCTTATTCCATAGTGATCTGATAGGAGGCATGGGATTATTTCTATCTTCTTGTATCTGTTGAGGTCTGATTTGTGACCAATTATATGGTCAATTTTGGAGAAGGTACCATGAGGAGCTAAGAAGAAGGTGTATTCTTTAGCTCTAGGATGAAATGTTCTATATATATCAGTTAGTTCCATTTGGTCCAAGGCTTCAATTAGATTCACTGTGTCCCTGTTTAGTTTCTGCTTTCCTGAACGATCCATTTCAGAGAGCGGGGTGTTGAAGTCACCCACTATTATTGTGTGCGGTGCGATGTGTGCTTTGAGCTTTAGTAAAGTTTCTTTTACAAATGAGGGTAACCTTGCATTTGGAGCATAGATATTCAGAATTGAGAGTTCTTGATGGTGGATTTTTCCCTTGATCAGTATGTAGTGTCCTTTTGTGTCTTTTTTGATGACTTTAGGTTGAAAATCAATTTTATCTGATATTAGGATGGCTACTCCACCTCGTTTCTTGGGGCCATTTGCTTGTAAAATTGTTTTCCAGCCTTTTACTCTGAGGTAGTGTTTGTCTTTGACACTGAGGTGCGTTTCCTGCATGCAGCAAAATGCTGGGTCCTGTTTACGTATCCAGTCTGCTAGTCTATGTCTTTTTATTGGGGAATTGAGACCATTGATATTAAGAGAGATTAAGGCATAGTGATTATTGCCATCTGCCATTCTTGACACTATCTTTATGTCTGAGTGGTTATCTACTTTTGGGTTTGATTCAAGTAGGTTATTATCTCAATTTTTCCAGGGTGTTGTTTCTCTCCCTGTATTGGAGGTTTCCACCTATTATCCGTTGCAGGGCTGGATTTGTGGAAAGATATTGTGAAAATTTGGTTTTATCATGGACTATCTTGGTCTCTCCATCTATGGTGATTGAGAGTTTTGCTGGGTATAGTAGTCTAGGCTGGCATTTGTGCTGTCTTAGTGTCTGCATGAGATCTGCCCAGGATCTTCTGGCTTTCATAGTCTCTGGTGAGAAGTCTGATGTGATTCGGATAGGTCTTCCTTTGTATGTTACTTGGCCCTTTTCTCTTACTGCTTTTAGTATTCTTTCTTTGTTTAGAACATTTGGTGTTTTGATTATTATGTGACGGGAGGTATTTCTGTTCTGGTCCAGTCTGTTTGGAGTTCTGTAGGCTTCTTGTACGTTCATCGGCATCTCTCTCTTTAGGTTAGGGAAGTTTTCCTCCATAATTTTGTTGAAGATGTTTACTGGCCCTTTAAGTTGCAAATCTTCACTCTCATCTATACCTATAATCCTTAGGTTTGGTCTTCTCATTGTGTCCTGGATATCCTGGATGTTTTGGGTTACACGTTTTTTGCATTTTGCATTTTCTTTGACTGTTGAGTCGATGCTTTCTATGGAATCTTCAGCACCTGAGATTCTTTCTTCCATCTCTTGTATTCTATTGTTGATGTTTGCATCTATGACTCCTGATTTCTTCCCAAAGTTTTCTATCTCCAAAGTTGTCTCCCTTTGTGATTTCTTAGTTGTTTCTACTTCCTTTTTTAGTTCCTGGATGGATTTGCTGAGATCCTTCACTTGTTTGTTTGTATTTTCCTGTATTTCTTTAAGGTATTTTTGCATTACCTCTTTCAGGATTTCTGCCTGTTGACCCACGTTCTCCTGCATTTCTCTGAGCAATTTTTGTGTTTCCTCCTCATGGGAATCCATCTGTTGATCCATCGTCTCCTACATTTCTTTAAGCAGTTCTTGTGTTTCCTTTGTAAGGGCATCTAACCGTTGACTCATTTCTTTAAGCAATTTTTGTGTTGCCTCCTTATGGGCATCCGTCTGTTGACCCATATTCTTCTGCATTTCTTTATGCAATTTTTGTGATTCCTTTGTGAGTGCATCTACCCATTGATTCATCACGTTAAGCGATTTTTGTGTTGTCTCCTTGTGCGCCTCCATCTTTTGATCCATGTTCTCCTGCATTTCTCTAAGCGATTTTTGTGTTTCCTTTGTAAGGGCTTCTAACCGTTGATTCATGGTCTCCTGTAATTCTTTATTAGATTTATTTGTGTCCTTCTTGTGATCCTCTAATAGCATCATGAGAAGTGATTTTAAATCTAGATCTTGTCTTTCGGGTATGGTCAGGTATCCAGGACTTGCTGCTGTTGGAGAGTTGGGTTCGGATGGTCCCATATTACTTTGATTTCTGTTAGTAACATTCCTACGTTTGCCTTTTGCCATCTGGTTACCTCCGATGTTAGTTGGTCCTGCTGTCACTGGCTGTTGGTTGGACCTCCTGTGAGCCTGCAAAGCTATTTCTGCCCCCCCCCCCGGTTTACCAGGATTCTCCTGGCACAGATTTCTGGGGCCTGCCCTGCTCCTGAGTGACTTTGGAGGCCTGATGTGCCTTGCCCCAAGTGATGTTATATTGGGGAGTCCTTGCACATCCAAAGGCTCAGCGTAGTGGATTCCTGGAGCAGAGGTCGCCAAAGGGAGGCTGGTAGGCTCCTGCCCTGTGCAGGGGTGTGTGATCTCTCCTAGAGTGGGGGGGGGAGGGGGCGTCCCTCTGCCAGGCGGAAGTCCCACAGCAGAGCTAGCACACTGGTTACTGCAGATCTGCCCAGCACTTGGGAGCGACGTACACACAAGCCGCCCGAGACCCAAGCGATATTATGCCTGTCTGTCTCTGAGCCTGGCAGTCCCAACTTCCCAGCCACTGGAGCAAAGATGGCGGAGTGCACTCTGCACTGTCTCCGTGGCGCTGGTCACCCTGCAGAGGCGATGGCCTGCAGATCTGGCACCCAGACGACCACAGCGCTGTCCCGTTCTTGGGCGCAGGCGGAAGCCCCAACAGGCCGTGTCCCAAGTGATGTTATATTGGGGAGAGCCTGGGTACCTGTCTCTTCAGTGCAGTCTATTGGAACAGAGGTCGCGGAAGGGAAGCTGGTAGGCTCCCGTCACAGCTCTGTTTTCTACCTAATAAGCTATCCTCTTTGACATAAAATCTTTCTGCTGAGCCAGTAGGGGACACAGTAGAAAGAAAGATGGTGGCTGGCAAGCAAAATCAAGTGACACCATCTCATTAACTTCAGTTATTTAAAGCTTCTCTCGACTGCTTCGCACATTATTTTTTTCCATTGTACAGGAGACATATGAAAGCGATAACCTGGAATAACAGCATAGTAATGTAGGTTTTTCATAAGCAGTTCAAGCAGAGAGGAGATATATCCATTGAGCTGCTATGTCTTCAGGAGTCCCCACCCCCTCAGGAGGTTGCTTTCACTGGGAGCCAGGGACTTCAGCAAATGAATGCTCTCATGGAGCTTGGGTCCTACCATCCATTTTCTTCCTCTCCTTTTCTTATTTCTTATTATTTCAATCTGTCATGGGAAAGGCAGGAGTTGGAATTGACATTGTGTTAAATAAAAGTGGTTTGTACAATCAGTGTCTTGGGCAAAAGGTATGAGTTTGGACTAACTGTGGCTGTTAACCAAGATATCTCATTCAAAGATCACAGGCATCAAAAGTTTCCTAGGTGACCTTGTTGCCTTCTATTTATCATGAATTTGAAAAGGCAAACACTTTAAAAGACGTTCAAATGGGCATTGGCCATGACATTCAAATAGGCAAATTATTATCATCATTACTTACATTAACAGTTACTGTTCACATAGGCCTCATGCAGGTTGTGTTGAGATGCTACAAATAAAAGGAAACAGCATACACATTAGTTGCTAAACTGAAGCTTCCCAGAGGGTATTTCTCAACAGTGAATGGGAGATGCTGTGCCAAAAATTAAGTCTGTTCATCACAGATGATTGATGATAAGAACGATCAAAATAATGTTAATGATGACAAATAATAATTCACTCTTACACAGGAAAACATTGTATTCTGTGTTTTCTTACCAGGAAAATTAGTATCATTAAAGCCATTATTCCTGCTGTCAAAATTTAGACTCAGAACCACTAAAAATTGTCAAAAATATGTTTATATGTTTAGTGGTTGATGCCTGATGGAGCCAGAAAGAATTTAAAAGATCCAGAATGTAAGCACTTTCCCATACCTGAGAGGCTCCATGCAGGTACGTGGTGAGAGAAATACTAAGGGTCATAAAGTGGAAACTGAGCAGCAGTTTTCAACTTGGGGGTCAAATGACCCCTTCACAGGGGTCAGCTAAGTCCATTGGAAAATGTAGATATTTACATTATGATTCATAACAGTAGCAAAATTTCAGTTATGAAGTAGCCATGCAGGTAAATGTGTGATTTTAGTTACAACATAAGGAGCTGTATTGAAGGGTCATACCATTAGGAAGTTTGGAGCAACAGGATTAAAGGAAGCAGATCTCATTTTGCTTCAGTAACTTTGATGTACTGGAATTCTATGTGTTATAGTTTCATTAAGACTAAAAATGAAATTAGCATTTGGGAAATAAAGGCAGTAATTTTTATATTAAGTTATAAAAGGCAAATGACAATATCAAAATCATTAACATAACTAGAAGTAGACAAATCAGAAGGATCTATACTCTGCAGTTAAGATACATGCTTAAGGTCTATTCTCTACAGATCGGCTGGAGGCACTTGCCTAGCATCTGAGTCACGATGGTTTCAATTGATACAAAATCAAACTGAGATAGGAGAATACTGGCTTTAAAGCAGATTTTCTATCTAGAGACTTATTTATCAGAGCTTAGAAGTGAATTTGCATGTTAGTTACCACAAAACTTATATGACTTTTCTTGAGTCTGTACAATGTGTTTTTCACCTAAGTGGTGAAATTTAATTTTTGAGAAATTTATAAATGTGTACAATGTAACATGGTCATACCTGATATAACCATCAAACTTCTCTTTCCAAGGTATCTTTCTTCCAACTTAGTGTGCTTAAAAAAAAAAAACAAAAGTAAAAAAGGAAATAAAGAAAGAAGGAAAGAAAGAAAGAAAGAACAAAAGAACAAAGGAATGAAGGAAGAAAAAGAAAAGGAAAAAGAAAGCAACCAACCAACAATAACACAACAAACACAGCTAAATCCATTTAGTACTGCCTATGCTTTGATTAGGGTGCCATTGTCCACTGGAGTATGAACAAACTAACTAATGGTTGTAACTAAGACAATAGTCATTGGTTTCCAACACCTTCTCAGCGCCCCAGCTGCTGTGAGAGGCTAGAACACAAAATTGATCATATGGAATCCAAAAGGTTTTCACTGGAAGCAATGAAGTTGACAACTAATCTCAGACATCCAGTCTTCAGAACTGTGAGTTGTATTTCTGCTATTAATGCAGAATCGCCATACATGGTACTTTGTTGCATAATCTAAATTAAAAAACTTAATGTCTGTCTAACATATGTAGCTATAAAAGAAAAAGATAACATATACCATCAAAACACATAGAAACATAGAAAGTTTCTATGTGTTTTGATGGTATATGTTATCTTTTTCTATAGTCATAGTGAAAAGCATGTTTGAAAAAGCTTTCTGGGGTAACAATAATTAAAGAATATGAATTCTTGAATTTTAGAGAGTGTAGGAAGAGTGATCAATGATTTAAATACAGTTCTCAAGTATAAAATTCCCAGAAAAATAAGCTAAATTTGAAAAAAAAAAAGAAAGAAAGAAAAAGAAAAAAGAAAAAACAACCTTTCTCTTCAAAATTCACTTTTGAAAATAAAACACATTTGCCCAAATAGCACATTATTCCATAATTGGGAATGCAATAAAATGATACTTATCATTTATAGCAATGTTGTTTGACTAAATGTTGCTGTATTAAATGAGATTTCAGAAAAAAAGTGAAGTACCACATGATATCTCCTGTGAGCAAAATCTAACAAAGTTTACATCACAGTCATTGAGAGCACATGAGTGTCTGCTAGAGAAGTGGGAGCTGACCTTTGACACTGTTGGTGTGTACTTCTTAAAAATAGGTACAACAAAGTGGTCAGAATCAAGTGCGGAACAAGGAATATATATGGGCATGTGAACTTTGTGAGAAATACTCAAAACTCCAAATAAAACTAATATTAATAATAATGATGATGATAACTAATGATAGTATACAGTACTGTATATTTTTAAAAAATGAAATTATAGACTTTAAATTCTTTGGCTCTAAAAATGAATCATTTGGGGTAGAAATGTGTTTGCTCTAAAGAAATCACTAAGTGTATATATGTATCAAATCAGATCCTAGTCCATAAATATGTACAAAATTTGCATCAGAATTCACTTAAGTAAGCAATAAAGTTATATATTTATTATTTGAACTAGGCATGAAGGAGATGACAAGTAGCTAAACATTATTTTCGATTGAGTCCAAGGGAAAAGAAAACACACACTCAATGGGTGTATATTTCTCCAGCATTAGTAGAAAGCCAAAAGTCTCTGGGTTCTATTGTCTTTTGACTAAAGGGTTTCTAAAATGTGCCCATTTTGTGAACTGCATGTAACTTCTACTTAGTACACTGAGCATTAGTTGTTTCCCTCCATCTTTGGGGTGGTGATCTATGGACTGATGGTAATGTGCTTGCCTGGTGGCTTACCTAGTGAAATTGTTTCACATTTGGAAAACAGAGTCAAGAACACGAGTTGCAAAATTACTTGTTAAAAATTACTCTTTAACTCTTTTCCAAGGTAAGTATTGCTGGAATTTTAACTAAAATTGCCTCAGTCTATGCCCACTTTAACATGAGACTAATGTGATGCCCTTCCTCAAATGGGCCCATTTTAAAGATGTGGTCCACTCTATAAAGAGTTGTGATCTGAAACTAGTCATGAAATACACGTAGAGAATTCTCAGCTTTAAAATAGTTTTTGCTCCAGAAAACGTAAAAGTTCTTGTTCCAATTGACTGATTATCCCAAAGTGATTATGATGCTGAAATTGGGCAAAGTGACCCAGCTATTAATATAGTGAAATGTGATCTAGGATTTACATCCGTAGACCAGATCCAACCACTCAGAAAGGAAATGGGAATGACAAGAGAGAAGAATTTTCCTTTCTATGTTAAGCCAGGTAACACTTTAAAAACTTCTAAAATTTGAATTTATGTTTTTTTCCTTTTTTTTATTTTCTAAGTTTTTTTATTTACATTTCAAATCATTTCCCCTTTCCCGTTTCCTCCCTCCCCGAAAGTCCCATAAGCCCCCTTCCCTCCCTCTTTTCCCCATTCAACCCCCTCTCGCTTCTCTGTCCTGGCATTCCCCTACATCCAGTCTTTCCAGGACCAGGGGTCTCGCCTTCCATCTTCTTGGAAATCTATTGATATGCGAATTGTGTCTAGGGTATTCCGAGATTCTGGGTCAATATCCCCTTATCAGTGCATTTATGTTTTTAATGATGTGAAAGACGCAGATCATGCATGTCTTAGGAGCCCTATCACTTCGCTTGTTATGTAGTCCGCTTGGTACACAGCTCCAGTGATCAGGGTGCAGGTAAGGTTGAAGGCTATGAAGGAAAGCTGTATTCAAGGTCTTTCTATTTGCCCCATACATCACTTTCTCCTATGGATTCACTTCATCTTTCTTTGAGGCATGAGGATTTCCAAACATACTCTTCGTTTAATTCTTCCAGTCACACTAGGATAAAGACCACAAGTTTAGAAAATAAACTTTTAGAAAATAAACTATTTTTTACGCAGGGATACCTGAGGCCATTTTTATGAATGTAAAAATTTCAACCATATTGCCTCACGCCCCTCCACCAGTCCTCCATCCCTGCAACCTTCTCGTATTTGTCCCCTCAGTACTCCAGACAATTTTATTTCTGTTCTCATACCATCAGTTCAGAGAACGACCTCAAGTTTTAACCGGATTATGTCTCTAAAGACCCTTTCTCTGAATATGGTCATGTTCTGTTACTGAACTGAAGAACTCACCACATGGATTTACAGGCAGAAGGGGCGCAATCCAGTCCAAAGCAATGGCCCTTTAAAGAGACTTTCCTGACCCCGAGATAGAATAAAGAGGGTGGATACTCAATGAACAATTCTCCCAAACCCTCGGTTACTATTTTTGGACGATGCACAAGAAAGCAATCCTTTTGGGCTACCGCACAAGAAAGCAACATGACTAATTCATGGGAATCCAATTGTGGGGCTTTGTCTATTTAAACCTGAGCTTGGCTTGCTTTGAGTCCGGAAGACAGTAGCACTGTCTTCATTGCTAGGGAGGAGCCTGGTCTATGAGGATGTGTTTATTCATTGGTTCTGAACCACACTGCTTGGGACATAGTAACCTTTATTTTCCCTTTAGTTATTTCTTCACTTGCAGCTTCTCCTCATGTCTCCATCCTGTCTCCCTAGACTGAAAAGCTCCTTACATTGTTTTGGGTACTTTGGACACCTTGTGTTCTTCGACTAGATAGCATTGATATTCTGAGATTTCTAACTTATATCTGAAAGGTATTCTAGAACAAAACCCCTTCCAATGTCTGGATCCATCTATCCTGGGTCTCAACTTGGCCTGCCTCTTCTCATTTCTCAGGTAAGACATTAAAAGTTAATATTCTCCCCACTAACACATGTCATGTCATTTTAATTCAAAGGACAGCTTTGTAAGTCTCCCATTCATGCTAAACTTCCCAATTCCTGTTAAAGCAGAGATCTCTGAATTGCTTTTAACTGGATTCAGTAATCAGAGAAGGCCAAGATCAAGACAAAATTTAATGTCTGGCAAAAGACATTCCAGAATCGATGGCAGCTCCTGTATTCTCTAAGAAGCAAAAGTGTCCCTTTGTCCTGCTCTAAAAGATTAACTCCAATCACATGACTCTCCCACGCATGGTCTCGTGTATAAACTATCACACTAAAATTTAGGATTGGGCATACCAATTTTGGAAATACAAAATTGCTCAGATGATAGCAAGAGAAATTATGACTCCCTGATTTCATGAGATTCCCTGTCAATTCCCGCTCAATCTCTGGCTGGTTGATTTCTTCATACTTTGTAGTTTTTCACTCAAAACTAACATTGAAAGAGGTTAAACAGGATGGTTTATGGAAGAAATAGTGTTAAATGTCAAAGTGATAATTGCAAATTAAGAAAAAGCCTCTCTGGGCTGGAGATTTACAGAGAACAGAGCTGATTGCTCTTGCAGGGGACCTGATTCCTAAGACTCACATTAGTCAAACCACAATATCCTATAATTCCAGCTCAAAAGTGTCCAACACTCACCCACTTCTGGCCTCAGAGGGCACCTGCATTCACCTACAAATATTCACACACATACACATATATATACTTAAATATTTTAAAATTGAGTCTTTTTCAAAAGAAATAAGGAAGAAGAAAAAAACTTATCTTGCCTTAGAAAAGTTAACTATGAGGTTTGGGTGATTATGTATTCAGTGGATAGTTTCACTGAGGAGAGACATTGGAGAATCTGAATTGGAAATTGGAAATAACGTTCTGCTAATCTTATATCTTGATAAATAATGAAATGTTGTCAGTCACTACAGGAGTGCAATCTCTCTCTCTCTCTCTCTCTCTCTCTCTCTCTCTCTCTCTCTCTCTCTCTCTCTCTCTCTCTCTCTCTCCCTCTCTCTCTCTCTCTCCCTCCCTCCCTCCCTCCCTTCCTCCTTCCCTCCCTCCCTCCCTCCTTCTCTCCCTCCTGCCTCCGTCCCTGTATCTCTGCCTTGACCTTTGCAAAAACAAGTCATACACTATAGAAAAGTCAATTTATTGAAATACATATGTGTCATTGTCACACCAGGAAATGTTGATCTATACACTAAACAACACTCACTTATTTATGGGTTTTCGACACTCTCCAGGTAGGCACTGGAGACTATCTGCCAGCAGATCCTGAAAACCTCAATAGACAAGACTACAACACTGGCCTTCCCTGGTTCCACATGTCTTTGACACATTAGCAGGAAAGCCACATTAATTCAGTTTCATTAGTAGTATAAGATGCTCAAATATGACCTTCTTCAACTAAATTTTACGTCAATTGAAAGAAAATGTTTAAGTTTAAGGAAAACTAGTTTCTTTGACTTCTCGATTAATTCTAGCCAATTCATTAAGTTTTAACTTGGCAGTGCATCTGTGTTTTGTTGAATTGAAATTTATGAAAGAGATTTAGTCGAAGACAAGCATGAAATTAAAAAGTGTAAAATGAGCTGAGGTCTCTACTCTGTCATTTGAAAAAAACATAGAATGTCTTCAATTATCCAATAGAAGAAAATTAATAAAAATTATATATAATGCCATATTAGATTTTATTCCAGTAGAACAACATTATTACATCTGATTATCAATCACATGAATCGGTTGTGGCAATTCAAAGGAAAGAAATTCATACTGTTGGTAATCGTGTGACTTCCCATATACCAGAATGTATGAGGAGTATATCCTACTTGTATCATTAAATTCTTATTATACTATAATGTACTAATCTAATTTCTCTAAGTGCTTCATTATTTTTCATTTCAACTGCCAAGTGTACATATATTTTATGTTGTTAGCGAATTAAGTAGAGGCATGCTAAACAGATTGATATTCCATTCTCTCTGTGATTTAAACACACTGATTATAGCATAAAATAAGATGAGGAAAAATGTGCTGTTTTATCATAAACCTTGTAGTTTATGATAAAAGCAATATTGTGCCCAGAAATATATTAAATGCAAACAACTAGCGTGATAAATAATATCATTGTAAATGACTGGTTGCTTACTTGAGTCATAATTTTTCAGATACCAATGAAATCTGAGCATTTAAAAATATCTGTGGTAAAATAAAAATAGCAGTGTTGAAATTGCCTGCTATTGCATTGTGTTTCAAAGCGTCCAAAACAACATAATAAGAGCACAGTTACTTATTAACTAATGGCCACAATCAGCAAAAGCATCTTTTTAATAAGATAGACATGATTAGGGACAGGAATGGAACAGGGAGGCATAAAAATTAGTAGGATCGGGCAACAAATCATACTAGAATTTAGTCACTAAAAAATTAAAATAACCACTTATTTACTTTATAATTCCAAATGCAGAAAAGAATGGATAAGCCACTGATCTGGTTATGACAAAAGCCTTAAGGTATTGTGACCCAATGTGTTACATGGGCTCACATGGCCTTGGTGACTGATGAGTCTGAAGACCCAGTTAGCTCATGAGCTGTGTCATAAGCAATCAAGCAAAGCACTTAAAACCCGCGTGGCCAAGATATGTCATTGCAATACTGTCAATGTCACTGATTATTTTGGTTAAACAAATCTTGACTTAAGGTGGGAAAGAGTAGGCTCAACACCATAGAAGAAAAGGTAAAGGGTCATACAGAAGGGTACAGTATTGCATCATCATTGCAATCAATGTCCTACAAATGGCGACTCATTAAGATGACAGGTTGGACAACCATATCAAGAGAACCCGCTAACACTATTGTTATGAGGATTAAACCACAGGTATTCATGCCAGGGAGCAACACAAGCTGGAATGATGCTTTCCAAGTCTCTCTTTGCCACCTCCCAGAGTTACAAAAAGATCCAGGCAGCAAATAGAATCCATGTATTAAATTTATTGAAAGCCGCTGTCAGGCCTGATAATCTGTGGCATGCAGTACAGGAAGGGTATGGGTGAGAATTGACAAGTTGGGCTTTCTGGCCTATCTGTAATCAAGGCACCTGTGCATATTACCAGTCTGGGCCATAATACCTTGCAAAGGCATAACTCATAAAATGCTTATTGTTTTTCGTTTCTTGGATAAACTAACACACACACACACACACACACACACACACACACTCACACACACACACACACACTCTCATTATAACTTCATAGTAAATTTACAAACTTCAACATGGACTTGGTGCTGTAGGGTGATGTTTTTCTTCATTTGAATCCAAGTTTGTGATTTAGTTAAAAACTAAAGAGATAAAATAATCAGACTCCTCAGGTTAAAAGTTAATCAATCCCAGCTTATGAGTCAACAGCTGTGGTACTTTAAGGGAGACTAAGATAACAGTACCTTGTTCTCTAGTCCTTCTTATCAGCACTTGCATATGTTTAAGCAACTTGCGATTTAGAAAAAAAAAAGAAATAAAACAGAATTTAAAGCATCTTCTAACCCCCTGGTTCAGACTTACTGATCCCTCCGGTCAGTTCTTCCCCAAAGGTCAGAATCCAGTTTAGTTCTGTCCACCTCCTCTCTGACCTTCACTGGCAATAGCCCACTGACCTTCACTGGCAATAGTCTGGCTTCAGTTCCTATAATGTCATCAAAATGATACGAAGACCATAGGTGACTTCCAGGCTGTTAACCTCACCAGAAATCTGTCCATTTCCACAAGTTTGTCATTTAAATAGCTGACACGGTGAAGCATTTGGTCCTCTGTCAGAATACCCACTCTTCATTTTTAGCATGCTTTTATTCCTGACTTTCCCTACCTGCATTCCTGGCTCTTCTCAGTTCACACTGTCCTCTTTATCACCTGCCCTAACCTTCATGGGCTGGATACATCTTAGCCTCAGCTACACACTCCCATTTCCATCATCCAGTTACCTTTCTCTTCTGATTGGTTAGAGGCAATTCAAATGAGTTTATCCTTAATCTACACTACTCTTTGGCTTATATTTTGTTTTTGTTTTCAGAAAATTTTACTAAAAGTTTTAAAGTAGAATATAATTACATCATTTCCAAATTTCCCTTTTCTCCCTACAATCTTTCCTAGGTTTCCCCATCCCTTGCTCCCTCTCAAAATTATGCCCTTTTTTCCTTTGTTATTGTTACACACACACACACACACACACACACACACACACACACACACACACAGATTCACACACCCTTAAATATATAAATACAACCTGACCATCTTGTGTTACTTATATGAATATGATTCCCTCCTGGCTTATCACTTCCTGTTGGTTAAACAAAGAGACAGCTCATTTCTAGATAAGATTATTTCTCCTGCTCACAACATTCCTTGTGCCTTGTGCTTTGAGAATTTCCCCTCCATATTAACATGAAGAAGTACTGTACTTCTTCAGGTCTTCATTATGCAGGCATATTGCTGTAATATCAAGGGTGAAGCTTTCCTGTCAGTCTAGGAGACATGATGACATAGCAGCACAATTCCTAACAATGTTTTAAATACTTATCCTGATACTTACAAATAAGTGTAGCTCTTACCTTTCATCAAAGAAAATTTCTCAACAATTAGAAATAGTGGGAAAACCACATCTTGTCAAAATGTAGATAACAAGTGATCAGAGGGTGGGGCCTAGTCCCAATCAACTTATCTATAACTCCTCTACCTAAGGCCCAGCAAGCATTGTGGAAGAGCGGTGAAAAGACTATAAGAGCCAGATCATGTGGACACTATCATTTCTACTCTAAACATACCCGCAGACCAGTTAACCCAAAATTGAAATGGTGATTCTTGGTGCCTCTTCTACATCATGCAACTCCCTAAAGGAGGTATCTATCTCCCTTAAAGGCACCCACTTCTGTCCAATGTTGATTCTCATCTAGACCTAAGTTATCTCTTTCTCTCTCTCTCTCTCTCTCTCTCTCTCTCTCTCTCTCTCTCTCTCTCTCTCTCTCTCTCTCTCTCTCTTTTCAGGTAGTCCTCCCCATTCCAGTTTTACTCTTTGCTACTTATTTTGCTTCTTTCCATCCCAGGCGACACAAATCGGACCATATCATCACCCAACTTTAAGCCAGTTCTCAAGTGTCATCTTCTTTTTTTAGAAAGAAATCTAGGTGCTATAAAAGGTATGCCTATAGGATCTCCAATGATCAGCCTCCAGCCCCTACTCTACCATCACTTCTCAATACTCCCCCTTGTCATTTAATCTGGGCTTCTCGACATTTCTTTGCCTGTTTCCCTTCACCATTGCTCCAGTTTTTAATTTTCTTAATTGGGAGGTATTTGCATTCCATCATCTCCATTAAATGAGATGAAAATCCTGGCAAATGCATGCAATTGTTTCTTCAGTAGCTGCATATACTGGTGCTGATATGTCCTGGGTCATGGGTCCGTCAAGAATTTTCTGCCAAGTACAGTACCTGACACATAATAATTGTTGGTTAAAAAATATTTTAGATAAATCAGTAAGTCTACTAACCCCATCCAATTCTAAAGTGAAATATGAAATTGTATTCCTTTTTTTTTTTTTTTTGTTTTTTGAGACAGGGTTTCTTTGTGTAGTTCTGGCTGTCCTGGAACTCACTTTGTAGACCAGGCTGGCCTCAAACTCAGAAATCCTCCTGCCTCTGCCTCCCAAGTGCTGAGATTAAAGGTGTGCACCACCACCACCCGGCTGAAATTGTATTCCTATCCATTACATTAGCCACATCTTAGGATTGTTTATATAATCATGCTAGCTACTCTGTTATACACAGCAAACTTGGGAACCTTAGCAAAACATTCTTTTCAAAAATATTACTGTAATAATAATGATGACAGTAGATACATGAAATTGATTGCTCTTGGAAAAATACACAGTCTTTGGAAGTAAAGGGGATTGTTATAACAATCTCTATGTATTTTTAACTTAAATGTCTTTAAAAGTTGTGAAAAAAAACAGATGAGTAGTGAAATTATCATTAATGAAAAATAGTAGCTACAAGTCTTTTAAGAGACATAGTAATCTTAAATTGCTTGAGGCCAATTGTTATCAATTCTATTATCATCTAATTACCCAAGTCACTAATTTTATGCCCTTCAAGGTCTCTAGTGCCTCTTTAATAAGCCTCTGGTAGGTTTCTTCACAAGAACAACCGTGTTTAATCTGCTGTCTTTCTTTTTTTAATGTGTTTTTACTTTACAAATATTTTCCAGGGGAGAATTGTGGTACCAAGTAGTAGTACATAAAAGTAGCCAGCACATCCTTCTACTAGCCATTGCAACTTGCCATTGACACCATGAAAAAAAAAAACACATGAAATGTAGTGCCTTTGAAGTAAGACTCTGTGGCTCTGAAGTTGTGGCCTGACTCTTACCACCTTAGCTTTCAGCATATATGGGTCTAGCACATTGCCTACATCTACTACACATTTGTGTGAGCCTTTTTATTTTAGTGTTTGATTATTTCTTTTATACTGAGGATACTAATGTAATTAATCATTTCTCCCTTCCCTTCCCTTCCCTTCCCTTTCCTTCCCTTCCCTTCCCTTCCCTTCTCTCCCTCCAAACCCTCCCTGATACCCTCTTTGCTTCAATTTTTGGCCTCTGTTTAAAATTAATTTTATATGTACTGTATATGTAAATATATGAATATTCTTAAATATAACCTACTCAGTAAAAATAGCCATGTGGGCCAGTTCTGCAAGCAATCTTGGATCTATTCTCTTCTAATATATTTTTCCTGAATAGATCCCATAGAATAGCTAGGATGTGTTAGGATGGAATATCCTGGAAGAAGGAAGAGCTATGCAGAACCAGCTCTGGTCCCTTTTCCAGTGTCCTCCTAGGTAGACGGTACCTTTTGGTACCAAGCATTACTTGGTGCTTTTAGAGTGTAACACCCAGGGCAGGTTGCTTTCTGTGATAAAACATCTGCGAAATAAGTAGAGCGTATGAATATTGGAGTCCATTTGCTCTTGGCATTTTCTTGACCCTTAATGGAACAGTTTGTTCCCAATCCAAGGCTTTTGCCAAATTGCATGCATAAGTGTTCTATCTCACCAAAATCACACAAACAGAGATTGGAAAGTCAAATATAAGCGCAACAGTTAATGTTACTTGATAAAAGTTTAGAACTTACAGTAAACAGTGCAAACCAAACGACTTAGAAACAGACTATGACTGCGTGAGCTATATCATAAGGACATAGGAATACTGAAGGAAAAGAAACCAGGTACATTATGGCTAAATGACAAAATGACTAATTTCTTACATGTGTACATGGTATATATGAAGATAAAAAGAAATAGTGAGTGCCACTGAGAATGGCTATATTGACCTAAATCAAAGCTTATCTCCTAACCACTAGAGCCACACTTTATTCTGCAGTAGTATTGTTGTTACTGTATTTTATATAGAAAATGTACACTGTGGTGGATATGCTCACAACTTGTTGGTGAGACTATTGAAACAGTTCTTAAAATAATTCTGTAAATTCTTTCTAGAAGTTAAAATCATGCTAATATGTTAGACCATATAGTTAGTTACTTTTCCAGAATTCATTTATAACAAAATATCTTTTATCATAACTTTTATAGCAAAAGAGTACAAATAATATAAATGTTCAGTAAGTAGTGATTAATGAACTACATTTCTCAGTCTTCCAGAATATTATGCAGCAATTAAAATATAATTTGTGAAAGAGTATAGTCACACAGTAAGGTGCTGTTATATAATATTAACGAGACCTACAGTTTTAAAGCACATATATACTATTAAATCTCAATTTAGTAATATGCAATACTTAAATAAACTGTAATAATAATAATCATATCAGAGAAAAATGCATTTTAAAGAATGTAGTTTGGTGGTAATAATTTTCAAGATTTGTTAAATTGCTTGTTTCTAAGATACATTCCAGTTTTGTACTTCACAGTAGGAAGAATCTAACCATATTCCATAAAACTGTTTCCTCTGCTTTGATTAGACTTAGGATACTTAATTAATTTACTCCCTTCTGGTGCCATATTAGTTAGATCTCAGCTGAGGACTTAGCCATAACATTTCACATTCATGGCTAAAACATTTTAAGTTATTTTGGTAATCAGTTAATGAGTGGTTTTGCTACACAAGACACCAAGCCAGAAACATTACTCACTAGTATGCATTCATCTAGAATTATAAAGTTTTTCTCTTTCTTTTTTTCTTGTCCCTATTTTTGATTCTCTTTTTGCAGTGTTATGTGACAGTTTTATTAATTATTCTTTACACTCATCAATTTCAGATGAAAAGGAAGAGATGAGGTCTTGTGACTCTCCTTCCAATTATACTTTCTGTGGTTTTCAACAAGTGTGTGCCGAGTCCTTATCAAACTCATTTTATTTCATTCAACAGCATCCATATGCCTTGATGTTTGCTTTTGGTTTTATTATTTTCAATGATCAGAGACACCATCCAGAAGAACTAACCTTGCCCAGCATCTCCAGCAAACCCTCAGATTTTCCTTCAGCTGATGCCTTCCATTGGGCTCATGGTGACTTAGTAGAAATTAATGGGCTTCAGTAATATAAGAAAGTTGTCAAAATTCACTCATATTTTGAAAATGTAAGGGGTCAGAGTATTGTAATGGGAATAGACTAGGCAGAACTCACAGCAAATAGTTCTGAGACCTCTTGGTCTGAAATCAGCAGTAACCCTCTTAACCTCAGTGCTGTCAGTAATGTCTGAGTCCTTCCATTACTAAGTAGTGGTGAATCCATTTCAAGATAGCCATAAGAAAAAGTTCTTCTGTTTAACAAGTTCAGAAGAGGAGATACTCTTTTCTTAATTTTTCCTTATTCTTTATTCTTTGGAGAAACATATTTGAGACTATACTTAGAATTTGATTTTTGTAAAGACTCATTCCATCTAAAGATTCACCAATGAGATTACTGCCAATGTGCATAAGAATCACTTAGAACTCTATTCATGAGTTCAAGTTCTTGACTATATCTTCTGAACACTGTTTCTGTAAGTAGAGTTGGGAATAAGGACCAGGCATTATGTACAAACTTGCACTTGATTCTAAAACAGAGAGCTGCTTTTCAACTACATTAGGAAAGGTTGCCCCAATAATACCCTACCACCAGTCACTTTTGGCAATAGTGTAATTGTAGTAGCAGCCTGTTTTTTTTTTAGGGTCACTGGAGCCTTTCTAAGTGGTAACTCATAGGTATTAACCAGAAAACTTCCTAATGGCTAGATTTAGTCATGTTATAAGGTTCTCTATAGGTTTCTGGGAAGAAAGAACATCACTAGCCTTATCAGAGCTGGACCCTGCTCTACAGTACCAAACTGTAAGTCAACATGTGCCCTTTGATACACGAGTGGCAAGACTGTTTGTGGGCTAACCAGCCATTTTCTTGATTGAGTTTGAGGCCTGCTTTTCCAGAGGAAATGTATGTCTCATATTTATAAATATGATCACAACCCATGGATATTAAAAGCCATAGCATCTAGGGGAGAACATATTGATGTTGTTTTCCTAAATAACTATGTTATTAAATTGCTTTCTAAATAGATTTGTGCTGCTTTCAACCTTGATCAGAAAAGCTTCTCGTTGCAGTGGGTGAGTTAGTGCAGAGAGGCACAACTGTTGGCGACTAGGAATGTTTAGCCACAGATGGATATTGGTGTCAGTCCTCCAAGCTCAGAGAACACTGTGGAAGAGGAGAAAAACATAATAACTGGAAGATGGAAAGCTGTGTTTAGAAATGCTGTCCTCTGGATATGACATGAATGTTTCACACATAAGCTCACAATAGCTAAGGTTACTTACACAAGAAGTACATAAGAGCAAGTCAATTAAAATCTTCCAGCATGGAAGAGAAAGGGCCCAATCCTAGCTGGGAAGCTAAAGGCAGTTGATGGATGCTGAGGGGGAAGGGACTATTTCTTAGGAATGCAGCCACTCGTGATCCAGTGGATGACCCCACACATATTTACATTTGGTCAATACTAACTGAACTCGGTGGGCTACATAGATAAACAATAAATAAAAATTATAAAAGGAGACTATGACATTTCAGGGGAGATGTGATGAAGAAAATTGGGAGGGATAGGAATGGAGGAATGATGAATAGAAATAATCAAGATGCATTGTATATGTGTTTGAAATATATATTTATATACATATATACATACAATATATGTACACATAGATATACTTAACAATGAAACACATTTATACACATGTATATATGTACATTGTATATATACAAACAATACATATACATGTACAATGAAATATGTATATTTATATACATATATACATACAATATAATATATATAAACTGAGAAAAGAAATGCTGCTTTTCACTGTACCCTAGATCATTCCTTAAGCTCCTTGTTCTTCTGATGTAACAGGGTCCCAATTTGGAAAAGGTCTGAATGGCAGCCTGCTTCCAGAGTCCTAGTGATAGCCTTGTTAGACCAATGAAGTGTTGGTTTTGTATTTCCATATGATGAATGCTGTACGGGAGACTCCAGTGGTCCTACCTAGACAATTTACACTCACTACTTATCAAAGAACTTCTTACATACTGTGGGAGCCTTGCTTTAGCAGAGCCCTTTTTTATACTGATCCACCTCTTCCTATTTACTTCTGGGCTTCTCCTGTGCCCATATGGTAGGTCCCAGACACAATCTTCTGCATTTCTAACTCATGAGAAGATTTTGAATATGAACATTTTCATGGCACATTATGACATATAATGAGTAGTTATTTCTAATTCCTTGCATAAATTAAATCGAGGCTCTTCCGCTCCATTTAATTTTAACATCTGCTCATGTACTGCATTTGATTTAGCCTCTTTCTTGCCCCTTTGGTTTCTTCTCTATATTTTTCTTCTACATTTCTCCTTAATCATCAAACCTACATGAACCCTTGGTGTACTTGCAGAGTTTTTCAAATTAGTTCAACAGCTACCCAAAGCCCATAATGGTGTTTAATGTTAATATTTAAAGGATAAGATGCTGTCCTTTAATATTTGAGACCTTTACAATCACAACTTAGATATTTCTTATGTAATCTTAGCACAATAACACAATAGTCTGTAAGTTCTTCTTTCATCAGTATATGAGAGCAGTCATCTCTCTTGCAACAAAAGGTCTGAACCAAGTAACAGTAAATTCTGTTTTCAGTTTCAGGACAATATTTAGATATTGAATTTTTTCTCTTATATAAAGGTTTTTTTTTCTGCTTTTTTGTATCAAGTGACTGATAGCTTGTAAAGAAGGAAAAGTCCACTGCTTAGGAAAAGAAGCATACTTGGCTCTCCATATCTTTGTAAACACTGTGAAAATGCAATTATATCTCACAAATACATATTTAGTACAGTTAACCATTCTACATAAAATATGCATAGAATCAGCTTACCAATATTATCATCTTCTGAGCTAATGTACTCAGACATTCTCAGAAGAAAAATGACTTCTGTGATGAATCTGAAATCAAGTAACAAAAATACATTGCATTTCCAGGGCATATGACATTCCACTTAAATGTATCCCATTACAAATATTATAAACATTAAGTGACTGTAAATATGATGAATATAATGCAAGCAAGAAGTGCTTCCCTTTGCAGCACAAATGAAAGCAGAGATTCCTTCAATATTCTAATTCATGAGCAGCAGCCCTGAACTGCCTAAAGAACACGAGCAAGCTATGACCCAGTGGGGAGAAGGCTAAGCACTATTTCCCTGCAATTCAAAAGTCTGGATCCACTCTCTATTCACATCCCTCACCAAATCCTGGAGGAAATGATTTAATCTAGTGATACCTGTATCCCAATATGGATACAATGTACACTAGCAGAGTTTCTATCCCATATGTTATTCAGAGGATTAGATTTTTAAAAAAATAATTCAATGTATTGTATAGGCATATTATTTTTGCACACAAGAATGTATGAAAATGGAACTATGAAGTAAAGTAAGTAAGGTGTGATGGTGCATACCTATAGTTTCAGCTATTGGGGACGTTTAGGTAGGAGGATCATTAGTAGTTTAAGGCAACGTAAACAACACAACAAGATTCTATAAAATAGAGAGGAGGGGAAAGAGAGGATGTAAGAAGTAAGGGGGGAGGAGAGAGAAAGAAAAAGAAGAAAGGAACTAGAAAGCAGGGTAATTTATACTAACTCTGTTACTATTTGAATGCTCATCATCATCATTCAGTCTTTGATCAATCAAATTTTCTATCTTATTTTAAGGATGTGTTTTTATTTTATTATTGGACTTGTTTCTTTTGAAACAAGAAATTTTCAACAATATTATCTAGTAAATTTTTGATTAAAAAGTACATAATAAGATACTAATATGAAATAATTTTAGAACCAGACTGTGTTCTGCACATTTGTAGCATCATCATTGCTAATAATGTTGATGACAATGATTCTGAACACATATCTCTACAATTTAAATTTTCAACTAATTGCTTCCATTTCCTCCAGGTAACTGATGTAAGTCCCCATCCTGTATTACATTGTTCCTTTGCCACTAATGACTTGTTGAGGAATGCCTGCACATGATACTATTGTTCTTTCTGATTTGTTCTATTGCAAATGTGTATATAACTTGCCTTTAGATTTCCCCAATGTGACAATGACCAAGAGAAGACATAAACCAATGGGAGATGGTTATAATAAAAGGAAAAAATCTTAACATTCTACACATTCATAGGAATAGTTTTTCTTTTTCTGTCTTTCAACTATTCATAACTGCTGGGCAGTGGGGGCGCATGCCTTTAATCCCAGCACTTGGGAGGCAGAGGCAGGCAGATTTCTGAGTTCGAGGCCAGTCTGGTCTACAGAGTGAGTTCCAGGACAGGCAGGGCTACACAGAGAAACCCTGTCTCGAAAAAACCAAAAAAAAAAAAAAAAAAAAAAAAGAAAGAAAGAACGAAAGAAAAAGAAATTCAACAATTCATAACTTACCTTAGATTTAATCTCCCAATATACTATAGATGCTGACTTTCATCTCTTCAACTGAAGTTTCAATTTAATGTACCACACCTGTCCTCCTCAATCTAGAGCACTTGCAGTGCAAAACAGGTGTGCCTCTTTGGCTACCTAAGTGATAGTCAAGAGGTGGGGTACAGAGAAAAAGAACCATAGTAATAGTCAACAGTAATTTTCCAAAATGTAGCTATCACCATCATCCAACATGGCCAAAAGCAACATAAAGAAGGATTTATTCTGACTTATAGTCCCAGAAGGGAGGTCCATGATGATAAGGGAGGCTGGAGGCAATATGAACAGGAAGCTGGCCAATCATGAATCTATTCATACAAAGGAAGCAGAAAAAGAGAAAACTATAAGTAGGGAAAGATGTATAAACCCTCGAAGCCCACCCTCAGTGATCTACTTCCCACAGCAAAAGTCAACCTCCTGAAGGTTATACAGTCTTTCAAAGAATTCCATCAACTGTTCAAATGTTCAAATACAAGAGCCCATGCTATTACATATCTCATACACCATAACACCTCTGTCTACCTATGACTTTATTTTAAGGAAATCGTTGCATATCCTATCAATCTTTTTTATCATGAGAGAACAAACATGGAGGAAAGAAGGTAGGGAAACAACCATACCTGTCAATGGTGGACATTTATTTTCTGGAGGGGTCTAAATAAAAGTCATATTGAAGGGAAATATATTAGACATAATTCTCATAAATATCAAGCCATTTAACACTATATCCTGGTGTATCTCTATATTTGAATTATTTCTGCTGCTATTTTCCCAAGTATTATGAATTAATAAATTGATACTTGCTTTATAGCTACTTAGTTTAAAATATTGGCCATGTTTAAACAAGAGAGCTTTAAAAACCATTTACTCCCTCCCAAAAGGCATTTTCCACCTTCAATTACTTTAAGGTCTGGGCACTTAACTTTGTAAATATGAATATGGTTTCACATCTAAGTAAATATATTTACAAAAGACAACTCTAGAAACTATTGTTTGTAAAAGGATACAAGAAACAGACCCACATGACTCAGGAGAGATTTTTCTAATAGACTATGAATTTTAATAAGATATAACTTATTGATCTGGGATTTGTAACTCAAGGAATAACAAATAGCACATTCACCCCTCTCTCAAAGCCCACAGTATAACTCAGCCTTTGCATGAATTAGAAAATGATTTCAAGAGGACTTCTTAGAAGAACATATTTGGTCTTCTAATTCTTTGTGGGAAAAAATTCACATTGTCTTACTACACAATTCAGCCTTCTTCTAAAGTAGAAAGCATATTTAAGCATTACCCGTGCTATAATTTTAAAATACAAAATAGCAAGAATCTGAGAAATAAAAGAAAAATTATTTTGAAACACAAAGTTATGCTTAGATATAGTCTCAATATAAATGTCATTGCAATGGAAAAATACTAGAAAACAAGACATGTCCAAGCACAAGAACTCTTTTGCTTTACAAGTCTCTTTCTTCTGTCAGTAAATCTAGCATGTGCTGGGTTTGATTTTAGATGGCACGGAATCCTGTAAAGCAGAAGAAAATCATGGTAGATGCTAAAGGCCCCGAATGGGCTTCTAGAACGAGTAGGAGGTCAAAGAAAAATGCTGCATTAACTATTGCAAATAAGGTAGATGTGAACGTGGATAAGCAGGGACTCTACAGTCAGAAATATACTCCTTTGTGTGTATGTGCAAGTGGGAGAAGTGTTCACACTGGCTTCCATAGTAGATATAACAGGTCAACAGTGAATGTGAGTTTTCCTTTCTCAAGATCATTACCAGAACATATGGTCATTTGATATTTTTTTCTATTTTTTTTATGATAGCCATTCTGGCTAGGAATGAAATGATATCTTAAAAAAATTAATTTGCATTACTTTTAGTCTAAAAAGGCTAAAAGCTTTTCTTAAAAGTTTATTAATCTTTTTTAATTTTTCTTCCATGATCCATAACCCAATTTAAAATTATTTGTTCTCTTGATTTGTGTGTGTGTGGGGTATGTGTGTGTGTTTCTGTGTGTGTCTCTGTCTGTGGGTGTGTCTGTTTCTGTGTGTGTGTCTGTCTGTGTGTGTCTGTCTGTGTCTCTGTGTGTCTGTATCTCTGTGTGTGTCTCTGTGTGTGTGTCTGTGTGTATTATATATTTCTGTAGTCACAATATCTAGGAAATGGAATCAGCCTATATATTTATCAATTGACAAATGACTAATGAAAGTGTAGTGTTGATACAATGGACTCATAATTGGAACTAAAGAAATTGAAATTTTGAAAATTTCAGCAATATTTTTTCAAAGGTAGAACTAGAAAATACTATAGTATGTGATATGTTCCATTTTTGTGTGAACCCTAACTTTGAATTCTTGAATTTTTGTGCTAAGTGTGGCGATAAGAAAGGACCTATAGAATGGGGAAGGGTGTTACCAGAAGGACAGTAAAACACGTGATTTAAAAGTAGAAGAAGAGATATTGGGCTTAAAAGGGGATGAGGCTGGGTTAATGGAGAAAAGTGGAGGTTGGGGAAAGGACTAACCTAAAATCATGATGTGTACAAAAATCCATAAGAAAACCTATGAAAAAAAATGCCAAATAGAAACCTACTACTTTAAGAGGCAATTTAAAATTGTTTTTCAAAAGAACTTGGAGTAGAGGTTCCCTGCATGAATGATGGGCACAGATTCTTACAAAAATTCTAGTCCCAAATGTGGGATAGCTCCCAATGAGCTGTTCTAGGTGATAAGGCTGCAGTACTGAAAATGCCACCAACTTTGGATATAGAATCTAGAGAAATCAAGCTGGAGCTGAGATTGAAACATCCTGTCTGATGGCTAGCTTTCATAAAGTGCTAGGAGAGAAAAATCCACCAAAGTTTGTACAAAGTCATGGATCCATTCTGCTATAACATTAGCTTAAGCATCATGATACATGCATGTGGCACGACGATTTGGAGCTAAACAACTGCCCTCTGATAGAATCTAAGGAAAGCAACATGGGATACCAAGTGTGTCCTGCCCTGTAAACATGGCAAAAAGCTCACGCTGTAGAGGTCACAGACAATGGGATGCGGTAGGGTTACAGAACTTGCTTAATGCTCACATGATCAAACGGCCCTTTAAGTCGTATGTACATGCCTATTGATTAGGACTGCTTTCATTCTTGTGAAAAAACTTTTTACAAAGTGTGATGGTTAATGCACAAATGTATAATTGATCAAATGGGTGGGGAAGGTGACTGTTGAGCTCTTATTCTTAAACAAGACATTTATAATACCCCTTTCCAAGTTCTAGGAAACATCACACATACAGAGACTGAAATGTTTCAAGAGGAGGCTAGGAAGAGTGTGGGTAACACTCTTCTGTATGGCATGATTGTGGACACCATGAGTATACCAGAGTGATGGCTACTGTCACAAGACCTGCACGTGCTCATGTATACAGAGAGAGAGAGAGAGAGAGAGAGAGAGAGAGAGAGAGAGAGAGAACAGACAGAGGCAGTAGCATACAGACAGAAAGACAGACAGACAGAAAGACAGACAGACAGACAGAAAGACAGACAGACAGAAACAGCAACACACACACACATACACACACACACACACACACACACCACGAAGCCAAAATGGAAATTTGTTGTCATTCATCAGGAATGGTAGGGGATGAGGGTTGTGATGGGGTGTGAGGACTCATGATGCATTATGAAACTGACAACTTAAATGAATTTTGTAAACAAAAGCTAGGTGAGGCAGTTGCATAAGGTTACAGTAAGCATGGCTGGTCTATTGTGAAGAAACAAGGAATGAAGCATCTTGATCAAAGAGGAAATGGAGCTCAGATGAAAACATTGGGAGATATGAAAACAGGTGGCAAGTGTGCCTTAGTTATTTTAGAGAAGATAGAGCAGAATCCACTCTCATGCAGTACCTCTTCCCCATCTTTCCACCCTTCTCCCATCAGAGGGCTTTCTAGACACGAGAAGCTCCAGCATGCTCAGAGGCTCCAAGATTGAGGAGAAGCTACTCTGCACTTCTCTATGATAAAGTTCAGCTGTATCAAACATACCATTTTAAAAATTCCACAGGAATAGTGGAAACTGCTCCTCTCTTCTCAGCATTCCATGAGCCTGCTACAAACTTACTCCTCTGTTTCAAAAGGGCAGCTTTGGTATGAAAAAATGTTAGCTCTGCACCCTGACTCACACACATCCAACTCATTTGAACTCATCCCTGAAAAAATTATGGTGGTCTAAGCAAATATCTTTGAAAATTATAGTTTGCCTGACTAAATGGAATATCATTTCTTTTCTCTAGATCATATCCTGTTCTCTGACGCTTTACTACTAGGCATCTTCAGACTTATACAAAGCATAATAAACTGGTAACATGAAGTTGAAAGCTTTAATTAATCAAGCAACGTACCAATTCAGTTGATGCAACTGTTTTCATCTTTTTCCAATTCATTGTCGGATTATCAGGCTGTAGACAGGAAGCAGACCTTTATGACTATGATAGTAATCAAAAATTAATTTTCAAAGCAATCTGGTATCCCTTCCAAGAAATTCTCATTTCAGGAAAATTTTGAATTTTCTCTCAGGAGAATTTTGATCTTGAATTACCTTAGAAGATGCCCACGAGTTCCACTTTGCTTCTATATAGAACACTAAATTGCTTTTCTGATTTTGAGAGGAATTCTTATTGTAATACCATTTTAGAAGCTTTAGATATGTACATATTTACTTAGAAGTATATCAAGATGTTTTTCTCTTTTATTCTCAAATTCCCATAGTAAGACAGGAGATGCTGGACCACGAGGCTGCACGTTAAGACCTACTCTCGGTTTTCATGTGTGTCCCCTGCAGGATGTGAACGTTGCCATCAGCGGTGATATAGATACATCTGTGGATTACATTCAGAACTGTCAGCTCTGGAAGACTTTTCTCTAGGTCAGTTAGCATATTGCTTATCATCTTTTGCAGGAGAAGGTGCTGGATTTTGCTGATTGATTGCATCTTTAACTATGCTAAAAATAATACATTTTATAGCTGACAGGCAATGAATCCCTTCAATTATTTCTTTAGTAATGTCATTCATTCTCTTCTCTTCTCACTGTCACTACCAGTCTTTCCACCAACATTCCTTTTTTTGTAATTCCAAGAATTACACATATTTTACCATATATACTTTCTTATAATTCCAAGAATTAGATTTCTTTTATCACATATACTGAGCTCCATATGCTGAAGGTTTCTTTAGATTCTCTTACATAAGAAGCATTCACTATTATTCTTTACATATTTTCTTGAGAATGCTTGTATGAGAGTTTATAAATGTCATGTTTCTGGGCTTGGCCTCTCTAGGAAGAGTGTAGATGTCATGGGTGTAGTATCTTTTTGTATAAAATAGCAGGCATAATTTGTACCCCTCACCCTTCAAATAAAAGTATGTTGTTAGACCAAAGTCATATGCACAATATAGTTGGACAAGTATCAGTGATAAAATGAAAGAAATTAAAAAGTTTTACATGGTATCTGTGCATCTCATATTCATTACCTTCCTTATTATTCATGTAACTGTACAAAATAAACATAATTTGTTGGCAAACTCAAGAGAATACATACATAGATTATTTTTCACAAGTCTTATCTTGAGTCTAAAGATAATACTTTTCTCAGCCTGGGCAATTTCTAGTTGTAAACACAAACCATGGAATGATAATATATAGGATAAGAGATTGCTTAGTGTTCAATCCTAAATGAAGCATATGTATTATACCCCTCCCTTCAGGGTTCAGGGATCATTTCAGAAAGTCATGGACATGATCAAACAGACTGTTTTCTGGAAAAAATATGGTACTTACACATATGAATTCATAGTGATTGTAATAGCATGCTAAAGACTTGAGTAGACTTAAAACAGACAAATCTCCAGCATTGAGGAGGTGCATTATTATTTGAAGATCTATTGGCATTTGGTAGTTTCTGGGAGAGTGACAGTCAGCATTCTTTGTGATAGGACCCCTGGTCGGTTAACTACAGGATCCAAGGCATGCCCCACTCCAAGGCAAATTAAGTAACAACAACTCTATTTCTCAGTGGAGGGAAAAGAAAAAGAAAAGTCTTTGTTTTGTCATATATTTTCTTTTTTTATATTTCAAATGTTATCCCCTTACCTGGTTTCCCCTCTGAAAACCCCCATCCTCTCCCTCCTGCTTATCAACCTACCCACTACTGCTTCCCTGTCCTGGCATTCTCCTGCACTGGGCATCAAGTCTTCTCAGGACCAATGGCCTCTCCTCTCATTAATGTCTGAGTCTGACAATGCCATCCCCTGCTACATATGCAGCAGGAGCCATGGGTCCCTCCATGTGTACTCTTTGGTTGGTGGTTTAGTTCCTGGGAGCTCTGGGGATACTGGTTGGTTCATATTGTTGTTCCTCCTATGGAGCTGCAAACCCCTTCAGCTCCTTGGGTCCTTTCTCTAGCTCCTCCACTGGGGACCCTGTGCTCAGTCCATTGGTTGTCTGAGAGCATCCACCTTTGTATTTGTCAGGCACTGGCATAGGCCTCTCAGGAGACAGCTATATCAGACTCCTGTTAGCAAGCACTTGTTGGCATCCACAATAGTGTCTAGGTTTGGTAACTGTATATGGGATGGGAAGGAGAAACAGTTAGTTGTAAAAGAAGTTGTGGTATGAGGATGAATATGTTCAAAGTACATTGAATACAATTCTTGAAGAGATTATAAAATTACTTAAGAACCAATATATGGGTTTGTCTATTTTCTTAAATATTATAGCTACATGTCACTGAAACTTTTATTATAGGAGAGTATGTTTTGTGGCTCTTAATATATTATCCAAAGTTTAGAGAGGGAAGAGAATCACCTACATTTCAAAAACAGTATTTCCATTAAAATTATCTATGGGCTACATGTTTGGATACCCACAAATTTCAAATGTCACAATATTGATCTACAAGGTGATGGTTTTTAAAAGTAGGGAATTAGGCAGTTCATTAAATTATTAAGTCAGAGCCCTCATGATGGGGATTTTTACTTCTATAAAACATGTGTGAGAGGACCCCTCAGTCCCTCTATCAAATGGAGACTCAGAAAACTCAATAGCCACTTGCAATCAATAAAGCAAACCCTTCTGTTTCTTGAATTCCTAGCCTCAAGAAATTAAAAACTATAGTTCCAGGGTTCAAAAGTGATTTATTGCCCCACATGAGTTATTTTAAGAGTCCTTTTCACATATGGTATTTACAAAGGCCTGCTTATTTTGTGCAGAAAACATCTATTATCATTTGGTGACATTGAAACTGATACCAGGAGAAATACAGGTAGCAGAGCTAAGACAAAACCTATTTTATCAAGATGGGGCTCTGGGAATAATTAAATATAGAAATTAATAAGAAGCAACATCTAAGGTGATTTCTGTCTCTAGATTCTGTCAGTGCCAAAACTTTTCTGTCATTTATTTAGAGAGAGAATTCAGTTGAAAAACAAATTTTATGTGAAATTACTGGAACATTTTTAGAACACATGGAGCTCAAATTTCCTGTAAGAAATCTAAGTAATACTTCCAAGAAGTGGCTAGACTACTGTTCTTGAGCTCAAGACAGAATTTTTTCTAAGAAGGAAGCATGTAAGTGGGTTTTGAAACCATAAATATCATTGAATTAAGCTAATGAGGGTGCAGAAGGAATAGAGAGATGATGGTGTCAACATAGAAAATGTAAATACTTATGGAATGGGTAGAAAAAAGAAGCCCACAAAGAAATTGAGAAGAAAAGTAAAGAGTAATATAAGAAACCTAGGAGAAAGTAAAATCACAGAAAATATAATAATGCTTCTTGATTACCGTAAAAAATGGCCAGAAATAACTCAGAAAACAAAAGGTCTGTCTTACAATCATTGTTATTATAGGAAGAAAATAGAAATAAATTCATGCTGAAATGGTAGCTATAAGTTTTTACTTCAGTTTTTCTGTTCTGGAAGCAAGCTTGATTTTCATGATAAGCTCAGAATGGGACACATAATCAGGAATAAGACATCAGTGATGGCGTGTTAAAGATGACAGGGGACTTCCTGCTGCATCATTTTCAATGTCTTTCATTTGAGAAATAATGAAAGCACAATCTGAAATACTTTTACATGGCAGGCAGTGGCGGTGGACAGAAGAGCACAGCAGTAAATAAGACTGGCAGAATGATCAAAATGTCAGACTTAGGAATCTAGGTTAGAAAGAGGACATCATGTCAAGGTGAGGAGCCACATGACTGAACTTGCAACATTCAAGAGGTTGGCTAATACTAGACAGTCATTAGTTACATCCTGGGCTATATAGCAAGATCCTGCCTCAAAAAGAAAAAGAGGAAGAAGAGAATCAGGAGGGAGATAAGGAGAGGAAAAGTAGGTTCAGGTAGAAGGGAAAGAAAAGAGGAAGGAGCAACTCATATGGAAGCAGACAAAAGACTAGAAGGACATAGAGTATTTAGGGTCTAGCTTCCTGAATCCATAGTATAGGCTACTTTGTGTTGCAGAATTGCAAGGACAGGTTAGTAAAAAGAGAAAGTGATGAGTTAAAGTTTTATATTTTATGTGTAATGTGGTGTTGTGTTTTACTGTTCATTCAGATGTGGTTATAGGTTTTAGATAAGCAGATTAACAAGGAAGTAGAGATGATTAGAACTAAACTCAAAGAACAGGCTTGGGTTTAATCATCCAAAAGACTTTCAGGTTGTCTTGGAAGGTATCAGGTTTAAAGTAGATAGGAACACATTGATTTTTATTTGAAAGCAAATTTAAAAGGATTATTAGGAGGATTTAAAAAAAATGGAGACTTCAAGGAAAAGCTTTGAAAGGACTGAGGAATTGTGGTAGCTGCTTTCCAAAGTGAATTGTCCAAGAACCAGGTCTCCACACACACCTGGTATAGATATCCTGTTGGATGGAATGAGATAGGACAGACACAATGTGAGTTCCTGACCCCTTATGAGACAACACACACACACACACACACACACACATATATATGTGTGTGTGCCTAACCATATGTATGTGTGTGTACATGTATGCCTCGCCATATAAATAGATGCATATCTATATCTATATCTATATCCGTATCCGTATCCGTATCCGTATCCATATCCATATCTATATCTATATCTAATCTATCTATATCTATATCTATCCCTAACCAAGCAAAATGTCACCCAACTGCTGCCATATGAGCCAACAACCCAGAAAAACCCAAGCAAATAAATGATCAAATCTGGAGGAAAACAATGATATTCTTTTAATGTATTCATTTCCAAGATGGATTTTTACAGAATAATACATGGTAATGGAAATGGTTGAAAATTAAGCAAATGTGTGGACTCAAAAGTGACACCTTTTATTTTTAAAAAGCAGAGAATGAGTTCTCTGCATAGGATAATGTGGACTGATGAAAATTAGGAGTGTGCCGATGAGATGAGAGGAGTCCACAAAGTGATGTGGTCTGCAAATCGTTAGCGAGAAGGCTCGAAGGAGGATTTCACAGGTTGATTTAGGTCCAAATCCATCATTTTGCATTGTGTCATCTACCAGTTATAGTTACCATAATGGTTGTTGCTAAGCTCATTCATGAGAAATAAATTAAAAACCTTCAAGAACGAATGCTGAATGAAAATACAAATATGGGAGAGTGAACTAAAAGTCAGCAATGGTGATGGAGAGGAACGCTGTAGATTAGAAAGCAAAATTTTTCACAAAGAAGAAAAGGACATATGCATGAGATATGGCAATGATGAAGGGAGCTGGAGTCGCACGGTATACATGGATGACTTTGTGCAGAAAGAGAAGCATTTCATAGATTTTAATGGTATCTGTTATGTTTACCTTTTTCTAATTAGTTTTCTATACACACACACACGTGTGTGTGTGTGTGTGTGTGTGTGTGTGTGTGTGTGTGTGTGGCACATGTATGTGGCTGTTAGATCTTCTTGGAGCAGCAGGTACAGGTGATTGTGAGCCATCCCATGTGTGTACTGGGAACTGAACCCAGGTCCTCTGCAAGAACAATTGGTCTTCTTCACTGATGAGTCTTTTGTTTAACACTGACAGCTGTTTTGCAGTGGAAGTGTTCCTGGGTTGGTTTATTTCACTGAAAAGAAGACTTTTTTAATGATCTTGATAGAGGGTATCAAACTAGTTCCCAAAGGCTGTGTTGATTAACTGATTCCTTTATTTTGAGTTTTAGAACAAGTGTGTACTATTCGATTCTCATGGAGATGGCATTGGTGGGGATGGGGATAGGGAGCACAGCCACAGTATAAGAAACTGAACATCTGCCCTAGGACTTACACAAGATCAAACAGTAGGCTTTCTAAACCTCTCCTACTCACACTTCTCCACAGGCTGCGTCTGCATTTCTTCTTCATTGTTTTATTATCACAGCTTCATTTAAGCTTGTCTAGCAAAGAGAAGTCTCAGAAAATAGATGGATGGCCATCTTAGGGGGATCATGAAAAAGAAAATACTCTACATCAGATTCCGAATCAATTGATACTTGAGTGCCATAGAGACCTGTGCATAAGAGAAACGAGCCACTTACACATCACAGGGCACATCTGGGATTGAAATAGGGTTTATCATAATAACATATGGAAAAAATTCATTATGAATATGGATAACAGCTAAGAGTGTTACTCTGTGGTAGAGAGGTTTTCTAAAATGCACAAGGCCCTGAGTTAGATCCCCAGTTCTGAAAGACTAACATAATAAATTTAAGAACATATCAGATAAATTACAGCAATAGTAATGGTTATTATACTTGTATTTCTTATAAATGAAGTCATGTCCTCATTATTTAACTCATCTATGTAGAATTCTTTTTTCTGGCCTATCTATAGAGGAAAAATGAAATGGCCTGAAACTGATAAATCCCTGTGCTTGAGAATATAGACTATTTAATTATAGAGTGGAGGAAGAGTTAGGAGAGTAGATCGAATTTATCAACAGAGGAATTTTTGAGACTCACTGTAACTATATGAGTCGTCAATGAGTTTCAGTTGTCCAACTGCTGACTGAGTACTTTCTCCATTCTAGGCAACAGGTAATACAAAATAGTATTATCAGCTTCACTCTGAAGTGATTATAACTAAAAGTTTAATTTTCTTAAAGCAAACTTCAAGCAAACGAGTCCATTTCAACACTGACAAAAGTGCTAATTTTGCTTTCAAAATGTTCTTTTTCAAAATGTAAACATTTCACCAACTGTACAGAGTATAGCTCTTGGGGGGAAAAAACACTTAAGGAAATATTTGGTTTCTATGGCATTGTTTTTCAAAGTAGATGGTTCTAAGTGGAAAGGGTGAAAATATGAGCTAAAAGTCAGGTTGATTTTTTTTCACATTGGAATGTGAAATTTAATTAAATTAAATTAAATTAAAATGGAGGCTTCCTACCAAAGGCTCTAGGCAGTGTCTTAGGATCTCTTTCCAAGCCCAGGCTGGCTCTCTGGAATTCATTCCAGTGCTTGCTGAAATTGAGTCATTTTCATTTTTTCCCTTTATTTAAAATCTTCCTTTCCTTTTGTGCTTTCTCACACACTATAGTATGTACGATAAGTAACATCTTGGTGATATGTTTTTAATAAAAATGTTTTCCTCCCATATGATAAGCAATCATACTAAATAACCATGCCTATAAGCTATATGGAAGTAAAATATTTTAAAACTTCATATGTGCTAATTGTGTGTGTGTGTGTGTGTGTGTGTGTGTGTATGTGGTGCATGTATGTGGTGTATATGTGGTGTGTGTGTGTGTTGTATGTGGTGTTTGTATGTGTGTGTGTATCTGGTGTGTCTATGTGTGTGATCTATGTCTGGTGTGTGTTTGTGGTGTGTATGTTTGTGTGTGTCAGTGGTGTGTGTGCGTGTGTGTGTGTGTATGTGTGTGTACCGTTAAATGTAGGTATAGTTGGCTAGTGACAAAGAATTGTAGTTCAATGTATCAATGTGTTTGGACATATGAAATGCACCAATGGAAAACACTATTGTCAAGATAATAAACACCCACTCCATACTCATAAACACATCCTACTCCTGCACTTAGTGCCTACCTCTTCTTACATCCTCGATGACTTAAGGGTGATTTCTTCCCTTTCAGTAATTTTATATGAGTTAATTTTCACCTTTACCCTATTTTGAGCTTAGCAGTGAAATGGCTAGAACTTAAGCTAAATACGTATTCAACTCTTTAAGGAAACTCTGAACTATCTTATCATAAAGTTGAACCATTCAACATGCCCATTAGTAGGTCATAGAAGACTTAGGCATACACGTTCTTGGTGAACGTTATTAGGATTTCATTTTTCATTCTGTTCTATTTCACAGCGTCTCGCTATGATTTTAAATTGTAATTGTGTAACAGCTAGTGAAACTGAGTTCCTTTTCTCCTTACCAGCAGCAACAAAGAGAAAGTGGGTTTGACTGCACATAGACAAGGTATGTTTTGCTTTAGTCTAAAGTTCTCCAGGCTGAGCTTTTTCCACCATGCAAGAATCAAACAGAAAGGGAGAATATACAAAGAAGTGCAGCTAAAACTAGGGCCTTTTGAGAAGTCATATGGAAACTAATACAGGAGAAGCTTCCTCCAACACATACATATTTAAAAGCAATCTAAAAGAAATCGCCAAATAACAAGGGAAACAGAGCCCCAACTGAACATCTCTCATCACCACATGAAGCTTCCAGGACCCACAGTCAGTTATACCTAATCAAGTTGTTAGCAGGAGGGATGGAGCTCCATGGGAATGCCCAAACAACACATGCTATTCCCAAACTTTCATGTAGCTCTCTACAAACTGATAGTAAGGCCCTATTACTAAAGACAGCACCTATATATCCCATTGAACACAGAGAGTCAAGCTGATGTCTACCTAGAGCCTACTCAGTTTTACTGACTAGTGATCATGGCACTAGAAATGTACTCTACATGATAGGAAAGTAGAAAGGTAAACACCATTCCAACTGCACCCTTGATTTACAAGAGTGGCCTGCCTGCAAGATACACTGATGCTCTAACAAAATAATGTTTGTGGGAGGAACCAACCAATATCTGATTTGCCTTAAGGTCCACTCCATGAGATGGAACCCATTCCCAGCACTGCTTGAGTGATCAAGAACAGGTGACTAGACAGTCCAGGGGCCTAAGGAGAAGTTAAATGCTACTGTTCCAAATATTAAAACTAAAAATGAAATGCAACAATGAACTGGCTGCAACTGACATCCTGATGAACTCATAGTTCAGAGCCTCGCTCAGCCATTCTCAGAGACGCTTCCTCCTGCAGCAGACAGGACCAAATACAGAGGCCCACAGCCTGACAATTTGCAGACAGTGACAGACCTTGGAACGCTCAGCCAGAAATGAGATATCTCTATCAAATCCTTCCCCTCGAGGAGGCTCAGGGAACTCTGCAAAGAGGAGGAAGAGAGAGTGTAAAAGCCAGAGGAGATGGAGGACACCGTGTAATTAAGGCCTTCTAGATACAAGGCTGGCATACATATGAACTTACAGAAACTGAGGTAGGCTCTTAGGGGCCTAGGATACCAAATGGGGTCCTAGAGCTAAAGGAGAAGTGGACACTTGTCCCATGTATAACCCAGAACCTATCTCAAATTGACAGTCACTTGCAAATAAAAAATTAATTTTCTCCGAGGAGTCTCACTGTGGAAACAAACTACTCATAAGTGTAGGTCCCCATTTCCCACAGCAGAAGACCAACAGAAAACTAACTCAATGGCATCATTAGAAAATCTCTGTCTCATAATGTTATGTAGGACATTTGGGATTTTTTGTTTGTTTGTTTGCTTACCTTGCAGGTCCTTTGTGTATATATTATGACCTCTGATTTTGTATTCTTATGGGATTTCTGTACCTGTAAATATGTGTATCTCTATACCAAAATGCTTCTTGTCTTTTTGGGCTCTTTTTCTTGTTTAATTGTTTTTGTTCTATTTTGATTTGTTTGGTTTAGATTTATCTTATTACATTATTATTTTACTACCATTCCTTAGATGCCTGTTTGTTTTCTAAGGAGAGACAGAAAGAGTGTGGGTTTGGATGGGAGGTGAGGTAAGGAGGAGTTGGGAAGAACAGAGGGAGGGGAACTGTAATTAGAATATATTGTGTGGAAAAAATATTATTTCCAATAAAAGAAACAAAATAAGCAAACCACAAAACAGCACAGCACAGGTTTGTCCCCACCAAGGTCAGGACTGTTAGAGCTATCTAACATGAAATACCAGATGTACACTCATGTCTCCTCAGTCAAATTGGTAGAAGTGAGTGGAACCCTGATCACATAAATGGAAGGGAATTTAAGGCTGTCTAAAACACTCACAGTAAGAGTTTTCTCTAGAATTATTTATTGTAACAACCGGAACACTTTTTTCTTTTTTTCCAGAAAACTGTTGGCAGCCTATGATATATAAAATGAAATGATCAAAATCAAACAAGCAGAAAAAAATCCACAAGAGGAGAAACATGCTGAGACCAAAGAGCAGCTGATAAACTGGCGGGGGGGGGGGTACAGCTCTAAGTGTTTGAAGAGAAACGTTTGTCAAGTCAGAGCTTGATGCTAACCAATTAGCCTTCCCTTGTGAAAGCAATGAAAGAAGAAAAGGCATTTGAAGATCAGTGGGATCTATCAAAGCTGGCAAATCACGAACTGTTTTTCCAAACCATAAAAAATGCACTTCACTAAAATAAGGAATAAATTTATTTCACCACTCACTTATTAATTCAATAAATATGTATTGAGTGATGGTTATATCCCAGGCAGTGTGCTCCAGTTCCTGTGGAACATCACACATTTCCTTTCCATGGATATGCAAGAACAAAATGAGTAGTAGAAATTAATGCATGCTGGTCTCTAAAAACTAATTATGGATTTCTGAAATATTAAAATAACATTTTTGTCATAGGGCAGGAATTTGTCTACTATTGACATGTTTTATGGTTAACTATTTTATTTGCTAAGGTCACTGAGCTCTCTGACAAATCCAGTTAATAGAAACTTTCTGGTAACTTACTACTTATTTTAACTAGCAGTAACCAACTACTAAATAAAAGAACAAATAAAATCATTTGATTACAAAGTTATTTTCTGTATTCATGATAACATTCAAAAATGACTGTGAAATAGTACAATATCTGACATAAAATCTTATGCTTTTATTGTGCAGTAAAAAGTAGCAATATCCAACTCTGTATTTCTAAATAATTTAGAATTTACTCCATGTCAATGATGAATATCAGCTTCTTAATCTGGGCTCTAAGTAATGAGATAACCAGTAGAAGGGAGACATATTTTATCTTTATGATTCCCCTGTCCCAGTGTTTTTGGCTAGACCCATTCTTGATAATCTATTGAAAGACCTTATGGACTGGATTTATTTATTTATTTATTTATTTATTTATTCATTTATTTATTTATTTTAGAAGAATACCAATCATTAAGATCTTCTCTAGGCAGTGACAACTGAATGGGGTCTTGGGCCATAAGCTAGTGAGTTAATTAACTCCAAAATAAGTTTGATGAATGTTAAAAAAATTCCTCTCCTAATGCATCTGGAAACTGAGTGGAAAATAAGTCTGTCCCCTTTACAAATGCATGTTATTTTGAGCATTTACTTCCTATATGGAAGTGTTTTGTTAGATGCACACAAAACATGAGACCAGGACTTATAGAGAGAAGACTCTCAAAAAAAAAAAAACCAATTATAAATTTCTTTACCATTATTTTCACATTCCTTGTTGACTTATATGCCTCTCTTGCAATAAATAATTTACTGTAATAAAAAATTTACTACACTAAAACTATCATTAAGGTCACTGGAAGAATAAATCATCACATTTTACAGAGTATGCCTCACTAACAAACTTTATTGCTTGGAGTTTTATTTGCTGGGAGATAGGATGAGCAAGACATGCAGAGAAAGGAAGGACTTCTAAATGAAAATTAAAACATTCCTAGAGAAAGCCACCAGGATTGAACTTGACCTCTGGGAAACAAATCAAAGACCCTCATAAAAGCTGTGCTTCTTGCCACATCAGAGTTATTTTTATGGACAAAATTTCTAGTGCTATCTCTGGCAATGTGCACACTTAGGACTCTCTAAGGAAAGGGCAAGACATGATGACAGCTTGCCAGTTAGCATCCTTCAAACCCAATATGGATACATTCAAACCACTTGTATCCTGGAATATTCCTAAAACACCAAAATTCCAAGATTACATAGCTGATTTTAGCCTGTGTCTCTATGTGCAGACATGTGTATGTCTGTGTGTGCGTGTGTGTGTGTGTGTGTGTGTGTGTAGGTATACATACATATGTGAAACTTGTATAATGTGCCAAATTTATTGAAACAGCTTTAATAATGCCATAATAAATGAAATTTATCTAATAATGTAAATAAATTATTATTTAATTCTATGATATAATTGTCAAGATAAAATTTTAGATACAATCTAAATGACTTTGGAAACGTAATACCTTTTCAGAGGACAGTGGATGAGGTAGTGCTCAAATGTTAAGTGATATTTTTAAAGGATGCCCAGATGTTATTAATATAGGCAGGTGCCCTTTCACTTAGAAAATTATAAATCATACATTTTGTTTACTTATTTATACTTATCATACATCCAAAGGGCAAATACTCTTTGAATTTAAATGGTAATTCCATAAATTCTTCTTGATCATAACTAATGACTATTCCCAAGATACAATCTTACTCCAGCTTCATTTCTCATCTTTGATTTTACAACTACATTATTCAATAATTTGTCAACTCATTTAATCAACATGCATTTATTATGCTCCTAATATTCATTTAAACACTGTACTATTTGTGGTAGAAGTATCAGATGACTAAAGCCCCCTTTCTTCCTTCTGGCCAGGATCAAGAAGAGACAGTGTTTTATGCAGGGAAACTTGAAGCTGAGTAGATAGCATGTATCACAGCAGGTGATGTTTTAGCCTACAAAAGCCACACTATTGCTGAAGCAATAGTAAAAATGTAATAGTAATAATAGAGCAATAGTAACAATGATGCTGAATTTGCTCCTAATGCTTCTGCAAGTTAGATTAAAAGAAAGTGGAGTCATATTCTAAAATGTTGAGGAAAGCCAGACCTTCACTTTTTCTTTTGCCATCATTTTTCCTAAATTTTGTCTAAATTCTCAGTCTGTAGAAAAGTGTATAATTTCTTTAGTATAATGGCAAAAGTATTCCCCAAGTGTGACCGAGTTGATAGCTAGAATAATTCGGTCTTTATTCAGCTGTACACCAGGACTCACGTGCACTCAGATAAGGTGAAATGGAACTGAAGACTAGAAGAAGGTCCAGGTACAGTGTTCAAGAGAGGTAATGAGCAAAACTAACGCAGGCCTGGAAGAACAGCAGACAAAACACGCCAATCTCAGAATCAGCAGACGACTATCCATCTCTAGCATCTTATCTAGAGCATGACTCAGGCTGAGAAAACAGAAAAAGACTGTGTGGAAGAGGTAACTTACAAAGGTACTGGATAGATGGCATAACCCAGCACAGAGAAGCTGTGTAGACCACCATGCTAAGAATCAAGGCATAATCCTACAACCCAAGAGCAGGCCAATACAGATAAATGCAAAAAATGACAGGCGTGGGAAGGAAAAGGAGAAGATAGTTAAATTTGAAACTTCTAGGGTCCATGGCTCACATCACTTCAAGGCCCTTACTGCCAGAAAATATATAATCACAGATATTATATTCTCCAACAAAAATCAGGATTTCTTGCAGAAATTTGGAAATAGGGTAATATAGTTCAAACTCTACTATCTTTAGGGTCCATTCACCTTTAAAAAAACTATTTATTATTTTAATTTATGTGCATGATTATTATGCCTGCATATATGTTTGTGCATGATGAACAGACTTGGTCCTTATGGAGGCCAGAAGAGGATGTTGGATTCCCTGGGAATTGTTAGCCATTGTGGATTTGGGGAATAGAACTCCAGCACTCTGCACGAATAACAGGTGCTGTTAACCACTGAGCTATCTCTCCTGCTCTAAGTACAGTCACCACTGAGGGATGGTGAGAAGAGGAATAAGCCAGGCATAGTGGCACACACTTCAATCCCAGCATTCGGAAAGCCGAGGCAGGTAGACTTTTGTGGGTTGGCAGCCAGGCTAGTCTATAAAGAGAGTCCCAGAAGAACCAGGACTACATGGAGAGACCTGTTGTAAATAAGAAAATAGATGAATAAATAAGTAAATAAATAACTAATGAATTAGAAGTACAGAAGGAAGAATAAGACTTGAAATGATAGATATGAAAATTCAATGATTACTCTGTAAACACTAGACTAATGTATTGAAGATAAAACACTTACGTTACGTTTACGTTAATCCCTGCCTGAATACAAGACCTTACCTGGAAAAAGTGATCACAGAGATTTCCTAGAAAATATGCAAAATATCAACTGAAGGAAGAGAATCAGGAAATTTGCATTAGAGATGATTTTTGTAAAAATGTGTTGAAAATACCTATTTCCCTTGAAAGATTTCCAAAGATGGCTTTGTATATCAGAAAACACAGCTATGTGGGCATGTGTATTTGTGTTTTATATAAGCAAAATCAGATATACAAATATTATGTATCAGAGTAGAATAATATTGTATATAGGCTGGTGATATAATTAATATTTTAAAAATGATTGCCACATTACAGGAAAAAAAAAAGAAACTGATCTCAACAGATACATCCTTTGGGTCTTTTGTGCATTCTCCTTAGGTTTTAAATGCATGCAGAGTTGCTAATGTAATCTCCAGTGTCCTCTGAGAAGAGGAAAATCTTACTGAAGTTAAAGCGTACCTCTATTACTTTCACTAACTTTGAAACTGCATCTGTCTTGAAAGTGGTGAAGTGGTGCTTTCAGCTTTAGCCATCATTCCTATCCTTGTTACTAACTGCTTAGAAATGGCTAATGCAGCCCTCAATTTCATTAATGGAATCATAATGCCCAGACATAAGTGTTAATAGCCCCGCTCTACCCTGAGCTGGACAGACCACATGTAGATCACCATGTTCTTGTTCAGAAGCAAATTTTGAAAGGGTCATTGACAAATGGTACTACATTCATTTAAAGGAGGATTATCAGGATGCTGAATGCCAAATGAGGGACATTAAGGAAATTGAGGGTGTTTAACCTTGAGAAGGAAAGCTCTGGAATGGGGGACGTGATGAATCTCATCAGTTCTCTGAAGTTTTGTTGTGTGGAACAGGTATTAGACTGTTTCCTGGGGTGGAAGTGCCTGGGAATCAAGTTGCTGCTTAGTGTCCAAGAACGAACAAGTCAAAAAGTCTGCTAGGCTCTCCACTCACCATTCTGGAGAAGGCTCAATTAGAGACTAAAGCATCACATGGCAAATGTGCTGAACTAGAAAGTAAGGTGAATTGGCCAGAATGAGAGTTTAGGCACATTCAAAGACCCAGGCAGGTATATGAAAGTGTCTTAGTCACTGTGAAGAGATACCATGACCAACATAACTCTTATAAAAGGAAACATTGGGGACTTGAGTACAGTTTTAAAGTGTTAGACCATTATAATCACAGCAGGAAGTACGGCAGCATGAAGGCAGACACAACACTGGAGAAGTAGCTGCAAGCTACATCCTGATTTGCAGGAAGACAAGCAGACTCACAGACAGACGGGGGCGGGGGGGAGGGGTGGGGAAGGGGAGAGGGAGAGAGAGATTGAGAGAGAGAGAGAGAGAGAGAGAGAGAGAGAGAGAGAGAGAGAGAGAGAGAGAGATCAAAGTGCACCCCTAGTAACAAACTTACTCCAAGAAGGCCGTAGCTAACCCTTCCCTGACAATTCATCAACTCGGGACTAAACATGCAAGAGTCTACAGGGCCAGTCTCATTCGAACCTCCACTGAGAGGAAGCTAATGAGCATTTGACAGGCTGCAAAATGGTGAGCACTCTACCACCACCAGGCTGATGGCATCCATAATCATAACTGAAGCAATAAAACACACACGAGTAAGTGAATTGGCACAAACAGGATGAATGTAGTATGTGTGTGTGTGTGTGTGTGTGTGTATGTATGCACACCTGTGTTCCAATGCCTTAAATCTGCTATTCCTGATGCCTCTTCTAAAGTAAATATTCTCCCATTCCAAGACTATCTCCTATAGATTATGCAATATTTTATAGTAATGATCACCAATAATTTAATTATTACTTATAATTTCCCACTTAATTTACCTTGTACAGAAGCTGAAAAAAAATCCCATCAATATTTCATAGGAAAATTTAAATTTTTATAACAGAATGTATTTCAGCATTTACTCAAAATCCTCTAAAAACCCAAGGTTAATAGAAATTACTACCAGCGGTACTCACTAATGGTACCATCGGCCTTGGTAGAGATAAGTAAACAGAAAATTTTCTCATTGAACTATTGGTTTCTGCTCCCTCCTTTCCTTAGAATTTCATAGTATGTGCCATATGTATAATTAATATGTGAAAAAACAAGTAAAAATAATGACTAGTGTTTGAGCAACTGCCCCAGCATTTAAACAGAGGAATTTTGCTTTTAGCAATGTTTGAAACATTGTTGTCCATCATGTACCTCCAGGGAACTATTCTGAGAAATACATCAGCTGGCAATTCTGTTATCATGAGAGCAACATGGAATATATTTACAAAAATCTGAATAGTATTGTCTACTGCCTACCTGGGCTATAGGGTGTAGTTGAAAGTGGCACACAATCTAATAACAATAGGCTTTATAATATGAGCTACTGCTCCTCATGCCCAATGAACAAACAAGAAATTGAAATACAAGATGGAGCTCAAGAGAATATGACTAAATCAAAAGCTTGTAAAGCATGAGGTGGAAGAGGCCCTTCCTGTATAGTAGTTTTATAATGAAATTTTAAATAAAATGTACAGTCTAACATAATGATAAACTATGATAAATATAGAAAGGAGGACATAGTTGTTTATTAATAAGTATATCCTATACATTGTTGCATGAGATATTGTTTTATATGGTTGGCAGTGCAGGGAGTTTGTTTACATTGGCAATACCCAGACACACAAACAACGTATATTCATGAGATTATGATATCTGTGATATCATTAGTTGATTCTTTCAGGCTCACTATAATTGTATGGGATCACCATTGTACGTGAAATTGCGATTGCACATAACTGCAATTAAATATAAAGTCTATCTTGACAAATTTATGAAATATGAAAGGTATGTATGACACATAAGCAGTCAGATCATTAACAATATAGTATATACTTAGTGCCACAAAATAATTTTTATTGGAAGCAGTCATAAATGCAGAACATGTTTGAGTTTGCTGAAAAGATATATACTACTAGTTTCAACATTACTAAAATGTTATTTTGAATCTCTGATATTTGAAGCGTCTCGTACATAGTACTCTTTGTGGGATTGTGGGGAGCTATGAGGGACTTAGTTCAAGCTATAATAGATCTTTCACTGTGCCAATTGTTCTCGCCCAATGGAAAGGAAGGCTCCTTGTTTTGCCTATTCCAGAACTGTCATTAGGTGCTGTAAAAGATTGGGAATAATCAAAACAGTGTTACCTAATCTCCTGGCTTCCCATAGACACCACGTGATAGCCTTACTCTATTTTCCAAGTCAGGTAACTTTCTCAATCCTAAATTTACATACTCTATCTGCCCCAGAACTCCAGACTACTCTGCTAATCCTCATAGGTCTGCTTCTCTTCCCACATTGGAGAAAGATGTAATTAGGAAAGAAATTAGAAGTCTCCAGCTTTGATCTACACACAATATGCCTCCTGACACACACAATTGCCTTTTCTGGGTCTAATGGATGAAATATCTATGCTCTTCATTAAAGCCTTTTCCATGTGTGCAATGTGTCAGAACCTTTCTGACCCCCTTAGAAGTCTCACTCCAGTTCCCCACTTTTCCTTCATACCCAGTTTATTCGCCTTGACTGGACTTCCTTCGTTCTTATCAGCACATGGCAATCAAGGAACAAAGAAACCCTCCTGAGGTACAGCTTCACTCTTTGTTCATTACTCTATTTCTTTTTCTTTACGGTATTGCAGTAAGACTTTATGCTGCTTAAGGGTACAGACTCTTGAGCCAAAATCTTTGGTTCAAAACTTAGCTGCCCTTCTTACCAGTGTATGGCATTGGGACAGTCCTTTCACCTCACTGTGACCCAGTTTAAGACAGTGTAAGCCCACAGAAATGACAGCTCGTAAACATGGAGAAACAACTTATAGAATATGTACTCATTCTTTATTGTTGTAAAACAAAAGATTGTCAAGTGAAGTCACCTGAGATAACATCTACCTCACTTTCTGTAGGGAACAAAATACACATGGGAAAAGATACAGAGACAAAGTGTGGAGCAAAGACTGAAGGAAAGACCATCCAGAGACTAACCCACCTCAGGGATCCATCCCATATACAATCATCATCCCAGACACTATTGTGGATGTCAACAAGCTTTTGCTGACAGGAGCCTGATATAGATATCTCCTGAGAGGTTCTGCCAGTACCTGACAAATACAGATGTTGATATACTCAGCCAACCATCGGACTGAGCACAAGGTCCCCAATGGAGGAGCTAGAGAAAGGACTGAAGGAGCTCGTAGTACCATAGGAAGAACAACAATATGAACCAACCGGTACCCCCAGAGCTCCCGGGGACTAAACCACCAACCAAAGAGTACACATGGAGGGACCCATAGCTCCAGTTGCATATGTAGCAGAGGATGGCCTTGTTGGACATCAAAGGGAAGAGAGGCCCTTGGTCCTGAGAAGGCTTGATGCCCTAGTATAGGGGAATGCCAGACAGGAAAGTGGAATGGGTGGGTTGGTGAGCAGGGTTAGGGAGGATGGTATAGGGGGTTTTTGGAGGGGAAAGCAGGAAAGAGGATAACATTTGAAATGTAAATAAAGAAAATATCTTTAAAAAAAAAAGAAAAGAAAAGAAGTACGAGCATGGTGAAGCTTAGCCAGGACTTGCCTTAGAGGGTCAGCCTGTCTGTGTCTTCTCTGCAGGCTTGACTGGTGCTCTCTCAGCTTGGTGGTAAAGGTCCCTTTTGAGTGGATGATTTTTTTCTATCTGTCTATTGGAGGTCACAGCTTAAGTTCAAGAAGCCACTTACGATTCTTAAGACTTTTTCATTTCTTCCACTTCTCCAACATGACTGTATATTTTATCAGTTTCAACAGGAGACTCTCTCACCCAAAGGAAGATCTAACCTGATCTGTGAGGGCTTTCTAGATCAGGATAGGATCTAGAAAGGTCTTCTCTTCAGAGAAACTTCTGCTTTGCAAAAAGAAGTTTGCTAAAAGCAACCACAGATCCTATCACATGTAAAGAAAGGCAAGTATGTTGGTGTGAGTATCAGGCACGGGAATGATGGGCCAACCCAAAGAAAAAAGGGGAGAAATGTAATTTAATGTTAAAAATGAATGAGGCAGGGATGCATAGACTAAATATAGAAGGGGATTAGTAATACATGGTTTATAAAAATTTCAAAGCAAGTTTCAGAACAATAGCTTCATATAATGCTACTTTTAAAAATGCATGCCTGTACATCTACTCGTCTATGCATTCCATTCATCTGTATTTTCATATATTAATGGGAAGCAGGTACGGAATGATACCCAGTAGATTGCTAAACATTTCTTATTAGTTGAATATTTATAGCACACAACTGCTATTTGCATATTTTATAGAATTTTCAGTTTTTGCAACACAATGATTTTTGCACAGTTTATATAAGGAGATGCTTATTTACCCGTGAATATATTGTGCTGAATGCACTTTCCTTCTATTCTTCCATTCCTAGCTTACCACTTTATCAATTCGATATATATATATATATATATATATATATATATATATATATATATATTCCTGGATATTAATTATACTTCTCAATATCATTTATGGAGAAATTTGTACATTAGGATTTAAGTGAAAAATGACAAATACTATGTATATATTATTGGAGCAGTCAAAATGAAAAGGGTGCTTGGATAAGGAACTGCAAAGGCTACAGAAATTACAGTACACAAAGTAAAGATTGCAGCAGGTACAATGTAAGACCATTTCTGTCTTAGTAGTTATGAAGTTCTTCTTTTAACAAGCCGTATCCTACATCAGCAAATATTTACTCTGCAATTTTTCTGCTTGTACTTAAGGAAATTTGGTTCATGTAGTACCCTTTGCTGCTGTCATTATTTCCCTGGGTATTAAGGTTAATGGAATCTCACTGAAGGAGGGGGCAGTCATTCAGCTTTTTTCTAGGATTCTGTGCTGCAGCACACAGTAAGGATCAACTTTTCCTTTAAAGTCATGAAAACTCTAGCCTAGCATCCCATCCAAGGCTGGTTGCTCGTGCTTTGTCTGACTTGGCTTCAAATTACTTCTGTAGTAGTGGTGAACAAAGAACACACAGAAGAAAGTCAGCACAACGTTCTGATTTGAAAGAAATGCATCCTATAAAACGCCTCAAACGTGCAAGGCTCATTGCAAGTGGAGCTAAGTCTGCAAGCAATTTGCTTAAAGATAGTACTATGGGATGGATGAACAGTAATGGTACATGGAGTTTCAGGGGAGTTCAGGAAGATGGGTCCTATACATTGGACAATGCCCAGGAGGCATGGATAGAGGAAACTTATCCCAAGAGCACTGAATTTAACTCAGTTACTTTGATTTGGTACCACAATGAGCTGAGAAATTATTTATGAATTCTTTCTTAGTCAATAGGATGATGGCGGTTGGTAATTGGGGGAAAACAAACCTTGTGGCTCAAGGGAAGAAGTAACAGAGCCTCAAGTCATTTCCAGCTGTATGGACTTTCAGCGTATCCCTCACTCAAGCAATCATCACCTACTAAACTAATCTTTAATTCCCCTCAAAACCAGAAACCTTAGTGGTACATATTTGAGCAATGGACTCGACAGGTTATATTTAGTAATATATGTATATACAGAAATGTGTATATGCATGCAAACATAATCAATGAAAGGAGAGGTTAGGAATTGGGAAGAGAGTGGGGAAGACTGTATAGCAGGGTATGGAGGGAGAAAAGGGGGGAGAAGTGTAATTTAATTGTCATCTCAAAAATAACAAAGAAAAAATGAATATAATTTTTAGTTCGGAGTAATTTTTGATTTCAGGGAAAGTTGCAAAAATAACATGGAAAGCATTTCCCCCGGTTCCTCCAGTATTCACATGACATGAAATACTTAAAAGCCATTGTGAGGTTTTAGTGAGAGGTGTGTGTGGTCTAGGGCTGTGTAAAGAAGCTAAGTGAACATAATCCTGTTGACTGAGCCAGCCACAGCCATCAAGCGGAGTGCCTCTACGGCCCTTGTTGGAGTTCTGGCAGTGAGTCAGTTCCCTGGTTGGAGGTCCTGCTGCATACATTAGCAAACAGTTCTGTATTTAGGTTCCTGCCTCCAGTCTCTGCCTTGGCTTCCCTCAATAATTACAACTTCGAAGCAAAAGATAATATAAACCCTTTTCTTCCCACCTGGTTCTTGGCCATTGCATCACAGCAAGAGAATGAAACTAGATCAGCCAGTCATTTAACACACCCTATAGTTCAGGGGGGAGCCATTAAGCCCCGCCTTCTGAAGATGTAAACATATTTAGAGTACTTCTGTAAGATAGGGTCTATTTGTCCTATATCCTATTTAATTATCCAATCATATTTTTGTAGGCATACTCTCATGGATATTGTTTTACTCTTAAAATTATAATTAAATTCTATTTTTATGAGTTTCTCAGAGTTTAAATTCTTTTAAATGTGAGTGTTACAGAGTTTTCCCCACCTCGGTCTTCACATTTCACTGATGATGGGAAGCACCTGACTCTATACACAGGGTGAATGCACCTTCATTGTTTTGCTCCACAGCATCCAATGTTAATGGCCAAACATAGCAAACGTTAGACACTTGTTGATAAATGATAAGCAGAGGCAGAGGCAGACCACAGGTTGAATTACAGATTCTTTTGTTTACCATAAGCTAAATCCATTCATCCAGGTAATTTCCTGCCCTATTTTTCTAAATGCCAGTAGAAGAATCAAAGCTTGAAAATGGAAGGCCTTGTTGGGCATCAAAGGGAGGAGAGACCCTTGGTCCTGAGAAGGCTCGATGTACCAGTATAGGGGAATGCCAGGACAGGGGAAATGGGAGTGGGTGGGTTGGTGAGCATGGGGAGAGGGGGAAGGGATAGATGTTTTCAGAGGGGAAACTAGGAAAGGGGATAACATTTGAAATGTAAATAAAGAAAATATCTAATAAAAAAAAGAAAATAGAAAGCAGGCTAGAGAAACAATGCTGCAGTTAGCAGCACACAGTGCTCTTCCATAGGGTTTTCGTTTGGTTCCCAGCACCTACATGGCAACTCACAGCCAATCCAAGGGAATGCCATGCCCCTTTTGGCTTCTAATGGTACCAGGCACACAGGTAGTGCAAAGACATACATGTGGGAAAAGCATACATATACATATGTATGTATATACATATGTATAATTTAAGAACAAATGAAAGGCAAAGAGCAGTGCACGCCTGTAAGCCATCGTTTGGAAGACCTATGTGGGAAGATTGACAGCTCAAACATTTAAACTAAATTAAATTTAAAACCATCAGTCATGGTGGCACACAACTGTAATCACAAGACTCAAGAAGTGAAGGCAGAAGGATTGGGAATTCAAGCTCAGTTTAAGCAACATAGTGAGATTGAGGCCAGCCTCAGCTACATGAGAGTACAGTTAAAGAGAAGGAAAAAAGGAAGGAAAGAAGGAAGGAAGGAAGGAAGGAAGGAAGGAAGGGAGGGAGGGAGGAAGGAAGGAAGGGAGGGCAGGCAGAGGGAAGAAGAGGAGGGAGGGAGGAAGAGAAAGAGAATCTGCAGTTCAGAAAAAAAGAGATTATCAAGCCAATCCTCAGAGAGAAAGAGCTGTTTATATCAAAGCTTATTTCCCACCTAATATAAGCCTTGACTTTCCATATTTTACAATGTCACATTTCTGATACTCTGGCCTTACCAATAAAAACGACATTTACTGAAAGAGCCACAGATTTTAGAAAACCACAGCCCCCAAAGATTCATTTTAAATCAACTTACACTTTTTAAAATAACATTTATCCAATATAAAAAGGAAACCCTGCAAATTTTAATTACCCTACGTTTTTTTTTAAAAAGGTTATTATTGCAATAATCTATTCCAAGGCTGCATCTATTAATGAGATAAACACACTATTCTGATACTTGGGAGCTCTTGACCCTAAGATACCAGAGACGATAGACTGTCTAATTAAGATTCACACCGTCATGTGCTATTACATTTATCAGCCAAGGGATGTGTTTGTTAATTCTTTCCTGTGAGCAAAATGCCAAGTGCTCAAAGGCCAAGTGTAAACAGTCAAAATGAAGCGGAATATTAAGTAATTACATAACAAATTCAGACAGTGTAGACAATAATTACCCAGACCAAAGCACTCATTGTTGGCTCTAGGACATCCAAGCTATCTATTAAAGTACTGGCCCAAGTCCATATAGAAATGACATTGGGTTGAATGTATTTATTAAAATAAATCTGAACAGGCTTGTTTGCTATTTATTATAATTAAGAAAACAAAAGCTAACTATAAAAAAAGATCACCACATTATAATTGAGATCAGATAAAAGGGACTCCCCTGAGCTTTAAAGTTCTTTTGCCATATTATTTGGAAGAAAATGTACATATATTGGGGGAGATAACCATCATTTTTTTTTAACTCTAACGTCTGAAGTCATTGGAGTGTTACTAGGCAATCTACTCAGAAATCTTAGATTTCTAACATATCTTGAAATAGATTCATTGCTATTTTCACACAGGGTCAAAGCAGAAGGGCACATATAACTTGTATAACTCGCTGACAATTTCGATGGTCACCACTTTCTGTGTACCTCCTTTAGGGACCACAGACCCCTGATTCCCAGTTCACACAGTGATTGACGGAGAAGGAAAGGCCGTACCTCTTTCATTCACTGTGGTCCATCTGTAGTATCCCAGATGGGCGACCCTGAATGGCATCGGGCAAGTATGAAGGGGAAAAAGAAAGACTTCCTTCCTCCCACATCACAGGAGCAGAGAGCACCACTGTTCTCTTTGCAAAAAAAACTATGCAGGTATTCAGCACGGAGAGGTGCAAAAAGAAACCCCAGCTTCTGACAGGCCCAGCACTCACACGTCTTACCCTATTGCTGGCAGTTATTTCAAAGCAGAGTTTCATCCAGCAACTGGAGGACATCAGACAAGAGACCTCAGTATGTCAGGAGTACTGGCTGTTTGCCTCAGCCAAGCCTCGGGATGAAAGAGGTCCTGTTCACCGCTGTTGGAAGCTTCCGTTTGTTCCAGGGAGTAGAGAGAAAAGTGCTTGTTTGGGGAAGCCAGGAGTGATCACAGCAACTTCATGAGTCAGAAGTGTGTGGCTCTGGGCCAATTACCCAGTTCCCCTGCCACTCTTATAAAAGTGCTAGTAGAGAGAGCAGAGCCTTTTCTTTGGGGACCAAGCCCCTGCCCCATTCCCATCACTTCTGAAGTCCTCTAATTTCAAAGGGTTCATTAGAAGAGTGAAGGAAGTTAACTGGTTATGGTTGTTTAGAATATTGGTGCATGCATCTTCCTCTGCAAATGGTCTGATCAAATATATTCAGGAAGAGTTAGTTTATGATCATAATGTCCACTAGTCAGCGCTGGATATGCTTTGTCTGTGTTTTTTTTCTAGTGATAAATACATTAAACCAGAACAGCTGGAGGCACAGACAGTGTATTCCTTTCTGATTTTCAGCCTCCATTTACCATGATTCAGTCTTCTCTCCAGTTTGCAACGCTACTGTTGCCTATAATTAACATATATCTGTTGTGAGTAAACAATTTGCCTTGTAGTTTTTAACACTGGAGTTTAAACAGAAGTAAAATTGCCTTGTGGCACAAAGGTGTACACTGTGAGCTAATATCGTAACTGCAATTCCTCAAGGATCCAGCAAGCTTTAGTCTTAAACATGAAACTCTGGAGTTGTTGCTAGAATCGTTTTGGAATAACCCCCTTTTATCTGTTATTTGTTTAGTAAAAATAGAAATAAATAAATTGAGTTTTTACATGTTAAACTATATGATAATACTCTGGAAGATTTTGCAATTAAGAAAACATAGGAAGAAGTTTGATGCTGATGAGTCTGAGACAGGAGTCTTAGGACAAATTTAACATAAAGATTTGATTTAATGAAACAGAGCAAAAGAAGCTATATAATGAAGAGTATGATTATAGCTGTGTGTGAAACATAAGTTCCAGGAAAACTGCAAGAAGCTCCCCCTTTGGAGAAGTGACATGCCCCAGAGCAGGAGCCTAGAGTAAGAGTCCAGCAGTCGTGGCTACACAAAAATTCATGGTAACCAGGTCCTCAAGGACTTACCTCATGCTCAACGTTAGCCAACTGCACACAGTTAATATCGCAATTCATTTTTCTAGAGAAGTTTAACACCAACTTTTTATGAAGGAATTTGTTTTTTTTTAAACACCCCAAATTTGCTGGGCAACAGTAGCACATGTCTTTAATCCCAGCATTCCAGGAGGCAGAGGCAGGAGAGCTCTGTGAATTTGAGGCCAGCCTGGTCTACTGAGCTAGTTCCAGGTAGCCAGAGCTACACAGAAAAACCCAGTCTCATAAAACAAAAATAAATAAATAAACTTATCCTTAAATTGTTTTCTTTCCCCAAAATGCCAACAAGAAGATTGGAGTAAACCTCTAAAAATTAGTTTTCCTCTTAGATTCAGAGAGATTTAAGAGGTGGAATGGGTTGATAGTGCTGGTAGGTAATGAGTCACATGTCATTTGATGGTTGCAGTGCCATGCCCAGTTCAGGGACAATACTAATGCAACCTTCAAGACACTTGACCTAAAATAGCTGAGTAATTCTCAATGAAGCTTTGTTACAGTAAATGAATGTTAATTTTATAATAGTGTTGATGGAAGTGGTGTAATCTTTTCTCAGGAATCTTTTTGTTTTCCCAGAGTATGTCGTTTGCAGGCCTTTGTCAGGATTATCAGAGAAAAAAACCAGGATGAGAAAATCAGATATTTGATATGAAACTACCTTACATATGATAAGGGCCCTGGCTGTTTAAAATCTGAGTTGATTTTGAAAGCATTTCTATGGGGTCATGCAGGTCATTTCTCCATGTAAGCAGTGGTTTGCCTTTTCCAACCTCCAGACTTTCCCTTGTTTGCCTCTGTGTTTCACAATGAGCAGTTATATTTTATCTTAGCAGAGTATTTTTTTCTCAACCAAATTCTAGTCAACTTCATGACAAATAACCCTATTAAAAATGAGGTACAGAGCTAAACAAAATTCTCAGCTAAACAAAATTCTCAACTGAGAAATCTTGAATGGCTGAGAAGCACCTTAAGAAATGTTCAACCTCCTTAGTCATCAGGGAAATGCAAATCAAAACAACCCTGAGATTCCACCTCACACCAGTCAGAATGGCTAAGATCAAAAACTCAGGTGACAGCAGATGCTGGTGATGATGTGGAGAAAGAGGAACACACCTTCATTGTTGGTGGGATTGCAAGCTGGTACAACCACTGCGGAAATCAGTTTGGTGGTTCCTCAGAAAATTAGACATAGTATTACCTGAGGACCCAGCTATAACACTCCTGGGCATATACCCAAAGGATGCTCTAACATATAACAAGGATACATGCTCCACTATATTCATTGTAGCCATATTTTAATATCCAGAAGCTGGAAACAACCCAGATGTCTCTCAACAGAGGAATGGATACAGAAAATGAGCTACATTTACACAATGGAGTACTACTAAGCTATTAAAAAGAATGACTGCATGAAATTCACAGGCGAATGGATAGAACTAGAAAATATCATTCTGAGTGAGCTAACCCAGTCACAAAAGAACACACATGGTATACACTGAATGATAGGTGGATATTAGCCCAAAAGCTCAGAATAACCAAAATACAATTCACAGACCACGTGAAGCTCACATAGAAGGAAGGCCAATGTGTGGATCTTCAGTCCTACTTAGAAGGGGGAACAAAATAATCATGGGAGGTAGAGGGTGGGAGGGACTTGGGAGGTAAGGAGTCAGGGGAGAGGAAAAAGGGGACAGGATCAGGTGTGGGAGGAGATGGGGGAGATGTACAGAGGGTCAGAAAATTGAACAGAGGTGTGTAGCAATGGGTGATGGGGAACAGGTGTAGTCAACAGAAAGCCCCAGAAGTCAGGAAAGCAAGAGGCTCCCAGGACCCAATGGGGATGACATTAGCTGAAATACCCAACAAAGGGGAGAGAGAACCTGTAGAAACCATATCCAGAGGTTAGGCATGATCTCCAGTTGAGGGATGGGGCCACCCACCCTTCTCAAAAAAGTTAACCCAGAATTGCTCCTGTCTAAGGGAAATACAGGGACAAAGAGTGGTTTGCATCCCCTTAGGAAGAACAACATCAACCAACCAGACTCCTTAGCCTCAGAGCTCCCAGGGACAAACTACCAACCAAAGTATACACATGGAGGGACCCATTGTCTGGCATCAATAGGAGGAGAGGCCCTTGGTCCTGTGAAGGCTTGATGCCCTACCATAGGGGAATGCTAGGAAGGTGAGGCGGGAGTTGGTGGGTGGGTAGCTGGGTAGGTGGAGGAGCACTCTCATAGAAGAAGGGAGAGATGGGGGTTACAGAGGGGAAACTGGGAAAGGGGATAACATTTGAAATGTAAAAAAACTGTAGGTAGATTTCTCTATATATCAGTAACTTTTACTCATACACAAAGGTCTACTGAATTCAGAGGATGCAGTTCCATGATTAGTGGGTTTGAGATTATTGTCTCATTTTAATATAGCAAGACACTATTGCTGAAGACATGACATCATCAGTCACCGGGAGATCAAACCTGTCCTCCACTAAAAGCTTCCTTCTGACTCATGTGATCTTAAAGTAGTAACTGTTACTTCTCAACATTTACAAATAAAAAAACACATACAGAAAAACTGTTACTTTCTCAAGCCAGTGAACAGAGTCTCTGCCGTTTATCAATTGCACATGTGCCCTTAACTACTGCGTTACACCAGCTGACAGCAGTCACAGAGCTGTGATGTGAGAATAAGATAGCAATATAGACATGGAAACTGGCTTCAGGGATATTAGTTGTAGATGAAATAAATATATCACTGTGTTAATTGCCCCAGAAATGTTTATTCAGTTGCATTAAATAAGCATAAAACATTAGGACCTCCCATTAAAAAGAAACTGAATTTTGATTAAATAAATACCATAAGCTGTGATATTCAGTATACTCTCCAAGTGTCAGAGAAGGACACCAAGGTAATGACTATAAAAGATAACAATAGCCATATACCCACACCATATTCATAAATTGTATGGGCCCTGTGTAAATTTTTAAAGGGGCATTGCACTGTGTATAAAAGCACTTCTACATTGCACCTGGAAATTACTGAACTGTAGGGAAAAATGATGCTCTGACAGAATAATGCTTGCCTCTAGGGAGAAAAATGTGCTGGATTTGTTTTTTAAAATTTTTCCCTTTGTATATCTCAAGGTTTATAACTCCCAGAGAGGCGTGTGCACATCTCTGCCTGAACACAGGCTCATTATGTTCAGAACAAACACCAGAGCAATGTGTCCTGCAGGTGCAATGCTTTTTCCAGCAAAACCATTAGTCCACCAGGAGTTGCCCATTAAACGTGTGTCTTTTTACAACCAGCTGGATCACTTCCTATTACTCATAACAGGGTTATTTACAAATGAGATGCTGAAAGGGTAACATTGTCTGCCTCTGCCAAGGTACCTTCTGTTCTATTAAGAATAAAAATAAAATGTAAGAAACTGAAGGGAAACACATCTTTCCAGTTAACGAGATGCTGGTTAAGGGCCAGAGGCAAAGCCCAAGGCCCTTAAACGAACCAGTCATTAACTACCAGGCAATACCTATGGAGAGGTCACCTTTGGGGCTAGATGGGAGAGCAGAGACATCTAGGGTTAACATTTGCCTTTATATAATTCCAGAAAGCTAAAGAGCTTGAGAAGACAGATAAGAACAACCCATGAAACACGTTTCTTCATCTTCATCAGAGATCACTTCTGATAATGACAGCTCTCTAGAAGGAAACTATGTCATGCCTTATCTCTCTTTATATTCTTATTAACATTTTCTTTATCATCCTTCATGAAATGGACAATTTTGCGTGTAAGATTCAGTTATACGTCTGGAGTAGACATTAGGGATCTTATGATGCAAACTCAAAATTAATGCCTGCATGTTTCACCTCAGCTGTAAGTTGAGGACAGCATTGTGTTGATCAAGGATCCAAAGGAAAGAAAATCTCAACAAAATACATAGCTTCATCTAATTCTAAGGCTTCAGTAAAAATCACTGTCTAGCAAATATTCACTATAGGCTGTTCTAGCTTGACTGAAAATAAAACTTAAGTTTGGGTTTGGAAACTGGCTTCTGCCTTGAGCTGCTGTTGGGATTAATTGCATTTGCCTTTGAGTTCCAAAATGTCAGCAGATGTATAAACCAAAAGCAAGTGCAAGATCTGCAAGTGGTACAGAGAAAGGAACGAGAAATTTCTTACTTCCATGTGTCTAGCTGCTTACACCCATACTGAAACTCACTAGTCTTATTTTTATAAAACTCATTAGTCTTATTTTTGTAATACAACTCCTGTGCTTTGCAATGATGCACACATGGGCTAGGAAGCTTGCTGTAGTGAGAACATCCTGTAGTGTTCTTACTGGACTCCAGAGATTTTGGTCAATCACTAGAGACAGCATCCTGATGAAATCAAGAGATACAGTACACACAAGATGAATGAGGTTGCTCAAAGCAAAACGTGACACAAATGTTTTAGAGTAAACTTATATTTTGTAAGTATATTTTTTAAGGAATAAACTCTTAAGTGATACAACCTCTAGTAAATACATGAGCTAGTAACCATTATTATATCTATCAACTGCTGTGCATTGCATGAGATTCTGTGTATTGTGCATTTTAGACCAGGAGCACAGTGAATTTATATCAGATTCACCAGGATCATGTGCGTGATCTATTTTAAGCTGTCATGATAGGATAGCTACAACTCTTCTAGGCCATGGGACTTTCTCAGCATTGCCATAATCTTATGGGTTCAGCACTGTATGTGTGCTTTGTCAATGATGGAAAAGTTGCAATGTAGCCCGAGAAGCAATATAGCCAGTGAATGTTCTCACATATCTTTCTGTGAGTTTTACCTCTGTCTTGTATCTTTGCCTCTCATGGATCACCAATGCATAGGACTCTGAGGTTCTTTAAAGGACCCAGAAATAAGCAAAAGATAAATAAAACAGAAAGAAATGTAGACAGATTCCCTAAGTCTAAGTTAAAGTGAAAGATGGCTTTATATTCCATACTCAAAGGAACCTAGTTCTTTTAGTCTCAGTGTGTCTCATTGCCATGATCTCCTTCTGTTGCTATTATTCAAGGAGCATCTTTTATTTATTTTAGTTTCTTTATTTACATTTCAAATGTTATCCCCTTTCCTGGTTTCCCCTCTGAAAACCCCCTATCCCTTCCCCCTCCCCCTGCTCACCAACCCACCCACACCAGCTCCATTTTCCTGAGCATCTTTTAATAATCTCTCCCAGTCCAAAGGTTGTCACAAACAATTATGCATTGCCCTAAGCTCACATGAAAGCTCCCTGTTAGCAGCTTCTTCTACACAGAAACGGTTTAAGGACCGTCTGCTGTCACTTCAGTACCCATTTCTTGTTTCAAGCTGCTTATTAAAACACCTGTCCCCAATAAAATACAAACTCTCATTGTGAGACATCTGGTAAATGAAATTGCTCCAGCTTCATCCTGCAGTTACTTCAAGCATGTGGACTTCACTGATAGGTGCAATTCCTTTTACTTACATTCATGACTCACATGAAGTAAATAGGAGTCAAAGGGGGGTAGAGGTGATTATCAAAATGTCCCTTTTTAATTTAATGCAGAGCATATCTTATAGCTGTGAAAGGTTGAATGTCATTAAAAAGAAAATGAGAAGACCTCATTAGAGACTCTCAGTGGAGGCTCTTCCAGGCTGGATAATCTCCCTTAGAGACCTATTTTAGTGACTTTTACATAGCTAAGACCAAAGTGCCTGAGAAAACAGCTTAAAGGAGGTTAGATTCAGTGTGTTATTCACTTTTCAGAGAAGCATCCTCCTGCATCAGACAGGAAGAGATGCAGAGACCCACAGTCAGACATTACACAGAGAGAGTCCTTGAAACATACAGCTCTAAATGGGATGTCTCCATCAAATTCCTCCACTCAGAAATCAAGGAATCCCTGGGAAGAAGAAGCAAAAGCAGTGTAAGATCCAGAGGGGATGGAGGATTTCAGGGGAGCAAGGTCCTCAGAAGTAAGTAAGGTAGATTCATAAAACTCACAGGGACCAAATCTGCAAGAACAAGGATAAGAGCCTACACCATGTCCACTGCATATCTCTTATAGCTTTCAGCTTATGGGACCCCAGAGTGTGTGAAAATGTGGGTCTCTGACTCTTGTACCTGCTCTTGGGGCCATTTTCCTTCTGTTGGATTGCCTGGTCCAGCCTCGATGTGATGGTTTTGCTTTATTTTATCATATTTTACTTTGTCATATATGGTTATCTCTTATGCCTTTTTCTTTTCTCGTAAGAAACAGAAAATAATTAGATCTGGTGGGGAGGAAAGAGGTGATGGAGGACAAATGGGAGAAGCAAAGGGAGGGAAAACTGTAAGTTGGATATATGGTATGAAAAGGGAATCAACTTTTTAAAAAAGTAAAAATGCTAATTAATTAATTAATTTAATTAATTGACTCCAAGATTTATTTAGACTCCAAGTTTAGGAGCATGAATTCCATGGAACACCAGTCCTTGGGTATAATATTATGGCAATGGAAGTATGTAGCATAAGGACTTCTTCCCTTCAGGGCAGACAGGAAGCAAGAAAGGGAAGGACAAGACAACCTCAAGGACTCACCCCTCACGATGTTGTATGATTAACTAAACCCTACCTGCTAAAGTTTGCATAAAAGACCAAAATAGTAGCTCTAGATATCAAACATTCAATATATAAGCACGTGAGGGGGTGGATGTAGTTCATGCTCAGATCATAACAGACCCTGATCTTGATCCTGAATTTTTGGTGGATTGCAAAATGCATCTGCTAAATCTTTCTTTTTCTGCTATTGTTTCCTTTTTTTCTTTTTGAAAATAGAATTTTTTATCACATAATAAACTCCAATTACAGTTTCCCTCCCTCAACTTCTCCAAGTTCTTTGCCATTTTCTCTAGCACCTGGATCAACCCCCTGTCTGTCTCTCATTAGAAAACAAACATGCTTCTAAGAGATAATAATAAAATTAGTATAAAATTATAGGATAAAATAAAAACTAACACATCAGAATTGAACAAAACAAGCAAACAGAAGTAAAAGAGCCCAAAGGAAGGTACAAAAATAGACACCCACTTGTCCACACACCGAGGAAGCCCATAAACACACTAAACTGGACGCCATAATATATTTTCAAAACACTCTCTTTCTGCCTCCTCTTCCTCAGGATTCCCTAAGCCCTGAGAGGAGGGATTTTATAGAGACATTTTGTTTAGGGCTGAATGAACATCTCATTCTCAACATTATATCTAGCTGCTGCAGGAGGGAGCTCCTCTGACCATGTCTGAGGTTATCAATAATCTATAAGTATGGCAGAATGTCATTAGGAGTCATTTCATTGCTGATTTGTTTCCATTCTTGAGAACTGTAGTACACTTCTACCCTAGGTTCCTAGGCTATCTAGACTAAGTTTCTTGGTCACCCAAGTAATGTAAGGTTCTATCTCCCAGAGTGGGTCTTAAGTCTAATCAGGCATTGGTGGTTGCTCCCACAAGCTTTCTGCCATCAGTGCACTTGCATATGCTGCAGGCTGAACAGCGTTGTAGATCAAAGGGTTTGTAGCAGGGATGGTATTTACATTTCTCCTCTGATAGCATTCACAGTACCTTTTTGTATCAAAGACCTGGTCAGTAGGGCTTAAGGTCTGCGTAGGAAGCAGCTTGACTTCCCTGTGTTCAAAGAGTTCTGTAGGTGTCTTCAGCAATAGGGCCTTGCTTTCAGTTTGTAAAAAGCAACCTATAGTCTTGGTAACAGCCTGGCTTGTTCAAAGATTTCCATGGGACCCCTTTGGAGAACAACTCAATTAGATGTAAGTCAATCCCAATATTAAAAGCTTTATTTGGGGCCCAGCTGAGATTCCATCTCTCCCATTATCTGGTAATTACTTTTACCTGTTCTTCTTATATGTATATATTTTAGCAAGGTTCTATCTACTATATTAGGCTTCCATCCTATGCCTCAAATGGCCCTTATCATTTTCTGTTTTTCCCCATATTCTCTTCCTCTTCTATCGTCTTCCCCTCCACTTCATCCCCCATTCCAACTCTTCCCTCATATATATATATATATATATATATATATATATATATATGTATATATTCTATTTCTCTTTCCTAGGGAGATCTGTTTTCCTTAGTTCCTTACTCTATACCTAGCCACTATGGTTCTATGGATAGTCGCTTGTTTATTATTGACTTAACAGATTATATCCACAATTGAGCAAATACATACCACATTTGTCTTTCTGGGCCTGTGTTACCTCACTAAGACTGATCTTACTCAGATCATAATAGACTCAGATCTTGGTCCTGAATTTTTGGTAGGCTTGAAAGTGCAGATGCTAATTCTTACTGGCAATTTACACAAATGAAAAATAAGAAAACAAATGAACTATTGGTCACATAGATTCTCCATGTAGGAAGAGTTTAAAAAGTTATTCCCTCTTCTTCTTCATCATAGCAAACTAGTTTCTGCTATCTTTGGATGTAATTTGTCTTTCCAGAGCTTTATGTTCTGCCTGGTCCTCAGTATGGAGATATTACAGGGTGGATGGAACCTTTAAGAGGTGACTCTCCTAGAAGCATTTTAAGTGATGGGCAATAACCATTGCGATGCCAACTACCATCAGGTCATTGCCCAGGCCCAGATGCTTATAATATAGATTCTCCGGAGCTAACCATACCTATTACTTCAATGTTGAGCCTCATGTGTTTGTCATAGTGTGTTTGTGTGTGCACACGTGCACACACATACAGGAATTGCAATTCGCAACATCAGAGGGTAACATGCCAGCCTCAGTTCTGTCCTTCTATGTGGATCCCTGTATTTGAACTTGTATCATCAAGCTTCATGATAAGGACATTAATCTACTGGGCCATCTTGCACACCCCTAAAATGTTTTCAGGCATAGTTTTACCATTTCTGCCTCAATGTTAAAACAGCTAAGAATTGTTAAAAAAAAAATGTTTCAAGTGGCCGGTTTATGACAGCCAGAAAAATCAATCATAATTGGCCATACTTTAATTTTCTCTAATTGTTTTGAGTTTTGTGGCACTTTGAGCCAACCTAAAAGCTAGTACAAATCCAGGATTATTCACATTTTCCAAGCGTTTTTCCTCTATTTCTGTTCTGAAACTACCATGCTACAGAACAGATGTTTCTCCCTATCCTATTTAGATTAGATATTGAAAACATAAAGCTTGTCATTAGCAATGAAGGGTACTCAATATGTAACAGATATTTAAATAATGATTACATGTTTAGCACCAATGTATGCTTGTAGTTAGAAAATATTATAACTTCCATTTTACAAGAAAGCAATTCAGTTTTATAATGTGATTGTGGAAAATGCCAAGTTAGTCATAGGGAAGGCATTACCTTTCAACTAATGTTACTTAATTCTGTGCTTTTTAGATTCAAATCCCACAGTAAGACATTTCCTCATCACACCATATGTCTCTGGTATTTTTATAAGCAAGTGGGGCTTAGAATTAGAGAGCTTCTCTCTATGCATGATGGAGGTGAGTTCTTTCGTCTGAAAATCAAGTCTTTGGGCTAGGCTGACATCAATTTATCAATCATTCGAACTGCACAGGCACTGTGACAGTTAGTTGATCTCCTGTCATTACACATGCCAAGAAATGCATTTCCGACAAACTGCTACTTGTTCTTGTCACTTACTAAGGAATGTAGATCTTTGTATTATGTTACTAAGGATGCTTTTGCACAAAAGCTACAGGTTATAACCATGACACTTTTCCTGAGGGAACTGAATGAAGAAGTCACTGTCTACTTGCCCTAAGTCTTAATCAAGTTTAATTCAAAGTATCCAAATTCAAAATATATTTTAGTGAATTTCAAAAGTTTTTATAATCATATATCAATGACTCTACTGTGTAAAATTTATATAAAATAATTTAAACAATTCTATGGTTTTTTTTTCAATAAAAGAGACAATAAGTCGCTGAGTGTCCCCTGCATGGGGCTTTAGGGAATCAGGATTTAATTTGGGATTATAAAGATGGTAGCGGGCAGTGGTGGCGCACGCCTTTAATCCCAGCACTTGGGAGGCAGAGGCAGGAGGATTTCTAAGTTCGAGGCCAGCCTGGTCTACAAAGTGAGTTCCAGGACAGCCAGGGCTACACAAAGAAACCCTGTCTCGAAAAACAAAACAAAAGAAAAAGATGGTAGCATTACTCAAGGGTGGTGACTCTCTATTCAGAAGCATTCCAGTTGTCCTGAATTTAATTAAGGCTATCCTGTATGGGGGAAAAACACAAAAAGTACAAAAGAATTGATAGCAAAGATAATAGTACTGTAAGTCTCTCCTGCGAGTGGAGGCAAACCCCTGATAATGTGCATGAGCTATAGTACATCTCAGTATCAGATAGGAAACTAGTTTATGGGAATGATGCTTTAGGTGGGCAAAACGCCCTCTCTGCTTGGTAAGCTGGAATTCCTGAGTGAGGATCGCTAGTGTCTATGGTACTAGAGGCCCTGGAAGTACCTGCTAGGTTCAGTTGCAGGAGCCTGTAATTCTACCTCTGGCGTGTGCTGGAGCCGGAAGGAACCTGCATGCTTTCAAGCTAGCCAGCTAGATCAGGAAAGAGTGAGCTCCAATTTCAGAGAGATCCTGTCCAATAAGGTGGAAAGTAATTGGGAAGGATGTTGCTATCAACCTTACACATACACACACAGTGTTATTGCATAAAAGGTACAGTTTGAGTCCCATGAAAATCTGCATTTTAACCATCTGCGTGAATGCACTAAGACATCGTCTTGGCTCTAGATACAGAAGGGCATTCACTACAGGAATTACAGAGAGTTGCATGTGGTCCCATTATGGACCTTTTTAATTGCCTTCTTTAGTATTCAATTTTTTTTCTAATGAACAAACATTAACAAAATAACCAGCAAATAGCTTTTTAAAAATTATAAAATAGATCTATAATCACCCACAAAATACCCAAATTTTAAAAAGCCACAATTTAAATTCTTCAAAAAAAAGGAAATGCTAATTTTAAAACATACTGGGAGTGTAGTCTGTAAGACCCTAAAATAAATGATGGACTGCATAATTAATAAATAATTAAATAATAATCAATGTCTGAAATACATGGCAGACCATATAACAAACAAACAAACAAACAAAAATAAGTCTGAAATAAGTTAAAGACGACATAAAGAACAGCCTCTATTTTCTGTTTAACAGTGATCACTATCAGAGAGAGATAGCTACGGTGGACAAAGCAAAGGCTTTGCCTTTCTTCAGAAGTGTTGCCTGTTTGGTTTAGAGTTGGTCTTCATTTTTTGGTTTTATTGTTTTATTGTTTCTTTGGGGGTCTAGGGTTTTCTTTGAGTTTGGTCTTGAGACAGGGACTTACCATACTGCTCTGCATGGTCTGGAACTCTATAGACCAGGCTGGCCTGGAACACACAGAGATAAGCCCACCTCAGTCCCCCATGTGCTGGGATCAAACCCAGCATAGCCTTAAACACAATGACTACCCAATATTTCCAAAAAAGTTAGCAGATATTTGGATCAGGTGGAAGCATATGTCCGTATTTGACAACAGTTTTCCTTTGCTCTGTAATTTTTTTCCCCACAATATTTATTTAGATCATGAATCCCCTCCCCCAACTCCTCCCAGTGAGTATGGTGGTCTCCTCCATACCCACCCGACCTTTTGCCCTTCCCTTCCTCTCTGTTTCTCAAAAGACTAAAAACAAAATAAAAAAAAATCAAAATGAACAAAGAATCAATAAGATAGCAAAAGAACCCAAAAATGAAACAAAAACCCCACAGCAAAAACATGGGGTCTGTCTTGTGCTGGTCAAGTCCTCCTGGAGGTGCGATCTGCCCAGGAGTGTTGCGGATGTACACAGTGACAGTCTGTTGAGAAAACTGTCATTCCCTTTCTAGCAGGTATCGATTGCAAACAGCTTCTTATTGACGGGTGAGACTTTGTGCCCACTTCCTCTACTCAGTATTTGGGTTTTGCCACGTTTGCACATGAGCAGAGCTTGTGCAAGCAGTCACCATCTGTGTGAGTTCACATATGCATCAACTATGTTGTGTCTGGAAGACGCGGTTTCCTCAGAGACATTCGTCACCCCTGGCTCCAACATCTCTTGCGCTCAGATACTTGAACCTTGAGGGAAGGGGGCTGATGCTAATGTCCCATGTAGGTCTGAGAGCTCCAAACTCTCACATTCTCTGTACATTTTCTAATTGTAGGTCTCTGTTTATTGCCACCTATTGTTGCAAGACGCTGCTTTGATAATCATTGAGCAAAGCACTGATCTGTCGATATTGCAATATGTCATTGGAAGTCATTTTATTTCTCTGTTCCTTCAGCAGAATTAGAGTAGTATCTTTTCCCACAGGCCCATGACCTAACCAGTCTAAGATTCTTTGCCACTTTTTGTTGTATATTCAGACTATCTTGAACTTGAAGTCTTCCTACTGCAAAACTGTGTTTCTTGAGAGCTGAAATTACAGGCATGGACCACACTGGCTGGAGTAGAGAATTTTTAGAAACCTTAAAATGCCAACAGAAATATTTTCCTTTGACTTCTGTTTTACTGTAATGCAACTAAATGTGGTTTATTAAACTCAGTAAAGTGAGTTTATAATTATATAAGTTTAATGAAACTAAAAGAAGTTAACCTTTATAAAATTCACTAATGCCTTTAAAGTAGTCTTGCAAAAGAAACACAGAGAGCGGCTAATACTGAATTTTCAAGTTCAGTAAACAACAAAATAACTGAGCAGCCAACTAACATTCCTTGTGCCATATCTCAACAACAAAAATGACAATAGCAATAATATAATAATAGTAATAAACATATCAAGCCTCAGATGCAATACCCATCTCATATTTCCAAACAAGCTACCAGATATTTGTAACATATTTGAGCATATATACATACTTGATAACAAATTAACCTCGCACTCTGTGCATTCTGCTTCTTAAAGTTGCAGCAGTACAAAGCCACTGCAAAAGCAAGATATAAGAAATGACTAGAGAGGACAGAAACTGAAAAAAGGATTATCACAAATGCCATTTGGGCTGAGCCCTACTAAAATTTTACTATTAAACCTCACAGAAATTGCTTAGAAGTGTCTTTTATGGTCCATTCTTTTCAATAGAAAAACTTAGCACCACAGTACATACCAATGAGCAAAGGTCTCCTGGGAACAGTGAAATGGACTGAAATAATGTAACAAGAACAACAGAAAATCTGAAAATTTTTTTTCACAAATGCTGCTGGGAATTAGAAAAGATTGCCAAAAGGCATAAGAGAGCAAGCCAGGAACGCCAGCCTGTGGACACAAAACTCTGATTTATGCTGTGTCTCTACTTGTGATGTTTGGCATCTGCTGTTTTCATAATAAAGTCTATTATTTTTGCAGCTAATTAAAAAATAGTATATTTGGATATATCCGTTGACAGAATGGATGCCTGGGACTCTGATGGAAAAGGAAATCTGTGATGGAAAAGGAGAGCTCAGAGATGTCCCCAGCTGTGAAATTAATTCATTGTACCTTTCGTGGGGAAGCTAAGGTAACAGAGAGAGAGCCAGAACCAGCTAACGGAAGTGAGGTGTGCCAATGAGGGCTTCTGTTGTAGCTTCAGCCAGTCACAACTCAAGAGCAGCAACACACTTCAGGACTGGACAGGGTGGTGGTCTAAGAACAAAAAAAGATTTAAAAAAAAAAGAGTCTTGTTGTTGAGACTTTTATGGCAGAGAAAATAAACTAGTTATGCAATACCAAGTGATAAGCCCTGACAATATACATGCGAGAAACATAATCCACACTGAGCAGGTTATAACTTCATGGAAAAAGAATCCATGAATTTGAAAGAAGGCAAGGAGGAGTATGTAAGAGAATTTGGGGGAAAGAAAGGGAGGAGAGAAATGATGTAATCATATTATAATCTCAAAAGATAAAGGCAGTAATGGCAATAGAAAGAAACAAAACGGAGCAAAAGTGAAACCAAGCATTAGGAGGGAACATGGGCACTCCTTTGCAGCGTTCAGGGAGTCAGGGGCTATTTGATCGCTAAGGACTGGAAAGCAGTTTTAAAAGATGGGCTGTGTGCTTGGCTTCCACAGATAAGTGTTAGAGACCTTTAATCTCGTGGAAAGCAGTTAGCTGCAATATGTTCCCCAGGTGACAGTTCCTTCATTTGAATTCCCAATCTGTATTTTTAACTAAAAGTTGCAAGGTTTGTCTCCTTAAAAAGAAGTACAGGGTAGGAAAAGAGTATTTTAAAAATTAATGTGGAAAAAAAATATTCCCTCCCTTGTAGGATTCTTGTTCTTGAAAGACAACACATAGAAGCTAGGTTTGGCAATATATGCCTATAAGGCTAGCACTCTTGTGAAGCTGAGGCAGGAGAATCCCAAGACCAAATCTAACCTGCACTGGGCAGCTATACTCCATCTCAAAAAAGTGAACCCAAACAAGGTACAAGTAACTGGCTTATCAAAAATTCATCAAGGCTCACTTCACTGACCTGCACATGGGCCCTCTAGTGTGTTCTCTCTTTTTCTCTATGCGTATCAGATGGGCTACCATGACCTTGTCATTCCCCGTTCTTCATTGCCTTCTGGCTCTCTTAATTAAAGTTTTTATTTTCTTTTAGAATTTAATAGTTGAGTACTGTCCTTCAGATCATTTCCACCCCTTTTACACCCTTGCAAAATCTCTCACTCCTCTACTCCCTCTTCTTTATTACAATGTATATGCAAACGCATGCACATGTATATGTATAGGTGTGTTTATAAATCTTACTGTGTCCATTTAGTGTTGCTCAGAGGGATATGTGTGCAGGGTGACCACTTGGCAAACCTACCAGGGAATTTATCCCTGAAGAAAACCGACTCTTCCTCCCAGGAGCCACTGCTTGCCTTTCTCCCTTTTTCTAGGATTAAGACCTTGTAAAATGCCCCCATGTCATACTGACATTTCAACTGGCCTTGTCTTTGCACAGGTCTTGTTTAGGTAAACACATCTTTGAAATCCCGAGTGTGAAACGTCCCTTTCATGTATAGAAGACAAACTCTCACAACGGTTCTAGTCCTCTGGTTCTTACAGTCTTTCCACGCCATCTTCCATGACTTTCCCGGAGATTTGGTCGCAGGAGTGGTGTTATAGGTATATGCATCAGTTGAAGTTGCATCCCCCCACACTCACTCATTCTCTTTCATTTTGACCACCTGTAGATCTCTGTATTCATATCCATCTACAGCACAAAGGAAATTCTTGGATGGGGATGAGAGTTACACTTTTACATGCATATAAGGATCTGTATTTAGAATATATTTAGAAACGGTATATATCTAGTCAAATGGAGAGAGTTGGGTTCTACTCTAGTATTCATGTCACTTCTAGCCACTAATAGTTGGTTATTTTTATAGTCTCATGAGTCCCTTCCTATTCAAAAGGTTTTAAGTCCAATTAGACAGCTGAAGGTTACCTCTAAGATGAAGGCTCAGCTTTTGTACCACTGAGGCTATGTTACAAGGCTGGTCATTGTGACTTAACAACTGGATGGCACTATTTTTGATTTTCTCCCTTGGCAGTTTGGATAGCACTTTCTGATACTATGAAAGATGGTCCTCGGGGAGGAGGCTTCCAGGTCAGTTTCAGTTTGATTTTTCTAAGTTCTGTATCTGAAGTGTCTGGTGTCTTCCTTGGTAAGGTTTTACCTTCAAGTTCTGAGAGGCAATATTATTCGAGGATTCTCTTGGATTTCCCTGACCAACAATTCAAAGGCAAGTTTTCCATGCCTGGTCCAGGAACTTTTAGGAACTATGCAGCTCTTAGCACTATGTTAGCGTATAACATAATTTCATAACACCACTGTATATGTGTATATAAACATATATCATGTATATTTATAGTTATGTATATATTTATCATTTATATTTAACATAGTTAATATTTATATACAAAGTATATAGTACAACAAAAAGTTTTCATAATCAGCATATTATACTACATACTTTTGGTAATATCTGCTAGGTTGGTCATAGCAAATCCCACACTGAATGATAGGTTTCCGATGCTTTTTGTCGACATTCTTTGTCTTTGGAATTGTGGAATATAGAAATGTCAAGCTTAGCTATATAGTTACAAGAGTTTTATCTAAAAAGAGCAGTTAGGTCAGATATCAGGATGGGTAAGAAATAAACTATTGAGTAGACAAGAGGTAGCCTAAGTGAATTTTGTCTCTCAATCTGCAAAATTGCCATTCTCCACAATCCTGAAGTTTTTTCAATCACTCTGTATACTCTGCAACACAGACATGGCTTTTGGGGGAAACCCTGTTCACAATATACATGCATATAAATGTATATTTTTATTTACTGAGAGCTCTTATAAAATTTAGATGATAGAGCATGATGATTTTTAACATAGCGTGTCAAAGACGTTTTAAATTCCTTAAAAACAAGAGAATACTGCAAGTTCCATTTCATACTACAAGCAAGCACTTGCCAGTGTAACTGTAGATTAGGTCACCATGTGAGAAGTATTTTCCCAAGCAAAATATTGTGCTTCCTAATTGAACTGGGCCTGTCTGAAACAAATTGTTTTTGCTGCTATGTGGGCTCTAAAGCCCTCGCTGAGTCTCGTGGTCCACAGAGGACACGGAGAAGTATCACACATTTCAGAAATAGAACATTTTCCAGGAGGAACTGATGGTCTCCAGAGAGTGAAAGACCTTTATTTTCTCAAGCCTTGAAGTAGTTCATGCTTCTGTTTAAATACAAACTCCCCATAAAAATCATGAGCATTTATCTTACAATTCAAGCAATCTCTGCCATCACCATATAGTTTTATTACAGAAAAATGAGGGAATTAAATTTCTTTACTATCCCCAAATCAGATAATGGAACTCACATCTTCTCCCTGTCTTGGTTATTTATTCAGGACATTCTGGTAAATACTTTATAATGTGAGCGTCATATCAAATGCTCAAAGTAATCATTTAACCTAGAAATAGGAACATTAGTTGTCTTTGGTTTGTTTTTCTGATTGATAGCCCTAAGTACTCTTAAAGTCACAATTAATCATCAACAAAGCCAATCATATTCTCAATGAGGAAAAAACACATCTGTTTAACAGGCAATATAATGCTATAGATTAGATGTTTCTGAAAATAAATAAATATATTCTATGAGATAAATATGATGCATACTGTTTGAAAGACTTTCAATATAGAAGACTAAAGGAACGTAATGTGAAACAATGAAGTTCTCCCACAAGTTTGGGAGCACACATGGTCAGTACTCGTGTAGGAAAACTCTTGGTCAACTGAGAACCAGCCACATTCCAGAACCAGGTATTCTCCAAGCCTGCCTTGAGCAATTCAACACTAGCAACTGTGACCATACATTTCCACCATTGCCACGAGTTATACCCCATATAAAGCACATGGGAACACAGCTCTCTCTCCTTCCCTCTCTTATCCCTCCTCAGAGATGACCTGCCACCTCTCTCCTCTCCCCAGTAAATCTCTCCCATGAAGTGGGTTGTGACATTCCTTGGCCCTTTGATCACTATGAAACCCTAACAATGAAAGCTATTCTCTACTAAAGTCAGATCTGTAGACTCCTGCGACCCAATGATTCTATTTCTAAGGATGTGGACTAGAGAATCTTCTGCAGAGTGAACATTAATAGACATATACAGTCTTTCAACCAACATTGTTCACAGTAGTACTACACTAGCAATAAACCAAATGTCTATTAAAAGAATTGTTAAAGATTTACAACTGAAATACTGTGTCACAAATACAAAAAGGACAGATACATGCTCCATGGGTATCAAGGTATGTTTGTCATGATGTACAGGTATATCAATGGAAATACATCAACTGTAACAGGACCTATTTTACAAAAATTAAGTGGATCAATATCACTGAGATAATGTTGAGGAAAGAGAGTAAGTCAGAAAAAAATATTCAAATTTATAAGATTCAATAAAAGAGATTAATAAATTTTAAAGCTTTTGAGGCCATGTATTTGAATTTAAAGTAAAAACAAAAAGTAGTCAGAATAATGATTAATCACTAGATTCAAAGGAAAGAAACATAAATAACAAAAGGTATCTGATGCCATTCTTAGCTTAAAAAATGAGATATGTATGGACTTGTTTATCCTAAGCAACAAAAATCTTGATTTTACAGTCGAGGCTGTAACAGAGGTTTCATGTCACCAAGGGTCATGTTCCTTATTTATTCTGGCTCATTCTTTTCTTTTCATAGTTACAGACCTCATTTAATAAAGGACCACTATACTGAAAGCTGTATGTCTCCAGTCTGAACAGCAGAGAGACACAGGAAAACACAGGAGCCGCGTAGGATCTAACAGCAGTGTGGTAGCCATTTTGTTGCCATGTGGGCAAAAGTCACACAATGAAGACAGCCAAAGAAGAAATAAAAGCTATTTTCACAGAACTCAGTCTTTGTATATCAGGAAACTGGGATCAATAATCATTTTGTAAATGAAATAAATGAAGTTTAGATATCTTTATGGTTGAAAACTATGTATAGAATGGGGAATTATCCCAGTACAATGATATATCCTGAATAATATAAAAGAATTCTAGATGGCATAAAAATATGTGACTCTTAGAGTTCAAAGGGACTTCGAAAACCTCAGCTTCCAGTTCAGCATCTCCTCTTAGGAACTTGTTTACAGGTATGCTGTGCTTTAGAACAGAAGAACTCATTCTTCCTGACCCCTCTCCAGATCAAGAAAACTTTGCTCCCTAGCAAGCACTGAGAAGTTCTCTCTCTCTCTCTCTCTCTCTCTCTCTCTCTCTCTCTCTCTCTCTCTCTCTCTCTCTCTCTCTCTCTCTCCAGGTCTGCAGCTCTATTCATATGGTTTAAAAACAATTTAGACCCACAGTGAATCAAAAATTTCAGTATAGATAAAAAAAGAATGACAAAGAAGAAGCCAAAAGCCCAGGGTCTTTGGCTATAGCACTGTCTGCTCCAAATCTTGTTTGTAGAAACTTAACTCCTGTAACATGACTTAAACCCCATGACTTAAATAAAACAAGATACTAAATCTATGCATGGTCTTTTAAACTTCTCGTAAACCTTGCTTAAGAAATTAGTCCTTTGCACGTACCCTGATTTCTTCTCAAGCAGTCAAATGTTTGAATTCCCTCACTTACTATGTCTTCCTATCAGGAATATTGACAGCAGAAGTGATTCGATAGTGAAGACTCTATGATTTACTGAATTATTTTTCATTTCATGAAGTTTTATAGACAATATGACATAAAAAGAAAACATTTGATGTGAAGAAAGTTCTGGTCTGTTCCAATGCACCAATCAATCAATTTGTATGAATTTCTGGAGTTCTTCATTCCTTAGATGACGAAGTGTATGTTAATACTTACCACATGGGATCAAACAACAATAAAAGCAAAACACAAAATGTTCATACTTCTCTGAATTCCTATGTGGATTTTGTTTTTAACCAGGGAGCCTTCTGGACATGAATTTTAGTCTATACTTCTGGAGGAGAGTTGAAGTAATTTTACTCATAAATAATGTAAAGCATTGATTAGCTATTAAAACAAGCGCATATCACAGAGTTAAAAATTTGCATGAATATCCAAGCTAAAATAAAATACTCCAGGGAGACTTGGTTCTTCCTGCAAGCTCTCTCAGATTCCATACTGCTCTTGCATTGAGTAGACCTTGGAAAAATATTCGAAAAACAATGTGTGCCTTGTACATTGTCAAACACTTAGCAGGTGCTCGATGGCAGTAAAGAGAAAACTTCCTCCTCTAGGTAAAATTTATGTTCAGTGGCTATTCCACATGAGCTCAGAGCACTGCCTGTCACACCAACTATGAAGCATCCACAGGAAGAACAAGTAAATGATAACACCACTGAGACCAAGCACAATATGCATGTGACAGAATCAATAACCCCTTGAGCCCAGTAAACTAAGAAAGAAGGTTCATTTTTGAGAATTAAGCACTTTAGGGAGAGTTCCTAGCCTGAGGCAAAGCCAAAGGCTATTTAGCCAACAGAAATCATTAGCTTTCTGAAATAGCTTCCCTGGATCCTTTTTATCAAAGTGATGCACATCCGTGTAGGAAAGAGCAGAGAGATGGAGTGCTTGCTGATATAAAATCTTAAGGAGGCCATGTAGTGTTTAAGGAAAAGACAAGGTGTTGACTTTCCTCTTTGCATCAGTCTTCTTAGACCAGACAAACAACTCTCACTGACTTAGCAGCTTGGAAAAGAGAATTGGAATCCTCCATGCTTTCAAAGGGATGGAATCCACTAGAAAGAAATTAAGGATCTTGACTGGGTCAATTTATCTTTGTTAAATGGATAATTTTTTAAAACATGATAGAGTGGCAAGACATATCGGAGAAGCTTATATTTTGGAAGAGTACATTTTAGTCTGGGGAACTTGGGTTTTCTGTGAAGTGATTCCATGTATTTGTGCAGTGAAGTGGTATCCATGGAAAGTCAAGTTTTCTTAAGGATTGAAGTCAAAGTGGCTTGGAAACTCTTGGTAGGAAATACCCTTGGCTATTCATACAGTGCAACTGAAGCATGAAGAGGATATGGACTTTGTCAGTCAGACCAGATCCTGATTCTCTCCAAATGTATTTTTCTGCTTCTCCTAATTCTACATTGGAAAGTGACCCAAACCTTGGAAAATCTGCTTTATGTAAGAAATATCCTAATTATATTTTAAAAAGACCAAAAAGTTTATGTGAAATTACTTGCACGCATAAAAGTATGACTTTGTTTGCCCACAAGTCATTTTCCTCTTTCTTAATACTATTGTTGGAGACATTGCTGAAGCTCAATCCAAAGGTCTCCATCTCCTAGTATTCATGCCATCTAATCTCTTTCCTCTGAGCGTGGCTTGGATGGGGTATTGCCCATCTTGTGAGCAGAATATGACAAAAGTAACGAAGAGAAAAGTCTACGGTCTGTGGTGACTACCAGTACATGGTCATTTATGCCATGTTCACTCTTCCCTCCAAAAGGAGCTGCTGCATCATGAACTATCCTACAGAGAATTCCGTATAGTAAGGAATAAATGAGTCTCTAGCTACATCCAGTGATAAACAGGATGTACCATCCATCAATGGTGAAAAACTGAACCTGCTGACAGATATATAAGGATTCTCAGCAGCATGTCTCAACAAAGTTTGAGTGGAGATACTATTATTTGATGTTTGATGTGTAAGAATAAGGAAAGGGAGGGAAGGAAGGAGGGATGTATTCTGAATTCACAGAAACTAGATGGATGGTTGTTCGATTAAGCTGCTAAGTTTGGGCATAATTTGTTATGCAGCAATAGATAAATGTAACACCCATTATTTACCATTGGCAGATGAGAAATACTGGGGAAAGAGTCCTTTTTCTCATTAAAATAATAGATAAATTAACTTTTAAAGGAAGAAGGAAAATGGAATAAAATAACATCAAAATATAAGGATACTGAAATGAAAGATAGGGTTAAAATAAAAAGCAAAAAGCAAATATATGATGCTTATATATTTTACTGAGAATTTCATACATGCATATAACATGCTTTGACCAAATCCACTTTTTATTTCCACCACTCCAACTCCACCCTTCCCTCTTCCATCACTTTTCCCTCCTAACTTCATGTGTTCTTTTCTTCTTAAGTCCACTTTAGAGCCACCTGTGTGCACAAGTGAAGGACTATCTTCATGATACTTCCCTCCATGATTACTCTCCATCCCTCAGCATCTATCAATCATCAATAACTTCTCAACTAAGGATGGGACTTCATGAATCCTCCCCTATTCTCAATGCTGGGACTTACTTGATCCTGGCAGGTTGTGCACACACAGGCACAACCACAGTGAGCTCATCTGTGCAGCAGCTTGCCTGGCAAATACTTTTTGCTGTAGATCATTCTACTCTTTATTCCATGATGATCTCTGGCTCTGGGGAGTAGATATGATATGATATTTATGTCCTGCTTAGAGATGAAAATTCCACAATCTGTTATTCTCTGCTTATATATTTTTTTTCAGGTTTTGAACAAGATGCAGGAACAGTGAAAAGAAAATAATCCTCATTCACACCTAGAGGAGATGTGAAATGGTCCAACCATTTAGAATTTAGGAGTTTCTTAAGAATATCCCTCTGGTTCTAGCATTGCCGCCCCTAAGTGTATACCCAAGGGAGTTGAAAACACAGATCCACAGAAATACTGGTACAGGCATGCTCATAGCAGCATTATTTATAATACTGAAAAACAAAAACAAAACAAAAAAATCTCAACAATTTGACAAGTGATGAATGGATGAAGTAAACATGGGCCATCCCATTCATCATAATGTGATTCAGCTGTTGAGAGGGACGAAGGAGCGATCACAATGCAGTGGGAGTGAACCGTGATGGCTATATGCCAAGCGAGAGAAGCCTGTGAAACAGGTACAGCCATAGGGTTCACTGAATTCAAAATCTCAGAAGTAGGAAAATCTGTACAGAGAAAAGTAAATTACTGATTGGCAGGCCAAGAGGAGCAGTATACTGAACCATGCCTGATTTATAGGTTGGGGATTAGTGGTTATATAACCCTACAAATATAGTAAAGACGAATCTTTGTACTAAGGTGGTTAAAAGTTGAGAATGTTATGTTACAGAACATTTAATTTCCTTTCTAAGGATGAGTTAGCTAAGATGGAATGACATGGGGACAAAGAAATGAGACAAATCTGACAGGAAGAACTTTTGATTTATAGCTGTGACTGTCTTCTTGAAGCAGTCAGTCTCAGCTAGAAGCAGCCTCGTTTCTGTGGGACTTGCCCATCACTCTGCCCTCAGTTACAAAATAGACCAAGCAGTAATCGGTCTGCATAAAAGCGAAAGCTCAACTTCCCTAAGCCATCTGAACAGCTTTTCAATTTTAGACTATCTTAAAGCCAAAGTCTTTTTTATATAAATTCTTTTCTCTCCACATAAAATTTTATAGGGGGTCAAAGATTTTATTCTTTTTAAATAATTCTCTAATGGGATTTTTATACATCACCTCATACGAAAGAATTCTTTTTGAAGTGCTTAAAGGAAAATTAAGTATGTCATTAGGACACAAGAGACAAAAGGAACAGTCTTTTGATCAGGATCATTTAATCAAGAACCCAGAAATGGGGCAATGTCACATGGAAGGGGCAGGTCTTTTGATGCTTTGGGGAGAAGGAGTTCTCTAGATCACAAGAGGAATATATTACACTTTCACGAGTGTCAATACTGAGTCATGTAGATAACAAATGTTTTCACATTTACTTCTCCAGCCTCTCCCAAGCACCACACATGTATGCATAGCCTCTCAATGTAAAGCCAGTTCTGCTGTCAAAATCATAGTGGAAATTCTTTGCTTTAGCCCACTCTAGTTAGAAGCCCTCTCAATTCCCTGAACAGACTTTTAAAAATCATTCGTTACTGGCCTTGTTATCTGAGGTTTATCTACCAGAATCAACTTGCCTTCAGCCTTGTTCTACAATCTGCTGAATTTTCTATGTGCAAACATTCTAGGTCACTTCAAATCTTTTCCTTCACTGTAGGAAGTGAACACTTCCTGAGTCACTAAAACACCTCAGAGGGGATTAGAAAATAGGCAAGACAGTCAAGTGGTTGCTTCAAAAGTGTGACAACTTGATTTCAAAGCCCAGAAGCCATGTAATAAAAGGCTGAGTGCGGGAACATGCCATTGACCTCAACACTGAGGATGCAGAGGCAGTGGGGTGACCCACTGTCAACTGAGCCAGCCTACTTTGTAAACTCCAAGTCAGTGTGAGGATAACTGGATCAGATTACAGAGTGAAGAATGCTTAGGAACCACCGGTGAGGTGCACACACACACACACACACACACACACACACACACACACACACAGCACCACTGCCACTACTACAATGCTCACCCAACAAACACACTTATATTTCTTAATCTTGAAACAGATTTTGTCTCCACAATGAAACACAGGCTAGAAGATGCAAAGAATAAAGGAAAGAATGAAAGACAAAATTTATTGAGAAAAAAATTCAGCCTAATTATAGTCAGGAAATTATTTGAGCACAGTTTGTTTAGAACTTCTTACAGTTCAGAGTCAGAAGAATTGGAAAACCACTAGTAGACAGACTGAAATAGAGCTTTAACTTAATTTACAAATCCCATCTCATCAGCCAGACGTCTCCATCCCTGTGGCTTTGATAATCTAAGAGAGTTTCCTCTATCAATCCCACAAGAGAAAAATCACTTGTCTGTTCCACAGAAAGCAACCGGACTCCTGGGCAGGCAGCAGTATTTCCTGTCCACACTGCCAACAAAATTATTCTAAGATCCTTCACTAGGCTGCTACCTTTTTCTTCTCTGTGTTCTCTTCCAAGATTCTATAAAGCAAGATTTTGAAGAAGCTTATTATCTGATTTGTAGTAAGTATTTAATAAACTAATATAAAACGTATGAATAAGCAGGCATTAAATACCCTTCATAGGTACATATACCTTTATGCTGCTTCTTGATTAAATTATTCCTTCAGAATCTCTGCCACTTATGTCATAATTATTAGCAATTTACTAAAGAACACCATTATTCTTCACTAATTATGCAGATCACTATTGCTTTATACCCTGTGGCTAACTCCACAGATTTTTATCATCCATCTAGGAAACAAAACTCTGAGGGAAGTTCCAAGCCTAGCTCTGACACATCCCAGCTGGGACTTCCGGAACAACTCAGCTCTTTGCTTGATATGCTTCATGTAATAATAAGAAGAATAAAGTTTCAATTACTTACTACCTATAAAGCTCAGAAAACTGTCCTGCCACATAGTAAGTGGCTAATAAATATTAGTTATAGTTATTGTCCAAGTAAGAAACATAAAATCAATGCACATAAGTAACAGCTTTTCTGTAACAACAATTTATTTTAAAAGCACTATTTAATTTATCTGAGAACCCTATTTGCTCTCTCTTGTTCTCAATTCGTTGGTAGATATGGTGCCTTTTGCTATCCGTCGTCACGGGGCCTCTTGTGTCTCAAATTTAGCGCCTCTATAAGCAACAGATGTGGATCAGAAAGTTGATATTTCAGATCTTATCTGGTCAAATGTAGCTTGAAGTTGCAGAGGGGAGAATTCAGCATGTTCATCAGTTAGATATTAAAGCAAAACATCCAAATCTTTTATTAAAATTGTATCCCTTGTGTTTTGAGACAGGGTATGACTATGTAGCCCTAAGTGACCTGGACTTACTCTGTAGACCAAGCTGCTCTTAAACTAACAGAGACCTATCCACCTCTGCTTCTCAAGCCCTGATGTTAAAGGTGTGTGTCACAGCAGCTGGCCTTAGAATTATGAGATGGATAGGTATGGAGTTTGTGACGATTGTCATAATCGGTGTGAGCTGACAGTGGCAACAACTTACACAACAGTATCATTTTGTTTATGTATTTTGTGAATCACAGATGCTATATTTCAACAGACGTGTATTAAAAACATTTACCCTATTATGGGCTGAAGAGACTGGTGAGTGAGTAAAACTTGCCACACAATCACAAGAATTTAAATTTAGTCTCAACAATGGACAAAGAGGAAGGCAATTCTGGGACTTGCTCACCAGCTAGTCCAGCCAACCAGCTAAACTCCAGACCAGAGAAAGACTTGTTTCAAACAACAGAAGATACACCCATAAAGTCTCACCAATGTGACTGCCTTTAGGTGGGCGTAACAAGGACAAAACCAATAGCCATGCAATGTGGAGAATGGAAAGATCGAGAGGCCTCAACACCACAGGAGAGCCTGGGAGGAGTAAGGGAGTGGGAAGAATATGATCAAATATATTGTCTGAATTTTTTTTAAATTAAAAGGAAAAACTTCAGGCAACTAAAAAATACTGAGAGCAGGAGAAATAGTCTTCCCACAGGGAAAGGCACATGAATTGGTTACCAAATGATCAGTCCTGAACACCACCACCACCACCGCCAACACCACCACCAAAAAAGGTCATGAATGTGGAAAAGAACAAGGGGTATATAGGAGGGTTTGAGAGGAAGAAAGAGATGGAAGCAATGATGTAATTATACTCTGTTCTAAAAATTATTTTTAGTTAAGAAACAAAGTAAACAGCTCCTGAGGGGCAGTGCCTATGTTGAACTCCATTCTCCATATTCACCCTCACACATGAACACACATATCTTCAACTCTGCATACACACATACACACAAAAGGTTTATACCAGTCCTTACTAGAATAGTAATGTTTGCCTTTTGTAATTGTCTGCTTGTGCCACCGTCTTTTAATGACAGAGAAGATTTAATCTCTCCAAGAACTCTTCTGCTTCGCTAGTCACATGTGATACCATCTACTCAGCTTCCCCAACTAGAAACCTCAGGGTAAATGCTAATCCTCCATCCCTTTAATTATTATAACAAGCTGATCAATTGTCATTTCATTAATTCTCTCATTACCCAATAAGTGCCTTTTCATTCCCAATGTCAGTGCTCCTATTCTGGCTCTCAGAATGTGTCCTTGGGATTCCTGATAGTGTCTGATAATTTCAATTTCAGGCTCTGGCACTCTCTACCCCACCCTCCATATGGCTACTTTGTCCTCCCTGAGACACACATTTACTAATACAGTTTAGACACTTAAATTCTGTTACAGTTTCCCAATACATAAACATGCAAGACAAGCATATAAGGTAATCTCCTTAGAAGAATATACTCTCCAAATGACTCCATTACATTTCAAAAGTAATCCCTATCCCTTCATTAAAAGTGGCTGGGTTCTGCTACTTGAACATTTCACGTTTACCGAAAATTCAATGTAAAGTCACAATTTGTCTCAATATACTCCTCTGCTGTGCAGAATTCTGCTCTTTCTTCAAGATTCAATTCAAAGTTGTCCTCTGAGATTCTCCCTGGCCTTTCCTCCATTCCCTGAGATGATTAGACTTTCATATAGGCTTACTACCCTAGAAGTTTCCTCATGGTTTCACTGTAGTATGAACACAATACTACAGTTAGCTGCTTAGATATTCATTTGTGCAAAAACTGTTTGTGCATTAGCTATAGGATGAGTTATCTGATGATTCTTCAGAATTCAATTATAAGCAAAATATGTAGATGGTAGAGAATCTACCCTGTTTTGCCTTTGAAATCCAGCAACTTGAGGATAGAAAATGTCTTATTCATCTTTGCATCCTCAGGTTTGAGTCTTACATCTAATTAGTAAAATTCCAATCAAATGAAGTTCTCTCAGGAATAGCAACTCACATCATCAGTACCTGGTATAAAGCCTGCCATGTTACAACTTCTGATTATTCAAGCATTTGTAAATATTTATTGAATAATTCACCCAATTAATCAATTTTCATCTTTATCCTGGCATCAACACACTAATCTAAATCTCAGATTATTTTCTAAATAGTAAAGCTATTTTTCTAAATGAATCCAGTTTTCAGTAACTCTCTGCCATCAAATAATATCAATGTGCTAAGAAAATTAAGGAAAAGACTTCACTTATTTTTGAGTTGAACACATTTTCCTGAGTTGAATTATAAATTCTTAAATTCAGAAAAGAAAGGTGTCCTTGATAACCTGGATTTTCAATGGAAATTTTGAAAGCAGACCTACTCAGCTTTCTTACCAGTCTATACATGGCACTGAAACAAATATGACTTGGATGAAATCTGATTTGACCATTGGGACATGGTTCGTACTTTCTTAGGTTAGCCTTAACTTTCTGGTAAACCATTTATCAATCACGACCAAAACATTAATTTTAACCATTCATCACGACTATGAATAAGGTTAAATCACAAGCCAATTCAATTCCAACCCAAATCATTTCAACTCATCATCCTACTGGATGTGGTCCTTATATCCATTCTAAGCAACTTATACATCAGAGACCTGATTGTGTTTGGTGATCACATGAAGACAACAGACAACGGTGCAACATCTTTGTCTAGCAGAGCTTTACCACAGTTACCACTCATGCCATTCCTTTAAATACAAATGAGACGGTGATATTCCTCAGAACTTAGAAAGATACTTTATGTGACATTTCTCAAAACATATGTCAGTAGATACAAATGACTTAATAAATTGAGTAATTTCATATCCTCTGAAGGCAAGCTTACATAGGATAGATCCTGAACTAGATATGAGGGATGATCTACTACTGGAAGAGTTCTAGGAAAATGCCCATTTCACAACAAGAACTAGACACTTGCACTTATGTAACTTTAAAAGATGTTATACATTAGCTAATGGCCAGTGCCTCCAAAGCTTTTATAATATATTCAATTTAATGTATAATATAAAATATGCATATATGCAAGTATATGATGTATATGATTACCATATTATCAGTATAACAGCAGTAAGAATTTTTTCACAAGGGATGAAAGCAGTGAAGATTTCTGAGTTATTCAGTTAGAGCCACTGAATTGACAAATCTTTTGCACCCTATATGTTTAGCTTTCTATTATTTTCCTCATTTCTTAATTAAATTTTAGTTTAGTCTGTTGTATTTATAGGCAAAAATAACCTGACCCATGTAATTACATGTCAACACAGGCCTGAGAGGGAACAAGGAGGGATTTAATTTTCATTCAAACTCACAAGAAAATAAGGTAAATGTGTGAACTTACAATAAACAAGAGGAAGGAAACATATTCATGGGGAACAGAGACAGGTCGATGTACTCTATTTCTCTATTCACGATGGCATAGATGCATTGCTGTTTATATTTCCATGATTCAGTATGGTTATGAGCACAAGAAATAAAGCAAACGATAACCACAGGACATTTCTAAAAGCTGAGTTGGGATATCAAGATGAAAGGGACAACACAACCACCAGGTATGTTACTCCCAACAGAAGGTTTCCCAAACCCATCACTTCTGATCTACGATGCAGACATGAAAGGCGACTCAAGTGTGTCTTTATTCTCCAGGACACCTCTCAGGAACCCTAGGGTAAGCACCATGCTAGCCTACATCACTCAGAAAGGGTTCATTACAATCCCTTCCAGCACCAGGGAAACAGCTTAGATGCATCTTCGGTGAACTGCAGTATAAGGGGGAGAATTACAAAAATTTCCTTAACCTGTGATGTCACTTATAACATTTTTGAAAGAACACAATTTTGTTCTTTCTAATAGAATAATTGTTGCCCAGGGTTGGGAGGAAAATATAAAGCACATAGAGGAGAAGGATGGAGAGGATTGGAAGTACATTTGTGTGCACAGATCTTTGCTGTGACAAGCTGCCTTGTATATGGATGGTGGTGATGGTACATTGTAGTAGCATGTGTGATAAACTTAGGACTAATACACAAACATACATGCAAACATAGGCACACATGTACAAGGGAGCTGGAGTGGGATCAATGACGTGAAGGAATCATCATCCTAGCTGTGGTACTGTTCTATAACTGTGTGCACTGTAAGCACTGAGGAGAACCCACTGGAGGATATACATCCTTACAACTGCATGCAAATGTGCAGAGACTTGGTAAGCTTCTTAATTCAGAAACATTAGATGACCAAAAGAAATCCTGTCCTTCAGTCTGTGATCTCTCTGTAAGTCTCACAACAGTCAGAATAGTTCTAGAAATGCCTAGAAAACTGGAGACCTCTCTGTTAAGGCCTAGGTGAACTCTAAACTTGTTAACCTTCCTCAAAAACGTCCATTCTAATTTTCTAATTTTTCTACCTAATTCTGGGCAACAGTTCCCCTATTCCATCTGCCTCTCCCTTTCTTCATTCCTCTCCCTCTCTTTCCCTTCTCCGTTATCTCCATCTCCCTCTCTGTATCTAGCCTCCAGCTTTCATCAGAGCAACCATGCCATCTAAGAGTAGCAAGGTTATATTGGACCATATAATCTCTTCTGTTAACTCTTGGGTATTTCAGTAAAGTTAATTTACTCTTTGTAGGGAAAAATAGCCATGAGTATAAAGAGATAATGAAGGAAGCTTGGAGTGAACATTATAGCTGCAAACAAAACTGTGAAGTGCTGTGCTAATTAGGTGAAAGATATAATAAGAGTCCTTAGAAAGGCAATATTGAGGGTACCAGTCGGGTGACATGAATTAATTACAATTTGTTCAATATTAACTAATGTTTTAAAATATCCATAGGCTTTCATAGCAAGTGTATTAATCATACTCTCTGTAATTCAAGATTCACATGCAAACTCTCAATGATGGAGTTGGAGAGTGTCACAAACACCTACTCTTCTAGAGGGCCTTCATCTGAAGACTGGCCCCTGTCCCTTTGACAAGTTTGTCTGTCTTCCTTTTCCTTAAACACAGCATAATCTTATGGGTTGGTCCTGATGGAATAAAAAGGAGCAGAACGCATTCTGAAGAACTAGCTCAGGCTGGCTCTAGTGCTCGGGGAAGATTTAGTTCCCTTGTCTTCCTTCCTGGGAGATCTTAGAGGAGACATGCCCAACACACATACCCTTCAGGAGAAGAACTAGGCAAACTGAAATTGTTTTCATAAGTTCTGATATTTCAGATCTATAGCAATACATTTATACATGCCATTTTATTTTCATTTTGGGAATAATAAAGTCAAATATATTATTGTCTATTGTCCTCACTACTTGATCCATTTTTTTCTAAAGAATCTATAGGCTTAAATAGACTGAAATCAATAAGGAAACAAGCTGGGGAGCCTAGAGCTACAAACTTCCACTACCATTGTGTCTGAAATCAACCTGATAATTTCTATTTTTGATCAACACACAATACCTAAGCCTAATAATGATGTAAAACTAAGAGAAATCACAATGCCTAAAGACAGTCATTCCATTCAGGGCTGAAGTGTGAACTGGAGTCATATTACTGTACAAAAAAAAAAAAAAGAAAAGATAGTGTTGAACTCTGCTTAAGGCTATAATTCAATAAGCCACAATGCCTCCTGAGGCTCTTCCATCTAGGTCCCTGTGGTTACTTAATTTATGACTTTTTGTCAATCTTCCTCTCAATTTATTTCTAAACCGCTATTGACATCAGATCTAAAAATTGGATTTATGGGAAACCCCAAAGGGCATGTTGATACCTGCTTTAAGGCCATCAGAAAGGCCCATTTCATAAATATGCTATACCCGTGGCAGCTGCTCATTTAGAAAGGTTAATATGAGGCCAAAAATATCCAAGGATGATGCAATCTATTTATAAATTCAGCTAAAAGATCCATAAAACAAACCATACCTAGTAATTTTCTGTTGCCACTTTGTTTATTATAACTTTTTGGTTCACTAGTATTGCAATATGCCACAATTATTTGAACCATATCTTTAATTAAGCACTAATAAAATATGAGTTAGACGGTTATTCCAACAGTTTTATGGCATAATTAGTGAATAAGTTAACAAAAATCTGCACTAAGAGACTTCATATAAAATTTAGTTCATGCACATAAGTAAGGTGATTTAGAGGATAATCTTATCTTCCAAACAAAAATAAACATTTTTTTCTGAGTCTGTTTTTCAATTTCTATAAGTTCCAAGGACAAGGAAATTAGTCGAATGCTCAAATAATTAATTAACTTTTAAATTGTAGAAGCAAAACTAAGTATGCATATCTGTGGTTTCATTTTGTTTTGCACTGGGCTCACATCTCTTCTGTCCAGTCTTATCAGTTGGAAGAATCCTTATAACAAGAGGCTTCCAGAACACCTGTGATAGGCAAGGAACTACATTCAAGCCCCAGACCTCCTGCACTTCCTGCCCAGATGTTCCCCGTTTTAGCATGGAGGTTGGATCCCTTGGTTGCAATTAGCTACCTCTCTTGTCTGTCCCCTACTAATCTCTGACCCTGAGCACTGGAACATTAATGCTTAATGATATGATGGAATATTAAATGCACAAAGACCTTTGCATTAAATTAATATTAAAGACAATTATTTTTATAAAGAATTCTCATGTTGTACATAGGAAAAAATTTTGGCAAGCACTAAGGCTAAGTAAAAGAAACAGAATCTCTCCTCCCACTAACTGGAGATACTGAGTTTATCATAAATTAGACTGATATTGATAAATACAAAGATGATATATAGAGAGACAAGAGTTAAGGAATAAAAGGTAGGTTAGTTTCAGGCAGAGTAAAAGTTGTTCCTACAAATTAGAACAATCTATTGAGGTAATTATACTATTTTTATACAAATTGTAATTAATTACATTAATGTAACTTCTTATATTGAAGGACTATTATGTTTTGGGATAATCCCACATTTAGTTGATACATTATGCTTTGTGCATGCATATATACATATATATAATATATATATATAATATATATATACACACACATATATACATATATACACATGTGTGTGTGATATGTGTGTTCATTCATATGGTGGTATATTCCTGGAGGTAGAGGGGTGTGCATGTGTGTGTCTGTGTATGTGCATGTGTGTGTGCGCGTATTCGTGTGTATTCATGTGTGCACACGCATGCGAGTGTGTGTGTGTGTGTGTATTTGTGTGTGTGTAATGGTGCTGTGGGGTCAAGAGATCCAAGTTAAGTGTCTTCCTTTTTTGCTTTCTACCATATTTTTAGAGATAAATCCTCTCTTTAAGAACCTAGAGTTTGCCGATCCAGCCTGGCTGGCTGGCCACCAAACCCCTGGAATCCTACTGTTTCTGTCTCCCCAGCACTGGAATCACCTGAACACATAGGACTGAACTCAACTTTTCTGGGGATGTTAGGCATGGAATCCCAGCCCCAAGACTTCAACAGCAAGAATTTTGCTATATCATTTCTCCAGCCCCAGGACCAGCTTTCTTTGAATTAAAAAGAATATTAAAAAAAAGTTGTAAAATATATGAGCCACAAATAAATAGTGGCAAGCAATTATCACATATAAGGCACTTTTTAAATGCCTTCAATAATTAACACATTTAATACTCACTATATTTATGCTATAATACTCATATATATATATATATATATATATATATATTACTCACTATAAAATTGTTTGCATTCTAATCATGAGAAATCACAAGTTCACACACCAGGTAAGAGCCTATAGCAAGAGAACAGAGCTATGGGAGCTCAGGGAAGCTCTGACGGAAGGAAATGCATTAACTTGTAGAGAGAAAAGTAAAATCTTCACATTTATGATCACAGAGACTCTGGATAATTAACAACAGACCAAGAAGGACAGGTGTGCCTGTGAAAACATTGGGAAATCATGAAACGTGGAGCACAGAAGTGCATATGGAGCAAAGAGAAAAGATCATTAAGCTGATCCCCCTGACTCATCTTCAAACTGATCCCCTGACCCCTCAAATGACACGAAAGATCAGCAAGCATATGGGTGACATGAATATAAACTAAATTAACTAGAATAGTAAATAATAAAAAATACTTACAAATATCAGACAAATGGTAGGAAGACATAGAATACAATAATTTTGTGCTGGCCCCCACCCCCGCTCCCGCCCACTATACACACACCCTCCATCTAGCCTAAGGCAGCCTGAATTGTGGTCCCAGCCAGTAAAGTTGGATTGGAGTCAAGCTGTCCTGGCTTTGATGTCCTCCTGTGAGGCTCTCATTTCCCTGTTTTCCAAAATTCTCCTAGAACTCAATTAAGTCTAAGCATTCTCTTATTTCTAATGTTTTATTGGTTATTGGCTTAGCTCATTTCTTCCTGGAAGTACAGGAAAGTGGTGCCTCTATGGGCTCCATAGGCAAAGGAAGACTGATAACAACTTGGGGCATGGAGCAGCTGTCCACTCACAGGGCCACACTGGGCATAGAAATCTTGGAATGGTATACCAAGATGGCCGCCAGGCCAATGGGGAAGCCCCCAGGGCCCAATGAGTTAGGAGATGGAGGGAAATTGAAGTAGCCCTGATCCAGGAGATATGGGGACACTAGTGAAAGCAGCTCAGAGAAGTGTTCGGTTGTCCAATGAAAACCTACATTGAGAAGACGTGGGTTTTTTTCTCTCTAGCACATTCTCTCCCCCCTCCGATTCCTTCTCCTTCTTCCATCTCATATCCATATGTACATGCACACACTAATCGGATAATGACAGAGTTAAAGTAATATAGGTTTGTCATGCACTCACTATGTGTTTGCTTAAACATAAACAAGTCACATCGCTTCAAGATTTTCCTTTGGTTCAAGCAAAGTTGAATTTAAATGAAATCATGGATTTTAATTAATTAAATTCATAAAAGCAAAATAATGCTATGTAATACACTTAAAGTACAATGGCATAAGATTTAACAGAAATAAATTGGATTCCACAGGACCCACTACCAGGCCCTGTGGCAGACTGGGAGGAAAGTGAAACTCTACAGGACCCCAAAGAGCAGACACAGTCAGGCTTGATGTTTCCATTGTTATTCAAAACTTGTTATCAGGAGCAGTCAAAGCTCCAAATGAAGCCCTTAGCAAGTACAAGCTATAAAAAGCACTGGCTTGTCACTAAGAGAATATGAACAAGTTTAGCACATCTACTTTTCCACACTTGAAGTTTGCAAATGAGACTGTGAGGTTATTATCAAGGGAATTTTTAGGAAGATAGCACTCTCTCTAAATCTTTTTATCCAGGCGTGATACACAAATATGCAATATATCTTTTCTATAATTAAGTAAACTGTTCCCTCGCCTCATAGTTCCTCACCAACAGCTGACACCTACATGATCTCTCTGGAAGAGAAAAAAAAATAAAGATTTCTTTATTGTCAAGTAGACTTTTAGGAACTGGGCATTTTATGGATTGTTCTGGTAGTAAAATATTTGAGCAAATACTTTCTCAATATATTTCTTTTTCTATAACCTTCTTAATTATTGCTTAGAATTATACTTACACTGCCTTAAGAGCTGTGTTCTTTTCTGTTTAGTTAATAACCTCTACCCAAGAGAAAACAGAAAGAGTCACTGAGGAAAGATTGGTAAGTATAAGAGAATAATATGAAGTGTCTGAGGGTAAACATCTGAAAAATTATTTTCAGTTATTCCCTTACCAAACCTACCAGGAGGAGACACTAGCTTTAACATTATCTCCAAATGTGAATTGTCTAAAGTAAGATGGAAGGCTACTTGGAATTGCATGTGGCCATCAATTTGTCCTCAGTTCCTGAGTACTGAGATGCCAAGGCTAATTACAAGGCTTGTACATGAGAATAATTGGGGGGAAAGTTAGTTTCTACATGTACAAAGCAGAAAACATTTAGATTACTAGGTAGTCAGGTAATGGGGAATGCTCCTCTGAAAGAGTAAGATGAGGCCATCCATGCAGGGGAAGTATGAAAAGAATTATACTTCTAGATACCAGAAGTGTCAAGTCAGCTGTATTCTGGTCTGAACTACTGTGCTCTTAGCACCAAGGCTGATGGGAAGTTGCTGAGAGTAAACAGTTTGGGATAAAGTAGTGTTGGCAGGTTGAGGTCAGGAGAATCAGATATGAGTCACATTGAGACAAACCATAAATGCTAGACTTAGGACCTTGATGTTTATCTTAAGCGAAATGCAGAGATCTCTTTAGCAGAAATGCAGTGAGATGACATTTCATGCTGAAAAGTGGAAAATAAACTTTCAAGTAAGACCGGCGCTCAGGGAGCAGTCAACTAAGCTTCAGGACCAGCGTGGTTAAGGTGCTCTGATTCTGCTGGCATTCCGTTCGTCTTCAAAGCACAAGTTATGCTTCAAAGTACAAACTGGATAAACAGTAAAGGAGCACACAACAACCACCTCCCAGCCACTCTTGTCTGCAAGTCACCCAGGCCCTCTCCATGCTGGTGACTGACATGACAGTGGACTGACGCTGTCCATCTTTTCTGTGATGCTTGGATGTACATTTTCAAAGATTTTTCTATTCCTCCACTACAATTCTCACATAGCAAGCTACACATTTGATGTACAGTGATGTGTTTTGCTTTCATTTTTAAACAAAACATCTTGGAGAGACCTCTCTACTATTGCATAACACACATTCTCAATCTATTTTATTTAACTGGTACATATATTTTTCCAGTACAGATACTAACCCATGATTTATTTAACCAATCTCCAATGACTGAATATTTGAATTGTTTTTGTTCTACAATAAATATCCCTGCATGTGTTTTATTGTGCAGCTTAACAGTTCTATATACCGAATTCCAGTCCCATCATCTATACTACATATAGCAAACACTCCGAAATTCAGTTATATAAACTGACAGTTTGGGTATAGCTCAACAGAAATTGGAGGCAATTCTCAGCTAGAACTTTCTTCTGTTCCATGAAAAAGAGATGATATTTCCCAGCTCTGCTGACACACAGGTAGATGGGATGATGCAGATGCCTGGATTACATACCTAACTCCTTAGTAAGAACAGCTGGAAGATTGCAATCAGCTGTAACCCCTACTCAGAGTTAGTTCACAGGATCACTGTTCAACTTCTTCTGCACAAGTTACCTTACCATCCCTTTAACCTTACCAGACAATATTGTTTTGAAACCCAGCACATTATCATATCCAGCAGACCAAAGTGCTGCTTATGTTCCTTGCTGGAGTTATATGAGAATGGGTATTTCCCATCTAATGTGGTCTTAGAACAAAAATAAAAACATTCCTTCTTTCCAACATAGAAAACACTTTAACAAATAACATAGAAAACTCCAAAGAATGGCAGGGAATCATCTCATTCAAAAATGAGAACTTAAGAAAGTACATCTGTCAGTATCTTAATCAAGAAATAGTTTTCCTTTTCAAAATATATGCCTTCTTTTTAACTTAATTTTTTTTCACTCAAGATTTTATTCCCCTCTTGGTCTACCCTCTGACTGTTCAATATCCCATACCTTCTCCCCGCCCCCTGTCTCCAAGAGCATGTCCCCACCCCCACCTCACCAGACCTCTAAACTCCCTGGGGCCTCCAGTCTCTTGAGGGTTTGGTGCATCTTCTCTGACTGAGGCCAGACCCAGCAGTCCTCTGCTGTATATGTGTTAGGGGTTTCATATCAGCCTGTGTATGCTGCCTGGTTGGTAGTCCAGTGTCTGAGAGATCTTAGGGGTCCAGGTTAGTTGAGACTGCTGGTTCTCCTACAGGGTTGCACTCCTCCTCAGAGATAGTTTTACATTGAGAATACAGTTTCCTGGGAATATTTGCTTCATTCTGGTTCAAGAGAACTAACTCATTCTATTCATTCTTTAGTGTCTATAAAAAATAATTCCATTTTAGGTACTGGCTAACATTTCCCTTTTCTTCCCAGTGGTAGCTCTGAGAAGGTTCAAGAGCTGTTCCTTGTTCTTCTGAAATGCTCCTAGTTCCTGCATTTCTGGTTCATTATATCAATGCAACACTCTAGCAGTCTTCGTGAAATTCCTATGAATCCTAGTAAGGCTTATTATACTGTTCCCTAATCCACACCATAAATCTTGCAAGACAGATGGTCTCAGTATCAGGGTAGCTTAGGATGCTTTGGGAAGTCCCATTTTAAAAACCCTGGAAACCTTTCGTCTAGTTTAGAACTTCTATGAGACATACCCCCTAAATCTTTCTGACACTTTAATAAAGGGTTTTGTGGGTATTTCCTTGAGGCAACCTTTATCTTATAGTGATTTTCAATTTTGAAAACCTTATACAGAGGCTAGGAATAAGTTATATATTCAAATACCAAGCCCCAAACTAGTACACTTTACCCAAATATAGCTGCAAAATTGATCACTTTGATTTGTAGATCAATTCTCTTTGAGATTATCATGGGGCTAAAAGGAAAAAATACACTGAGATTACATTTTTGACACTATTCTAAGAAAAAATTTCAGGCAAATTCACCAATTAATAAAAGATACTCTTCTTTATAGTCGTCTTTATATTATTCTTTAGAGATTTATTTTATTTTTATTTGGGTGTGTTGTGTGTGCATGTGTGTGTGTATGTATGTGTGTGTTTGACTAAGTTATAATATGCACATATAAGTTCAAGTGTCCAAAGAGACAAGAAAAAAATATTGAATATCCTAGGACTGAAGTTACAGGTATTGTGACTGCCCAACACACACATACACACACACACACACACACACACACACACACACACAAGTCTCTCTCTCTCTCTCTCTCTCTCTCTGTGTGTGTGTGTGTGTGTGTGTGTGGCACTGGTAAGAATTTGGAGAAACTGGAGCCTCCATGGACTGCTGGTGTCGGAGAAAGTTTGTTCAGTCAGTAAGTGACTTGCCTATTTCTCAAAAACTCAACTACAGAGTTACCATATGATACACATTTTTATACTTTCATGAGATTTAAGATAATTGAAAACATACATTCACACAAAAAGTATGTAAGCCTTATTCATAACAGCCTCCAGATGGAAACAACTCTGATTCTCATCAGCTAAAGGAATGCAATTAATAAAAATGAGTAGTATTCATCCATAGGACACTAACCAAGAAGATATGAAGTACAAATCCATGCTGCAAAACACATGAACCTTGAAAGTCTTATTGCAAATAAAACAAGAGAGACATAATATGGTATGTTCAACAGGAGAATGTTTAATGCAGCCTCAAAGTGACTGAGCAAAGAGCAAACCAATTCACAACAATAAAAGCCCTTCTAGAGGAATCACCATCCCTGACCTCAAGTTGTACTACAGAGCAATAGTGATAAAAAACTGCACGGTATTGGTATAGACAGACAGGTAGAGCAATGGAATAAAATTGAAGACCCAGAAATAAACCCACACACCTATGGACACTTGATCTTTGACAAAGAAGTCAAAACCATACATTGGAAAAAAGAAAGCATCTTTGACAAATGTTGCTGGTCTAACTAGCAATCTGCATATAGAAGAATGTAAATTGATCAATATTTATTTCTTTGTACAAAACTCAAGTCTAAGTGGATCAAGGACCTCAACATAGAACCAGATACACAAAATCTAATAGAAGAGAAAGTGGGAAATAGCCTCAAACACATTGGCACAGGGAAAATTTCCTGAACAGAACACCAATGGTTCAGGCTCTAAGATCAACAATTGACAAATGAGACCTCATGAAACTGAAAATCTTGTATAAGGCAAAGGGCACTGCTAATAGGACAAAACAGCAATCTGCAGACTGGGAAAACATCTTTACTAACCCTCCATCTTATAGAGGGCTAATATCCAAAATATACAAAGAACTCAAGAACTTAGACTCTAGAAAACCAAATAACCCAACTTAAAAAAAATGGACTACAGAGTTTAACAGAGAATTCTCAACTGAGAAATCTCGAATGGCCAAAAAGCACCTAAAGAAATGTTTGCCATCCTTAGTCATCAGGGAAATGCAAATCAAAATGACCCTGAGATTCCAATTTATACCAATCAGAATGGCTAAGATCAAAAACTCAGGCAACCACACATGCTGATGAGAATATGTAGAAAGAGAAATACTCCTCCATTGCCAGAGGGATTGCAAACTGGTACAATCGTTCTGGAAATCAATCTGGTGGTTCCTCAGAAAATTGGAAATAGTTCTACCTGAAGACCCAGCTATACCACTCCAGGGCATACACCCAAGATGTTATACCATATCACAAGGACAAATGCTCCACAATGTTCATAGTAGCCTTATTTATAGTAGCTAGAAACTGGAAACAACCCATATATTCCTCAACCAAACATACAGAAAATATGGTACATTCATACCATGGAATACTACTCAGCTATTAAAAATGAGGACAACATGAATTTTGCAGTTAAATGATTAGAACTGGAAAATATCATGCTCAGTGAGGTAGCCCAGACCCAAAAGGACACACACAGTATGTACTCATTAGTCAAAAAGTTCAGTATACTCATGATACAACTGACAGACCATATAAAGCTTAAAACGAGGGAAGGCCCAAGTGTGGATGCTTCAATCCCACTTAGAAGGGGGAACTAAATAATCACAGGAGGCAAAGGAAAGGAGGGAACTGGGTGGGAGAGGGGAGGGGGTAAAGGGGGCAGAATCAACTATGGGAAGAGACAGGAGACAAGCCCAGAGGGCCAGGAGAATGAATAAAAATATGTAGCAGTGTGAGGTGGGGGACAGTGAGGGTGACCACTAGAAAGTGACAGATACCAGGGATATGAGAGTTCTGAGGATCCAATGGGGATGACATTAGCCAAAATGCCCAACAGTAGGGATATGGAACCTGAAAAGATTACCTTCAGTAGATAGACATGGCCCCTATTTGAGGTATGGGGCTACCCACCCATCTCAACATTTTTGACCCAGAATTGTTCCTGTCTAAAGGAAATGCAGGGACAAAAATGGAGCAGAGACTGAAGGAAAGGCCATCCAGTGACCAGCCCAACTTAGGATCTATCCCATACACAGGCACCAAACACTATTGCTGATGCTAGGCTGTGTTTTCAAACAGGAGTCTGGCATGACTGTCTTCTGAGAGACTTTATCAGCACCTAACTAAGACAGATGCAGGTACTTACAGCCAACCATTGGACTGAGCCCAGGACCGCTATGGAAGAGTTAGGGCAAGAATGGAAGGAGCTAAAGGGTATTACAACCCCATAGGAAGAACAACAGTATCAACTAACCATACCCCTCAAAACTCCTAGGGACTAAGCCAATAACCAAAGTGCATACATGGGCTGATCTCTGGCTCCCATTAATATCTAGAAGAGGACTGCCTTTTCTGGCCTCAGTGGGAGTGCATAAGCTTTGTCCTGTGAAGGATTAATGCCTCAGAGAAGGGGGATGCTAGAGAGGTGAGGTAAGGGTGGGTGTATGTGTAAGGGAATACCCTTTAGAGGTGAAGGGGAGGGAGGATGGGGTAATGGGGGGGAACAACATTTTAAATGTAAATAAATAAAATAATTAATAAAAAAGAAAGTATTAAATAGGTACAGTCCAAAATTTAACATATAGCTAGATTTCCATTTTAAAATCTGATGACCATAGAATTAATATTCTTGTGTTTGATAAAATGGAATAATGCATAACAAAATGGAATCAAGCATCTTTATGGGGGGGGAGAAATAATTGCTGTTGGTTTCTTTTTATAGTAATTAATGTATTTACTTAACATCATATTTCAGCTTCTGCTTCCTTCTCTCCTCCAGACTCTTCTCACTGACTTCCCCTATATTCTCCTTTTTTACTCCTAAAAGAAGAGGAAGCTTCGCATGGATATTAATCCATACCAAGTTGCAGTAAGACTAGGTGCATCTTCTAGACAAAGCAGCCCAGGTAGGAGGCGACAGTCAGAGACAGTCCCTTCCCCTGCTATAAGGGTCCCTAACAAATACCAAGCTGCACATCTGTTACATATACATAGGGAGACTGGTCTGTCCCCTCCACACTCCCTGGTTGGTCATTGAGTTTCTATGAGCTCATATGAACCCAGGTTAGTTTATTTTGTAGGTTTTTTTGTGGTATCCTTGACTAGTTAAGACTCCTAGCAATAGGGATTATGAAACCTGAAATAGCAACTTCTTGGAAACAGACAAGATTTCCTTGGAGGTATGGGAACACCAAGCAAGCCACAAAAACTTCTACCTACAATTTTACTTGCCCACAAGATGTGCAGGGATAAAGAGGAAGAAGAAATTGAAGGAATGACCAACAAACACTGGGCCCAAGTTGAGAGAGCCCATCCCTGACTATTAATGGTATTCTGCTATACTTGCAGACAGGAGCCTAGCACAACTATCTTCTGAGAGGCTTCAACCAGCAGCTGATGGAAATAGAATCAGAGAATCACAACCAAACATTAGGCAGAACTTGGGGGATCTTTTGGAAATGGGGAGGGAAGGACTGATAGAGTCATAGAGATCAAGGACATTACCAGAAAACCTACAGAATCAACTAACTGGCCATTTGTTTGTTTCTGCAGAGATAAAAGTATTCTGAAATCATCAGTGATCATTGTCAACCCTATCTATTTATTAAAAACTAGTGTATTAATTATATACTTTAATAGTGTGGATTTTATGGCATATGAATTGCATCTTAATAAATAACTAAAATAACATCCAAATGAAGTGAGCTATAGTCACAACACTGATAAAACACAAAAATATTGAATTTGACGATATTTATTACAAAAGATTCTCTATATCCTTTTTTTTGTAAATCTTAAACATAAGAAAATATTAAAGATGGACAAATAACACTTCAGGAAAGCATATACCTGTGGGGTTAACCCAAAAGTCTATGTAAAGTCAATCATAACAACTAGTTACTGACTGGTGAGCACACACATGTACATCTTGTGAGTTGCCTTGATATTGATCATGTATGCTCTTGTATTTGCCTGGGTGTTTGCTTCTAAGTTTTAGATAGCTAGGGAAAGGATGACTTGTCACTACAGAAACAGAGGACCTGCAATTTTACAGCATGTAGCAGACCTTCTTGTTACTCAGGCTCTTCCCCCATCCTTCCTCTAAAGCTCTTCTCTTGACTCACAAGTCTGCCTATGACTGGTGTCTTAGTTATAGATTTACTGCTATGAACAAACATCATAACCAAGGTAATTCTTATAAGGAAGACATTTAATTGGGACTGGGTTACAGGTTCAGAGTTTCAGCCCATTATCTTCAAGGTGGGAGCATGACATTGTCCAAGCAGGCATGGTACAGGAGAAACTGAGAGTTCTACATCTTCATCTGAAGGCTTCTAGGAGAAGATTGGCCCCTACCTGGTTAGGAGGAGAGTTTCAAAGCCCACCCCCACAATCACATACTTCTACAAGGACATGCCTATTCCAACAAGGCCACACCTCCTACTATTGCCACTCCCTGGGCCAATTATATTTGAACCACCACAACTGGAGTCAGGACTTGGGTGTTTTATAGGTCATGGGCTCTAAATATGAGTCATCCATTTTCTTTCATCATAATTCACTTCAAAGTCATCTTCCATCTCCTCTCAGATAAAACTAATCTATTGTTTATTCAAAGCTAAGAACATTATTAATACACTGTATTGATATTTAAATAGCTCTCCCTTATATAATAATGTCCTGTGATTCTCATTTGTTTTAGTAAAGTATTTCAGTGTTCTATGAAAAAGTTATGTGCTAGAGTGCTAGAGTGGAGAAAATCTTCTTATTCATCTATATGAGTCCAAGTAAACTTCTTGTAGGTAGAACAGTGGCCATCTTGAAGGACAAGCATCCTAAAGAAGATATTACCACACTTTCCTGAGCTTTGGGGTATAGTTTGTTTTTAACCTCTAATTTTCTCTATGTATCATTCTTTTGAGGAGACTCTGACCTATACCAGAGGCTAAAGTCACCCTTTTTCTTTATGGGAAGAGCTAATGAAGAGGCACCCTAGTTTAAAAGGGAGGCCAGAAGTAGGTGCTCTGGTATGCACATGGTCTTCAAGACAGAGATGGAGTATAGCATCGTATATGCAGACAATGAGATTTGGTGTGATCGTGAAAACCAAATCTCCAGCAGAAGAAACACTAGATAATTAGTAAAATCACAACTATGAATTCTCAAGAATCTAACAAACAATTATAAACTGTGATGTTGCAATAGGAAAGCACTGATTCAAGAAAATTACAGAATTCCAGTAGGGATTGGTCATAGTTAGTGCTGAGCTGAAAAGACAGCTGCCATTACTACTCTAGGCTCCTGCTCCATGTTGATTTATCAAGGGCAGGAAGGGACAAAAATGTGTGGCTTTCTCATGTCTACTCCCTCCATAACCTCTTAGTAGCAAGAGGTATGATTTTGCTTGGAGAAAGGCAAACTGTCAGCTTTCTTAATGCTTCCCCAAGAACTGTGCCCTATGTATACTCCAGGAGAATGCCACCAAGAAGTTAGTTTTGGTCTTGCTCTTGCACAAAGGGAGAGAGTTCTCCTAGATCAGCCTTGGGTCAAAGAACCTTGGGCTTCCATTTCCTTCTAGTACTCAGTGTGCCAGCTGCCTACTGGTCAGGGTGTTATAAGAATGACAAGCACATCTTCCCAGCTCCCTCTTAGGTAAAGGAGTTAGTGACACCAGTTACACAAGATGATGCAGCCATCATCTCTTGCAGTCCTCACTACATAGGACCCAGGTAGGAGACAAAGAATGTAGGATGAAGAAGGAATTCAGCGTTACTGCCTGGGGGAGCTGAGATCATTGAAAAGAGAGTATAGTAACTATTTTAAAAATATCTTCCTTGGAAAACAGACCATAGCTCTAAACAACCAGAAAAGTGATGGCAGTGTATAAGTTAATAGATATACCAGAAATTCAGCAAGGCCAAAAACTGTAAAATATACCCTGGAGGTTAGGTAAACTCAGTCAGTAAACTGCCTCCTTTGCAAGCATGAGTGCCTTAGTCTTATCACCCATAGCCCACATAAAGAAAACTTGCATTTAAAAAATATGTTGGGCATGGTGGTGCATGTTCCTAATTTGAGAGCTGTAGAGGCAGAAATAGGCAGGGCCCTGAGACTTGGTAGGCACCTTGTCTAATCTCCTTCCTGAGTTTCAGGCCTGTCTCAAAGAACATGGGAAACAACTAAGACTGTTCTTGGGCTTTTACATACATTCACACACAGTTGCACACACACACACACACACACACACACACACACACACACACACACACGTACTCGCATGCAATAAATAAATGAGAAAAATGTCCTCATCTCTAGCAATCTGGATGCATATGGACATATAAATTCAAGCAGACAGAAAACTGTTAATTGCTGACAAAGTGGAGTGGCTTTGAAATCTCCCTGAGATAGTACAAGTCTTACCAGCTCAGAATCATAACCCCTGAGGAATTAGTGACTTTTATCCTGACACAGAAGCAACTTCTAGGATGCTGAGCTTAAAAAGAAACAAAAGTTAAAGAACAAATTCTGAACACTGACATCACAAATTGCATGTTAGGAGAAACAAACCTCATGTAATCACCTTAAGCAATCCACAAAATAAACAAAACCAGCTCAAAGCAATCCCTAGAAACTGCCAACATTGTAAAATATTATATCAAATCTTCAACTTGTAAGTAAAATAGAGTTATTCAGAGACAAGAGACCCATGCACATTCAGACTTGATATAATTCTACTCAAGTATTACCTGTGTAGCACTTTGCAGAAAATCAAAAGAAATATTAAAAATACATGCTGAATTAAGGGAAGATATGCCTAAAATTTCTAAAGAAAAAGAGGATCTATTAATACAGAATATTCATAGTATTTAGAAATTACAGAAAGAACCAATAGAAATTTTACTTAAAACAAACTTACAAAAAATAGTAGAGAAAACATATTAGTAGGTCTGACCTAGAAAAATAAACATTTTCAGAGGTCAGAAAACTTGAAAAAAAAGTCATTAGAGAACTGGAGATATACTTTAGAGGAAGATTGTTTACCTAACACAACCAGGCAAATAGTTGAAGATTGCTTATTAGAATGTTCAAGGTCTTGTGTATTAACACTGAGGAAAAATTAAGAGATTGCCAGGATGAAGACAGAGAGGAGAAAAGAATGAAAAAATATGAATATATTATCAGTGAATTTTGATACATCATTAAGAGCAGCAGTAGCAATGTGCACTGCGTGTATGTCTGTACATGTATGTGTGCTCGAGTTTCTGTGTGTGTGCATGCATGTGTGCTCGAGTTTCTGTGTGAGTGTGAATGAATGTGTGCTCAAGTTTCTATGTGTGTGTGCATGTATGTTTGCTAAAGTTTCTGTGTGTGTGTGTGAATGTGTGCTAAAGTTTCTGTGTGAGTGTGAATGTATGTGTGCTCGAGTTTCTGTGTGAGTGTATATGTATGTGTGCTTGAGTTTCTACATGAGTATGCACATATGTGTGCTCAAGATTTTGTGTGAGTGTGCATGTATGTGTGCTCAAGATTCTGTGTGACTGTGCATGTATGTATGCTCAGGTTTTTGGGTGAGTGTGCACGTACGTGTGCTCAAGTTTCTGAGTGAATGTAAAACAGATGAAAAGAAGATAGGAAAAATAGTCAAAGAAATAATGACTGAAAGCTCCCTATATGTGATGAGAAGTATTAACCTATCCACCCAATATCAGTGAGTTCTGGTAGGATAGAAACCAAGACTCTCTGCTTACACAATAATAGAAACTGTGAAAACAGAAAACAAGGCAATTTTAAAAGCAGCAAGATGAAACATGACTCAACATGTAAAATAATCTATAGTCATAGTTGATTTCTGGAAAAGTATAGTAGCCAGAGCAGGAAGATGATATATTCAAAGGGTTGAAAGAACAGGCAAAGCCATTAAAAAATCTTATATCCAGAAAGATGCTATTTAAAAAAGATAAAATGAAAAAAAAAAGATAAAATGAAAACATGCTCAAATAAACACTTAAACTTGCTGCTGAAAGAGCTAACTTGTAAGAAATACTAATAATATAGCATTAAATTTCAGAATCCATGAAAGTGAATTGTTGAGTTTTTTTTTTTTTTTTTGGTTTTTCGAGACAGGGTTTCTCTGTGTAGCCTTGACTGTCCTGGAACTCACTTTGTAGACCAGGCTGGCCTCGAACTCAGAAATCCTCCTGCCTCTGCCTCCCAAGTGCTGGGATTAAAGGCATGCGCCACCACCGCCCGGCGAATTGTTGAGATTTTAACATATGAAAGTATATTTTACAATAATAGGTACAGAATTGGAAATAGACAAAGTAGTTAAAGTGATAGGATAAAATCATGATACAAGAATAACCCAAAACCACAGGATATAAGAAAGGGTCCTAAAAAATCAACAGTTATCTTCCTCATATTTACCAAAATCAAAGAAAAATTCTCACAAAAAGATATAAATAAAAATAAATGGCCATCTCTACTTTATTCAAACTAGCCTCACACTGGAACCTAAGATCCTTTAGCTAATGTGTGGACAAACAAAATATGGTGTAGCCACGGCGTCAAATGACTTTCGGCAGTAATAAGTGAACTGCTAAGGTGTATACCAACATGTCCTGATCATAAGACTTTTCTTAGTTATTTTCTATGACAAAGCAAAAGTAATCTATTATGACTAAAAGTCAATCAGACAAGGGCCAAGAGGACTGGGAGAGCTTACCGTAATGGGAAAAAAAGGACCTTTTAGTGGCTGAAAGCAGCCTACATTCATGGATAGAAACAAATACTTAAGAAGAAATTTGACAATATGAGCATTTAGAAAATAATAAAATAGTGTTGGTAGTTTACAATTTTAAAACTAAGATTTCTTAGCAAGCACCAAAGTAAAAGATTCTTAATGTTTTAATCAAGTAAGTCCTTCTTGGGACACACTGACTCAGTCTTTAACTAAGTCTTTATAAAATTTGCAGCACAATCTGAGGAGCTTACTGAACACCCTTTGCCAACAGCAAGAAGTACTCAGATTCATTTGTAGATATGATTCATCCAAAGAGATCAAAATAAGGGAGCATCCTTCTATTTATTCTGTGAAACTGATGTGACCTCAGTACTAGTTCCACTTCATTATGTCTCGTATTTCTTCTGAATTAAAAAGGCTTTTAAGTGAAGAGCCCCTCACAGTCAGCCTTCATGACTTTTCCAACAGAAACTGAGGTCTTGCCAAATACTTCTCCATAGGTCACATAGCCAATACTGGCAGTCAGAATTTGATGCCAAATGGTCTGCACCTACAAATAATTGTCTAATATTGAATAATAGTACTGAATACTGCTTGTCTACTAGTGGTAGTGTAACTTGCTGCTGTGCCATTGATATCTGAGTAGCCAGTTTAAATATTCAATGATGAAGTATCTGTAGTATTCAAATTTATACACCAAAAAGGGAGAGTTTGTTTGTTTTTCCTGTTCTCTATACTATAATCATATCCATGTAACATGAATAACTTTTTGCATTTATACTCTTAAATAAAACTGCCAACTTCAATAATAGGTAAGTATGTTATAAAAGAGCAAGGATTCTTTGTAAGTTGAAGTGAATACCTTCACCACCATTTACAAGATAAAAGTATTTATTTTAATAATATTTTTATTTTTAGTTGTGTTTATGTGTATCTGTACTAACTATGTACATGTTCAGGACTGAAGACATATAGGGAGACTAGAGCTATCTCTAGGAGTTAGATTTGCAGGCAGAGGTTAGTCATCTGTGGTGGTTTGAACATGCTTGGCCTAGGAAGTTGCACTATTAGGAGGTATGGCCTTGCTGGAGTAGGTGTGGCCTTGTTGGAGGGATTGTGTCACTGTGGGAATGGGCTTTGAGATCTTCCTCCTAGCTTCCTGGAAGACAGTCTTCTGAGTGCGTTAGGATCAAGATGGAGAACTCTCAGCTCCTTCTCCAGCACCAAGCCTGCCTGGATACTGCCATGTTTCCTGCCATGATGATAATGGACTGAATTTCTGAACCTGTAAGCCAGCCCCATTTACACATTGTAATTTATGAGTTGCCTTTGTCATGGTGTCTCTTCACAGAAATGGAAATCCTAACTAAGACACACCATCTGATACAGTTACTGGAAACCAAACTCGGAATTAGCAGTGCATATTCTTAACCACTGAGTCATCTCTCCAGCCCTAATGTGAAACTTTTTAAAATATTTGCCATTTCCAATGTCAGCAGCACTAGGGCAAACTTTATGGAGGGAATTCACAACCCTGTGATGTCAATACTGTTACCAAGACAAACTAATTGTTCATAATTAGCATTACCAAGTGCACTATAACTGTGGCCTTCAAAAGTAAATTCAGAACATTGTTGATAACCTACTAACCGGAGAATTCTCTTTTCAAGATAAATGTCTTCCTTGTGTAAAGCAGAGTGGTACAGCAAGCACAGAATACTATTTCAAGTACTCAGGCAAGCCACTGACTTGGAGAGCATTTGAAAACCTTTCCTTCCCAGCCTCTTTGCTGTCCCCTCCACACACTCACTGGGCATGGACAGCACTTGCACAGGGCTTTACTGCCACAGAGGTGACTACAGTGTCCAGTAGACATTTATGGCTACTGCACATTAACACCCAGTTCTGCATCGTGTGCCAGGACAGTGAGTTTCTTGAAGCTTCTGGTCTCTTACACTGCTATTCAGTCTTCCACATTTTAGAGGTGGCTAGTTTAAAGAGGTAAAATAGGCATCAGTACTCTACAGAAAATAATACAGTGCCAGGAGATACCAAAGCATTTCACTTTTATACATAGGAAAATTTGCCATTTGATCAGTATTCAGTGTGGAATATTTTAAAGGGTAATAATGCTTGTAAAGATGTAAAAGACAGCTCAGCCACAATGCTGTTTTTGCTCAAATTCAGAATTAGCATGGGGCAACCGTTAGGTAAAATTTTGTCTATAAGCTTATACATGGGTTTCTTCATATTTTAAATGTGTCTGATAACAATCTCTAAACCAGGGGTTTGTTGGAGAGATTAAGCAAACTGATATTTTTGAACACACCTAGAGTAAGAGGCCAATGGTCAGTGGCTTTTGTAGCTAAGGATCCCTGAATGCTACTAATGCATTTCAAGAGCAAGATGTTCCGTGTGCATCAGAAGCATGTAATATACTTTAAAATTTAATCAAGAAATGTTCATTCTAGGAAAACTATCCAAAGTAATACACCAATTCAAATATTTATATCTAATGACATTTTTTAAGTCAGCAAGCATGTTGATATAAATTAAATATCCAACTTTTTAAATAAAATGACTAAAATTATACTTTTCACAAAAATGAACATTTTTAACACAATAATTAGAATTATTAGGAGGAGTCTTAAGCAAATGTTAAGACAGAAATTGAAGGCTTTATTTACCTGCCTCTGATAACTAAAAGCCTAGATCAAGTGTATGAAGGCAGTTCTTTTTCAGACACTGAATGATAGACAGATCAAGATTATGATTGCTGAGGAGTTAGAAACAAACCGAGTAAAAAATCATAGCTGTTCTGGATTGCTGCCTAGTAGCAATTTCCAGGCTATGGTACACTGATAAAGAACCCAGAAGAACACTACAATTTTGCTGCATTGAACAGAAAGACAGTACAGCCTGGGAAATGCAAAATGGCTAAGATTTGTGAGCCTGAGTACCGGAAAATTGTGGGCCTGAGTATGTAGAGCAATCAAGATCTCCAGAAGAGTTCTTTGCCTTCATATTGAACTGCACATGTCTGGACTAAAACAACCAGTGACAAGGATTAGCTGGCACAGAAATGGGAGTTTTAGAATTCTATAAGTCTGAGCAGAAACACTCACAATGTAGGAGGAAAAATAGTAACTTATTTTTAATGAATTGCTGTATCTTATCTAAAGGTTGATTAATAATTTCAATTCTTAGGAACTAAATGGCATACTATAGCTCAAAGCAATTAAACTGTAGATTATAGAAAAGAACATATAAACCCACAGAAAAATCCAATGTCATATACCTACTGAAAAATATTCAGCAAAGAAGCATAACTTCATTGATATGTAACTAGGATAATCATCAACAAACAGGAAATTAAAATGCCTATTATTAATATGCCACTTGGGTTCAAAACTATAGATAAATGAAACAGAAAATTGTCACATTGATATTACAGATAATCTGAAGAGAAGACAATGGCTTGAAGTGAATTAAGTGAATGACCAAAAGTAACACATGAGGAGAACAGGAACAGGACCTCACTGAACTTACAACACTAACAACTTTTTATATATAAAATTATAACCTTAAAAATAGGAAAGAGAAAATGTCAGTGTGGAAGAAATAACATCGCTAAAAAATATTTGAAGAAGTGATGGCCAAAATGTTTCTAATGAAAAACATAAATTCTCAAATATAGGAAGATCCAAATCCTGAGAAAAAGGAAACCAATGTGTGTTGTCACCATAGTCCTGAGAAGCAGTGACCAAAAAAAAAAAAAAAAATTTCAAAGGATCTAGCAGAGAACACAGCAAATGACTGAACAAAGTTTATCAACTGTGCAAATCAGAAAAAAAAGAAAGACTTGTCTTTAATTTGTGTAAAGAAAAAGGGAAAAGTTGTTGGCAAGGAAATGAAGCTGATGGAGTTACTGAGTTGTTGTGCTTCAACAAGCCACAATAGGAAACAGCATGGACGTGCCTCAAAATTATATTCCCGACACCAACAGACATGCTGAACTGGATGGGGAAAGGCTACAAGTCTCAATCCTACACAAGGAACTATAAGTGACTGAGGAAAGCTGGGAGCCGGAAAGATGCTGTTGCTCAGGAAAGAGCACAACCATTGTTTGCTCAGTGCCAAACAGCCCTGAAAACATACATACACATAGGGACTTAACAGGTCATATCTAGGAATGTATATGCATATGCAAATATATATATGCATTTAGTTATAATTAGTGAAAACAGAGTATATGAGATTGAATGAGAATAGGGAGGGCTGTTTGTGAGAGTCTGGAGGAAGAAAAGGGATGGGAGAAACACTGTAAATATATTATAGTCTCAGAAACAAAAATAAATTCCTACTCAATCTTCCATCTGAATATTTGCCCAAAGAATTGGAATCACAATTCAAAGAAATATTAGAACTCCTAGTTCACTGGAGCATGGTGCACAATATCAAAGATATTAAAAACAGCTTGAGTGTCCATGACCGCATAAATGGATGAGGAAAATATGGAAAATAATACAGTGATTGACTGCTCATGTTTAATAAAGGAGGGAGTTCTATAACACCTTACAGCATGGATGAACCTTCAAGGGATTGTGCTAATACGCTAGTCCCAGAAAGACAATACATGAGCATCCACCAATGAGCATCTAAAATATAGTCAAATTCACTGAATTAAATATACAATTGGAGATGAACTGAGCATTAACATTCCATGGGCACAATGTTTCAGTCAAGCAAGACCAGCAATATAGAGATCTGCTACACATCCTAGTAATTATAATCAAGAACACCTGATTATCTGGTTATTAAATATGTGGCTACAATTTCTCTCTCTCTCTCTCTCTCTCTCTCTCTCTCTCTCTCTCTCTCTCTCTCTCTCTCTCTCTCTCTCCTCCTCCTCCTCCTTCTCCTCCTCCTCCTCCTCTCTCCATATATATGCTTGGCATTTTGAAGCCCAACAACCCAGGAACTCCTCTAGCCCCATTTCCTTGCCAACACCATTTTTATTTTTTTATATACAGATTAAAGACAAGTCTCTCTTTTTTTCTGATTTGCACAGTTTATAACTTTTATTATATAGATATGTATATATGTGTGTGTTGTTTGTTTCTCCCTGTCTTTATGTGACTGACTGTCTCTCTGTATCTTTCTCTCTTTCTTTCTCTCTTTAGTTTCTCCCCCTCTTTCTCCTCTCTCTCTTTCTTTCCTGCATTGTACCATAATCAAAAACAATGTTTATTTACACTCATATATCATCAAAAAGTATCAACTTAGCATTTATAGTATAAAATTTTAAAAGAAAAGCAAAGATTACTGATCTATAATTCTTTTCCTAGTAAAAATGTTTCTGAATAGAAGGTAAAACAAAGCCAATTACAAAATAACAACAGATGAGAACATTTAAAACGAAGGCCCCTACTCTGCACAAAATATGAAGGGAAACTATTTAAGCTAGAGGAAATAATAGTTTATAAAATGTTGTGTCAACATAAAGATTAAAACTGATAGTATATACATTGGTATACATTCATATGGTATATCCTTTAAACAGGAGGATTGGGGTTAAAGAGATAGTTCATTGGTTAAAATCTCATTCTGCTTTTTCAGAGGACCCAAGTTCAGTTTGCAACACCCATGTCAGGTCACATACAACTGCCTATAATTCCTTTCACATGCAGGGAATTTCTTAACCTCTTCTGGAGTTCATGGAACATACACTCACACATGTAAACACACCACACACACACACACACACACACACAGAGAGAGAGAGAGATTTGTTTAAAATAATAGGAAGCATTTGCTTTATTTTCTATTTCCTTTAAAAGATAATTATTAATATACATAGTGAGCCAAATATCACAGATATACTGCCTAGCATGTAACCCATGCTCACAACTCCCATCATATTGGATGAAGAATAGTTGGAAGCTTTACTTTCAAGATGAGAAACAAAACAAGAACACTGGTTTGCTATTTCTTTTTTTTTTAAATTTTTTTTTATTTTCTAAGTTTTTTTTATTTACATTCAAAATCATTTCCCCTTTCCCATTTCCTCCCTCCCCGAAAGTCCCATAAGCCCCCTTCCCTCCCTCTTTTCCCCATTCAACCTCCTCTTGCTTCTCTGTCTTGGCATTCCCCTACATCCAGTCTTTAGATTTTCATCATCCTTAGTCATTAGGGAAATGCAAATCAAAACAACCCTGAGATTCCATCTCACACCAGTCAGAATGGCTAAGATCAAAAACACAGGAGACAGCAGGTGTTGGCCAGGATGTGGAGAAAGAGGAACACTCCTCCACTGCTGGTGGGATTGCAAACTGGTACAACCACTCTGGAAAGCAGTCTGGCGGTTCCTCAGAAAAATGGGCATGACACTCTCGGAGGATCCGGCTATACCACTCCTGGGCATATACCCAGAGGCTTCCCCAGCATGCAATAGGGACACATGCTCCACTATGTTCATAGCAGCCTTATTTATAATAGCCAGAAGCTGGAAAGAACCCAGATGTCCCTCAACGGAGGAATGGATTCAGAAGATGTGGTATATTCACACAATGGTTTGCTATTTCTATTTGGTACAGTGCTGGTGCTTTTAACCATGCCTATTATATAAGAAAAAGAAGTTAATAATAATGAATACACTTAATAATGTTGGAGGATACAAATCAACATACAAAAGTGACTATTAACACACGTGTTGTCGTAGGCATCTCTGTTACATGCTGCCTTTGGGTCTTTTATATATTTAGCCATGAGTAGTACAGTTGGATCCTATAGTAGTCCTGATCTTGGGAGAAATCCCCTATTGATTTCCACAGTGACTGCATGAATTTACATTCTCACTAACAGTACATAACAGTTATCTTCCACCTGCACCCTCACCATTCTTTGTTAGTTTCTGCTTCTTGGTAATAAATAGATCAAATTATCCTCCTTATTGCACATATCTCTTTCCCCCAATCACTTCTTATAAATTAATAATCCTCAGACTACTTTAATGTTTTTCCCTAAGATTTTAAATATCGAATGAAATAAGAAACACTCCTCTTTCTGAGTCCGGGTTATTTTGCTGAGTCTAATGATATCCTAGTCTATCCTTCCTCTTACCGATGAGAAGAGTTCATTTTTCTTAATGTATGTATAATTGCTGATTCATATGTAAGATAGCTGAATCAGTGAGCTCTGAGGTCCACTGTCTCAAACAAAATATGGTCAACTTGATAGAACGAAATCTCCAATGTTGACATCTAGTCACGATATCAGCCCACACTGGAAAGTTTTTCCACATATAAGCATGCACATATGCATGTCATGTCTCAGATGCCAAATATACCTATATTTATTTGGAGATAAATCATAAAAGAAGTAATTAATTAAAATTATGTCATTTAGGGTATATCCTAACCCATCATGAGTGTTAGTTATCATTGAACACGAGAAAATTAAGACACAGATTCCCACAGTCAATCATATGCAAGCCAAAGAGAAAAACCTTGGAAGAAACTCATCCTGTTGAGACTTTGACTTTGGATTTCTAGGCTACATAATGTGATAGGTGACCTTTTGCTATTTGAGCCATAGAGTCTGTGGTACTTTGTAGTAGCAATTCAGTTTTTAAAAAAATATAGGATACATTTGCTGTCCTTAGGAAAAGATGGTAATTAAAACTAATAAAATGTTCAAAATTTAAAAGATTGTCATATTGATATGGCTATGAAAAAACTGGAATTTTCATACTGATCCAACTACTTTAGAAAGCAATTTAATAATTTGTTACAATGTAGTATTAAATATACACTCAACAAACAATTTGCCAGTTTGCTCTCAGACAGTTCCTTAAAAGACATAAAAACATTCACAGATTTTGAGGATGTAAGGAACTATTTTTAAAATGATAAGTGTTTCCAAATATAAGTAACCAAAACATTCATCAACTGACGAATGGATAAACAACTTGTAGTACATCAACAGAATGTATTACTAATTTCTAATGGCAAGAAAACATAATCAACCATGCAATATTATTGATAGCATAAATTAAATAAAAGCCAAAGGCTATATACTGAATGTTTCCATTTATATAAAATTTTATAAAAAGCAAAACTATAGTGAAAGAAAAATCAGTGGTTACCAGACTTCATCTGTGGACGCAGAAGACTGACAACACAAAGTGATGGAAAAGATGCCTTCGGGTTGATGAGAATGGTCTGGAAGAGAACTTTTAATCAGTGAAAAAAATCAGTTGTCCGAACTCAGATCGTATAATCAATTGGCAGGTCATTACATGCAAATTACACTCAGGAATGATGATTTTTAAATAATCAGGATTTATGAAATATTTTTGGTCATCTAGGGAAATTTTTTATGATAGAGAAACCATGATATTAAATATGTAAACACATTAAAATGATATATTATAAGGTATTAATTCTACTTTTAATCTTAGAATTGTCATTTTGGTACTCCAGTAAGTTTCATTCTACCAATGCTTCTGTTTTTCTACTTTCTTTCACTTACAATAAACAAGCAACAAATAGGAAATGAAGGTAGTTTTAGACTGCCTAGCTAACACAATAGAGTTGTGGTACTACATAGAGTCACCTGAATGGAAACAAGAACATAGCATCTCTCTCACTCACCTTAAAACAACAGTGTTGAATTTCACGTGACCATCCAGAATCTAAGACAAATGCCATGCAGTTGTCATGAGGATGGTCCATGTGTTCTGTTTCTTTGCGTATGTGTATAGTGTTTCGTTTTGTCCTTGCATACCTATCCCCAAGTTAACTGTGAAAGACAAGTGTATGCATATGGGAATTCAATTCTCTCTCTCTCTCTCTCTCTCTCTCTCTCTCCCTCCCTCCCTACCTCTCCCTTTTCCTATCTCTCTCTCTTCTTCCCTTCACCCTGCCTCTCTCTCCATCTTGTGTTTGTGTGTGTTTGTGTGTGTGTGTGTTTTCACCTGTCCCAAGGTGTCTGGTGCGTAGTAACTCCTGTGTTTAGTAGCATAATGTTGGCTGCTCTGTGTATTTCTCATAAACTCAAAATCTATTAAGGACAAACATCAGACAGCCCAAGCTAGCTACCATTTTTGATGATTCTAGAAATACCACATAGGATGCATTGTGTTTTCCTTAGCACTAGAGAATTGGGAGCCCTTGGGAAAGGGCTACAATTGAGACAATGCTCCTTATAAATCAAATATGGCACTTGTGATGAAACTGGTCTTACTACTCTTTGCTACTATTGGTTTTCCCTTGGATCACTTGCTTTGAGGACAGTTACCCCATGTCTCCTGGTGACACTCAAGCTGTACTGTGAAAGGCTCACATGGAAAGGAACTCCAGGAATCTTTCTGTCACAGTAAGCAGGAAGCATGGGCTTTGAGGCATGAGCCATGTAAATGGGTGAATCTTCTTCCAGTCCTCTTGGAATGGTTGTTTTCACTCTAGGCAGTCCTGGAATGATTGCAATGGTAAACCCAATAAGCTGTCCCTGAGTTCCCAAGCCCCAAAATATATAAAGAAAAAAATGAAAAATTGTTTTCCAACAGCAAATGTTGTAGTTTTTGTTACAAAGCAATACTTTCTCCAATTAAGGAGAAATTTATTCTAAGCTTCCTTCTGGGAACATTTTTTAGGACATACAAACAGAAATATTACAAAGACCGCCCTTTCAGCAAGGAATTAGTGCTGAGAAACTTACCTCAGAGTCAGTTTTTAGAAAAGAAGAATGTATTTAGCTTTACGGTTACTATATTCAGGTAACATTCAACCCTACAAGGAGATCAAATAATCAGAAACAATTATTTCTGTTATATTACATCTATAATCCAGCTGTAAATAGAATAGTTTAATAACAACTTCTTAAAGGCCCCAGATTCTTGAGAGATGGTCTGTAAAACACATGGGTTTGACTTTTCTAGTATTGTTACTGTTAGAGACAGATATGCTAGGTACAGTTAACTCTCCATACCTATCTCAGGGCTATCTCAGTTTGCTTCGGAATGTGATCCAAAACAACGAGCACTAGAAAAAGGGCCTCTGGCTTTTGCTACTGTGGTTGAGATAAGGGTCTTATGTAACTCACAATGAGCTTGAACTCATAATCCTCCTGATTCAGTATGCTGCATGCTGGAGTTGCAGAGGTATGCTACCATGCCTATCCATCATTTTTCCATGTTAAAGGTTTTCACTTAAACAGTTTGCTTTTATTAGTTACTTTTCTCATGACTCTGATAACACATCCAATGAAGACACCTCACACCAGTCAGAATGGCTAAGATCAAAAACACAGGAGACAGCAGGTGTTGGCAAGGATGTGGAGAAAGAGGAACACTCCTCCACTGCTGGTGGGATTGCAAACTGGTACAACCACTCTGGAAAGCTGTCTGGCGGTTCCTCAGAAAACTGGGAATGACACTCCCGGAGGATCCTGCTATACCACTCCTGGGCATATACCCAGAGGAGTCCCCGGCATACAATAAGGACACATGCTCCACTATGTTCATAGCAGCCTTATTTATAATAGCCAGAAGCTGGAAAGAACCCAGATGTCCCTCAACGGAAGAGTGGATACAGAAGATGTGGTATATTTACACAATGGAATACTTCTCTGCAATTAAAAACAATGACTTCACAAAATTCTTAGGCAAATGGTCAGAACTTGAAAATATCATCCTTAGTGAGGTACCCAATCACAATAGAACACACATGGTATGCAGTCACTGGTAAGAGGATATTAACCCAGAATCTCAGAATACCCTAGACACAATTCACATATCAATAGATTTCAAAGAAGATGGAAGGAGAGACCCCTGGTCCTGGAAAGACTGGATGTAGGGGAATAACAGGACAGAGAAGCGAGGGGGGTTGAATGGGGGAAAGAGGGAGGGAAGGGGGCTTATGGGACTTTCGGGGAGGGAGGAAACGGGAAAGGGGAAATCATTGGTAATGTAAATAAAAAGAATATAGAAATTAAAAAAAAAATGAAAAAAAAAAGAAAACACCTTAAAGAGGAAAGGATTTGTTATTTGATAGAATACTGCATCACAACAGGGAAAGTCAGAATGGTCGGATATGAAGTAATCAAACTCCATCTGTAGTCAGAGGTCAAGAGCAGTGAGTACTTGTATGCTACTTGCTTTCCTCTTTCTATTTAGTCCTGGACTATACCTCATGAGGCCACCTACAGTCAGGGTTAATCTTCCTATCTGTTAAGCCATGTGGGAAGTGTCCTCAAGGCAGTTGCATGGCTTTGTCTCCTAGATTATTGTAAACCCTGCCAAACTGACAGTCATGATTAACCATCACAGATCCACCCTTTGTCAATTTGACATCCAACCATATCCTTTTTCAATAAGATCAATTGAGCCAAACCAGAGTCTATTACAGTAGGGCAAATACTAAATTCTGCAATCCATATTCTAGGTCTGGTAGTCTGGAATAATATGGGTTCAAGTAACCTTAAATAACTCTAAACCTTGAGTTCTATACTTACACCATTTCCTTTGGGCTGGCTCCATTCCTAACTTTCTTAACTATTCCCAATTACTCCTAACATTTATGGATGTCCTGTGGTACTGGCATCTCCAACATTTTTGGATTGCCTTCATTCACAGCTTCATGGAAGGACTGCTCAGGACATCCTTACAGGAAAGCCCATTCTACAACACTATAATTGGTTTCAACAGTTTTCTAGAACTTGGGTATAAGACTCTGTGGTCACATAACTCTTGCATTTGTGCATTTGAAAAACCAGCCCCAATGTCACCAAATGATTCTGCCAACTCAAGATAGCCTTGCCTCATTCTGTCATAACTATAGCGGTCTGTGTGTACTTTGCCAAAACTATGCCTTGCATGGTTGTTTTTGAGCAAAGACATTCTCAGTTAAGGATCACTCTTTTCCCATGTGTTTGTATTTACACATATTGGATGCCTAACACAATTGGGCCTTGTCTACAAGTCTTTGTTTTTATTATTCCAGTGAACTGTGTGCTTTTATTTAATAGCACTAATCTTTTTAACAATTACAACTCTTTCACCCTCATCTGCTTTGTCTGCAAGTTTAAATTCTCTTACACACTTTCATTCATCATGCTGCATATTTTCATTTCCTCTTACCTTGACTTCTTATTACACTAAGTATAAGCCCAAATAAGCTCAGTCAGCGAAAAAAACACCATACACTTGAATGCTGTTCTGTCTTGAAATGTTCTCTGCCAAACCAATTAGTCCATTCATCACCACTCAGGTTTTCAGTTCATGGGCAGAACAGTGCCAAATTCTTTTTCCAAAGTAGAACACGAGTGGCTTCTATCCAGTTTTTGATACAGCCCTTGCTCCGTTCTAAAATCTCATGAGCACTCATTTTGTCTACTTTTCTCTTGACAGTTTAGCCTTCCAATCTCCTACCAGAATAGACCAATAAGCTCTTTTTATGATCTTGCAAGTCTCTTTTAGCCTATAACTCCAAACCTTTCCGAATTCCTCCACAAACCATTTTAACAAAAGCAATTGAAGAAAGATAGGATTGATTTTGACTCAGAGTTTGAGGATACAGTCTATTGAAGCAGGGACACCATGGTAGTAAGAATAGCTCTGTCTGCAGAGAAGAAATGTAAGGCAGGTGATCACGTGTCCACAGCAGGAAGAAGAAAAAGGTGACTGTTACTATCCCATCCCGTTTTCCTTTTATTTATTCTAAGACCTGAGTCTTTGGGATAAAGTCATATACCTCCAACGTGATTATTGGCACCTCAGTTAAGCATCTCTCAGGAAATGTCATTACAGGAAAGCCCAGACTTGTGTTTCCATGGTGATTTAAATCTCATCAAGTTACCATAGCACTTACAGATTTTTTTTTCTGGTATTTCCTCTCTGTTCCCAAGGAAACTGTGAACACACATTCTAACACAGATGTAAAAAGTTATCCATACTGAGGCACAGGTGACTTATGTGACATGTCATGACATACAGGCTTCACATCACTTCTAAATATTTGGTTTTCACTGTATTAAGTCCTGTTGAGGCTCATTCACCTAGGGAAGCTTTTAAAGGAAACCCTGAGAACCAATTTCTTACCTGTTTCTTAACATTATGTTCTGTCTAATGAACTTCTTTATATTTGGGATATCAGAAAAGTACCTCCAGATGAAAGGATGCATTGATCAGCGATCAGCAGTATCAATTTCATAAACAGTAGACAATTATGTTTTAGCATTTACAGAGAAATACATAAAAATTGCATCTTACTTTATCAAACTGATTGCCCTTCCCAATATTGCAAGCACATCTAAAAATATCCACAAAACACAATTTCTAGGCTAATTACTGTCAACAAGAATCTTGAGAATGAATACATTTGAAATGCTTATGTTTGATCAATGCCCCTACTACAAAGTATGAAATGAATAGTAAAACATCTCATATGATTACTGTGTGGAACCACAAGGCAACAGGAACCGGCTCAGTGGCCCTCCTGCGTCCATGTCCATTCAAGACAGGACAGCCCAAAAAACCCACAGCTTGCTTTCAAAAGAGTGCAAAAATCCACTCATCTTAATTTACTATCTTAGCTCAAGAAATGTGTTCCAAGAGAGTGAATCTAGATACCACTTATATAGACACATAGTTAATCCCTCCTCAGTGATTGATTGTCAGCTTGTATTTTACAATAGTTTCATCTTTGGCATACAAAATAAAGGGAAAGTAGTGTTATTAAACAGTGACCAGCCAGAACAAATAGGAAAAATAACCTCATCATACAATTTTTACCTTTAAATGTGAATACATTTAAAGTTTCATTTCCAAAGAAATGGTTAGCATTAGAAGAACACTCAACAAAGATAAAAAGAAGCTGCTTCATAGGCAATTTACAGAGGCTATAAAGGTTGAGTATTAAGTGGCCAATTCTGACCCCTGGCCCTCTCTGCCCTCCCAGGTGCATGCTCTGCTCTTAAGTCCAAAAGGACTCCTAAACTAGTACCATAATTCAAACTTGAGACTAACAGCCAAAGACAATGTGAAGGTTCTTTGGCCATGTACAATAGCATTTAATCATGTTCCTTTCTCCCAGAGGACTTCAGAGCACTTATATTTATTTCTTATTAAGGTAAAGCAACATTTACCTTACAACAGATGTGAAGTCATTATTTTTGAGACACTTTTCTTTCATGATGGTATTTTAATACTGTGACTAAACCAAATGGAAGATATCACTTTTTTTTATTTTTTAAGTTTTTTTTTATTTACATTCAAAATCATTTCCCCTTTCCCGTTTCCTCCCTCCCCGAAAGGCCCATAAGCCCCCTTCCCCTCCCTTTTTTCCCCATTCAACACCCTCTCACTTCTCTGTCCTGGCATTCCCCTACATCCAGTCTTTCCAGGACCAGGGCTCTTTCCTTCCATCTTCTTGGAAATCTATTGATATGTGAATTGTGTCTAGGGTATTCCGAGATTCTGGGTTAATATCCCCTTATCAGTGACTGCATACCATGTGTGTTCTTTTGTGATTGGGTTACCTCACTAAGGATGATATTTTCAAGTTCTGACCATTTGCCTAGGAATTTCGCGAATTCATTGTTTTTAATTGCAGAGTAGTATTCCATTGTGTAGATATACCACATCTTCTGAATTCATTCCTCCGTTGAGGGACATCTGGGTTCTTTCCAGCTTCTGGCTATTATAAATAAGGCTGCTATGAACATAGTGGAGCATGTGTCCTTATTGCATGCAGGTGAAGCCTCTGGGTATATGCCCAGGAGTGGTATAACAGGATCCTCCGGGAGTGTCATGCCCATTTTTCTGAGGAACCACCAGACTGCTTTCCAGAGTGGTTGTACCAGCTTGCAATCACACCAGCAGTGGAGGAGTGTTCCTCTTTCTCCACATCCTTGCCAACAACTGCTGTCTCCTGTGTTTTTGATCTTAGCCATTCTGACTGGTGTGAGATGGAATCTCAGGGTTGTTTGATTTGCATTTCCCTAATGACTAAGGATGATGAACATCTCTTTAGGTGCTTTTCAGCCACTAGATATTCTATGTAATCCACTATATAAACAATCTCAAAGAAAAAAACCACATGGTCATCTCATTAGATGCTGAGAAAGCATTTGACAAAATTCAGCATCCTTTCATGCTAAAGGTCTTGGAAAGATCAGGAATTCAAGGCCCGTATCTAAACATAGTAAAAGCAATTTACAGAAGATATCACTTCTATCTCTTTTTTAAAGGGGAAGGGAGAGAATGAAACACACACAGTCAGGGGCTTCCAGATTCCTGTTGCTGTTACCAATTGATCTGTTTTCATCAGTAAATCATTTTATGGATCATCTTTATAGTTTCTGTGTCATGTGTTTGTGTGACAGTCAGAGACTCCTTTGGTTCATTCAGTTACTTTCTGTTGATGAAATACTCTGAACAAAACTAGATCATTTTCTGTTTTATTAAAAGAATTCAAAAGTGTCCCCTCCAAACTATTAGACACAAGGGGCCCCTGAAGGAAGCTTGGGAGCATTATGGTGTACTTTTGCAGACTCCTAATGATCCTTCTACAGGTTCTTTTGTTTCCATAAAATGTAACTAGTTTTTATATTCTTACAACGTGAGAATCCGCCACATGCCCTGCCCCCCATTTCAACAGACCAATTTGCTTATGATAACACTACCAAGCCATGTTGGGATAAAATGCCTTGCCTCTGCCCCTTTCATCTATTGTTTAACCTCTGATTCTGCACACCTCTGGAAAGCAGAGAAGTCAGTGGGAAGTGTGGGAAGCCTCTTGCTTCCTAGCAACAACAGTCAGGGAAAAATAGACTCATTTGTCAAGCGGCCCCAAAGCAGGAAATCAGAGAACCCTGGGTAATGACAACAGCATACTCAAGGTGCAAAATGTAGGTTAACATTTACCTTCCCAACATGCAATATTTAATGTTCTCTCTAATCACAATGCCCTGAGATGCAAGGGAATCCAAGGAATTACAATGGCCCACGGCAGAGGGCTTCTTCTCACACCTCTGTAATAAAAAGCCAGTTTGTATGCATGTATGAGTGTGTGTGTGCCCAGTTTATCACTGCTTATTGCCTTCTTTTTTTTTTAATAGAAACTATTTAGAAAAGCTGAGATGAAACAGAGGCCAACTCTAAAGCCAAATTTTAATTATAAGAGCCAACCACTGAAGATCTTTCTGATTAGTTTCTTGGTGTTTCTAAAGCTTGCCTCCAGTTTTGGGGCAGTTTCTTGCTCACAACAGAAACATCTGGCCAGCAGCAGCAGAGAGCAGCCTGGCCACACTGAGGAGCACCCTGCTGGGCATCAGACAGCCCAGCTGGAAGAGTATGGTAAATGCAAATGACTGAGCCACGCCCTCAGAAAGGCTGATTGACTCTACCTGGACAGAGCTCAGAAAGCTTCTTGTCTAATAGGCTGATAGGAATCACCAATGTAAGAGCTACATACTTTTGCTGGTGTTAGGATCTGGGTTACAGACTTTTGTCCAATGTGACAGACTATCACTCTGCAACACAGAAATCTAGAGAGCAGAAATAGATTACATTTTACTCTAATGGTTTCTCGCCATTATAATACAGAACCTCAGACTGCATAGATCATAACATTCTTTAATATCTGCCCAGTTCACCAATTTTCACCAGTATTCCTTGATTGTGTATTGACCGTCAGGACGGAGTTTATGTTTCATGCATAAGTAGTTATGTGTAGGAAATTCCAGAGTGTTTCCAAATTTCATACCTTCTTCTCATATACTTTCTCATCTATCATTCTAGTTTTTTTCCTGCATTAATCTGGAAATGTTTCTGAGCTGTATACCAAGGATTGGCCTGAACTCAATATGGCTTTAACACTGATTGGGTTATACAGTGATGAGAGCATTTAATTCTTTCTATTGTAACTATGATTTCTATTCTTCAGTTAGACTATAGAATAGCCTTATAGGAATTGCTTTGTGTGTCAATACTTCCCTTTATTAGAAAGGCTTCTAGGTTCATATGTGGTCTTGAATGTTTCTGAAAGAATGAGAACTGTAAACATCCTCAACACAACAAATATTCTATCCATTTCCTACTATGTATCTTTTGATAGCTCCCTTTCCAGCCTCTCTATCAGAGTTTTGAAAACCAAAAGACAGGCAGTGAAAATGTTCAGCAGTAAAGACATTTACCTGCAAGCTTGACTACCTGAGTTTGATCCCTTGAAGATACACAGTAAAAAGAGATAACTAACTTCCCCAAACTGTGCTTTGATCACCACACGTGGCAAATGTGTACCCACACAAGTGTGCAATATAAGTACATAAATAAAGAAATAGATATATAAAGTTAAAAGGTATACCATGTACCCTAATGCATACACAATAAACAAACAATAAACAAACATGTCATTTTTTTAAAAGTAAAAAGAAAACAGATTTTTTTTTTCTGTCATTCTGGGTGACTATGGGTCAAAACAATAATTTCCTTGTTACTTGTTTGATTCCTTCAAACGGTGTTGAAAGGACTACAGAAGAACTGTTGGATCTTCAAAGAAAAGCTTACCTTTCTCCTGCAGAGAATATATCCAGCCTCTGCCTCACCCTTCAAACTCAAGGTGTTAGGAGTCCCTAGGTAAAGGCTGACTATGAAGGATTCTCAAATGACTCCTCCTCATAAGGTCTTGTCTAGTAGGAGTCTGGTCCAGATTCTAGTAGGCTAGCTAAGACTTCTGATTTACATCTTAACATGAGTCTCTTGTCCTCCAAATCTTGTTTTCCTCTCTTATCTTTCAACATCCTCCTTTGGAATAGCTAATTTCATCTCACTGTCTCCTGTGAGAAGACTCAGGTGGCACAAAAACATGAAAATGCAAATCGATGCATTTTACTCTCTCAGTAGGAAACTAAATCGAGCATTGAATCAAGCTGAAGTCTAGCTACGCAAATAAACAAACACAACCCCAAATCTGAGAAGTATATAAAGGAGATCCGCAGAGTTCTGTGGCTCCCTGTTGTTCTGAGGGTAAGCACAAAGGGATAACTGTGTCTGATACCCGCTGAGGCTGTCCCTTTTTCCCTTGGGTGTAGTATTGTCACTGCTTCTATGTGATTGCCATTGTTTGGTTATTGCCTGGGTTCCTAATACACACAACCTCAAGGACTAGCATGCAGAGACCACCCTCCATCCTCCTTGTTCTCAGAGAGCCACCACAGCCCCTGTGGCTATGTGAAAGCAATCCTATTTAATAGCGATAGGCATACAAACAAAGCTAAGAGTTCTTGGTGTCTTTCTCCTCCTATTTTTTTTTAAATGTTGACAAATGCTATAGCTGTGTCCACAACAGAAAAAGAAATACATTCAAACATCTATAATAAAGGATTATATTAAATTAAATATTCTTATGCTCTCTCTGATCCTCAAATCTTTTGACATTGATACCAAACCTATTAGTTTTAGAATCAGAAGTATCAGAAGTAATGTAAAGCATTTGTTCTGTTATTCTCCAATTATTATCAAGGTTTTACTATTAAACATGAATGTATCCTAGAATTATATTTTGCTATATTAGCTTTTTTCATTCACAGCATCTTGTTTCATTTATTTACTACTCTTCTGCAAATAAAATGACTTGACCCTTGTGTTTCAGAGAGAAATAGCCTCTGCAACTATGTAGTTAGCTTTATGTCAAATTGACACAAGCTAGAGTTGTCTAAGAGGAAGGAACCTCCATTGAGAAAATGCCTCCTTAAGGTCTGACTGTAGAATATTTTCTTAATTAGATTGGTGGTGGAGCCCCAACCATAATGGGTGGAGCTATCCCTGGGCTAGTAAGTCTGGCTTCTGTAAGAAAATAGGCTGAACAAGCCGTGGAGAGCAAGCCAGCAAGCTGCACCCCTCCACGGCCTCTTCATCAGCTCCTGCCTCCAGGTTCCTGTCCTGATTTCATTTGATAATGAAACAGTGATGTGGAGGCATAAGCAAAACAAATCCTTTTCTCCCCCAAGCTGATTTTGGTCATGATATTTTAGTACAGTGATAGAAACCTTAACTAAGACAACAATACAAACAAAATATTTTAATGTTTGTCTTTCAAAGATGATTTTATAACTTAAGTTACACATTGGGGAGAACATACCATGTTTATCTGGTTTTTCCCATTTTGAAACATATAAAAATTCCTATTGTAAGGAGTTAGAAAACAAACCAGTGTATATTTTCAGTGACAGTAAAAAGTAGATAAATAACAACAGTTAAAAGTCAACTTGTGTACTTAAAAAGTATAGAAATGAGCAGATGATTGTATAAAATATCTGAAAAACAAAACATTAAACTTGATTAAATAAAATATCAGAGTTTTGATGGCACTCTTCTAACAATAAAAATTTGCTTTTATTTTGAAACACGGTTTCTAATATACCAGTTAGGTATTGTGCAACAAAAGTATCCTCACTCTGAAAGAGTAGCATTTAAAACAAAATGATTTTACCCTATAAGTATATAGTTATTTATATCAATTCATTTTCTTTTATTTTATTGTAGAATGGCCAGAGTAGTATAGTGCAGGTAGGGGGGGTCATGTGTGTAGTGTACATGTGTGCAAGAACATGTGGATATTGTTTTTCAGGAGCTTTTCAACTTGGGTTTTGGGGACAGTATCTCACTGGCCTGGAGCTCACTGAGTAGGCAGGGTAACTGTCCAGAAACTCCTAAGGATTTGCTTACTTCTGTCTCCAAGCATTAGGCACATGTGACTATACCCAACCTTTTCTGTGTTTTGGTTGGGAAACCCTGCTACTTAAGGTCAAAGTCTCCCATGTACAGATAGCTCCTCTAAACTCAGTGCAAAATGGAAGACTCTCTTTTTCCCCTTCTCTGACCTTGTCTGGGGGAGTCTGACTCCCAATTTTCTACCTGAGGAAGGTCATATAGTCCTTGGCAAACCAATAATTTCAACTTCCTCTTTCCTAGTAAGAACCCACCCAGCAAGTACCTGGGATTCCTGGAATGTCTCTCCTTACAAATAAGGCACTCACAATATATTAAACTCCAGCCAAAGATTTTACATTCATTCTGAAAACACCTTACCACTTTCCAAGGTTTATATATAATCTTTGTTCACCCTGAATAAAGTGTATGCACAAGCTGTTTCACTGAAGATCATCTAAGAGAGCTGTTTCATTGAGTATTGTCTAAAAGAGGTGTACCACTGAAATCCTCAGAGAAGACCTTCTCACCAGCACTCACTTCCAGCTGGACTGGAATCCTGCAGACCCCACTGTCCTGGACCATGCTTCATCTTCTTCCAGCCTGATGGTGCACCGGGACACCCAAGGGAGGAAACAGAGGATGCTGAACTCTAACTGGTCCTCAACAAGCATACCATAGTTTTGGAGTCTTGAACTAATGTTCTCCGCCTTGCACATCATGCACTCTACTGACTGAGCCATGCTGCCAACTATTTTGTGTCAACTGACAAAAAAAGAAAAAAGAAAAGGAAAACCCTTTATCTAGCCATGATACTTTATTCATCCTATTTTGGCTCACTGGGAAAAGGTTTTACAAAAGAACCAACTGGTTCCTTTCCATAAGGAGAAATTGAGCTAGGACAACAAAGGTGACTTGGCCCTGAAGTCCTCCTGTCACCTGCCAAGCAAACTGACACTGTGTGAAAATAATGGAGCAGGCGAAATCACCTGTGGTCTTCTGAGGTCCAAAATTGTAGCTAATAACCCATTATTCCTAAAATAAGCAAAACGCAAAACCTGTCCAAATCCAAAGGGACCATGAAGAATCTGTCCTTGCTATCACATTGGAACAGTGGTTCTGAGTCTGTGGATTGTGACCCATTGGTGGTGTGTGTGTGTGGGGGGGGGGTGTTGAATGACCTTTTAAAGGTGTCACATATCAGATAATTCTGCATATCAGATATTTGCATTATGACTACTAACAGTAGCAAAGTGACAATTGCGAAGTAGTAATGAAATTATTTTATGGCTGAGGGTTACCACAACAAAATTGTATTAAAGGGTTCTACCACTAGGAATGGGTGAGAACCACAGCATTAGAAAGATAGAGACCAGAAAAAGTTGTACTCAGTTTTACAGTTTGAATAATTGATCTAAAATCATGCTGAATATCTCAGAATAAATGCTCAACACCATTCACCCCATTTAACAGTGCTTCATGCTGTTGTATTCAGCTATTGACAATCAATTTCATAAATGCTACATTTGAGTGCCCAGTCAGCCCCATGATGTCAGAAGTGATATCTACTTCAACATGGCAGAAATATTCCTATTAAAAATCTCGGAATACCCTAGACACAATACGCATATCAATAGATTTCCAAGAAGATGGAAGGAGAGACCCCTGGTCCTGGAAAGACTGGATGTAGGGGAATGCCGAGACAGAGAAGCGAGAGGGGGTTGAATGAGGAAAAGAGAGAGGGAAGGGGGTTTATGGGACTTTCGAGGAGGGAGGAAACGGGAAAGGGGAAATGATTTTGAATGTAAATAAAAATATAAAAAATAAAAAAAAAATAAAAAAAAAAATTAGTGTCCTGAAAGAATAGGGGTAAATTTTGCTATTTACCTAAGAGTGGTGCAAGGACTGGTTGTCATGCCTTTCTTCCCTGATATCTACAAGGCATTTTCTAGGAGGAACAAAATCCTCTCTTCTCTAAGTTTCTTATTCTCTGGAAGGCTCTTACTCTTAGGATGTGATCCTGGTACATTGCATTGTAACCACAGACACAAAGATCAGTGTGGCGATTTTAATCTTCTGAAGCAATCACAGATCTCTTTGAAAATCTGGCAAAAAAAATTATCTATGATTTCAAGAGGTTCACAGACTTCTGTATACCTTCTAGGACCCAGTGGACTCACCGAAAGTGTCTTGGACTAGATTATAGAAATAAATGACCTTATACCATGACATCAGGTTGATTTAGAAAATGATAGGAAGATAGCATATGGAAGCAGCCCAAAGTACCCTGAAGGCATAGCTACAAGTTCTAGCTTCATAAATGATTAATGTTCAGACATTATTTATCCAGGGAGAGACAGGCTCCAATTATTCTCAGATAAAAAAAAAGGATAGAAACAAATTCAAAATTATGGTTCTCACAACTGCTTAAGGAAACAGCTCTCACCAGCCTGACAGAGTAGTTCCTCACTTGAAAAGGCAGGATTGGATATTCTGTTAGTAATAGCCATATGTGGGATCTGCCTACCACCCCAGTGCACCAGAGGTTGAAGCAAGGAGAATCATGAGTTCAAGATCAGGTTTAGCTACATTGCTGCTTCCAAACCGAGCTGGGCTACATGGCAAAACCTGTCTATAAATTTATACATAACCAATTAAATTAATGTCTTTACTAAGGAAATGACTATTGTAAGAGATTTGCTTCAAAATAATAGAAGTTCCAGAGTACCTGGGGTTTCCATGGGTCAGTCAGTCATTTCTGAATCTGGGAAAAGGGCACTCTCAGAATTTTACACTATGCTGTCCATGTTTGTGCATGTTTGAACATTTTTAATAGAATATGTTGTAACAAGAAAATGGGCGTTCAACGTTTATTTCAAAGAAAAGGGCAGTTCAGGTCAGATAAAAAGCCTTATACCATGTTATTTCCAACCATTCTGCAATAAAGAGAACATCTATGTCTTGGCTAACTTGCTTTTCCATGACCTAAGATGTCCTGTCTACTTTAAAAGGTTCTCTCCCTAACTTTTCATTCATTCAAAGCTGTAAAATATGGTTTAAGATGGTAAAACAAATGTTGAGTTTTGGCAAAAATAGCATGTGGATCCATCAGTTGTCACAGAACCTCTGTCACCCTCCGCCATGAGGCTGAGAAATGAGTTAGGACATTCCCAAGAAGCACTGCAGGTAACAATATATCCTTTGCTTCTACCTCCTCGAACTGCTTACTGCCCTCCCATATTCCGCATCCTGCCAAAGGCACACTAAAGAGCATCTACACCTGCTGCTGGCGCGTGCCTGGCATCTCACTCAACTCTAGAGGACAATTCCAGGCAGGATGATTTCAAGCCACAAATTAAACAATTAAAGCCAACAGTGAGTAAGACACCTGCCATCAATTTGAAAGGGTTTTCAGATTGTGTTTGGAGTAGTTGCCCCAGCTGTCTCCAAGTTCACAGAGCTCTCTCTCTCTTTGCCTGTCCAGGCCTCCTTAAGAACAATTCTACTTCATCCATCCTAGTACACAGGATGCCAGGATAACAGGCATTGAAAACAGACTTCCATTCCAGTACAATGAATGCTTTCAATTCGCATGCTAAAGGCAAAAGCTGGAAAACGATGCCAACTAAATAGAATTAGGAAAATAAAAAAAACCTCTGAAATCATGAGCTTTTCCAATGGAAAGTGCAATTCAGTTGTGAGTGTGTGCGTGTGTGTGTGTGTGTGTGTGCTATAGATCATCATGAGGAATTTTTCAAGGCATCTATTAAGGACTGCAGGAAAATCTGGATATCTGGAGTTGCTCAGAAGAGGGCAAGACATACAAATATCAGGAGCATTTAGAAACCAGAACAACAATCTTCTGATTCTTGCTACCAACATTTAGCACCAGTCTGACTTCTAGTAATTTAAAAGGTTTGCTTATAAGTGTTAGCTTCTGCAAATGACATCTTATTGTAAAAAGTATTATGTGCTTTTACATTCCTACTGTTCCCATGAGAATAAGTCCCATAAAATTGGACCATCACTGGAGGATAAAGACCCATGCCATCAAGCCTGAGGATCTGAGTTCAATACCTCGAGTCCACATGTGACAGAAGAGAACAGACTCCTCACCATGACACTGTATCACACACACACAATCTCACACATACAAACACAAGAATAAGTTCACCCATAAATAAGCAAGCAAATGCTTAAAACGCCAATGTAAAAAGTCATCACTACTAGAGTAGCTTGCCTCCACTGTGAACTCACCATACTTCCTTCCTTAACGAATGAGATTTATGGTGTTTTGTGCGTTGCATCTTGATTCCTCTTGGCAGAAAATTCTGAGCCCAACTGAAGTTCAGCTGAGAGTTAGGCCAGTGCTTAGGATCCATGGCCTCATTAACTTTCTGCTGAATTTCTACCCTTATGTAAATTTCCCCTAATCGTATCTCCCTCTTGTATTACTTAAGTCACATGTGTACTCTGGCCCACACTTTTTCCAATTCTGTTTGGAGCAAACAGTAGTGGAGAACAGGATGACCCTGGGGAAGGAGGAGGTGGAACAAAGTCTGATGGAAAGAATAGGTCAGAGAATAAAACATTGAACACAGAATTGAGACTAGAATTGAACACTTTTAAACCAAATGTTCAATAAGCAATTACCAAAAGAGAAATCTATAATAGATGAATCTAGTTGTGGATGGCTCCTGGGAACTGTTGCAGAATTATGTTCTGTTGATATCACTTTGTAATATACAGTGCACATGACTTCCCAAGATGCTTTCTCTATAACACAAGGATCTGAGAGTCTTTTCTGGCACTTTCTAGAAGGTACTAGTAAGGACTGAGAAGACTACAGCCTTTCTCCTTTTCTTCCATTGTCATTCTCTCTTTTTATCAGAGTCTAGGTTTTTAAATATAATTCACTGGAGCCTTGCTTTTACAGCCAATCTTTGCCACCAGCCACATAATATATTTGCATACCTAGAAATAGTTCTGTAAAGCATCTACAGCTGTAAATGGATAGGTAAATGGTTAGTGATAGCTGGAAGAAAAATAGTCTAGACCTTAGAAGAATCCAATAATTCAAACATACTACAGACAGCTCGAAAATCATTAACATACATCATATTGATTATGTCAAGATTTAATACCCTGGCAAAACTTAGTAAAGAATGAAGGGGGATCTAGCAAGGTGGGTCATCAAATTAAAAGTGTTTGTTGCTAAGCAAAAGGACTTAATTGCATTCCCAAAACTCACATGTGGACTCCCACAAGATGTTCTCTTAGCTGCACATCTGTACATACATGTAACACACTAAACAAACAAACAAATAAATGTAGAAATTCATTTTACTATCAGAGTAATTTGAAGGAGGAAGGCAAATAAAATTCAAAGGACACTATCCTTGTTTACATAGACCTGCATACATATTTTCAGTAACTATACTATTAAACTCAAAGGACATTCTATATTCATTTTTAAAGTCTGAGCACCCCTGAGAGCAGTTAGCCTGATTTTCCCTTCTGTTTCTATAGAATACATCCACACCTTCCTCCTCTGAAAATATCATCTGACCAGCAAGCAGGGGTGGGGTTAGCTAGCATCTCTGAAGATAAAGTTCTCCTATACAGAGGGTCTGGATGCTATTTCAGGGAGATAATAATTACAAATGGTCACTATATACATGTCTGTTTCCTTCTGTCTTTTCTTTATTCTTTTCATAGATGATCTCATGTTTCCCCTGAAAAGCTTCAAATTTTGCTCCTATGTTACATCTTCCAAATTTGCAGCCTTACTCTGGTCTGCTTTTATCTCAAGTCTCACACCCAGTATTCCATGAAAAATTCATTTGTTAAGCATAAATTGCTTGTCCCTCTTTCCTGCCTCCATTATTAGGTAACTTTAGAGAGAAATGACTTTTCTTTAACCTATTCATTTTCAAAAAATTATCCTAGATACCCTGAATACTGCAGTGCTGGAGAAAGGCTGATGGAGCGTACCTGAGGGGGGTTCACATCTACTTTCCCTGCTTGGCTGTTCTCTCTCTCTCTCTCTCTCTCTCTCTCTCTCTCTCTCTCTCTCTCTCTCTCTCTCTCTCCACAAACCTTTCACCTGTCTCTGTATGGAAGGTGGCTCTTTACTGTGTGACTACTTGATGAAAATCTCTCCTTTTTGAGGTTTGAGCTCCTAAGGATGGAGAAGAATGTCCCCTTTCTTAAAGCAACTCAGATCCCTAAGGTGCAGTCTTTGAACTTCTGCTAATTAACTTAGAAAACAGTGACTGTGTATGTACTGTGACAAACATGTTGGATATATGATTGTGGTGGCAAAAGTTTGTCTCTGTCCTCAAACACGTAGGGGACATAAACCAAAGTGACAAACTACTGTTATAAAGCATGTTAGATGCCACAAAAGCACCTAGACAAGAGGACCAGATAGAAAATGAGGCCGGAACTAAGAAGAATCAAGCTAAGTACTTAGGAAACAGAATTTAAAGAAACAGCAAATTACAGGCTAGTATAAATAACCTGATGGGCCCCTAAGATGAGCATCTCTTTAAATTTTGTATCCTGGGGCCATCACCGTAGTGATGGAAAACTTATGAACTATACACATACACTAAACATCAGCTGAGGAGGAAGACAGAGTCTTGAAGATGAGAACCCTTCCTCATAGGAAATTAAATATTTTATAGGACATGGAAGATAACCATTTGTTATAGGGAAAATTTTAGAGATTAAACATAATTCACATATTATGTTGGTAAATAACTATCATGAGCACAGGGTAATAAACATTCAAGTGAAATAATGTGTGTATTAGTCCTGGCACATGTATTAAGGAGAGACAGTATAGACTTGTGATTACAGCCACAGCTCCTGTGCTCCAGTTTTTCCTAGAGTATGGCCTTCAGATACCATCTATTCTTTCTACCCCTTCCCTGTGTCATCCTCTGGGAAGCAGCAGTAATATCCTCCCATACCATATGCTGGTATATGTGAACTGTCAATGGTTCTCTAAATATGAAGCGCTTAGGACAGTGCAAGACACAGTGTGAACGTGTAATGAGCTTTAACCCACATTGTTATGCTTTCCAGTCTCCTTAATTGTACACCTCTATGACTGATAGCTATAGTTTTGAAGACTATGGTTTTGAGGTTGGAAAAATCTTAAGAAATTCACTGGAACTTTTTGGGTGATACTTCTGATATTACTAGAAGGCACAATCTCACCCAGCAACCGCCCTGATCTTGTGCCTCGTATAACCTTTCCACTCCCTCTTCTGCAATTTAGGAACGCATAAGTATGAACACACATGTGTACACACACACACACATACACACACACATGCATATGACATATATGCACATAACATGTATATAACATAAAAACGGGACATTAATTTGAAGACAAGCACAGGGTATGTGGAGGAAAGAGGACAGATGTAATGAAAGTAATGAAAATATGAAAGTGAATAAAATAGAATGAATTTGTTGGCTATTTTATTGATAGTTTTTGAAACAGGATCTTGGTATGTACTACAGGTTGGTTTGAAAATAGCTATGTAGAACAGATTGGGCCAAACCTGACAGTGAGTCTTCTACCTGTGCCTCCTGGAATTACAGGTATGTGCTACCATAACCAGCTTATGCTGAGCTATTTCCATACCTACTCTCAAGATATCATGTGTAGACACTTGAGGCTCTTATGGCCCTAATTCATGCCCTTCCATCCTTAGAATCTGATTATAAAATGTCCTATGCCAATTAATGCCAGTAATGCCTATTTAATTTTCTCCATAGCACCCAGTTTTAATTATCTGCTTTGCAACTGATATAGTAGTTTTCTCTGTGTGTGTGTGTGTGTGTGTGTGTGTCTGTGTATCTATGCATCTTACTTCCCATACTAAAATTGAACACAGAGATGTTCACTTTTGTGTCGCCAGCATTTAGTACTGTAGCAAGCATTCAAATACTTTGAACAAATGAATGAACAGAGAAGTACATTTGAATTCTTCCTATTTCCTACTTCTTACTCCATAAGTTAATCCAAATTCTGTCAATCAAATTTCCTAACTGTATAAGTTTCCCAAAGTGCTGTGTTATATATATGTTCACCTCCTCTCTTAAGATAGCACAATCAGGTCCCTAGGAGGCATGCCCAGACTAGCTCTGAGCGAGTTATGTGCTGTCCCCAGTGCCATTGTCTGGCCACCTGTTAGCAGGCCTTCATCAGGTCTACCACATAAGGAACATCCACACCTCTAAGCCTGCTATACTGAGAACATCTAATCTAAGCCTACTCACAATAGGTCTGCTGGACTGGGAACATCCAGATTAGGCCTGCCTTCTATATACCTGCTACACCCGAAACATCCAGCAGCAACCAGCTGGCTAAAGGCCAGTCTAAGAACATAATCAACAAGAGCCAGGGCAATATGGTACCTTCAGAACAAAAGTATCCCACTATAGCAAGCCCTGGATATTCTAACCCCATGAAAGCACAAGAAAATGACCATAAATCCAACCTTTAAAAGATGATAGATGCTTTTTAAAAAGGAAATGAATAAATCCTTCAAAGAAATAAGTAAAATACAATCAAACAATTAGAGACCTTTAGAGAGGAAATGGATAAATCTCTTAAATAAATACAGAGAAAGAAAATTAAACAGGTAAAAGAAATGAATAAAACTGTTCAAAACCTGAGAATGGAAATAGTCAAGATAAAGAAAACACAATCTGTGGGAATCCTGGAGATGTAAAACCTAGAAAAGAGAACAGGAACCACAAATTCAACAGAATACAAGAGGTCAAAGAGAGAATCTTAGGAGTAGAAAATACAATAGAAGAAATTGATATATCAGTCAAAGAAAATGTTAAGTCTAAAAAATTCTTGACACGCAAAAAATCTAGGATAATATGAAAAGACCTAACCAAAGAATAATAGGAATAAAAGGTGAAGAGTCCAGCTCTAAATATTTTCAACAGAATCATAAAAGAAAGTTTCTCCAATCTCAAGAAAGAAATGGTAATAAATATACAAGACACTTACAGAACACAAATTAGATTTGACCAGAGAAGAAAAATCTCCTGTCACATAATAATTAAAACACAAAATCTACAGAACAAAGAAAGAATATTAAAAGCTGCAAAGGAAGAGGGCCCAGTAATTATAATATAAAGGCAGACCTATCAGAATTATACCTGACTTCTCAACAGAGACTATAAAAGCTAGAAGGACCTGGACAGATGTCTTACAGACTCTACGAAATGACAGAAGCCAACCTAGACTACTATACTCAACAAAATTCTCAATCACCATAGATGGAGAAAACAAAATATTACAAGACAAAACAAATGTAAAGAATAGCTATCCACAAATCCAACTATAAAGAAATAATAGAAGGAAAACTCCAACCCAAGGAGGCTAACTACATACAAGAAATCACAGGAAACAATTCCACACCAACAAAAACAATACAAGGAAAGCACACACAATTACACACACAAAGCATACACATACACACACACACACACACACACCACAAACATCAAAAATAACAGGAATTAACAATCATTGGTCATTAATATCTCTCAAAACAATTGAGTGGATTCAATTCTCCAATAAAAAGACGTAGACTAATAGTAGATGTGAAAACAGGATCTATTATTCAGCTGTATCCGAGAAACACACCTCAGCAACAAAGATAGAAATTATGTCAGAGTTAAGGAATGGGAAAAAGTTTTCTAAGAAAACAGACCCAAGAAGCAAGCTGGAATATCCATTCTAATATCTAATAAAATAGACTTTCAGCAAAAATTAATCAAAAGAAATGAAGAAGGACACTTCACACTCATCAATCAAAGGAAAAATCCACCAAGATAACATCTCAATTCTGAACACCTATGCCCCAAATGCAAAGATATCCACATTAAAAAGAAATACTACTAAAGCTGAAACCACATATCAATAGCGGGAGACTTGATCACCACAATCTCACCCGTTGACAGGTCATCTAGACAGAAACTAAACAAAGAAATAATGAAACTTACAGAGGTTATGAATAAAATGGACCTAACAAATATCTGAAGAGCATATGACCTAAACACAAAAGAATATATTTCCTTCTCAGTACCTCACAAAACTTTCTCCAAAATTGACCATATAGTCAGTCATGAAGCCTCAACAGATAAAAGGAAGTTGAAGTAACTCCTTGTATTTTATCAGACTACCATGGATTAAAGTTGAACTTCAACAACAACAGAAAAGAAAAAAATACAGAAAGTCTACAAACTCATAGAAACTGAACAACCTTCTACTCAGTGATCACTGGGTCAAGGAAGAAATGAGAAATTAAAGACTTTCTAGAAGTATATGAAAATGAAGGTGCAACATATATAAACATATGGGACACAATGAAAGCAGTATTAGAATTCATAACACTAAGGGCCTTCATTAAAAAATTAGACAGTTCTCACAATAACAATTTAAACATATATGTGAAAGCTCTAGAAAAAAAACACACTCAAGGGGAATAGACAACAGAAAATAATCAAACTCAGCTGAAATCCATAAATTAACACAAAAAGAACAATAAAAAGAATCAATGAAAATCAAGATGTAGTTCTCTGAGAAAATCAACAAAAGACAAAGCCTTATTCAAACTAACTAAAAGGCAGAGAGACTGTATCCAAAATAACAAAATCAGAAGTGAAAAGGGAGATATAACAACAGACACTGAGGAAATTCAAAGAATCATTAGGCTTATCTCAAAGCCTATATGACAGAAAATTGGAAAATCTAAAAGAAATGGATGATTTTTCTAGACAGTTACCATATACTAAAGTTAAATCAAAATCAGGTAAACTATTTAAACAGTCCTATAAAACCTAAGGAAATAGAAACAGTAATCAAATTCTCCCATCAAAACAAAAAACCAAACAAAAAAATCAAAACAATAAAACAATGTCCAGATTGTTTTAGTGCAGAATTCTACCAGATATTAAAGAGGAACTATTACCAATAGTCTTCAAACTATTCCATAAACTAGAACCAGAAGGAGTGTTGGCAAACTCATTCTGTGAGGCTACACTCCCTTTGACATTTAAATCAGGCAAAGACTGAACAAAGAAAGAGAATTTCAGGCCAATTTTCCTTATAAACATTGATGCAAAAATACTCAACAAAACACTCACAAACCAAATCAAAGAACACATTGAAATCATCACCCACCATGATCAAGTAGGTTTCATCTTAGGGATACAGGGATGGTTCAATATACAAAAATCCTTCAATGTAATCCACCATACAAATGAACTGAAACAAAAAACACATGATCATCTCATTACATGTTGAAAAAAACTTTGACAAAATCTAACACTCCATGTTAAAAGTCTCGGAGAGATCATGGATACAAGCCATATATCAAAACATAATAAAAGCAATATACAGCAAGCCAATAGCCAAACTCAAATTAAATGGAGACAAATTTAAAGCAATTCTACTAAAATCAGGGACAAGACAAGGCTGTCCACTCTCTCCCTATCTATTCACCACAGCACTTAAAGTGCTATCAAGAGCAGTAAGACAACTAAAGGAGATCAAGAGGATAAAAAATAGAAAGGAAGAACTCAAAGTCACTATTCACAGATGATATTATAATATACATAACGGACTCCAAATATTCTACCAGAGAACCCCTACAGCTGATAATCACCTTTAGCAATGTGGCTGGATACAAACTCAACTAAAAAAAAAATCAGTAGCCCTTCTTTATACAAACAATAAACAGACTGAGGAAGAAATCAGGAAAACAACACTCTTTACAATAACCACAAAGAGTATAAAATATTTTGGTGTAACTCTAATCAAGCAAGTGAAAGATTTGTATAACAAGAACCTCAAGTCTCTGAAGAAATAAATTGAGGAAAATATCAGAAAGTGGAAAGATCTTCAACCCTTGTGTATCTGCAGGAATAACAGTAAAATTGACCATCTTGCCAAAAGCAATCTACAGTCAATGCAATTCCCATCAAAATTCCAACACAACTCTTTACAGACCTTGAAATAACAATTCTCAACTTCTTATGGAGAAACAATAAAAACAGGATAGATAAAACAATCCTGAATAATAAAATAAATCAATTACTATAGAGCAATAATGATACAAACTGCATGATGTTGATCTAGAAGGAGGCAGGTTGATCAGTGAAATAGAGTAAAAAGACACAGAAATAAACCTACACACTTATGGATACTTGACTTTTGAAAAAAAATCCAAAATCATTCAATGGAGAAAAGAAAGCATCTTCAGTAAATGGTCTGTTTGCATGTAGAAGAATGCAAATAGACCCATATTTATCACCCTGCACAAAACTCAAGTCAAGTGGATCAAAACCTCAACATAAAGCCAAACACACTAAATCTAAGAGAGGAGAAAGTGAGGATTTGCCTTGAACCTATTGCCATAGGAGATAAATTTCTGAACAAGATAGCAATAACTCAGGAACTAATATCAACAATTAATAAATGTGACTTGGTGCGACTGAAAAGATTTTGCAATGCTACGGACACCATCAGTAGGAACAAAATGTCAGACTATGAAATACGGAAAGATCTTCACCAACCCTCCGTCTGACAGAGGATTAATATCCAAAATATATAAAGAATGAACTCAAGAATGTAGATACCAACAAAGTAAATAACTCAATTAAAAAATGGGGTACAGACCTAAATGTCTCTCAACTGAGGAATAAAGAAAATGTGGTTGGTATATCTACACAATGAAATACTATTTGGCTATTAAAAACAAGAATATCATGAAATTTGTAGGCAAATAGATGGAACTAGAAAATATCATCCTGAGTGTGGGAACCCAAACTCAGAAAAACATGTATGGCATGTACTTACTTATAAGTGGATATTAGCCATAAAGTAGAGGATAACCATGCTACAAACCACAGATCCAAAGAAACGAAATAATCAGGAGGGCCCAGGGAAGAATTTTGAATCTCACTCAGCAGGGGAAAGAAAATAGTCATCAGAGTGGATGGAGGGCGATAACTGGGTGGGGGAGAGGGTGAGGAGTGGAACAGGGATGGGGGTCAGACATAAGGAGAGACAGTGTGGGCAAAAGCTACATGTGTGAAGAGCAATTGATGAGGGGGGCATCTCTAGGATTAGCTTGAGACATGGGATTACAGAGGTTCCCAAGAAGACTATGTGGGTCACCCTAGCTTGGATCCCTACAAGAGGGGGATATGGAGACTGAAGTGACCACCTCCTAAAGTCAGGGAGGATTATCAGTGAAGGAAGGGGACATCAACCCTACAAAAACTTCAACCAAATATTTGTCTTGCCTACAAAATGTGCAGGGATAAAGATGGAACCAAGATTAAGTTAAGGCCAATCAATGATTGGCTAAGCCGGAGACACATACCATATAAGAGCAAATTCCTGACACTTAGTGATAACTTGACTATGCTTACAGACAGGAGCCTAGCAAAACTATCTTCTGAGATGCTTCATCCAGATGCGGATTGAAACAGATGCAGATACACACAACTAAACATCAGGAGGAGTCTGAGAAGTCTTGAGAAAGCAAGGGGGATAGAACTGAGCAAGTCAGAGGGGTCAAGGACTCCAAAAGAAGACTTACAGAGTCAACTGACCTGGGGTCATGGGAGCTCACAGAGACTAAACCACCAACCAAAGAGGATGCAGGGGCTGGACCAAATTTCATAGAGTTATGATTACATACACACACAGAGTATGAATGTAAAAACTGGTCTCGAATAATATCTATATGGGCTAATTAATAGCGTTATGTAAATGTCAGTCTCCTTGGTTTTTTGTTTTGTTTTGTTTAGATGAAAAGTCATATCATTTATTAATAATTTCTCCTTATGCTTCTGTAAATTTGAAGGAAAAAGTTTTTGGTGACACTCTATAAAACAAGCTATCTTGGATGGCAAAAGACAGACAGGTCAATGAAAGTAAATCAAGATCTATGACTTTGAAATTTCTTGCACTCTCTCACACACTTTAGGACTCAATTGAACTAAATCATTAATACTCTGTAACAAATGGAGAAAACAGGCCAGAAACTATCTGTGTTGACACCACAAAAACATTGGCCATGCATTAGAAAAAGTGTCCCAAATGTACATTGTATAGAAAATAAGATTTACTATTTTTTGTTACAATTTGCCTCATAAAATAGTTCCAGTTTTCCATGTTTTTTTCTAACCCTCAGCATATCCTATACATGTTTTTTACTTTTATTTTGTTTTATTATTTTAAACTCTAGATTTATTCCAGTCCCAGTCTACCCTCCGACTATTCCACATCCTATACCTCCTCCCTGCTCCCCTGTCTCCATGAGGATATCCCCACCCTCCACCCCCTACCTCACCAGACCTTTGAACTTCCTGAGGGCTCCAGTCTCTTGAGGGTTAGATGCACCTTATCTGACTAAACACAGACCTGGCAGTCCTCTGCTGTATATGTGTCGGGAGCTTCAATCAGCTGGTATATGCTGCCTGGTTTGTGGTCCAGTATCTGAGAGATCTCAGGGATTCAGGTTAATTGAGACTGCTGGTCCTCCTACAAGGTAGCCCTCCTTCTCAGCTTCTTCCATCTTTTCCCTAGTTCAACAACAGGGGTCAGCAGCTTCTGTCCATGGGTTGGGTGCAAATATCTGCATCTGACTCTTTCAGCTGCTTGTTGGGTCTCAAGGAGGGAAGTCATGATAGGTCCCTGTTCATAAGCATACCATAGCATCAGTAATAGTGTCAGGCCTTGGGGCCTCCCCTTGAGCTGAATCCCACTTTGGGCCTGTCTCTGGATCTTCTTCCCCTCAGGCTCCCCTCCATTCCCATCCCAGCAGTTCTTTCAGACAGAAACAATTGTGGGTCAGAGTTCTGACTGTGGGATGGCAACCCCATCCCTCACTTGATGCCCTGTCTTTCTGCTGGAGGTAGGCTCTACCAGTTCCTTCTCCCCAGTGTAGGGCATTTCATGTAAGGTTTCCAACCTCCTACCTCCTGAGGTTGCATTTTCTATTCTTCCTGCTGGCCCTCAGGGACTTCAGTCCTTTCCCCCACCCAATACCCAATCATGTTCCCCTCTCCGCACCCTCCCTATCCTTTTCTGCTTTCAGGTCCCTCCCTCCCCTCTTGTGATTGCTTTCTTCTCTCTCCAAAGTGGGACTGAGGCATCCTCATTTGGGCCCTTCAGCTTATTGACTTTTTTGAGTTCTGTGGGCTGAATCTTGGGTATTTGGCACTTTATTTATTTATTTATCTCTTTATTTATTTATTTATTTATTTATTTATTTATTTATTTATTTTGGCTAATATCCACTTATTAGTGAGTACATACCATGCATGTCCTTTTGGGTCTGAGTTACTTCACTCAGGATGATATTTTCTAGTTCCATCCATTTGCCTGCAAAACTCAGGATGTCCTCATTCTTAATAATTGAGTAGTATTCCATTGTGTAAATAAACCACATTTTCTGTACTCATTTTTCTGCTGTGGGACATCTGGGTTGTTTCCAGCTTCTGGCTATCACAAACAAGGCTACTATGAACATAGTGGAACATGTGCCTCTGTGGCATGGTGGGGCATATTTTGGGTATATTCCCAAGAGTGGTATTGCTGGGTCTTCAGGTAGATCTAGTTCCAATTTTCTGAGAAAATTCCAGATTGATTTCCAGAGTGGTTGTACCAGTTTGCAATCCCACCAGCAAGGGAGGAGTGTTCCTCTTTCTCCACTTCCTTACCAACATGTGTTGTCACCTGAGGTTTTAATATTAGTCATTCTGATTGGTATAAGGTAGAATCTCAGTGTTGTTTTGATTTGCATTTCTCTGATCAATAAGGACTTTGAAAATGTCTTTAAGTGCTTCTCAGCCATTCCAGATTTCTATGTTGTAAATTCTCAGTTTAGTTCTACACCCCATTTTTTGATTGGGTTGTTTGTTTTCTTGGTGGCTAGCTTCGTGAGTTCTTTATATATTTTGGATATTAGCCCTCTATCAAATGTGGGGTTAGTGAATTTTTTTTCACAATCTGTAGGTTGTCAATTTATCATATTGGCTAGAAGCTTTCCAGTTTCAGGGGTCCCATTTATCAATTCTTTTTTTCTTTTCTCCTTTTTTTATTAGATATTTTCTTTATTTACATTTCAAATGTTATCCCTTTCCTGGTTTCCCCTCCAAAAACCCCCTAACTCACTCCCATCCCCTCCCTCTCCCCCCCCCCGCTTACAAACCCACCCACTCCCACTTCCTTATCCTGGCATTCCCCTATGCTGGGGCATTGAGCCTTCTCAGGACCAAGGACCTCTCCTCCGTACAGAGACGAAGTGTGGATCAGAGATTGAAGGAAAGACCATCCAGAAACTGCCCTCACCTGGGGATCCGTCTCATATACAATTACCAAACCCAGACACTACTGTCAATACCAACAAGTGCTTGCTGACAGGAGCCTGATATAGCTGTCTCCTGAGAGGCTCTGCCAGTGCCTGACAAATACAGAGGGGAACGCTCTCAGCCATTCATTGAACTGAACACAGGGTTGCCAATGGGGGAGCTAGAGAAAGAACCCAAAGAGCTGAAGGGGTTTGAAGCCCCATAGGAGGAACAACAACATGAACCAACCAGTACCCCCAGAGCTCTCAGGGACTAAACCAGCAACCAAAGAGTACACATGGAGAGACCCATGCCCATGGCTCCAGCTGCATATGTAGCAGAGGATGGCCTTGCTGAACACCATTTATCAGTTCTTGATCATAGAACATGAGCCATTGGAGTTCTGTTTCAGGAATTTCCCCTTATGCCAATGAATTCAAGGCTCTTTCCCACTTTCTCTTCTATTAGTTTCAGTGTATCAGGTTTTATATTGTGGTCCTTGATCCACTTGAACTTGAGCTATAAGCAAGGTGACAAATGTGGGTCTATTTTCATTTTTCTACATATTGACAGGCAGTTAGACCAGCGCCATTTGTTGAAGATGCTTTCTTTTTTTCCATTGTATGTGTTTGGCTTCTTTGTCTAAGATCAACTGCTCTTAAGTGTGTGGTTTTATTTCTGGATCTTCAATTCTATTCCATTAATCAATATGTCTGTCTCTGTACCAGTCTCATGCAGCTTTTATCACTATTGCTCTGTATTAAAGCTTGAGGTCAGGGATTATGATTCTCCCAGCCATTCTTTTCTTGTTAAGAATTGTTTTCAGTTGGTTCTTTGAGAAAATTAACAAGATAGATAAGTCCTTAGCCAGACTAACCAGAGAGCACAGAGATAGTATCCAAATTAATAAAATCATAAACGAAAAGGGAGAGATAACAACAGAAACTGAGGAAATTCAAAAAATCATCAGATCCTACTACAAAAACCTGTATTCAACACAACTAGAAAATCTTGAGGAAATGGACAATTTCCTTGACAGATACCAAGTACCAAAATTAAATCAGGATCAAATAGACCATCTAAACCGTCCTATAACCCCTGAAGAAATAGAAGTTGTCATTGGAAGTCTTCCAACCAAAAAAAGCACAGGTCCAGATGGTTTTAGTGCAGAATTCTATCAGACCTTCAAAGAAGACCTAACACCAATACTCTTCAAACTGTTCCACAAAATAGAAACAGAAGGAACACTATCCAACTCGTTCTATGAAGCCACAATTACACTAATACCAAAAGCACACAAAGATCCGACAAAGAAAGAGAATCTCAGGCCAATCTCTCTTATGAATATCGATGCAAAAATACTCAATAAAATTCTTGCCAACCGAATCCAAGAACACATCAAAACGATCATTCACCACGATCAAGTAGGCTTCATCCCAGGGATGCAGGGATGGTTCAATATAAGGAAATCCATCAATGTAATCCACTACATAAACAATCTCAAAGAAAAAAACCACATGGTCATCTCATTAGATGCTGAGAAAGCATTTGACAAAATTCAGCATCCTTTCATGCTAAAGGTCTTGGAAAGATCAGGAATTCAAGGCCCATATCTAAACATAGTAAAAGCAATTTACAGCAAACCAGTAGCCAACATCAATCTAAATGGAGAGAAACTTGAAGCAATCCCACTAAAATCAGGGACTAGACAAGGCTGCCCTCTCTCTCCATATCTTTTCAATATAGTACTTGAAGTTCTAGCTAGAGCAATTAGACAACAAAAAGAGGCCAAAGGGATACAAATTGGAAAGGAAGAAGTCAAACTATCACTATTTGCAGACGATATGATAGTATACTTAAGCGACCCAAAGAACTCCACCAGAGAACTCCTACAGCTGATAAACGACTTCAGCAAAGTGGCCGGATATAAAATCAACTCAAGCAAGTCAGAAGCCTTCCTATACTCAAAGGATAAGCAGGCTGAGAAAGAAGTAAGAGAAATAATACCCTTCACGATAGCCACAAACCATATTAAGTATCTTGGCGTGACTCTAACCAAACAAATGAAAGATCTGTATGACAAGAACTTCAAGTCTCTGAAGAAAGAAATTGAAGAAGACCTCAGAAGATGGAAAAATCTGCCATGCTCATAGATTGGCAGGATTAATATAGTAAAAATGAGCATCTTACCAAAAGTAATACACAGATTCAATGCAATCCCCATCAAAATCCCAACTCAATTCTTCATAGAGTTAGAAAGAGCAATTCAAAAATTCATTTGGAATAACAGAAAACCCAGAATAGCTAAAACTATTCTCAAGAGTAAAAGAACCTCTGGGGGAATCAGTATCCCGGACCTCAAGCTGTACTACAGAGCAATAGTGTTAAAAACTGCATGGTATTGGTACAGTAACAGACATGTAGATCAATGGAACAGAATTGAAGACCCAGAAATGAATCCACACTCCTATGGTCACTTGATCTTTGACAAAGGAGCTAAAACCATCCAGTGGAAAAAAGATAGCCTTTTCAACAAGTGGTGCTGGCTCAGCTGGAGGTCAACATGCAGAAGAATGCAAATTGACCCATCCTTATCTCCTTGCACTAAGCTCAATTCTAAGTGGATCAAAGATCTCCACATAAAACCAGACACACTGAAACTAATAGAAGGGAAACTAGGGAAAAACCTTGAACATATGGGCACAGGGGAGAATTTCCTGAACAGAACTCCAATAGCTTATGCTCTAAGATCAAGAATAGACAAATGGGACCTCATTAAATTACAAAGTTTTTGCAAGGCAAAAGACACCGTCAAAAAGACAAAGCGGCAACCAACTAACTGGGAAATGATCTTTACCAACCTTACATCCGACAGAGGGCTAATATCCAATATATACAAAGAACTCAAGAAGTTAAACTCCAGAGAGGCAAGTAACCCTATTAAAAAATGGGGTACAGAGCTACACAAAGAGTTCTCACCTGAAGAATATCTAATGGCTGAGAAGCACCTAAAGAGATGTTCATCATCCTTAGTCATTAGGGAAATGCAAATCAAAACAACCCTGAGATTCCATCTCACACCAGTCAGGATGGCTAAGATCAAAAACACAGGAGACAGCAGTTGTTGGCGAGGATGTGGAGAAAGAGGAACACTCCTCCACTGCTGATGGAATTGCAGGCTGGTACAACCACTCTGGAAAGCAGTCTGGCGGTTCCTCAGAAAACTGGGCATGACACTCCCGGAGGATCCGACTATACCACTCTGGGCATATACCCAGAGACTTTACCTGCATGCAATAAGGACACATGCTCCACTATGTTCATAGCAGCCTTATTTATAATAGCCAGAAGCTGGAAAGAACCCAGATGTCCCTCAACGGAGGAATGGATTCAGAAGATGTGGTATATCTACACAATGGAATACTACTCTGCAATTAAAAACAATGAATTCACAAAATTCCTAGGCAAATGGTCAGAACTTGAAAATATCATCCTTAATGAGGTAACCCAATCGCAAAAGAACACACATGGTATGCAGTCACTGATAAGGGGATATTGACCCAGAATCTCGGAATACCCTAGACACAATCCGCATATCAATAGATTTCTAAAAAGATGGAAGGAGAGACCCCTGGTCCTGGAAAGACTGGATGTAGGGGAACGCCAGGACAGAGTAACGAGAGGGGGTTGAATGGAGAAAAGAGGGAGGGAAGGGGGCTTATGGAACTTTCGGGGAGGGAGGAAACGGGAAAGGGGAAGTGATTTGGAATGTAAATTTAAAAAAAATCCAATATTTAAATATTCAAATTGTGTACCTATATTAAAACTATTCACCCAAACCAATAATACAAGAACAGGCACATAAAAGAAATTAATAAATATATTACAGCTACATAATTTTTTTGAAGAGTTTGCTTTATACCCAGGTTATAAAAACATGCATCAGAAATGTTAAAACTCAAGATGAATTTTGGCTAGAATTTCATAAGTGTAAACCTATAAAAATAAAGATGAGTTTAGGATAGAATACTAATGCCTTTCTAATTAAGATCACTAGTTCTACTTTAAAAGTATTTCTAAATAGGGCTACAAGTATACTAAAATAAATAAACAAAACTTTCTAAGAGAATAACGAAATACAATGTTTTATACTACTCTTTAGTTTACAATATGGAAGAATGTTTTCATTACAAATAAATTTTATCCTTTCCTACTTGGTAATCTGAGTCCCACCTGCATGTTGATTTTTCATGGAGAGATACTATGCAGTGAATAACTACTTAGATGGGCAGAGTTAAACAAAATCATTGCATTGGATTCTGACTCATACTAATACTTCCTTTTATATGTGACTTTTGTGCATAGATAATTAATATTCACATCATTTTGAGGTAGGGATTGGTCCAAGGACCAAATAAAGCTAGCTACCTGCTCTTGTATATACATAAAGGGTTATTTTTGGAACACAGATCTATTCAGGAACTATAAATGTGGCTGATATCTAGTCATGAGAATAGAACTGAGTCACTGTTGTACAGTATGACCCATGCCACACCTGATTCACAAAGTAAAAACCATTTATTCTTTGGACTTTCAAGGAAAATGTTTGGTCAATTATTATACTAAGATAGGTTTAGACTACATGCTAGAAAACTGTTAGAATTTGTAATTACTTCGTAGAATCTTTGAATATTATAATAGACTCTCAATGTATACCAATGAAAGTTTTATTGGTAGTTACTAACATAAATGATTGTGCAAAGTATTCTATAAAATTTCTCTAGCAAACATTCTGAAGAGAATACAATAAAGGGCAATCAGCTGTTCAAAATATGAATCTAATTAATATGCTTATTATCTATGAAGCTATTTTCTATGAAATCATAACAAATACTGGTTAGTGAATAAAATGCTAAATCCAAACAAGTATGAGTTTTGCTCCTGCAAATCTCTCCTTTTATAACAAATGATCAAAAGATAATATATACCTATGTTTTATGTGAGAGATATCTTATTTAATAAATATTAATGATTTAACTTATGTTCAATATTACTACAACTTTGGCCCAATTTTCTCTTAGATATAGTTTTCTTGAGCTTAGCATCACTAGACTGCATTTAAAGAATTTAACTGAAAACCATTTGAATGTATTAATTAGTAATGAAACCAAAGTGTGAGAATCATGAAACATAAGTAGACCATTAATAAAAATGATACATGTAACTGATATGAAAGGTAAAACAAGAAGCTGGGATATAACTGCTCTAACTTGGGTATGAAATATTTCTCAGTAGCCTATTTTTTAAACGTTTGACTTCAAGGATGGTAGAACCTGGTAAGCACCTTGGGTTACTTAGAAGAGATTGTGCGGCCATAATTTCCTCATTTCTCTTGTTTTTATAGTTGTAAAATGAGTACTATGTGTTGTCTTATGATTTGTCATACAGACTGTCAACAGACCTAATGAAATAGGGACATAGCCGGTACCCTCCCACATTGTAAATAAAAACACTTTTTCATTTATAAGTTAATTCCTAGGCACTTCAGTATAACAACTGGCGACTTTATCATCTCATTTGTGACTATGTGTCAAATGTCAAAAATTTTTCAGAACACTGTTTTTATACTATCTACAGAACACTTTGTAAATACATGTCCTTGTAAAAGAAACAATGTGATTTAGAAAAAAATAAATTTTTCTTTTAAAGAAAAAAATAGGTAATTTTGGAGATACAAATTTTTTTTAACCAAGCAAAATAATAAATACAGAACTATAAGCAAAAAAAAAAAAAAAAAATTGTTTTCGCTATTCTGGGTTTTTTGCCTTTCCAGATGAATTTGAGAATTGCTCTTTATATTGTATATTCAAACCAGATTACACTGGAGGAAGCCAGGTTATAGATTCATGAACCTCTGTGTATTATTTGTGCAATAGTTTATTGTTTGTTTTTACTTCAAATGATTAGTGATTCCCTCAAAGTCTTCACATTCCACAAGTCTTTGGAATATCCAGTCTTGTGATTTCATATCTAGCCCCATATCTTACATGAATTTGCTGGTGATTCTGGAGCAACTAAGCAAACAAACCTATCATATTTATCCTGTTGTTTTATGAGCGTTAATATTATCTTTTGAAATGAAGTTACAAGAGAAAATTAATTACACAATGTATATTCCTAGTTCCAGCACCAGTTAGCTACCACTGCAAAACCACCCAAACCTCAGAATCATGATCACTTTCTATAAACCTTTCATGTCAGCATGTCAACTGGACTCATGATCTCTGGTCAGCTATAGGTCAACATTTGTTGTTCTGCTGGCTATAGCTAATCTTAAGAGGCCACTGTGAACACAGTCAAGCTACATGTGATTATCTCTTCCAGTGGAACAGCCACACAGTTATTGCAATATCCAAAATGTTCTCTTTCCAAAACTTGGATGGATATATTGTCCCATTCTCCAAATCCTAATGACCAGAGGGTGTCACAAATTCATGACCCCTTCAAAGTACAGGGAAACAATGCCAACCTTTGGTTGGGCGCAGCCACAAAACCACACTGCAAAATATGCAGATACAGTGTTAAGAATAAGTGCAAGAAGGTAATTGAAAACACTCTGCTATCCGTCACTCTGCTGTCCATGAGTAAAGCATGAACCACACATGCCCTGATGTAATCTCAAATGTTCAGGCTCTGAGGTATATCGCAAGCATACTTCAGATCTCCACTCAGTGTTTTGAAAGACTTTATTACACAGAAAAACTTTAACACACAGCAAAGGATTGCCAACTTTACAGACAAACCATTCTCCTCTTAATCCCTTTCAATGTATGCATTAAGCAACTCTTTAAAAATCTCACTCCTGGGCATATACCCAGAGACTTTACCTGCATGCAATAAGGACACATGCTCCACTATATTCATAGCAGCCTTATTTATAATAGCCAGAAGCTGGAAAGAACCCAGATGTCCCTCAACGGAGGAATGGATTCAGAAGATGTGGTATATTTACACAATGGAATACTACTCTGCAATTAAAAACAATGAATTCACGAAATTCCTAGGCAAATGGTCAGAACTTGAAAATATAATCCTTAGTGAGGTAACCCAATCACAAAAGAACACACATGGTATGCAGTCACTGATAAGGGGATATTAACCCAGAATCTCAGAATACCCCAGACACAATCAGCATATCAATAGATTTCTAAAAAGATGGAAGGAGAGACCCCTGGTCCTGGAAAGACTGGACGTAGGGGAACGCCAGGACAGAGTAATGAGAGGGGGTTGAACGGAGAAAAGAGGGAGGGAAGGGGGCTTATGGGACTTTCGGGGAGGGAGGAAACGGGAAAGGGGAAGTGATTTGGAATGTAAATTAAAAAAATAAAATAAAATTAAATTAAAAAAAAAATCTGCCTCTCTCTTCCTTCAGCCCCTCTTGCAGTTTTACTTTCCTTTTCATTTCTTCTTCCGCTTTGGCATCCACTCCCAAAGACAGCCATTCATTTTTGTTGGGTTGGTTTTTTTTTGTTTGTTTTGTTTTGTTTTGTTTTGTTTTTTGTCTTTGAGCCTTTCTTTAACATCAATGTTCTTTTGACATGAAGCCACACCTTGCAGCCTTCAGAGTCAAAGAGAGATTCTTACCATCAGTGAGAGGCACTGAAGGATAATACTGCTGTGACATCACTCTGTGCTTAGGATGCATGACACTGGAGCAGTGAGCTTCTAAATGGAGGCAAGAAAATATTTTTCGTTGTCTAGCCAAAGTGAGGTGCAAAACTCTAATAATCCACCTGAGCAGGAAGTCACCTAGGCGATTCAGCTGGCGGCCGCTCATGTGAATGGGAGAGATAATCATTAATGTCACTCCTGAGATAGGAAGGTCTTTATGAACAGAAATAGATTCCACAAGAACATTGCGTACAGCCCACTGAAGTGTAGATGGTGATTTGGAAAATGCTTTGAGGGCAGGAGAGCAGACTTAAATCAAGCCCAGCAGCATGTGATTCGTAGATATAATAACTACTCTGTTGTGCTTTGGTCTCTATGAAGTATTATGACTTTAAATTGTGTGTGACAAGTCATTGACGCATATTAAAATGAAATGCTCTCCCTAAGCAGCATTTACCCTGTGAAATTCTTTATATAAATGTTACAGGTAAGGAGCAAGAGAGAATAAAGTGTGCCTACCAGCTTATCTACCAGACACAATACCCTGGAAAAATGAAGTAATGTTCTCTGCATCAAAGTCTCTTTGCAGGATTAACGTCAACTGCAATGAAAGTAAATTCCCCCCCCCCAAATTATACATAGATCATCCCCAAATTTGTTTCTGCATTATCCATTCTTCAATAGTCACCCCTACATACACAAACAGAAATTCCTTCTTAGTTTAGATCTCAATAAACTCAGAACATACTTTTTTTTTCTTTCCCTCTTATGTTGTCAGCTTTCACCTTTTACTTAAGGAAACGTGGCTTCTGTTTCCTTCATTCAAGTTTCTAGCATCATGACCCTTGTCCTGGGGAATAAGGAAGGGCAACTTGAACGTAAACACTTGACGCCAGTACAGCAGATGTGATAGTAAAAGAGACTTGTCACTGAGCGATAGGAAGGTTGGTGGCATATACAATGCAGATGTGCTGTGTAGCAGGGGCTTCCACGACCCAGGCTCAATGGAACAGATTGTACAAGATTCCCTCATACTATTTAGTATGGGGCATAATTTAAAATCTATAAGTTGCCTCTGGGAATTTCCATCCAACACTTTTGGAGCCTGGTAGGTCCTGGGAAACTGAAATCAAGAATATTAAGTGGCTAACTGTGTTACCTTTTTCTGGATTAGAGATAGAATTGTAGCTATCCAAGATAGTATGTTTTTACTTATTAAACAAATCCTCAGAGCTTTGAGTATTACCATATTAAAATATGTGGAAAAGCTATGTATGTGCAAAATAGAGCCATATTTTATCTCGTTGTGTAGTTCTCTTTTGGCAAAGGAAGAATAAAAATTTGTCATATGTTAAGATTTTAGCACACAATTTTCTTAAAACCTACAGTGTTCCATATTCAACTATTATACTATAGAAATAGTAATTCAACAATTACTGCACAGGTATTTTATAAAATGCTCAGAATAAATAAAGACACTGTATAAGTAAATAGATGAAGGATTATCCACTGCTTTTACATGCCTTTGTGGGCTAGATACATGGCAGATTCACTGGAGTTTTCCCAGAAGGATAGTATGATTTATGGGTCAGTCTGTGAACTGTCTAAGATTGTCTCATTCCTGGTAAATGAGTCAGATGAGAAGATAAAGGTCTCCTGGTGGTACCATCTGGTAATCACATTGAAACCACTTTGTGACTCATACTAGGTATTTCCAAAGTACTTTCTACTGTACAAAAATATTCTTTTAACAGTCCAATAAATTTGATGATCAGATGTTTCTGAGTTTTAGAAGATAACTGTCTCCCACAGTCTCTGAAACTTATAAACATTTAGGGATCAGAAACCTGGGTATTAGGGCTCTAAATTTAGGTTTCTTTCCACTATTGGAAGGAAGAGGAGGAGGAGGAGGAGGAGGAGGAGGAAAAAGAGAAGCCAATGACATTATTCCTTATTTATCCACTCCAAACTTCTGAAATATAGCTGAAAATTTTTAAATTTAACTGAAGTGAAATGAATTGTCCAGTATATAAGTCAAAGTTTCATTACAACAAAAATGGCAATTAGTTATATTATGTTATCATGGACAACCTTTGAAGCAAAAGGCACCCCCATAGTGATCCACCTGAGATAACTGAGGAAAAAGCCATGAGAGTTAAGCACTAAGGGCTAAGCTGAGAGGTCTCCCCACTCCTCTGGACAGCTAGGGAAGAGGCCAGGCCCACACTGCCTCTACAGCAAATCCTAAATTGAACAGCAGGACCCTGTTTTGTGGGTTATGGTTCTCATAGCTGTGCTGACTACCAAAGTCATGGTTTGGCACTTCACTTCGGAAAGTACAATTTGTTCTCCTCATTCCATTTGGTATCCTTTCGATTTATTAGCACTTCATTTAAAACCTTGAAACAGCTTCTTGTAGAATTTGGGGAAATGTCTAAAGACATCACCTTGACCCACGAAACTACTAACAACCTACTGCTCAATATTCATTTCAGTATCTATTGGGCCCCTTTTCCCACATGCTCTCATGGCTTCTATGCTATTCTTTGAAAATTCTGTACAGGCTTCCTTCCACCTTGGGGTCTTTGTTAATGCTGCAGTGTTTGGCATTCAGTTTTTCCAGATGTCAGCTTGGTTTACTATTGTTGTTTCTATCAGGATACTATTTGAATATCTTTCATCAGAGAGAGCATCTGTGGCCCATCATTTTGGCAGTGGTGCATCACTCCTCATAAAACACATATTTGACCATAGTCCGAATTCTAAATTCCAAGGAGAGAGAATATGCCTTGCTCATCAGAGACAAAGTATCTACCACAGTTATATAAGTTTTACTGTGGTTGGGGACAACAGAACTGTCACAGAGTAAAATAATAGAACTGCTAAAATTTGGCTTGAGCAAAAGCACTTTGCTGCAAAGGTGTGAGGAGCCAAGTTCAAACCCTCAGAATGCATGTAAAGGCATAAGTTGTAGTGGACATTTGTGTCCCCATGCTCTTATAGAGAAATGGAAGCAGAGACAGAATTCTCAGAAGTTAATAGACTAGCCTGGTATACAAAATGGAGAATAGCAAGAGACCTTGTCAAAAACAGGGTGGATAGAAACAGTGGACTTGCAAGGTTATCCTTTCATTTCCAGATGTGTGCCCTGAAACACATGCTAAGGTATCAGTGACAGATCAAACGAACAATCAAGTCTTTCTTGGTAAACTAATAAGTTTAATTAGGGTTCCTTGCATGAACATGAGTGACAAGCTACAGGAGCTTCTGAGAGGCTACATCACTGAAAAACATGCCTATTCCTTCATCCAGTAACTGTTGACTCCACCTAAGTCTTCAGAGCAAGGCAGGGCCCCATGAATCCCTCTCTTTTCTTCATGATGGAAAGTTAGTCTGTGTAGCTCTCCTGCCTGGAATCACAGTTGCTGAGAGTTCAATGACCATGTCATGCCTGGAGGATGGAGTCTCAGTAACAGTGACCTTAAGACTAATCTAAAGCCTGGATCTCTATTTTTGTTTCTGTCAGATAGTGATCTAGTTGTCCTGACAGTGGGATTCGTAAGATCAGAAGATAAGTGAAATTAAAACACTTTGAGAATTTAAAAATCCTTCATCATGAGGTCTTAGATGTACTTTAAAATATTTGAGCTCAAAATAAAAGATAGATGAAGTAGGTGGGAAAGCATTGATTACTCAGGAGACAGATGTACAGTGGTTCATTATACGATTTTATGTACTTTTGTATCTGTTACAGATTTTGCATAATTTATGAAGTAATTTCTCTACAGTCTTGTGATTTAGTCTTCTGGTTGTTATTTTTTATTGAGATGATATTACGTTTATCTGTTTGAAACCTATAAACAAAGTAAACTAAACCTGAATTTCCTTCTAGCCCCACATCACATTATCACGATTGAAAATAAAATGAAAATTAAGTTGTTTAAAGGCTTTTAACCATTATAGATTACTAGAAACTTCAATAGAATATTTTTAAATTGTCTTTAAATTGAATCTAAATCATTAGAAATTAGAACAAAGCCATTCCTAGGATCCCACTTCTTGGTGTGATGTTCCTTTGGGAGCTCTCAAGTCATTCATTTTTATCCTCAAGAGTTGCTGGGAATAGAAAGTACCTTCCCTCTCCACTGCTCCTAGTGACTGATCTGTTCAGACCTACATGTCAGTGGATTCATTGCTAAGCATCATAGTAACCTTGGATAACTAACATAACCAGGAGAAATTAAATATTGAGAGCATCTTATTCACAGGCCACAGAGTGCTTACTGAGATGATGTGTGATCCCTGCTGGATTCTGTCCAAAAGTTCCAGGCATGAGTGAAACTCCCTTTCTCTGAACTGCTGGACAAAGGAGTTGTGCAGAACCTAGAGGAAAAAGGTGCCCTTAGTTTTTGTGTTTCTTTGTAAGACCTCCAGATCCTTTCAGAACAACTTATATCAGGTTTCTTTTTCAAACCAAGGATTTCAAAAAACGAAAAAAATTTTTAACCACATCTCCAAGCCTCTTGACTCTGTCATTCATTTGTTTCATTAAATTTATCTAAATTTTAATTTTAAACTTTCTGGAAAGGTATAGTATTTCCATTTTCAAATTAATAGGTGTGCTAACCAAGTTTTCAGATTATCAAATAAAAATTTACTACATGGACACACGAGCAATGCTTAGCAACTTCCTGGAGCATGTTTAATGAAGATTGGGACAGCATTATGCTATGGACTTTCCAGGGCTGGCTAACAAGTCACCCCAAATAATGGGATCTAAATGATCAGTTAGTCACTGGTCACAGTGAACTACCTTCTGCAAATTAGAAAACTGAATGTGAAAAACTGATTACTTGATAATTCCTCAAAAGACAATAATATTAAAAGGAAAATATGGTCCCAGATGGGTCTTTGTAGAATTCTCTGTAGAGTTGCCACAAACTGAACAAACCCATAAACCTCAGAAGTCAATGGGCCACTTGGAAATAGTTTAGTTATTGAGTAATAGATTGTAAAAGCAAGTGTTCTACCCCCAGCACTTTCCCATTTCTGCTACATGAATTCCTTAGGGGAAAACAAAGATCTATAAATGGAATGGAAGTAGGGCATTTTGAAATGATTTTATTGCCTAAAAGAATACCAACTTCAATAATTCCTCAGAGCACTTGGCAACAGTAGACATTTATTGGAAAGCAAAGAGTAGAATTCTGTGAAGGGTATATTGAAATTTTAGGTAGATTTGTTTTCTATCGTATCAAATTTACCTTCTTACAATGCAATAAATAAATAAATAAATAAATAAATAAATAAAATAAAGATATTTTGCATTTTGTTCAATTCTATTCTTAAAGAGTTATTCCTCTACTAAATGGGGTCCTTTGTTTTCAGTTTACTTTCAGAAACTGAAAACTGCATTCTCAGGTAGAAAGTAATCACATCCATGGCTCCTATACAAACACTGAATGGTGAATTTTAAAGAAGCACTACTTAGACCAAGACTTATAATTAGAAGACAATTCTCAAATCTAGACATATTTGCCCATTGGTTTTGAAGTTTGAACTCAGGTATTTAGCCAAAGTCATAATGTCCTTACTAGCACTGACCTCTGGCTCCTTTGAAAATTGTATATCATACCAAACAGGACAGAAGTACACTTTTCAAACTATAAATAAATCTCACTAACACTTGAGCAGAACAAACATACATAAAGAAAATATGTATTTACATGATTTACTCAGAAGATACCCTTCAAAACTTTATGAGAAAAAAGATTTGCAAGACAGTTAACTAGTTCCCATTATTGAAGATACATAAATTGTTTTCCTCAATATCTATGTTCCTTGTTATTTGGGGAAATCTGCTTTGATGGGTTTAAATAGGTTTGGCCCCTATACACTCATTGTGTTTAAGTGGCCCACACATAATTACACTTTCAAGATGTCTGTCCTTGTCAGAATAGGTATAGCCTTGTTGGAGGAAGTATGACACTGGGGGCGGGGGGGGGGTAGGTCTTGAGGTCTTATAGTCAAGCTCCACCAAGTACAGACACCCTCCTGCTGGTTGCCTAGTGAAAACAATCTCCTTCTTCCTGCCTTGGGGTCAAGATGCAGGACTCTCAGCTCCTTCTCCAGCACCATGTTTGCTTAGACTTCACCAAGCTTCCTATCATGATGATAATAGACTGAACTTCTGAAACTGCAAGGCAGCCCCAATTAAATGTTGTCCTTTATAAAAGTTGCCTTGTTCATACTGCCTCTTCACAGCAATAAAACTCTAACTGAGACACTTGAATATTTTATTTTCTTAAGGAATTGAAAATGATTCACTTGCATACCCTCTCAAAATTTTGTTCTGAGACCCTATTTCATAAAATAAGAACCAGAAGTGGGGAGTCAGTAGGGTTAAGAAGGACACAGCAGGGGGCCGGAAGCCTCTGTAATGCTCTGAGATTTTAGCTTATGGCCATATACCTAGAATGAATAAAGAAAATGTGTTATACTATCCTCTATCTTATAAAATATACATTACACCTCTGGTGTGTACCAGGTTCTCTAATAAGTTATATAGAATGGTACTATTCTGTGAGTGATGTTGTTAATCTTATAATATGAGCAAAGATACTCTAATGGGAAAAGAGGGGGAGGGGCTTTTTCTGGGAAAGGATGGAGATAAACACAGAAGACAGAGGGAGAACAGTAATATAACAGTAAGAATGTTTGAAAAATCATAAGGTATTGAAGTACTAAATGTTTACTTAAAATACCTATCATACATATGACTGTATATAAATAAACACATATAGGTTAAACAAAATTTTCTCATCTGGGCTGACAATGCTCCAATAGCCAAAGACAATCTAATAAAACCCCAACAACAGACAGAAGAACCCTGGAGTTGTTGGTCAAGGTTGCCCAAGACATCTCAAGCTGGTGCTATTATACTTGGTTGCCCCACAGAAGTGGGAGATAATTACCTATTGCTGAAACATCATACATTTCAGATGCAGAGCCCTCTGCAAAATGTTGGAAGTGATCTGAAAGCCTCTTCCTTGAGGACCAACTTCCATGATGCCAGAAGGTGACATGAAATCTCCCATTGGAGGGAAGCAACCCTACCTAGCTATGACAAAAGTGATCCACAATGATCAGCATGTCACAATAACGTGCTAAGGGTGCAATAGTAGCACACATATCTTGGTAGTAAACATAAGCTCTCTAATTGGACTTAAGACATCATCAATAAGAGGGGAATTATGCCTGGTATTGGAAACCTAGTTAACTACCCAGGGATAATGAAGTCATGAATCTTAGAGGAAAAACTGCAACTTTTATTTCACTAGACCAGCAAAATCACCAACTATACTCTAAATATTTATCCTTATGCCCATAGATAAGTATAGTTCTCACCCCCATTAAGAACACTATTCTTTGAAACAGGCAGATATCATTACAGAAATTTGCAACTGATTAAAACATAATGTGGTGAAGCCCTGTCCCAGTTGGTACACCTACAACATAAATTCTGTACTAAGGTACAAGATCATTTCAGAAAGAGAGACAAAAAGCTTTTAAGAGCCAGAGGAAAAGGGTATTTGCTACAAATCTGTGTCTCTTATTGGACTGAGTTCAGGGTCCCCAGTGGAGGAGTTAGAGAAAGGACTGAAGGAGTTGAAGAGGATTGCAACCTCATAGGAAGAACAACAATATCAACCAACCACACCCCCCAGAGCTCCCAGGAACTAAGCTATCAACCAAGGAGTACACATGGCTCCAGCTGCATGTGTAGCAGAGGATTGCCTTGTCAGGCATCAGTGGGAGAAGAGGTCCTTGGTCCTATGAAGGCTTGATAGATGGCGCAGAGTAGGGGAATTGAGGGTGGGGAGGTGGGAGTGGGGAAGAACACCCTCATAGAAGCATGGGGAGGGAGGACGGGATAGGAAGTTTCCGGGATGGGGCAGGGTGGAAACCGGGAAAGGGAATAACATTTGAAATGTAAATAAAGAAAAAAAAAAGAAATGTTATAAGCTGCACACATAAAGTCTTGTCAGCTTACACATGGTTAAACATGAACTAAACAAAGATGACATGCTTACATACAACCAACAGACATACTTACACAGATGGAGGAAAGCCCACAAGGCCTCAATCTTAGACAAAAATCTAAAGGCAACTAAAGAATGTTGAAAACCATAGAAATAATCTTTCCCAGGGAAGGGTACCCTAGTTGGTTATCCAGCACTAAAATATGGTAATTCCTGAAAACATAAACATGCAGAAAACATCACAGACACAGAGTAGACTGCAATTATATATTTACAAATTTACATATATATGTATCCACACACATATACATATATATATATATATATATGTATCACATCATGCAGGTAACAACAATTAAACAAAATAAAGGTCAATAATTTGAAAGAGAGTTTGGAAGGAGTAAGGAATAGGGAGAAATAACAAAATTATAATTTTCAAAAATTAAAATCAAAATATTAAAAAATATATTTATATATAACCAGAAATACATCAATTCCATTTTGTGACATAGAAGCAAAATAAATTTTATATATATGTATCAAAAGAAATGTCTAAATATATTCAAATCAGCAAGGCTCATAGTGACCAAAATTTTAAGCTTAGTGCCCAGAAGATATAATCTGTGGACAATAGCCATGCAAATTTCCATTAGTTACATATATATTTTTATATAGAACACTATTTTTGTTAAATTATCTCAGGTAGTTTGCCCAAATAAAATAGTTTGCCTTAGTTCAGATCTCAATCTAAGTATAATTTACTGTCTTAAATGGAAGTTTATAATGTCTAAGAAGTACTGTGTATGTGTACATAATATGTATACCTAACTATATGAATATGTGTAATTGAACATGTAGATGTACCTGCACAGAGAGAACTCACAGACTGAAAAGCAGAACACTAAATGTTAAGTTTTGTAGAGTGAAATTTTGTGGAAGATTTTGTATGCAGCATTAATTCAAACAACTATGTCTTAATTTATAGTTAGTAGGAGAAGTCATAATATTTCTATTTTATACCACAGTGGTTTCTGGCATATCCTCTCAAAATAAAGAGATGTTTTATAGTTAATATGTAGACAGGAAATGTTCTTTTTCAAAACTTTCCTTTTCTATCATTTTCTGAAAAGTAAAGAAAGAAAAATATGACCTAACATTTTTCCTCTAACAATGAATAATTTGTTTTTTCCCTGTAGTCTCTTTAGAAGTTTTCTACAGAACAGATATTCATCTCTGAATAATGATGGAACTCAACCCAAAACTCCTCCTACTTAATAATAAAGGCTATTTTCATAATTACATATGTGGACATACCTAAACTCTCATTACCTCAATGTTCGTTTAATTTAGCTTGATTAAGTGTCAAGGAAGGTTGCTCATGCAGCTAAATATTAACAACGTCTTAGAATCTGTTGTCTCCCACTCATCTTGATGAGCACCACACAAGTTTTTGATATTTGACTTGTTTAACTGGTTGTCACTATAACAAAACCCTGAGAAAATTAAACTAAAGAAAGAAAGGGTTTACATTGACTCATAGTTTCAAAGGTTCAAGTTCATGGTCATTTTGCATGACTCCTTTTAGCTTTGTGTCAAGGAAATGAATCATCACATTGAAATTTGTGACAGAGAATAGCTGATCACCTCATGGCAACTAGGAGGCAAAGAGAGAGAAGCAATTGCCAGAACACCCTCAAGGGCAACTCTCAGTTACCTTTCCTGCCCGAAGGACCTGTCTCCCAAAGCTCTCACTGCCTCTTAGTTGTGCCACACTGGTGAAAAGTCTTCAACACATGTGCCTTGAGGAACCATTTGCATACATATTAGTATGTATTATTACACAAAATAATAGGTATCATTTTTATATCTATTTTCACACAAGTCTATAATGTTTTGATTATCTTAAAAACCAATACTTACTCTTGTCCCATCCCCCTCCCCCCCCATCTCCTCCTTCATTGCAAGTAGTTTCTCTCTTATTTTTGTTTTTTGCTTCTATTTTGTTTGGTGTGTGCATGCGTATGATGTGTGTATGTGTGTGTGTTTGTATATGTGTGTGTGCATGCATATGGTGTGTGTGTATCTGAGACAGACAGACAGACAGAGACAGAGTTGAACTAAAGTTTCTTATGAGACCACGATTGAAGGCCTATTTGAACAAGTAACTCGTGACTACATAAAGAAAATGTGTCTCCCATCATAGGAACCATTAACTAATTATAAATCCTCAAGGAGTCTTGTGATTCACCAGTGTGGGATCATTTAAAATTTAAGCCATAACAATGCTACTTTCATGTAACCAGAAGTCTAAGGTTTGTGAATAAATTATAATTCCTTTTTTTTTATTTTATTTTTTTTTAATTTACATTCCAAATCATTTCCCCTTTCCTGTTTCCTCCCTCCCCGAAAGTCCCATAAGCCCCCTTCCCTCCCTCTTTTCTCCATTCAACCCTCTCTCGTTTCTCTGACCTGGCATTCCCCTACATCCAGTCTTTCCAGGACCAGGGGTCTCTCTTTCCATCTTCTTAGAAATCTATTGATATGCGAATTTTGCCTAGGGTATTCCAAGATTCTGGGTTAATATCCCCTTATCAGTGACTGCATACCATGTGTGTTCTTTTGGGATTGGGTTACCTCACTAAGGATGATATTTTCAAGTTCTGACCATTTGCCTAGGAATTTCGTGAATTCATTGTTTTTAATTGCAGAGTAGTATTCTATTGTGTAAATATACCACATCTTCTGAATCCATTCCTCCATTGAGGGACATCTGGGTTCTTTCCAGCTTCTGGCTATTATAAATATGGCTGCTATGAACATAGTGGAGCATGTGTCCTTATTGCATGCAGGTAAAAGCCTCTGGGTATATGCCCAGGAGTGGTATAGCCGGATCCTCCGGGAGTGTCATGCCCAGTTTTCTGAGGAACCGCCAGACTGCTTTCCAGAGTGGTTGTACCAGCTTGCAATTCCACCATAAATTATAATTCCTAATTGATTGTTCAAGCTGAATCTGTAGCTTAGGAGAAATAATATTGATCTGAGGGTCTGGTTTGGAATATTGCTTATCACCAAGAAATATGTCCAGGAAAATCTGAGTTCCTTCATCTTCCAGTTGTTAAGTCAACAGGTTTTGATGCCTCTACCAACTTAACCTAGTGTATTACCCTGTCATATTGTCAAATGCACTGATGCAGATAGCTATAGTGTGACTGGCTTTGACTATGTAATGATTTTTGTCCATACAGAAAGGTATTACTCTTAATAATGTTTCTTTCCAGCCCATTTTATATAAAACCAGCTTGTAGCTCAATTGAGCAATACAGAAATTATATAAAGAACATGGCTGTTTCTACGGAGAATGTCCTGGACAGAAGTTAAAGTCAGCACAAGCATTTAAGCTTGCTCTTGAAGTAGACATAACAACACAAATATAAATGTTTTAAAAACCTAACTATATTCCATTCACAGTACTTATAAGTGTATTTTCACTCCATTCAAACAAAGTGAACTCAAACTCGCAGACACAGTTAATGTATAAAGGCTGGAAGAATTCCGATAAATGCAGCTGGAATCAAAGAGAAGGCGTTTTCCCAACATCAAAAGCCTGGAGAAAAACACTGGCATTTGTGTTGTTACAATAAATCATTTAAGCTATGAGTTGCTGGATGTGAGTGCTAGAAATGGACTCTGTAGCAGACTTATATACAGTGAGTTTATTGGGGTGACTCTAGGGACCAATGCTTATAAAGAAACAAGCCACTCCAAACCTGTGCCAAGGGACAAGTCAAAACCCAGGACATTCAATGAAAGTCTTAAAGAGTGCTCCTGGCTGAGGTGTAGGACCCAGGTACTCCATCATTATTCACACACCAGACACTGCATGAGGGCTGACCTTGTAGAAGAGATAGGCTTGGCAAGGTGGTGTTTGATCCCTTGGGCTGAGAGGAGCTACAGGAAGTGACTCTACTATGATTCCTTTATATACAACTAAAATGCCACTGTAAAAGGCCTGAGATACTCAAAGAAGTGAACAATGAAGAATTTAAATTTCATAACTGTGAGCATTCTAGGGAATGCTTTCACTGGGAGGAACTCTAGTTAACTTGTTTCAGTCCTTTCTACTCTTTACTTCCTTCTGTTTAATTCAGTGACTTGCAGCCTAGGGACATTTTACAACCCCCTTACCTCCAGGAAATATTTGACAATGCCTAGAGGCACATTTTGTTACTACATCTGGAGGATCATGTTAAGATACTTATAAACATATTACTGTGCATGACACAGCACTCACCCCACCAACAATTACTTGGACCAAATTACAACCAAGGAGAACACATGACTCCAGCTGTATATGTAACAGAGAATTGCCTTGTCAGGCATCAATGGGAGGAGAGGTCCTTGGTCCTATGAAGGCTCGATAGATGCACCAGTGTAGGAGATTAGGGTGGGAAGGTGGGAGTGGGTGGGTAGAGGAACACCCTCATAGAAGTAGGGGGAGCAGGGAGGGGATAGAGGGTTTCTGGGAAGGGAGGAAATAGGGAAAGGCGATAACATTTGAAATGTAAATAAAGAAAATATAAAAATAAAGGAAAAATAAAACAAAAACAAAATACTGACCATGGCAAAGTTTGAAAAACTGTTGTCTAAACCCATGCTTTGGTTAATAGTTGAAGATAACACAACTTTGTCTTCTATCTTTTAAGAATGTTGAACTGTTAGTTCCATACTGTTTCTCCAATCTGATTTTCAGACTTTGACACAATGTGTTTCTGAAAGATTGAATGTCAAGAATTAAGTTGAAAGTAGCAGAGGTAATTCTTGATTCTAAAGCTTTTCTCTCCATTCCTCGGGTCTAAGACTGGACTATATTTTCCATTCTCTGCAGTTTGAATGTCAGAGTGACAGAGGTCTCATCTAGAAAAGAAAATGATTAAAATAAGATAAAAGTATGACTTTACTAATCTCAGGGCTTATTGCTATGTAAAGAGATGTTTTTTTTTCTTTTGATTCACAAATGTTTAAAGAGATGGGAAATAATGGGAACAAACCTCATGGGGAACATTCCTTAAATGAGGTAAATTAATGCCATCGTGAGCAAGCATTAAATTATAAAAGTCTAGTTGCTCAATTAGGATAAAAGCAGGCCTCTAAGGAAAGGAAGGTCTAATTAAAGTCTGAGATGTGCATTTAAAAGAAAGGCTCTCAGGAGAGTGGTATGGTCGATACAGCAGACAGCTTTAGGAATGTAAAGTCCCTTGACAGTGGAGTCCCTTCCTTGGTACAAGCATTGGTGAGCATACCTCTGAAGATTAGCCTCAAAAGCTATAGGGGTGTGGCTCCATCACAGCTAGAGCTCCCTGTCTTCTGAGATATAACTGAGAAGAGTACAGGCCTGTAACTTCAAAGGTAACAAGTCTTCAGAGAAGTGAAGATAAAGGTGTAGACCTGCTGAACTCTGAAAGGATCAATCAAACTCAAGAGCTTTAGCTTCTTGGGTCCGAAAAAGAGGAGTCCAAGGAGATGTAACATCATATTCTCAAGGAAAGAGATAAGAAATCTAAGATCTGATCATAGCAAAGTGTGTCAGTCAGGAGGCAATCTATGTAGCTATGTTTTCAAAGCTTTAGAACAAAAAGAAAGAAAAGTGAGGTGAATCACTGCCATGTGACCATAGATATCACCTATGAATGATGCTCTATTCACATCATCTATCATTCAGTTGGCTCAAAACAGAAGTTCCAAAATTGCATGGGAACTCCATGGAGCTATAACAAATTCAGAGTTATCCTATAGTACTACAAATTTTCCAAAGAAACATTGCAACATCTATAAACAGAAGTTCTTTGACTTGCCATGGGACTATGACTCCATAAACTCATCATAGTTCAAATGCATTTTATGTCAAAAATGCTTCAAACAAACGTAGTCTCCCAAAGACATCCTATCTTAGATACAGCATATTGCTGATCATGGCTATTTACCATTGAGCCCACAGAGTTGAGTGGATTCTACCACTTCATGTCATTTCCTAACACTGTGAGAGAGATTTGTGTCTGGGGAAAATACAAAATTTCAAAATGTGAAGTATCAGGTGCTGGAGAGATGGCTCAGTAGTTATAATTCTTACTGCTCCATCAGAAGGGCAAATTAAATCTAAACACCCACATTAGGTGGCTCACAAAACACATGGAATTCTGGATCCAAGAACCATTCTGCTTCTGACATCCATGGGTACCTATACACACAAACACATGCATGCACACATGCACGCACACATACACACACACACACACACACACACACACACATGAACATATACATGCATGTATGCATGCACATATGCATTCATGTGCATACACATTTATGCACACATGCAGGCACACAAATAAGTTTAAAAAATGAAGTAAGACTTTAATTTTGCCCAATTAAAGAGCTAAAATAACTTAACCTATGGGTGGTCAGGTGTTACCCAGATTGCATAACCTACCAGCTCATGGTAGTCTACAATTTCAACATTAGATGACTTTCTCTTTTCCCAGAGTTTCTTGTCTTTGTGGTTGCTCAAGGAAATCAGTATTGAATGGCAAGCTAAATTATGTGTATCTTACCTGGTGTCATGCTTAAAATACTATGTGATCCTTAAGTGGGCACACATATCTTCACCAGAATACAATTTTAGTATTAACAAAATGATTTTTCTTTTAACGTGTTAAAGTGCTTGTTTTCCAAATAGATATTCATTTGGTAAAACATACATACTTCCTAAGTTTTGGAACACAGCTGCTTAACAAGACTAGTAGGCAACTCTTGGAGCTTAGAAGCAACATGAAGACAATCAAGGATGTGATAAGCTGAGAAAGTGTGGGAGCCTCTCACAAAGATATCATACTCTAGAGGAAGACAGAGGCCAAGACACAGAGGTCCCATGTAACATTCGTACTGACCTCTTTTCCAAATGTATCTAATACAGCTACCAGTTATACTAGCATTAGTCAGTATCCGATTACTATAACAGAACACCAGAGATCACTAAGATATAAAGGAAGAAAGGATCATTTTGGTTCATAGTCCTTAAAGTACTAGTCTGAGAAAAAGCAGCCTCATTGCTTTAGGCCTAATTATCTGTATGCATAAACCAGATATTTATCAATTTATTCCAAATATGTGATTAAATTTCTAAAGAATTATAAAAAGGATAGAATTCAAATAAGAGGGCCAGAGTATACTGTCAGCACATCACTTAATTCACCAACCAGGAAAGCAAATAGAAAGAGGAAGAGGCCAGCAGCCCACACTTCCTTTAGCCTATCCTTCAGTAACCTAAGGACTATACCTCATTCCCTAAAGGTCTCACCACCTCCCAATAGTGTCACTTGGGAACCCATTTTTAAACACAGATATCTTTAGAGGACACTTTTTGAAAACATAGTGCAAGCTCAACTAATATTATATCCTAAATTAACATAATAAACAAAAGTTCTATTTATATATAATTCCTGGAATAAGGTTGTAAGTAAAAGTGGCTTCCTATGAATGAGCCCTAGAATAGAAAGTAGAAATTCACAGGAAATGGCTAAGTCCCAATTCCTTTCTGTAATTAGCAATATAGTATATGCATTTTACTTCTGGTCACTAATTTAGATATCTGAAGAGTCAGGGCATCAGTCTCTCACTAATATGTCTTCCTGCCATGGTACTCTATGGCCTAAACTTTGTCTATTCCTTGTCCCAGTCTCTCTATAGGCTTCTATTTTTTCAAAACTCACTTTAATGAGGGTTCTTAAGCACTTCAACCTCTTTTATCGCCCACCAACCAAAGGTAAGGGAGGAAGATGGCTAATAGGACAGGGGTGTGGACCTGTTTAGAAGTAGATCTTCGAGGCAATTCCAATCTTCGTTGTCTGCAGTCCAGTCCACTAGTAAAACACCAAACACGAATCAACAGTAGTAGCTAGATCCAGAAGAAACCACAAGTCTCTACCAATAGTCATGAGTCTGCTGAAGTGGCAAGAAGCAGCCACAACAGCACCAGAAGTTCTTTGATGCATTTCACTCCACAAAGTTACGACAAGCAAGATCAGAAAAGAAAGTCCGGTGATCCAATGCCAGAGTGTAATCCATGGTTTGTTAGGTTATACTTATACTCTTTCTAAATATCACATATCCTCTCAAGCATCTGTTCCAGCCAAACATCATACGCCCTTTCACCAGTCAGCTTCCAGAATAAAACATCACATGTCTGTTCTCAGAAAAACATCCTCTCATAAGGCAGTTTCCAGGAAAATATCACGTGACACAACTGGGTCTCCAGCAAAACCAGAAATTTCTACTTCATCTCTCAGGCAGCATCTTCCCATGAATGAATGGCATTGTTGCCTTGTCATATGTTCATTGGGAAAAGACCGGAAGAAAAAGAATAACCTCAAAATTAGGACTTTATTTTAAAAGAGGGAATATAATTTTGTTTAAATTAAGCCAGAGCAGATATGCTGGACTTAACCCACTTTCTTTTCTCCACGACTCATTCACTTCCAAATAGAAAAGTAGGCTAAATATAGAAAGTGAAGGGGTTGCCCTTGCATTGCTGATGAGAGCCTGTCCTGTCTGATTCGTCTACACTGACCTTGATGAGCATTTATACTGCTGCATACTCAGCCACAGATCTGAGATCTTGTTTTAATTAATGGCCAGTAGTCTTTAAATCTTTTCCTTACAGTCCTGCCTCCTCTTTCCAAATTCTCTGCTACTGCTCTATTCCACAGAGTAACCTAAGGTTTCCTAGGGCACTTATGGAGAGATCTACTTAAGGATATCTGGAAGAAGGTTCAGGCATTTTTAATAAATGCCCCGGGTAACCTTTTTCAGCAGAGAAGTTTAGGAAAATCATGTTCCATTGGGGACTTCTTAGCTTTCAATATGCTATATGGTCATTCACTAGTCAAACAAATGGTGCCAACCATTTGTCCTAGTTCATAAACTAGACTTTGAAGTTTTCTAGATTCTGCACTGCCTCTAGTCCCATATACAATTCACTATGCATGCTTTTGATACTCTCATTAAGGCATATCTCAAATATTTCCCCCGACACCTCTAACGCTACTGTAATCCCCTCACAAAAGTGTCTACAAATCTTGACAATATTTTTACTTCTATGCTTCATTTTCTATATCCAGTGATTGGAGTGAATTTTTTGCAAATATAAATCAGATTTTTTTATTTTATTTTTTTTAGATATCTGCTTTATTTACATTTCAAATGATATTCCCATTTTGCATTATTCCTCCAAAAAACCCCTATCCCTTCCCCTCTTCCCCTTCTCACCCCCCTCTAATTTCCTGACTTGCAGTCCCCTATTCTGGGGAATCGTGCCTTCACAAGACCAATGGCCTCTCCCTTCACTGATGTCTGAAATGGTCATCTTCTGCTACATATGTAGTTGGAGCCGTGGATCCCTCCATGAGTACGCTTTGGTTGGTGGTTTAGTCCCTGGGAGCTCTGGGGGTACTGGTTAATTTTTATCAAATTCATATCACATATTTGATCAGATCTTTTAAGAGGTTTCAAGTTAGAATAAAATTCAAACAGATCCATATTTTACTAACTTTTCAGATTTATTGAAATCGTTTCTCTTACCAACTTATTCTCAAATTCTTACCAATTTTCCTCAGGATGTTCCAAAACATTTTTTTGGTTTTGCCTGAATCATAGTTTATTGTCTAGATGTTTCATTTGCATACATGGAACTATGGTGTATGACTAGTTGTCACCTTAATTGTTACTTCTTCCTTCACCACATTATAGTAAGTATACTATTACAGTCTCATAAAGAGTAAAATGGAATTCTAATGTAAATATAAGCCACCTGATTCTTTCATTCATATCATTCATCACACTCTATAAATACTTGTTTGTTTTATCCTGAAAGAATCAACTTATTCATTTCTGCTTTCTAAATATGGAGTTTTATGAATGCAAGATATATAATATGTACTATTTGATATCACTATATAATATAGCATGTAATCAAAGACTTTGAGATGTCAAAAGACTTAATGCCTGTTTAATAAATTGATTAGTGGATGGATAGACGATAATGATGATGGCTAGATAGATGATTGATAGATAGATAGATAGATAGATACATACATACATACATACATACATACATACATACATACATAGAGTTGATATGTAGATAGATAGATAGATAAATAGATAGATAGATAGATAGATAGATAGATAGATAGATAGATAGATAGATAGATAGATACATAGATACATAGATAGATAGATACATAGATAGATAGATAGATAGATAGATAGATAGATAGATAGATAGATAGATAGATACATAGATACATAGATACATAGATAGATACATAGATACATAGATAGATACATAGATACATAGATAGATGCATAGATACATAGATACATAGATACATAGATAGATAGATACATAAATACATAGATACATAGATATGATAGATAGATGAGTAGTAGGTTGGTAGGTAGAAAAGACAAACAAACCAAAAGCAAGGGTTATTAGATTTTTGTGTTGACCTTAAATTTATGAAAAATGTATTTCCTTTTGAAAGTTCCCAGTGCAAAGTTCAGTGTGTAGAATTTCCTCATAGACATGTAATATAAATAATGTATAAACCAATTCTCCAAAAATAGTTACCCAAACTCGGAGTAAATGGAAGTCAGATAGAAGGAAAATGAATCTAGGTAAGGTTTTAGATGATCAATATTCTGGTTGCTGATACCAACCTAGACCATGTCCCAAATTCTACTCTTAAATAATTCCAATTACCAGCGAGTATGAACAATCTACTCTATGAAACTGTATTTTAGGTTTATCTGATAGCAACTGGGTTAAAACACAAAAATTAGTAGGTAGACAGCTAAGGCAATAGCAGAAAATTGGTGGACTTTTATCAACATTATTATCCTTCTCTGGTCTTTTGGAGCTGTACTGGGAAAGGACTGGTTCTATATTCACTCCAAATACCAGTAATCGAGAAAGATGCATCTTGGGTCATTTTGAGACAGCCTCTCTGTATTCCTACATTGTAAAACATGGCTTTACAATTGGACATAACTGTCAGGAGTCTAGGGCTATGATCTCTGTCTTCTGTATCATTCTGTTTCTGGGCACATATTACGGTTGAGTTTCTTACTTCTGAAGGACTATTCTTTTATGTTAATAAAGTACAGGTCCATGTGCCTAAACAGTGTATATTTTGTTGAAATAATGTTGTATTATCTATCATGCATGCAAAGGCATCTCCAATGTATTAGCTAAGGTTCTTTTCCCCCATTGCTCAGTTAGACAGGCCACTAATCTCTTGTCTTCCCAGCAATGGCAGGACGAATGCTCTTCCCTCTGGGAAGAGCAATCCACATTCTTTGTTTAGAACAACAAAAATGGTGGAGATCTTGGTAGAAAAGTGGTGGCTGCTCTGCCTTTCATATGAATCACATCAAAAGATCCAGTATGTCTCTGTTGATAGATACCACAATTCTACTCAGCTTAGTACCTCTTACTCACCATCCAAGGGTCACCAGTGTCAAACTTGATCAAATCAATTTCTCTAGTCTGCACAACACTCAAAATGACAGCATTCCCCTCTGGGAGACGACCAGTGTTGCAAATGGCACGGCATCACAGGTCAACCAGGCAAGGATTCTTTTGTGCCCACAAACTCTTTCTCACTTTGCACAACTTAGACTTGGTGTCCGCAGATGTGATAGGATTAAAAAAAGAAAGGAGAGTGATACTTTCTGTCATAGGTCACATACCGCTGGCTCTGCCAAGGCCAACATCTAATAAAAGCAGCAGAGATGGTTTGATCAGTTCCAACTTTGTCATCCTCCTTAATGAAGACCGTATGAGGACCTACCTGCACTTCATCACCTGTCAGGACATTCCGAAGTCATTTTCTTGGGAAAACCATGGTAGGAAGACATTGTCCCATCTTGAAGGGACCGGTGAGTGTACATAAAGCAAACATGCTTGTCAGTGTACCCAGTTCTTTGAGGCTGCTACATACTTCTGTCATTTGTTCTGGGGACTAAACTGCTAAAGAGAAACTCAAAATGATACTAGATACTGATGGCTCTTGACATTCAAAAGAGGATTACTATAGATTCCTTTTCATTGTTAATGTTTTCGTTAGTTCCTTTTTATGACTGGCTATCTTTTTATTTGGCTTTGATTTTTGAGACAGGATCTTACTATGTAGCCCATACTGGCCTTAACTTGCAATCCTCCTGCCTTGGTCCCTGAGTGCTAAGATATACAATCATATCTAGTTCCAATGGATGTTATAATGTTCAAATTTGGAAAAATCATTCATCTTATAAAATGTGCATGTGGAAAGAACAAAACATTATTAAAAGATAGATGTTAGTGATTTTTTTTTCCTCAACAGCTAGATTAGTCCAAAAGTTGTTCACAGACCTGAAAGTTACGAAGTATGGAAAACATTCTCAAATATTTATATATGTCAATATTTATATGTATTTGTTGTTTTTGATAATAAAGACCAAAATTATTCATCATTACCCATTATTTATGCCAGCAATTCTTAACCAGTAGGTCACAACCCCAGCAGGAGCCATATATCAGATACCCTGCATATCAGACATTTACATTATGACTCATAACAGTAGCAAAATTACAGTTATGAAGCAGTAACAAAATAATTTTATGTTTGGAAGGGTCACAACAACATGAGGAACTATATTAAATGGTGCAGCATTAGAAAGGTTGAGGATGAGTGAAACTTCCAAGAAAATATTTTCCTCTTTGATTTTTTATTCCCATTTATGGTTAAAAAACAGCAGCATGCTTATAAACAAAAATGACTAGATAACAATACAATAACACTGTGTGATAATATACAGTCATTAAAAACTTTTGTATGTTATGTAATAATGTAAAACGTCTGTAATATATTTAACTGTAAAAGGCTCACTGACTCTGTAGTTAGGTTCTCCATACTTGCTGGATTCTGCATTCTCAATAATGACAAATACAGTCTCTGACTTTGGAAATTAAAAATGTGCAATACAAAATGCTTTGAAAAAATACTGCACACCATAAAACATAAATTATGAAAGTCATTATTAAAATCAAAATGTCCTCACTATTCCTCCATAGACTAGAAAAGTGAAATTACTCATGTTAAATTTCAAGTAATCAAACTGAAATTTTAAAAAAAGTAGACAGATGCTCCAAAAGAGCCACTTTACCTGAAAATTCAAGCTTCCAGTCTCAGTCAGCACAATAATGAAGTTCTCTCTCTCTCTCTCTCTCTACACACACACACACACACACACACACACACACGCATACATGCATACATGAATGACTGCAGGCATGTACAGTTATAGACAGATAGATGGATAGAGATAGATAGATAGATAGATAGATAGATAGATAGATAGATAGATAGATAGATAGATAGATAGATAGATAAGTAGATAGGTAAGTAGGTAGGTAACACAATTCCACTTCAGATATCACTGTTTCCTAATTCTTGGCAGCATCTCCTATTCAATTGCTTTGCATACAATTCAGATTACACAAACTTATATTTAGAATCAAAACTAATTAGACATATATCTAATTTTCTTATAATTTTGTCTTTTGGTAACACAAAGAGCAAGTGACTACATTGCTTATTCTTTGAAGACAGACCTGTAAGAAACTTTCATTTTCTTCTTTTGTTACATTTGCTAAAAGAATGAAACTTTGATTTATTGAAAGAATACTAAATTCACATACAATTATCCATGTAAATATTGCAAGCCCATGTTTTACACCTGAAATTTAAGAATTCTGAAACAGTATATGTTAAATAAACACCTGCCAAGGCAATAAAAAATAAAATATAAAATCCAGTGGGATCTGAAACAAGAAGTTATCCACCCTATCACCTACCTATCCCCCATGCAGCCACCTGCTTTCATAGCCTCTATACACAAAAATCATCATAGGGATGCCTCAAAATACCACAAAGGTTGGCTGGTGCCCTTTATAGAAAATGTCTTTGAATGTGAAAGAAAAATTATGAAATTTTAAAATCATAACTAAAGCTAAGAGGCACATTCAATCAACAATTTTAATCAGTAGCTTTCCTGGTGAATAGACTGTCACTTAGTCCCCAAACTATTTATCTATGAGCTGATGTAACTTCAGGGTAAGCTGATGTACACTTAACTGTTACATGGATTTTGCTAAGACTTTTAAGATACTTTTATAACTATACCTTCTCACTTATTGTGGACCTTTTTAATTCCCTTAGTAAATCCAAGGTGAATTCAAATGATAAAAATATTGTAAATTAAAGATCTATGATGTTTATTAAAACCTAAGGGAGATTGTGTTTGTTGTATGTCATAACACGGAATATAATGAAGACAAGATTTTTCTCCCTGGTGCTCATTTTGTGTGTTAAATGCTTTAATCATTTTGAGCACAAGCATTTGCCTTCATTATTACTGCATGGCAAGAAAGGTCTAAGGTTCTGTTTTGTGTACAATCAATGAGAACAGCAGCCTACATTTAGAAAGTGATTTGTATTCAGGCATTTCAAAAGCTCTTTGCATGCAATTTCAGTTACTCTTGTCTGTTTGTTTAGTATAAGCATCTTTTATCTGACAATTGAAATGAGGTCAGAATTAGATTTTAAAACACCAGGGCTAGGTGTGCATGGTAGGATGAAGGTATGGATTGAGAAATTATGTTTATGCTACATACAGTTGAAAGTTGCATTTGTATATCTTTGTCCTTTAATGTTACTAGAATATTTATTTCCCTTCATTAGAGATGATCGTTCAAAGATTGTTTTAGTTATTTACTCTGAGGGGATGGTAGTTTAAACAACTTTTAAGACATATTGAGCTCGTTTGAATCTTAATTATGTAGTCTCAGGAAAGGTATATTTAATCTACAGCCATTTTCCCCATGTTTAAGATAGGATACTGTGATGGTTTGTATATGCTTGTCCCAGGGAGTGGCACTATTAGAAGGTGTGGCCTTGGAGGAAGTGTGTCACTTGTAGGGTTGGGCTTAGAGATCTTCCTCTTAGATGCCTGAAGATGCCCTGTCTGTTCCTGGTTTCCTTTGGATAAAGGTGTAGAACCCTCAGCTCCTCCTGCACCATGCCTGCCTGGATGTTGCCATGTTTCTGCCTTGATGACAATGGACTAAACCTCTGAACCTGTAAGCCAGGCCCAAGTAAATGTCTTTTATAAAACTTGCATTGGTCATTGGTGTCTGTTCACAGCAGTAAAACCCAAACTAATACAGATACCAAGAACAGCTTCATGGTTGTGATGTGAAATAGAACTAATTAATAGAAATCACTATGTTTAACAGATAGTGGCTGATAGTCAGCATGGAATCACACTAGAAAAAAATGAAAATAGTGGTAAGCAATACCTCTGAATGCTTACCAAACACACTACCACGGAGCTATGCTGCAAGTCTACTTATTATGTTAAGACATGGTTGCTCTAAGTTTCTCAGGGTGGCCTTGAACTTGTTCTGTATTCCAGGCAAGTTCTGCATCCATGATCCTTCTTTCTCAAATTCTGTCAACCATCCTGACAGGCCTATGCCACTGGGCTGGATTAGGACTACATACTTATCTGATTTTATAGATGAATCTTAATCCAGTAACATGGCTGCTCTGACAAGGCATCAGAACAAGGCATCTGTTCACATCAAGAACCTTCTAGGTCTATGGGATCTGGCTGGAATTCAGACATGCCCTTAGTATACACCTTTAATTCCAAACAATAACAACCAATTGAGGGACAGAAAAAGTAACAAATCAAAGAAAGATTCGAGAGAATGAGTGGAAGATAAGATATGCCCATTTCACAGGAGAACAGCTGTGGGGTGGTGGCGAAGAACAGTTTTACAGAGAAAGGTTGCAGGTGAAGACAGAACGGAGCCAGAACACGAGAAGGAGTCAGATGATTAGAACAGATGGCCAGAGTTAGTCTGAGGCCAAGCAGAGCAATTCAATCAGAAGCCGAGAGAAGCCAGTTTGAATCAGTCAGCTTGGAGGGGAGTTTGAGCCAAAACACCTGAGTTGCACCAGCCAGTCAGAGTTTAGAAAGATAAAGAAAGGGTGAGCTTATTCAGCAGTAAGCCTCTGAGATGACAATTACTTCTGGTGAATAAAAGATACATTTACCTATTTTAATATGATTTGCCTTATAATTATTTTTAATTGTAGTCTAAAAGAAAAACTAAAAGAATAAACTTGGAGATCACCACCTACACTTCCCTTCAGAGACAATTAATTATTGGAGGATGTGGTGGTTTGTATATGTTCGTCCCAGGGAGTGCCACTATTAGAAGGTGTGGCCTTGTTGAAGGAAGTGTGTCACTGGGGGGTTGGGCTTAGAGATCTTCCTCCTGGATGCCTGAGGATGCCCAGTCTGTTCCTGGTTTCCTTTGGATAAAGGTGTAGAACCCTCAGCTCCTCCTGCACCATGCCTACCTGGATGTTGCCATGCTTCTGCCTTGATGACAATGGACTAAACCTCTGAACCTGTAAGCCAGCCCCAAGTAAATGTCTTTTATAAAACTTGCATTGGTCATTGGTGTCTGTTCACAGCAGTAAAACTCAAACTAATACAGAGGACATAACCCTTGGTGAGGCACTGTGTAAGACTAGATGCCAGTCCTTAATTAACTGCTGCTGTGGTGATCACCTGCCTATTCACTCTGGCAAAATACCTATCAATAATTTTTACTTTAAAAAGGAAAGGATTTTTTTTTCTACTCATGATTTCAGGGGCTTTGGTGCAAGGTCTCCTGGTGTCTTTATCTTAGATCATAATGGAATAGTATAGAAGGGGTTATGGACCTCACAGTATTTGGAAAGAGAAGGAGATACCAAAGAATGGAATAAAACTTTAATGGTGCTCCCTAATGAGCTGCTTCCTACAGCTAGGATCCACCTCCTAAATATTGAAACACTTTCTCATGGTGCCACAAGCTCCAAACAAGTCTTTAATACAGAGCCTATGGTGACCTGTTAAGACTGTATCATAATACTAAGCTAACAGACCATACAAGTTTTATACAAGCTCAATGTGACTCTCCCAATTGTTCAGAAATGAAGGGACAATGTAAAAAGAGCAAAATTATCTGACATGTCTTCAAAAAGTGAGCATACATTGCTCATAAAATAGGAAAACATATTAAAAATGAAAATCAGTTATTTTCAGAATAAAGATAAAAACCAAAGAATAAAAAAGACTGAATCCAGTTGTACAAGCACTTTTCCATGCACAGAATCAAGGACTCATCATCAGGAAAAAAAAATAGTGACAGTATTGTAACTACCAACTTCACAGAATATTAACAACTGCCAGCCATGTTTGCTGCATTAGAAATTTTATACCTGTATTATCATCGCTGACATTGACCATACCTGTTAGGGACTTTCATTATACCAATGCTACAGGCTAACATTCAAACAGCATGACAAGACTAGGTGAGTTGAGGTTTAAAACCAGGTCTCATTCCAGAGCTTCTGACTTTTACATGGGACCCCTCAGCTGTTTTATGTGAGAATTTCCCCAAATCCAAAATTGGAAGCGTCTTTGTCAGGCTTTTATTGCTGCGATAAAACACCATGACCAAACTAACTTGAGGAGAGAAAAGTTTATTTGGTTTACACTTCCACATCACTGTTCATAATAGAAGGGAGTCAGGACAGGAATTCAAACAGGGTAGAAATCTGGAGGTGGGAACTGATGCAAAGGCCATGGAGGAGTTTGCTCAGCCTGCTTTCTTGTAGAACCCAGGACCACTAGTCCAGGGATGGAACCACCCACAGTGAACTTGGTCCTCCATTAATAACTAATTAACATAATTCCCTATTGGTATGATTGTAACCTAATCTTATGGAGGCATTTTCATAATTGAGGTTCTCTCTTCTCCCTCTCAGATGACTTTAGCTAGTGTCAAGTTGATAAAAAATAAAACCACCCAGTACAGGAAGCATCTCAGCAAACTTGTTCAGTTCATGAAGATGAGGATCCTAACATGTAATTTTGTCAAGAACCACTTTTTCTCATGCTGTTGGCAGCACCTGCATAAAAGGCAGCTGAGGGTTTTCCTCTTATCTGGGTGTTCTGTGCACTGCATCATCAACCTCACATCCTACATTCCCACCCAGACTCCACAACATGATCTTGCTCTCCTGTCAGTGTCCAGGCCTCAGAGCATTACATCCTGAAATAAATAGTGGAGGTTCTGGAGAAGACATCCACATGTAGCCTTACCTTCTAGAACAGGGAGTAGCATTGAGCCAATACCGCTCATGATGCCTAGAACTGTGGCCACTTAACAAATATTTTTGAGTCAGGAACTCAAACCATTCAAGATATGCATCCATTCATTTAATTATATGTAAGAATCCTGAATAGAGGATTTTATCCCCATTTTCAGATAAGAAGATTGAAGAATAAGTGATACGTAAATGCTTGAAACAACAAAGGTATAAGGATGTTTTTTAGAACAAAATGGTTAGCTCTTTGAACATACTCCTTTGGGGATACAGCTCAATGAGAGCAAATGAACACTGCAAACTAGGTCCCATGTCTGCAGTGTTCCATTGCACATGGACAGTAATTGATTTTGAATGATTCCAAGTTTAAAATCTCTTTTACCTCATTAATACTTTTCTGTGTCGTTTGGTGTCACCAAAATTTAATGGCTTTTCTAGGCACATTGGCACAGCTGAATCTGGAGTTGTTAAGGTTGTTCATATGGCACTGTGATCAATCACAAGAATAATCATCATATAAGTCATCAAAAGGAATGCTGGAATGCCGCTTATCTGTCTGTCTGTCTGTCTGTCTGTCTGTCTGTCTGTCTGTCTCTCTATCATCTCTTGGCAGTTTGGGTGACAGAAAAAGAATCATTCTAGAAATGAGAGAGACAAGCACCATGGCAAAAAGCATGGATGACAGGGAGGCAGAACAAGACATGGAGAAGCTTGGATCCCAGCAAGTCAGGAGATCCCGAGAACAGAGAATGTCTACAAGGCTATGGTCAAGTCCCCTGTGCTGGCTGTGTATTGCTACTTACTGCGGTGCATGCTATCTCTATGAGTCTGGGAACACCTGGGAGACTTGGGAGTACAAGCTGGAGCCCAGTTACACATTTCCCAGTTTGACTCCAGCAAAGCTTTGTGTAACTTCCTCTACACGTATTCATTTAAACTGATGTGCTAGATGGGATGTTTTAAGTTCTGGTTGTAGGATTCTTTCAGAAGCTAATGAAAAGGTGGATTTTATCTATTTTTCCCCTCTCTTGATTTTTATTCCTCTAGTGTCACTTGCAATGATGTCATTTGCAATGATGGTTATATTGTTTCTGCTTCCCCAAACCTTATGACCTCCTATTCTTACCTTTCAGGTCAGTACAGACTCAGGCTGCACCATTCCAAACTCTAGGGACAAAACATGTTCTGGAAATTAAAATTTTTCCACCTTAAAGTCATAATAATTCTCTTCCCTACAATAAGTTATAAGTCAACACTGTTTAGTCAAAGACATTAATATTTCTCCAATGAAAACAGGGGATGAAAGAAAAAGCACAGTGGTAATGTCAGTGCTTGGGAGATGGAAGAAGAGGTATCAGCAGCTCAAGGCTAGCCTGGGCTATATGAGAGCCTATCTCAAGATTTCTTTTTAAAAGGATAAATTAATGATATAGTATCATGAATCATCAATTGTTACCAAAAGAGTTATTAAAGATTTTAACTTCTAGTTTTCAGAGCATTGTAATTCCATAATTGCAGGTAGTTATGATAATAATTCAGGTAAATAATTTTGGACACAAAAATTCCATTGGCATCTTTTGAGAGGGAATATCATGAACAAAACTTCAGACTTTCCCATACAGAAAAAATACAAGGCTAAAGAGAATTGGGTTATATGGATGAATTAGAAAAGAAGTTTAATATTGTGTTCTCTAAAAATACAAAAACATAAGAGTTCTATAATCCAAACATTTTGGACAGAGTTCTTTCCACAAATAAACCACTATCCTAGTATTCATAGGTCCTCTATTTTCACAATAATGACACCTAGCTAGCTATAAGCTCCACCAGTGCTATCGTTATAGCTATATTATCATGTTTACCTGAAAACTCTATGTTAACACCTGATATTCATTTCCAAGAAGGAAAAGAAAAGCTCTAAGAGAAACAGGCAGTATCTTTTGAAAAAGATATTTCCCTACATATCCCACAGAAACAAAACAAAACAAAAAAAATCTACCATTTTAATATTGGTCCCACCACTATAACAGAGAGCAGGAAATACAGTGTTTTAGCTAGGATGGTACATAACAAATTTGAGAGAATATTAAGCAAGTCATAAAATTTCAAAAACAAATTTATGATGAAAGCAAACATCATAAATTTATTTGACTTATTGACGAGCAAAATGATTAGCAAAATGGCAATAGCCTTCCCCGACCTAAACACAAAATTGCCAAGCCTTTTCTTAACTATACATCAGTATCACTCTCTAATTCCAATGTGCATGTGAGTAGCTATGGATCTCGTTAAAATACAGAATGCCTCAGTAGGCCTGGAATGGAATCATAGACACTACATTTCTAATGGGTTTCCAGATGACTCTGATGCTACTAGATAAGAGTAGCAAGGTTCGAATCTGCATCTTAGCCAGCCACCTCTGGGAGATATAAGGAATTGACTAGGAGAATCATCTCAACATGTGATGTGAAGATGAGATAATAAGGTGCTATCTGCATCTGGTGGGTAAAGGCCATGGATGGTACTAAATATACTACCATTCACGAGGCAGCTGTCTCATCCAAGTCCCCACTGATGCAGAAAGTCAGCACTGCTAAGGATGAGAAACCAAGTGAAGACACTAATACACCAGAAAGACGGAGTTGCATTTTATTCAAATATTCCCCGCATATTTCTATCTTTATGTGCTATGTTACACCAGCTTTGTTTCCTTCTAGCCAGTACTCCTTAGTACTGGATCAAAGCCCTAAAAACATTAATGCATTACCTGCATTATAAATGCCTGCCAGTCCCTTTTACCAAGGCCTCTCACCTCCTCTAAATGGCTTTCTACGAACTCTGTATCACATGGTATCATCCTCAATTTCCATTCTAGAAACTGGCCACTGATTGATCAAGGCTGATACTGTTCTATCATTACCTTGATTACCTTCTATGTCGATGGAGTGCTTTACATGTTGTTGAACTTTGCTCTCCTTATGTGGTGTATCCATAATATCATTCAAAACATATCATATTCAAAAAATATCATGGAATATTCTATAAGCATATTAAAATATTTATAAGATACATGCAAAACCTCCAAAAGTTGACCTCCTGTTCATCACTCAACAAAGCTCTATCTTTCCTAGTCTCTTCCTTATGCACTAAACCCCAATCCAGATTGGCACACATTCTAGTCCTCATAAAACCTGAATGTTATTTCCACAGGCAGGTTTTAAGTGCAGTTAAAAAAAAAAATCAAAACCCTAATTTAGGTCCAGTGTCTCTCATTAAGTTTCCTGTGAATTTTCCAGAGCTGGGGTTCATGGACCAATGCCTACTTACCTGGCTGGCTAAGATTAAAATGAGTAATAGATCTTTTGTGCCTGCAGGACGGCTCCTAATGCATTTTTCATTAAGTTGAACTCCCACTCGGGGCCTCTTCCTGAGGTTCAGACAGAGGTAAGAGAGCTGTGAGCTGGCTTGTTTACTAGCATTTAAACAGGGCTGCTCTTTTCTCACAAACCATAACAATTCTGCACTTAACATGATTTCTGGGAAGGTGGAAACACTGTGTTTAGTTTGCCATCTGTTAAGAGAATACTGATCCATTAGGACAGATTTTCAACTGGTTCACATTTCAGAAATTTAATAATATATTTTATGGAAAGGTTGGATAACATATTTTCACAAAAAAATCATATCTATGCAAATATACATGCATACACATTATACAATCACACATATAGACCTAATCATGCATGTACTCACATATACCATGTTCATATGGCACCATATCATGGATATACACATACATGTACATAAATTACCTTTCTCACATAGAGGCACACAAATTACAACAATAAACACATAATACTTACATACCAATCGAAAAGAGTCTATCTTCTCATAAGTACATAGCCATATCTAATACACACATACCTGTAATGAGAATGCAAATAACAAGTGTGAGCTAGAAAGGTCACAGATGTTCCCATGAACCATTATAGGATGCTTCCTTGATAACATATCTCAGATTGCAGATGTCTACTCTCCAGAGCTGTGAGTGAATTACCACATAAAACCATATGTAATGGTGCATACTGTAAACTCAACACTAGATGGGTAGAAGCAGAAACGTCAGTAGTTCAAGACTAGCCTGGACTACATGCGAACATATCCCCCTCAGAAAATAAAAAGCTATAATTAACACATGTAGATTTTGTGCCAGAATACTTAAAATTGAGTCTTACTTGAAAATAAAGTAAATACACCTACACCCTTGCTACATGTACTCCGAGAATATCAAAGTCTTTTAAGGCCAGATGCTCTGATAATAGCAATAACTGCTTCACTACCAGCAGAGAAGAATGTACACACTTTCATGCAAGTCTTCTCTGAGAGTCTTTATAGCATATAATAAGGTTTTGTTCATCAAGGTCCTTACTTAGGTAATCCTTCCTGAAGGTCATGCTTGAAAAAATCCTAGCTATCTCTTGCCTCGACCTGCTAGAATCCAAGTCATTTTCAACCATCAATCTCTGTTCAGCTTCTGTCTCAAAATCTTAACAACTATTTGTCCATATTCCCACTGTTAACTCAGCTAGACCTGCTTCCCTATATCCCTGTAAACACTGCAGTGGTACCAAAGTGCCTTGCATATTCTGTATAGATGAGCAGCTAGTTAATGAAATGTGACCTTTGCCTCTCAGCAAAATACCTAAGTCTAGCCTTTACCAGTTATTGCTCACCAGAACCTGTTCCTTGTCTGTGATTTTAAACTTCATTGTGAGATAACCCTTCAAGGATGCTTCATACTACCCGCAGGAAGGTAGAAAGATCACTTCCTTCTCTTGTTTTCTTGATACAGTCCAGTTGGCTCAGAGGCTTAATGTGGACAAAGACCCTGGGATGAAGCAGGAGCCACTCACTGGTAGAATGAGCACAGACAGAGAGGACAGTTTAGCCTAATCTGTACTTGAAAGGAAAGGAAGGAAAGGCCTAGAGAAAAATGGATCAGGGACCCCTGTATTTTGCAGCCAAGAGAAAGGCCAGGCTGAAATGCCATAAATAGAACTAGGCACAGAGGCTTTAAGCACTTACAGCAGCAAAGGCAAGGGAGGGGTCGCTTTAATTTTTCAAAGAAATAAATGAAGTACACTGTCCTCAATTGTCTCCTTGGAGTGCCCCCATCCACCACACCCCACCCCCATACACATTTTCTCTCACCATTCAAGGCAAGATAGTCATGTGTAGGTGACAACCTTTATTGGGGTCAGGATGAGGATTCTACCAGCAAATGGAAATGTCACATTTAGCCAGACCTCTGAGGGAAAAATGTATATAATTGCTGCCTCTCACAGGAGACCATCAGCCAGGAAATGCCAGTTCTCAAGGAGATAAGCAACCAGCTTTCTCTATCTCAAGTCTCACTTGATACACCCGACTGCAGCAGCATTTCTTCGAGATTAAATGAGTCATAAATGGAGAGGGGGGTGGTGATGCCCTGTGTGGGACAGAAGTCTGGTCCTGTTTCCATGGCATCACAATATTAGTAAAATGCCACTCACATCCATTCAGGGACAATGAGAAAATCTTGGCATCCTACTGTGTCTGTGATCCCGGACTACAGCCTAATATGTTTTCCCCTCTTTCTACCCTAGAATGTTAGATGCCATCTGGATGTCAGGCAGTCATTATTACCACTGTCTGCTCCACCCAGGACTTTCAGTCTCCAGCTCCCATGTCTCTGCTTCTTTCAGTTGAAAATAGTCCTGGTGCTGAGCTGCAGGTGTTTGCTCCTAGAACTCTGTGAAGTCTATAAATACATCTTGAGTTTGTAGAGAAAAGTTAGGGCAGACTGTTTCCCTAATCTGTAAAATAAGAAATGAAGGATGAAAAAATCTGAGAGGGAGGCTCTTGTCTTTTGCCTTTTCCCTTGCTTTCTTTTGTTCTTTAATTCTTAAATATGACATTGCCCCTCCTCTCCTCCCAGCCCCTCCTTTTACCTCCCCTCTTCCCTCATCCACTCCACTTCTGTTTCCCTTCAGAATAGGGCAGGTTGAAGTGGAAGTTTCTGGATATGTCAGGTGATACAGACTCATGTGGTCTTTTGCTGATACAAACTCACATGGTGTTTTGCTGAAGCAAATCCCATGGGAGGACACATGATATTTAGAGGGCATATAAATAGGACTCAATGGACAGTGACAGGGCTTGAATAGCTAGTTTTGCAATGCTATGCTAATCTTGTATAGAGTGCTTGTCTCCTGGCCCTGGTCATTCCTACTCACTCTTGCTAATTCAGTGGAGGCCTGGCTGTTTCTGCTGGATTGTGCCACTACTGCTGATTGGTGCTTGCTATCCTGACACTATTGGACTGGATTGCTGGTATCTGACAAATGAAGATTAGAATCACCCCCAAAGAAAGACCTACTTCTAAACAGGTCCGCATCCCCTTGTCCTATTTACCATCTTTTCTCCCCTACCTTTGGATGGTGGGCTAAAGGGGGGAATCAAAACATTTCAGAACTTTTATTAAAAGTAGGTTTTTAAAACAATCTACACCTATAGCAGGCCTCCCAGAGATATCTACTAACATGTCATACCTTTATTTATTCTATTTGTTGTCTCTCTGCCCACCCTTCCTTCCTTCTGTTCTTCCTTCCTTCTTTCCTTCCTTCCTAATGTTTTTCTTTCTCTCCCTCCCTCCCTCTCTCCTTCCTCCACTCCTTTCTTCTTCCCTTCCTTCCTTCCTTCCTTTCTTCCTTCCTTCCTATACTTATTTCTTCTTCTGTATCTGTAGACCTACTGGGAACAAATAGTTGTTCCCTTTGCTACCAGGAACAAGCCTTTCAGAATACCAATGAGAGCAAAACTTTCACCCTTTCTGACAGTACTAAGATAGGAGAGTGCTCATTGTCTTTTCCTGCTGTCCCCTAAAGGAGAAATGTTTACCCTAACCATAGATGAAGGCTGTAATACTGATAGACAAGTTGTAAAATGCTATATGACTGAAATTATGGGACATGAACTACTGGCCACTTGGATTATTTTAGCAGTCTCATTGTGGTGAGGGTTAGTTGAGGTGACTGGAGGGAGAAGGATATTATCCGTTTGTAGCCAAGGTATAAAATACCCCAGTGGAGGACTAAGGAGATAGTTCAGTGAGTAGAACCATAGCGACTTGAGTTCCTTTAAACCTAAAGATATGCTGACATTTGAAGCAAGTAGTAGGTAAAAAGATCACTGTATTTTGGTAATGTTTAATTTCAGAACCCTGTCTTATGAAGTAACTGTATGACATTTTCTTGCTCTGTATTATATATTTTAAAAAGATGGTGAGATAATGAAGAAAGAGGAAGAAAGAGAAGAGGATAAATGGATGGCAGATGATCAGACAGACAAGTGGATGATATACAGGTACGTAAACAGGAAAATAGATGCAGAAAGATATTTAAGACCCTGATCTAACCTCCATATCAAGAGAGACAGCTTCCAGATGAATTTGGTTGGACTATAATCTCAAGTTCTCGGGAACTTATGCCAGTCTTCTGTCTCAAGACAGAGAGCTTCCTAAAGTCTTGGCACCAAGAATTCTACTCTAGTATATGCAGCAAGCACATTTAGTATCTTGTTTTCAGAACCAAGTAACATAGTCACAAAATATCACCGGTTGAAGAATTAAAAGACAGGGAGAATCATATTCTGGTACAATGTCCCTATAAATGATTCAAGGATCTTTTTTAAAAAAAAAATCATGTAATGGGAAAGAAAGAGAGAGTTGGCTGTCTGGGCCTACTGTTCATGAAGGGATAGACTTTAGTGTTCTGAGTAGGCACTGTGTGAAGAGGGACAAGATTGAACCCTAAAGAAGGCATGTCTCTGTTCAACTGGACCAACTTCACAGTGATGGTACCTGTCTGAAAACGCAATAGGCTACTTCAAAAGAAACCTGAATATATATATGAAAAAAAGAAGCTGCCTAGTTTCTTCTTCACTACTCATTTCTGAGTCATTTAGATGAATAAAAAGGAAGCCAGAAGGATATGTAAAACAGGGGCAATAGTTTAAGACCAAATTCTGAATCATATCCTTTATGGGTAGTCATGAATATGCAGTGTTCATGGGAATAGTCTCCAAATGCTTTCCAGATAGTAAAAAGAAAATCGAAGTACATAAAGAATTTTATACATCTTAATACACCTTACTTCTGCAAAGAAAAAAAAAAAGAAACCTAAACTCTCCAAAAAACACAAGTGAGTTGTTCTAAATTTGAAACTTATTCAAACATACCAAACATCTGTCATCAGAAAAGGAAGGTTAGTTTTAACCTCATTCTGTTTAAAGTACCAAGGTTTTAAATTCAAAGTGATTGAAAACTGTAGGCTTTATTTTCTTTGAAATACCTGTTTGATTTTTTAAAAAAATCTGGTATATTTTAAAAGACTAATTACTAATGGCTGATTATCAAAGTAATCTGGGAATTTGCAATAGAGGACCACTGCTGTGATTAAACAAGCCTACTTCTTGGTATTCACAGCTAAGACTCAATCATGAACTCAAGACAAAGGCCCACACTGGAGCTCAAGGAGGTTTATGTGTGTTTACCAGAAATAGCATGTTCCCTAAGTCACAGAGGACTAATCAAACAGTTTTCTTTCTTCGAGTCTGAGCACAGCTACCTGCCAGCTATTCCATCATTGCTGAGTTTTATTTACAGGTGTTTATAGCTGTGGCAGAATTTGTAGCAGGTGCTGCTGGCTCCATATGAAAGCCCCCAGCAGTGACATTTTCTGCTTGCAGGGTCCACTGGCAAAAAATACCTGAAACTGTGAGTTTGGTGGAGGTGGTGTTTGTTTTTAACAACAGTGGGGACTCGTTCAGCCTGTCTTCTCAGTAGAGACTGTAGTCAGAGAGTCATGGGAACAGCCCTCAGCCATATAGAAGCTGGTGCAAAGATTCCAGGTGATGGTTTTATGTGGGGGATAATTCTGGATGATTTTTATTCTGTCTCCCAGAGGTCTCTAACGGAATTCAGTTCCATTTGCTGAAAGCAGTAGCTCATTAGCCATCATAATTGGTCTCCTTCCCTTCCTCATCTCTTTCCACACCCTCCTGTTGGTCTTTCCTGGGATCACAGCCCAAATCTGCATGTTCTCACATTACAGTATCTGATTTCTACTTAGGAAAAGAAATCAACCTGAGGTTATGCTGTTCCCATACTTGAATACTAATAGAGATCTGTTTTAATATTTTATATTTCCTCAGTTTTTATTATAGAAAAAAATCTATTAAGATACAAAAGGCAATATGCAGATAAGAATATGCATGAACCACTATATTCAACTATAAAACTGAATTTCACCAACATAATGATGATCAAAATAAGAGGAAACAAGCAAAGGAATGTATGCAGGATGATGGATGAATATAAGCTTTGGAGAGATACAGGTGCGTGAATGGGTGTCTGTGTGTGTGTGTGTGTGTGTGTGTGTGTGTGTGTGTGTGTGTGTGAAGGTGTGGGAGGAGAGGGTAAAAGTTAATCTTCAGTGTTTTTTCTCAGTAGTTATCTTGTTTGGGGAGATAGTATTTCTCTCTAGCCTGACACTTTGAGTAGGCTAGCAAACCTGAGAGTTCCAGCGATCCACTTGGCTCTACCTCCCGGGAGTTAGGATTGAAAACTTATACCATCAGCATTGGGCTCCACCACTCTACATTTTGATTGGTTGTGATATTCTGGAATGGCAACCATTTCTATAATGGTAACTGGTCTGTTGCAAAGAGAAGTTTCCTTGTTGAGGGGTGAAGACTACGCTTATCTATGGGTATAAGAACAAAAATTTAGAGTGTAGTTAGGGATTATGTTAGTTTAGTAAAGTAGTGGTTATAGGTTCTTCTGCAGGACTTCATTTCCTCTGAGGAGTAGGTTAGGCTTTCAGTTACAGGCATTGGCCAAGCCTGTCTTAAGACCAATTAGAGAGTAGTTGGTTACCACAAAGAACTGCAGGCAACTAAGGAATGCTAAGGGTAGGATACAAAGTCTTTCCCAGGAAAGACCGCACCAATTAATAATCCAGTACCAAATGGTCAGCCATGAAAACAAGCACACAAAATAACACTATACAGACTGAGCAAGTTAAGTATACAAATCCATATGTATATGCCTATACATATATGCATGTAATAACAGTTCATGAAAGAAATAAGCCATAAGTTTGAAAGGGGTAAAGAGAGAGTTTGAAGGGAGCAACAAGAAGGGGGAAATAGTGTAATTATATTGTAGTGCCAAGGAAGTGTTAGTGAACCCCCAAAAGAACAGTCAGGAGCCAATCCAATGCCGTCGCATAAGGGTCTTTATTTACAAGTTCAAGCTTGGGCTCATGCCTCTGTTGACCCATAGGACTAGAGGGTTTTGGTGGAGAAGAGCCCCTGAAGAGTTGTGGGGCAAAGTTTTAGAGAAAGTGGCAATCAATTGGTAAGTGTTTCTAGCCTGGCAAGCATCTAATTGGAGAGCTACTATAGCCTTTAGCATAAATGGCTGGTGCTGGAAGTCAAACCATGAACTTAAAACTCTTGCTTCCCGCTGCATTGGTGGTTGCTAGGAAGAGGGTGGGGCTTGTTAGAGATTATCCTGGAAATGCTGGATTTATTGGAGGAGATTAACCTGGAGACAGAGGTCTCCTTGGAGTTAGCCAAGAAACTGGAACTAGCCTCGGGCTTGTTGGGGAGTAACTTGGAAACTGATGCTAGACGCTGGCCTGTTAATTTACCTGAGTTCAAACTTAGGTCAAGTTCTCTAAAATGGAATCTGAATGTAAAAGAGTTGATCTCTTAATATTATAACCTCAAAAGTTAAAAACAAAATAGTATTCTATCACCCCTAGGTTTTTAACTTTGGCTTCTGGGGAATAAATGCAGGTCGTCTTATTTGTACAACAAGAACTGTAATGATGGAACTGTCTCCCCAACACCAAACACAGATTTTTTTTTAAAAAATTTTTTTTATTTATTCATTTGTTTTAGAGCAGGCAATGTGTTGGGGGAAGAACATAGGAAACACTGTGGGTTTGTTTTTTTTTTTCTCTTTGGCTCCTTGTTCTTTTTTGTAATAAATTTACTACATCCTAATCCATCAAGCTCTGCATTTATCTGTGTGCTCTTTGGTCTACTACATTGTTTTTCAACAGTTATGTTTAAAATTAGTTACTTTCAAGTACCAAACAAACCCAACAGAATTATTTTCTTTACCATTTGATTTTTATCTTAGTATAGAAATCTACATAAGCACATTGAACCTAGTGCAGCATGCTCTGATTTATTCTCTCCAATTCCTGGATTGAATATGCCAGCTGTAATTATCCCTGAATATATTGACTTTATTGCTCACAAACTGGTGATCGTTTAACATTTTCAAAAAGGCAAATCCTGAGTGATGTTCAATTAAAGCTTCATACTGAAATGTTTCCCAGCCTCGCATGTGGCCTTTGTAAAGGATTAACGTGTCAACTATTGTCTTCTAACCTTAGGAACCACTTCAAAAGTCAACATCTGCATTAAGAATGGGAAATACTATTCTCTTACATGTTACAACAGGTGTAACTATAAAACAAGATTTCCCCCACACACACACACACTGTACTGCTGTTAACTATTTGACAAAGTGATGAAAAGAAGGATTTTTAAAAAATTCTCCTGATAACACTCTCAAGTTGCACTTTAATTATGGCAAAATAAATATAATTCATAGTATAATAATTATGAGTCCCATAGCTGATATAATTTTAAATTCCCTCACAATTAAGGTTGACAGAAGGTACTAGTCTTAAAAACATCCTCTCCTGTTCCCTCTCACAGAATTCTCTCTATCCCCTCCCATGGAGGTATTTTCTCTGCAGGGCCACTTACATTGTTATCCTTAGATCTCCTTTATCTAGGGGAGGCAAAAAAATAGCCTGTTCTCCATTGTGTACCCATCAGTCAGCAGGAGGCCTTGTATACACAGTCCACCTCTACATCAGTAGGTCTAGGGAGGGACCAAACATCTTATTTTTGACAAGTTTCTGGTCATTGATGATGGTAATGATGCTTCTAGGAACCAAACTTTGAGGACTCAGCTGTTGCAGGATCACACTGTGAACCCTGAGATTGTCTTATGGACTGAAAGTGAAAAACAAAACTAAACAAACCTGTTTCTAGTGCTGTGGCTCAGGCCTTAGGACACACCTTTAATCCTTCTGGCTGGAATACAGACAGGCCCTGAGTACACACCTTTAATTCCAAACAGTGGAGGAAGGTAAAGTTAGTTTGGGAAGCACCCATGTTTGAAAGTGATGTCTAACTGAGTGGCAGACAAAGTGGCGAAACTAGTGAGATTTGACAGAACAGGATGTGCCCCATCCTCATGAGGAGAGAGACGAAAGAGAAGCTAGAGGCAGTTTTACCAGGACAGTTGTACAGACACAGGTTGAGGAGAAACAATGAGCCAGAGAATGAGAAGGAGCCAGGAGATTAGAACATAGTGCTAAAGATAGTACGAGGCCAATCAAAGCACAAAGTTTAAGGCCAAGAGAGAAGCTAGTTTGAATCAGTCAGGTGGGAGAGGAGTCAGAGCCAGAAGAACTGAGGTGAACCAATTCACTAGAGTTCAGAAAGAACTGGAAAGGGTGAATGTAGACAGCAGTAAGTTCAGAGGCTGAAAACGTTCTAGGCCTACATTTCATTGTATGGAGGCTAGAAGCTTCCAGGATTCAGCCTAGGTTAGCAGACTGAGGCAGTAAGCCTCAGAGATGACAATTACATCAGTCAAAACAAAAGAGACTTCTACACTCAGCCTCCACATCCATCTTCTAACTCACCAAGTGTTTTAGAACCTCATCTCCATTTGAATGAACTTCTCCCAGATCTCCCTTATTTGGGATTCTTTTGGGAACTTCCACAGGAAAGAAAGAATACAGCATTCCTGCAAAAGGATCTTTTTCCCCCTTTCATTTAATTTCTCTAAATAACCCTACTAATCACTTAATTTTGTTGAACTTTTAAATAATGATTCAAGAGCTAGAACAGGCAGCTCACACCAGAAATCCAAGCATTTGGTAGGAGGCAGGAGGATTTCTGTGAGTTCAAGACCAACTTGAGCTGCATAAGTTTCAGACACCCTTGACAAATTTGAGACCTTGTCTCTAAAAAAAGAATTAAATCTGATTCTGATTGAGGGACACCTTGCTTTCCCTTATCACTTCCTCTGCTGTGTAGGGTGTCTTTAGTTCTCTAAAGAACACTAAAAGGTTAATTCTATATCTTTCCATTTTCTTTAGATGAATGTATTTTTGCTATCTTAGTTTTTCTCTTTTAAGGTTTTACTATATATCTCAGCTCATCCAAAACTCATGCTCCCCCTGTAACTCCTTCCTAACTACTGACTGTGCTGCTACTGTCCAGACTAGCGATACAAAGATTCTGACAGGATGCAGCCCAGGATCTCCAAGAGTATCATGATTCAGTCTCTGCCATGCAATCTCTCCTGCATCTTTATGTTTCCTTTTGGCTTTACTCCGTGTCATGCATTTGTTTCCTTGCTGCTCATTCACACACCCATTTATATTCCAGGACTCCTACACTTTCCTGCCTTGTTCATGCACTTGCAGAACATTTTACTCATTGAAAAAATGATTTGAAGCAATTCCAATATCTGTTATTTGGTAGCAAAACCACTAACCATGCTCTGCTTTCATTGTTGACCCTGCAAGCACGATGTTCTCTCTGCCCAAAGGTGTTGACCTTCCTCTTCAAAGTAAGCCCTCTCCTTTGAGATTGAAGATCTTAATATGGATTAAATTGACCTCTTTCCACACCAATTTCAGATAAACTGCCTCTTACTCAAGATTCCATCATAATTTCAAAAATTCTTCAGCAATCGACACATCCCTATCATAACGTTTGTAAAAGCTCTTGGTAATGAGCTGTTGTATGTGTTGACTATTTCAACTGAATAAATTGACCAAGGTAATTGACTTCTTTATTTTCTCTGTTACTGGTACCATATACAGAGTTCTGAGTGCAGTTTGAGTTTACATAATTAATACTATTTTTTAATTTGATGAAATAAACAATTTCTGCATGAATAACCTATAGCTGGTCTATTTCATCTAATGCTGTGATTCAGGTCACAAACTATAAATGCATTAACAGGGACACTTATACAAAAAATGTAATTTACCTGCATATGTGATACTAATGATATGGAATATTATTATTATTATGTTTTAGAACATAATTTATGTTTTCTAGATTATAAATATAAGTATTGTTATAAAATGCAAATATTTTAAAATATAATATTCTTATTAACCAACAAAGTATAAATTTTAGGTCAATTTATATAAACTTTAGGTGAAAATTCATGATTTAACCAAACTGGTTATCAAATTGTACAGATTTTTTAAAAAAAATAGATTTTTGTGTATATAAAGTAGGTATTGGTTGATGTAAGTAGCTACAGAGAGATGCACAGAAGGACAAATAAACCTACATAATTCTAAGAGAAGGAAGGCACTGTAAAATACAGAATAATATATACAAAAGTAAATAGAGCACATCCTAGAAACATTTATAGTGGGTTTCTGTTACTCCCAAGCTAAGAAAATATAAGTTCATTTGGTGTAAGCTTAGGGGAATGCCAGGGCAGTGAGGTGGGAGTAGGGGTGGGTGGGAGAGCACCTTCATAGAAACTTGGGGAAGGGGGATAGGATAGGGGGTGGGTGGAAGGGAAACCAGGGAGGTGAATAACATTTGAAATGTAAATAAATAAAATATCCAATTAAAAATAATAAATTTGAATAAGAAACAAAAAGAGACTGAAAGAAGCCTCATCATATAATGTTTGTTGGTTGAATTTATTTTTTTAGGCATTTATTTTGTGCCAGATTCTTTCAACATCTTTCTACATCTATTCTTTCTACATCATCCCTGCCTCTGTGACACAGAGCATGAAAAAGGGGGAAATTACCATAGCACAATGTGCCTAGACCATTGCTGTAGAATCAAAAACTAGACTACAGTACATTGATTATGTTTATCAAACAAGAAAATGAGTATAGATTATTTCCTTCAAGGAGAAGATCAAAGGTGTAAGCTGTAGTAGAACAAAGAGAAAAAAAAAAAGAAAAGCCATATTTTTTGTTCTGTTTTAAAAGAAAGCAAACAAGATATGTAGTAGGCAACCTAATAGAGTCCAATGAGAGGAATTACAAAGAAATTTTAGGAAAAGGAGAGAGTGATGGAAAATGACATACTTGTTGGAGGAAAATAAATCAAAGTAGAGATCTACCAAACCAGATAGGTTCCTAAGATATCAACGAGAGTAAGACATAGCATGCATCCATATCTGGTCCCACATTTCCTGAGGCAGACACTCTCATTTCTTCCTGAGTTTTGCCCTGCATTTAATATTTACAAAACATTAAACAACTTTGAAATCTCTGCTCCTTGTCGACATATCCTCCCTGACTCTGCTTGTCCTGCTTGCACTCTTCCACTCATGCCATTTCAGCATCTGTGAACAGATGCTCAAGGAAAACAGAAAACAAGACAAGTGCAATGTCTTGGAAGATGAGAGCAGTGATCTCTAATCCCAGTCCCTCGTTCAGAGAATTGGACATAATATAACACAGAGGGATACTGTCAAGCAAATATATTTGTTCATTTAAATCGTTTAAAAAATAGTGAAATTTCAGGAAGTTAAATCATGCCATGTGAGCAAAGTCTTAAGCAAGTTAAATAGAATAAAAATAAGTGCATACACCCTATTAAATATTTTTATGCTCTGATAATGTAATATGTTATGGTTTGAATGATAATGGCTCCATAGACACATATGTTTATATATTTGGTCCCCCAGTGGTAAAGCTTTTTGGGAAGGATTAAGAGTCATGGACTTCTTGGGGAAACTATGTTACTAGAGTTGGGCCTTGAGGTTCCAAAAGACCTGAGCCATTTCCAGTGTGCTGTGTGTGTGTGTGTGTGTGTGTGTGTGTGTGTGTGTGTCTGTGTGTCTGTGTGTGTGTGATGCTTACAGATCAAGATATGAGCTCTCAGCTATTCTTTCTACCATGTCTATGCTCCATTGCCATGGACTTTAACCCTCTGAAACAATAAGTTCAGTTAATATTTTTATAAGTTGCCTAGGTCATGGAGGTTTACCACAATGATAGAAAAGTAATTAATATACTATGACACATAAAATAAATGACACTTTATTAATTTTACCTGTGTTACCTCCTCCAAAGGCAGGATACCTCCCTCTTTCACAGTTGTTAAGTTTTTGCAATTGGATTCCTAAGTTTACACTCATTTTCTGCTCCCTCCATTGATGCATTCTTCAAGGTACTACACCAAAACCAAAATGGTTTTGCTTGCTCATATTTTTTTTACTTTTAAAAACAGTGTGTAATAGAAATAATGTGTTATTTTCCTGGGAAGATGAGATATAGATGTAGATTAGATATAGATTAGATATAGATGATATAGATAAATCTATCACCTTATAGATATGGAAGATTTCATATATCAACCATATATATATATATATATATATATATATATATATATATATATCCATCAATGGCACTAAAGACAGACCTAAAAAAATGAAGAAAGAAAGAAAGATGAAAAGAAAATCCACTCAAGTCTAGCCTAGTGAGCTAATAAATGTACTAGAATTTCTTATAGGAATATTAAAGAGGGGTTATTTACAGGAGCATAGATAGTTCAAAAGTGACCTCCTCACTGAAAAGGCTATCCCAACATGGGCAATGCACCCACAAATCTACATTCCTGCAGTCCTTCCCACAGATAGGTCACTCTGCCAGTCAAGTTACTCTTTCTTTCTAGTAACTAATTACTACTTATATAATCGTCAGGGTGGAAGAAGTTTGCAAACTTTGGAAGATTTCTGAGCTTCCCATTTAATTTTTGCTCCTTATGAACCCAAAAAGAAAATGTTTGCACTGGGAGGAAATAATTATACAGCAAGGGAAAGGCTTCATTTTCTTCATTCCCATACTTGCATATAGCCTCCTTTAAGGATATTGACCTTTACACATTCTTACCTTTTACCTCCTCCCTCTACTGCTCCATACCTAGTAGTCCCCACTACTGTGTTGTTGGTTTGTTTCTGTTTTATCTTGTCCCTGGATTCCACTGATGGGAGGAAGCACACAATGCTGTACTTGATGATGTCGATTTAGTTCACTTAATATGATAATTATCAGTTTCATTCCTATTCCTGAAATTATTATAATTTCTCCCCTTTATTGGTAAATAAAACTCCATTGTGCCATGTGTACACATACCACAATTTCTTTGCCCATTCATTTACTAACTAAGATCTAAGCTAGCTCAATAATTTGTTTATGAACACCCACAGATATGGTCAAAACACATCTGAGAAAATCTCAAAGGATTAACAAAACAAATATTTAGGTAAAATTACCATAGCTTACACTGGTTTTACCCAAAATGAATGTCTACCAAGTTCATCTCAAGGAGGATGGGATAAACATCTATGCCGTGAGGAAGTAGGGAGAACTGAGAACCATATTGGTATCCACAAGGAAGCTGCTGCCAAGAAGGACTGATCACAGCTTGTCCCCTCCCTCAATATTTAGGCTACAAAAAAATTAATTAGTAAGTAAAATTTTTAAAAATAAATAAAGCTGCTATAATTGCAACATATTAGATATATTAAAAGGCATAGAAAGGCTCCGGTGATAGACCAGACAGGAACAACCAGGTACACAGAGATATCCCGAGTATAACATCACTTGGGACACAGCCCACTAGGGTTCCATTTGTGCCTAAGAGCTGGGCAGCTCTGCAGTCATCTGTGCACCAGCCCTGCCATGGGACGTTTGCCCTGCAGGGTGACCCGAGCTCGGAGGGAGTCCCAAAGCCTCCGCCATCTTTGCTCCAGTGATGGACCAGAAAGGGACAACCAGATACACAGAGATATCCCGAGTATAACATCACTTGGGGCAAGGCACACCAAGGCTCCAATGGCACCCAGGAGCAGGGTAGCCCCTCAGCAATCTGTGCCAGGAGAAACCCGGTTATCCAGGGGTACAGAAATAGCTTCCCAGGTTCACAGGACATTCAAGCACCAGCCAGTGACAGCAGGACCAACTAACACAAGAGATAACCAGATAGCAAAAGGCAATGTTACTAAAAGAAATCAAGGAAATATGGCACCATCCAAATCCAATTCTCCAACAACAGCAAGTCCTGGATACCCCAAAACACCAGAAGGGCAAGATTTGGATTTACAATCACATCTCATGACGCTATTAGAGGGTTTCAAGAAGGACATAAATAAATCTCTTAAGGAAGTACAGGAGAACATGAATCAATAGGTAGAAACCCTTACAAAGGAAACACAAAAATCACTTAAAGAAATTCAGGAGAATATGGGTCAACAGATAGAAGCTCATAAAGAGGAAACACAAAAATCACTTAAAGACATACAGGAGAATTCGGGTCAACAGGCAGAAGTCCTGAAAGAGGAAACACAAAAATATCTTAAAGAAAACACAAACAAACAAGTGAAGGAACTGAGCAAAACCATCCAGAAACAACTAAGAAAGCACAAAGGGAGGCAACTTTGGAGATAGAAAACCTTGAGAAGAAATCAGGGGTCATAGATGCAAACATCAACAATATCATCAAAAAGAGAGAGAATCCCAGATGCCAAAGATAACATAGAAAGCATTGACTCAACAGTCAAAGAAAATACAAAATGCAAAAAAGTCTGTAACCCAAAACATTCAGGAAATCCAGGTCACAATGAGAAGACCAAACCTAAGGATTATAGGTATAGATGAGAGTGAAGATTTACAACTTAAAAGGCCAGTAAATACCATCAACAAATTATGGAAGAAAACTTCCCTAACCTAAAGAGAGAGATGCCCATGAACATACAAGAAGCCTACAGAACTGCAAACAGACTGGACCAGAACAGAAATACCTCCTGTCACATAATAATCAAAACACCAAATGTACTAAACATAGAAAGAATATTAAAAGCAGTAAGAGAAAAAGGCCAAGTAACCTATAAAGGAAAACCTATCTGAATTACATCAGACATCTCACCAGAGACTATTAAAGCTAGAAGATCCTGGACAGATCTCATGCAGACTCTAAGAGAACACAAATGCCAGCCTAGACTACTATATCCAGCGAAACTCTCAATCACCATAGATGGAGAGACCAAGATATTCCATGATAAAACCAAATTGACACAATATCTTTCCACAAACCCAGCCCTGCAAAGGATAATAGGTGGAAATTGCTAATACAAGGAGAGAAACTAAACCCTGGAAAAAACGAGATAGTAACCTTTCATCAAACCCAAAAGTAGATAACCACTCAAACATAAAGATAGCGTCAAGAATAGCAGGTGGCAATAATCACTATTCCTTAATCTCTCTTAATATCAATGGTCTAAATTCCCCAATAAAAAGACATAGACTAACAGACTGGATACCTAAACAGGACCCAGCATTTTGCTGCATGCAAGAAATGCACCTCAATTTCTTTCTTCAGAGACTTGAAGTTCTTGTCATACAGATCTTTCACTTGTTTGGTTAGCGTCACGCCAAGATACTTAATATGGTTTGTGGCTATCGTAAAGGGTATTATTTCTCTTACTTCTTTCTCAGCCTGCTTATCCTTTGAGTATAGGAAGGCTTCTGACTTGCTTGAGTTGATTTTATATCCGGCCACTTTGCTGAAGTCGTTTATCAGCTGTAGGAGTTCTCTGGTGGAGTTCTTTGGGTCGCTTATGTATACTATCATATCGTCTGCAAATAGTGATAGTTTGACTTCTTCCTTTCCAATTTGTATCCCTTTGACCTCTTTTTCTTGTCTAATTGCTCTCGCTAGAACTTCAAGTACTATATTGAAAAGATATGGAGAGAGAGGGCAGCCTTGTCTAGTCCCTGATTTTAGTGGGATTGCTTCAAGTTTCTCTCCGTTTAGATTGATGCTGGCTACTGGTTTGCTGTAAATTGCTTTTACTATGTTTAGATATGGGCCTTGAATTCCTGATCTTTCCAAGACCTTTAGCATGAAAGGATGCTGAATTTTGTCAAATGCTTTCTCAGCATCTAATGAGATGACCATATGGTTTTTTTCTTTGAGATTATTTATGTAGTGGATTACATTGATGGATTTCCTTATATTGAACCATCCCTGCATCCCTGGGATGAAGCCTACTTGATCGTGGTGAATGATCGTTTTGATGTGTTCTTGGATTCGGTTGGCAAGAATTTTATTGAGTATTTTTGCATCGATATTCATAAGAGAGATTGGCCTGAGATTCTCTTTCTTTGTCGGATCTTTGTGTGCTTTTGGTATTAGTGTAATTGTGGCTTCATAGAACGAGTTGGGTAGTGTTCCTTCTGTTTCTATTTTGTGGAACAGTTTGAAGAGTATTGGTGTTAGGTCTTCTTTGAAGGTCTGATAGAATTCTGCACTAAAACCATCTGGACCTGTGCTTTTTTTGGTTGGAAGACTTCCAATGACAACTTCTATTTCTTCAGGGGTTATAGGATGGTTTAGATGGTCTATTTGATCCTGATTTAATTTTGGTACTTGGTATCTGTCAAGGAAATTGTCCATTTCCTCAAGATTTTCTAGTTGTGTTGAATACAGGTTTTTGTAGTAGGATCTGATGATTTTTTGAATTTCCTCAGTTTCTGTTGTTATCTCTCCCTTTTCGTTTCTGATTTTATTAATTTGGATACTATCTCTGTGCCCTCTGGTTAGTCTGGCTAAGGGCTTATCTATCTTGTTGATTTTCTCAAAGAACCAACTCCTCGTTTTGTTGATTCTTTGTATGGTTTTATTTGTTTCTACTTGATTGATTTCAGCCCTGAGTTTGATGATTTCCTGCCTTCTACTCCTCTTTGGTGTATTTGCTTCTTTTTGTTCCAGGGCTTTCAGGTGTGCCATTAAGCTGTTAGTGTATGCTGTCTCCCGTTTCTTTTTGGCGGCACTCAGGGCTATGAATTTTCCTCTTAGCACTGCTTTCATTGTGTCCCATAAGTTAGGGTATGTTGTGCCTTCATTTTCATTAACTTTCAAAAAGTCTTTGATTTCTTTCTTTATTTCCACCCTGACCAAGTTATCATTGAGTAGAGCATTGTTCAGCCTCCATGTGTACGTGGGTTTTCTTTTGTTTTTGTTGCCATTGAAGACCACCCTTATTCCATAGTGATCTGATAGGAGGCATGGGATTATTTCTATCTTCTTGTATCTGTTGAGGTCTGATTTGTGACCAATTATATGGTCAATTTTGGAGAAGGTACCATGAGGAGCTGAGAAGAAGGTGTATTCTTTAGCTCTAGGATGAAATGTTCTATATATATCAGTTAGTTCCATTTGGTCCAAGGCTTCAATTAGATTCACTGTGTCCCTGTTTAGTTTCTGCTTTCCTGAACGATCCATTTCAGAGAGCGGGGTGTTGAAGTCACCCACTATTATTGTGTGCGGTGCGATGTGTGCTTTGAGTTTTAGTAAAGTTTCTTTTACGAATGAGGGTGCCCTTGCATTTGAAGAAGACCTCAGAAGATGGAAAAATCTGCCATGCTCATGGATTGGCAGGATTAATATAGTAAAAATGAGCATCTTACCAAAAGTAATACACAGATTCAATGCAATCCCCATCAAAATCCCAACTCAATTCTTCATAGAGTTAGAAAGAGCAATTCAAAAATTCATCTGGAATAACAGAAAACCCAGAATAGCTAAAACTATTCTCAAGAGTAAAAGAACCTCTGGGGGAATCAGTATCCCGGACCTCAAGCTGTACTACAGAGCAATAGTGTTAAAAACTGCATGGTATTGGTACAGTAACAGACATGTAGATCAATGGAACAGAATTGAAGACCCAGAAATGAATCCACACTCCTATGGTCACTTGATCTTTGACAAAGGAGCTAAAACCATCCAGTGGAAAAAAGATAGCCTTTTCAACAAATGGTGCTGGCTCAGCTGGAGGTCAACATGCAGAAGAATGCAAATTGACCCATCCTTATCTCCTTGCACTAAGCTCAATTCTAAGTGGATCAAAGATCTCCACATAAAACCAGACACACTGAAACTAATAGAAGGGAAACTAGGGAAGAACCTTGAACATATGGGCACAGGGGAGAATTTCCTGAACAGAACTCCAATAGCTTATACTCTAAGATCAAGAATAGACAAATGGGACCTCATTAAATTACAAAGTTTTTGCAAGGCAAAAGACACTGTCAAAAAGACAAAGCGGCAACCAACTAACTGGGAAATGATCTTTACCAACCTTACATCCGACAGAGGGCTAATATCCAAGATATACAAAGAACTCAAGAAGTTAAACTCCAGAGAGGCAAGTAACCCTATTAAAAAATGGGGTACAGAGCTACACAAAGAGTTCTCACCTGAAGAATATCTAATGGCTGAGAAGCACCTAAAGAGATGTTCATCATCCTTAGTCATTAGGGAAATGCAAATCAAAACAACCCTGAGATTCCATCTCACACCAGTCAGGATGGCTAAGATCAAAAACACAGGAGACAGCAGTTGTTGGCGAGGATGTGGAGAAAGAGGAACACTCCTCCACTGCTGGTGGAATTGCAGGCTGGTACAACCACTCTGGAAAGCAGTCTGGCGGCTCCTCAGAAAACTGGGCATGACACTTCCGGAGGATCCGGCTATACCACTCCTGGGCATATACCCAGAGACTTTACCTGCATGCAATAAGGACACATGCTCCACTATATTCATAGCAGCCTTATTTATAATAGCCAGAAGCTGGAAAGAACCCAGATGTCCCTCAACGGAGGAATGGATTCAGAAGATGTGGTATATTTACACAATGGAATACTACTCTGCAATTAAAAACAATGAATTCACGAAATTCCTAGGCAAATGGTCAGAACTTGAAAATATCATCCTTAGTGAGGTAACCCAATCACAAAAGATCACACATGGTATGAAGTCACTGATAAGGGGATATTGACCCAGAATCTCAGAATACCCTAGACACAATCAGCATATCAATAGATTTCTAAAAAGATGGAAGGAGAGACCCCTGGTCCTGGAAAGACTGGATGTAGGGGAACGCCAGGACAGAGTAATGAGAGGGGGTTGAACGGAGAAAAGAGGGAGGGAAGGGGGCTTATGGGACTTTCGGGGAGGGAGGAAACGGGAAAGGGGAAGTGATTTGGAATGTAAATTAAAAAAATAAAATTAAATTAAATTAAAAAAAAAAAAAAGAAATGCACCTCAATGTCAAAGACAAACACTACCTCAAAGTAAAAGGCTGGAAAATAATTTTAAAAGCAAATGGTCCCAGGAAACAAGCTGGAGTAGCCATTCTAATATCAGATAAAACTGACTTTCAAGCTAAAGTCATCATAAAAGACACAGAAGGACACTTCATACTGGTCAAAGGAAAAATCCACCAAGAAGAACTCTCTATGCTCCAAATGCAAGGGCACCCTCATTCGTAAAAGAAACTTTACTAAAGCTCAAAGGACACATTGTACCTCACACAATAATTGTGGGTGACTTCTACACTCCACTCTGCAATGTACTGATCAGGAAAACAGAAACTAAACAGGGACACAGTGAAACTAACTGAAGCTTTGGACCAAATGGATTTTAACATTATACATACATATATATACGTATATATGTACATACATATATATATATAGAGAGAGAGAAAACATTTCATCCTAAAGCAAAAGAATATACCTTCTTCTCAGCACCTCACGGTACCTTCTCCAAAATCAACCATATAATTGGTCACAAAACAAACCTGAAACCTCAACAGATATAAGAAGATCAAACTAATCGCATGCCTCTTATCAGATCACTATGGAGTAAGGGTACTCTTCAATAGCAACAAAAACAACAGAAAGCCCACATATACATGGAAGCTGAACAATGCTCTACTCAATGATAACTTGGCCAAGGAAGAAATAAAGAAAGAAATCAAAGACTTTTTAGAATTTAATGTAAATGAAGGCACAACATACCATAACTTATGGGACACAATAAAAACAGTGCTAAGAGGAAAACTCATAGCCCTGAGTGCCTCCAAAAAGAAACTGGAGAGAGCCTACAATAGCAGCTTAACAGCACACCTGAAAGTCCTGGAACAAAAAGAAGCAAATACACCCAAGAGGAATAGAAGGCAGGAAATCATCAAACAAAAGGCTGAAATCAATCAAGTAGAAACAAATAGAACCATATAAAGAATCAACAAAACTAGGAGCTGGTTCTTTGAGAAAATCAACAAGATAGATAAACCCTTAGCCAGACTGATCAGAGGGCACAGAGACAGTATCCAAATTAACAAAATCAGAAATGAAAAGGTAGATATAACAACAGAAACTGAGGAAATTCAAAAAAATCATAAGATCCTACTACAAAGGGCTATACTCAACACAACTGGAAAATCTGAATTAAATGAACAATTTCCTAGACAGATACCAAAGACCAAAATTAAATCAAGATCAAATAGACCATCTAAACAGTCCCATAACCCCTATAGAAATAGAAGTGGTCACTGAAAGTCTTCCAACCAAAAATATCCCAGGACCAGATGGTTTTAGTGCAGAATTCTATCAGACATTTAAAGAAGACCTAATACTAGTACTCTTCAAACTATTCCACAAAATAGAAACAGAACGAACACTACCCAACTCGTTCTATGAAGCCGCAATTACTCTGATATCAAAACCACACAATGATCCAACAAAGAAAGAGAACTTCAGACCAATTTCCCTTATGAATATCAATGCAAAAATACTCAATAAAATTCTTGCCAACTGAATCCAAGAACACATCAAAACAATCATTCACCATGATCAAGTAGGCTTCATCCCAGGGATACAGGATGTTTCAATATATGGAAATCCATCAATGTAATCCACTACATAAACAATCTCGAATCAAAAAAAACACATGGTCATTTCATTAGATGCTGAAAAAGCATTTGACAAAATTCAGCATCCTTTCATACTGAAAGATCAGGAAATCAAGGCCCATATCTAAACATAGTAAAAGCAATTTATAACAAACCAGTAGCCAACATCAAACTAAATGGAGAGAAACTTGAAGCAATCCCACTAAAATCAGGGACTAAACAAGGCTGCCCTCTCTCTCCATATCTTTTCAATATAGTACTTGAAGTTCTAGTTAGAGCAATTAGACAACAAAAGGAGGTCAAAGGGATACAAATTGGAAAGGAAGAAGTCAAACTATCACTATTTGCAGATGATATGCTCTTATGCTTAAGTGATCCAAAAAACTCCACCAGAGAACTCCTACAGCTGATAAGCAACTTCAGCAAAGTGGCCGGATATAAAATCAACTCAAGCAAATTAGTAGCCTTCCTATACTCAAAAGGATAAGCAGGCTGAGAAAGAAATTTGGGAAATGACACTCTTCACAATAACCACAAACAATATAAAGTATCTTGGTGTGACTCTAACCAAACAAGTGAAAGATCTGTATGACAAGAACTTCAAGTCTCTGAAGAAGGAAATTGAAGAAGACTTCAGAAGATGGAAAAATCTTTCATGCTCATGGATTGGCAGGACTAATATAGTAAAAATGGCCATCTTGCCAAAAGCAATATACAGATTCAATGCAATCTCCATCAAAATCCCTACTCAATTCTTCATATTGATAGGAAGAGCAATTCTCAAATTCATCTGGAATAAAAAAAAACAAAAAACAAAAAACAGGATAGCTAAAACTATTCTCAAGAGTAAAAGAACTTATAGGGGAATCAGTATCCCGGACCTCAAACAGTACTACAGAGCAATAGTGTTAAAAACTGCATGGTATTAGTACAGTGACAGGCATGTAGATCAGTGGAATAGAATGGAAGACCCAGAAATGAAACCACACACCTAAGGTCACTTGATATTTGACAAAGGAGCTAAAACCACCCAGTGGAAAAAAAGATAGCTTTTTCAACTATGGTGCTGGTTCAACTGGAGGTCAGCTTGCAGAAGAATGCAAATCGATCCATTCTTATCTCCTTGTACTAAGCTCAAGTCCAAGTGGATCAAGGACCTCCACATAAAACCAGACACACTGAAACTAATAGAAAATAAATTGGGGGAGAGCCTTGAGCACATGGGCATAGGGGAAAATTTCCTGAACAGAACACCAATAGCTTATGCTCTAAGATCAAGAATTGACAAATGGGACCTCATAAACTTACAAAGTTTCAGTAAGGCAATTGTCAATCAGACAAAACGGCAACCAACAAATTGGGAAAAGATCCTTACCAACCCTACATCCGACATAGGACTAATATCTAATATATACATAGAACTCAAGAAGTTAGACTCCAGAGAGCCAAATAGCCCTATTAAAAAATGGGTTATAGAGCTAAACAAAGAATTTTCATCTGAAGAATATTGAATGGCTGAGAAGTACCTAAAGAGATGTTCATCATCCTTAGTCATTAGGGAAATGCAAATCAAAACAACCCTGAGATTCCACCTCACACCAGTCAGAATGGCTAAGATCAAAAACTCAGGAGACAGCAGGTGTTGGTGAGGATGTGGTAAAAGAGGAACACTCCTCCACTGCTGGTGGGATTGTAAGCTGGTACAACCACTCTGGAAAGCAGTCTGGCGGTTCCTCAGAAAACTGGACATGACACAGGACCCTGTTATACCACTCCTGGGCATATACCCAGAGGCCTCCCCGGCATGCAATAAGGACACATGTTCCACTATGTTCAAAGCAGCCTTATTTATAATGGCCAGAAGCTGGAAAGAACCCAGATGTCCCTCAATGGAGGAATGGATACAGAAAATGTGGTATATTTACACAATGGAATACTATTCAGAAATTAAAAACAATGAATTCATGAAATTCTTAGGCAAATGGGTGGACAGTACAAAAATATATTTGAACAGACATGGAAATTGTAATATCATAGAATGTGTCACTCCAAATCACTGGAAAATATCATCCTAAGTGAGGTAACCCAATCACAAAAGAACACACACGGTATGCACTCACTGATAAGTGGATATTAGCCCAGAAGCTTGGAATACCCAAGACACAATTCACATATCAATTGATTCCCAAGAAGAAAGAAGGAGAGGGCCCTGGTCCTGGAAAGAATGGATGCAGCAGTGTAGAGGAATACTAGGACAGAGAAGTGGGAGGGCTTGACTGGGGAACAGAGGAAGGGAAAAGGGTTTATGGGACTTTCGGGGAGTGGGGAACTGGGAAAGTGGAAATCATTTGGAATGTAAATAAAGAATATAGAAAATAAAATAAAAAAAGGAAAGGCATAGCAAAACAGATCAGTGCACAGTTAGACAGTACAAAAATATATTTGAACAGACATGGAAATTGTAATATCATAGAATGTGTCACTTCAAATCACTATTGTTGGAATACTGGTAATAAAATTCAGAAGAAAATAAAATATTGATAGCCACTTTGTTTGCATAAATAAAAACATTTCAGATGACATTACAGGTCTCACATTAGTTTAAACATGTAAATATGTTAATAATATTGATATAGAAAAGATAGGAGGAACTGCTTAAAAGAAACATGAGACCAGGAATTATAGCCATCATTATGATGTGAGTGTATGTTAACAAAGTATTAAACAAGAAAGTTAAATAGTTTGCTTTACAATATACGTAGTATCAAAAAGAGATCATCAGTAACAAATGATGTCATCATTTCCTGAATTTCGAGGATAAAGAGAGGAAACATAAAAAGAATCTAACTCAAGTAGTAAAATAGTTTCCCAAAGGTGTGAATATATTACATTCATGATTCCATAAAACAGTAACCAAATTGATTATGCAATTAAGCCACAAAATATCTTCAAAATTTGAAGCATTGAAACATTATAGACACTTAGACCATGATGCAATAAAAGTAGAAAAAGTTGTCAAAATATAAATGTAAAGCCTCAATAAAAAAAAAAACTTTCAAGAAACAAAATTAAAATATTGTAAATAGTTTCTGTGGTAAAGAGGAAGTTGAAGCTATAGTTATAGACAATTTAGAATTATGTGTATAGAGGAGCTCTGGTTCATGAGAAATCTGACAAAAGAAGAACTAGCTTGGGTTTCTGTGTTGTTTAAAAAGAATAAAATTAATTATAAGAACCTAGGAATGGGGCTGGAGAGATGGCTCAGCAGTTAAGGAGCACTGACTGCTCTTCCAAAGGTCCTGAGGTCAATTCCCAGAAACCACATGGTGTCTCACAACCATCTGTAATGGGGTCTGAGGTCCTCTTCTGGTTGGTCTGAGGAGAGCAATGGTGTATGAAGAAGACTGGATTCAAAGAACCCCTTAAAAAATGGAGTACAGAGCTAAACAAAGAGTTCTCACCTGAAGAATATCTAATGGCTGAGAAGCACCTAAAGAGATGTTCATCATCCTTAGTCATTAGGAAAATGCAAATCAAAACAACCCTGAGATTCCATCTCACACCAGTCAGAATGGCTAAGATCAAAAACACAGGAGACAGCAGTGGTTGGCGAGGATGTGGAGAAAGAGGAACACTCCTCCACTGCTGGTGGAATTGCAAGCTGGTACAACCACTCTGGAAAGCTGTCTGGCGGTTCCTCAGAAAACTGGGCATGACACTCCCGGAGGATCCGGCTATACCACTCCTGGGCATATACCCAGAGGCTTTACCTGCATGCAATAAGGACACATGCTCCACTATGTTCATAGCAGCCTTATTTATAATAGCCAGAAGCTGGAAAGAACCCAGATGTCCCTCAACGGAGGAATGGATTCAGAAGATGTGGTATATTTACACAATGGAATACTACTCTGCAATTAAAAACAATGAATTCACGAAATTCCTAGGGAAATGGTCAGAACTTGAAAATATCATCCTTAGTGAGGTAACCCAATCACAAAAGAACACACATGGTATGCAGTCACTGATAAGGGGATATTAACCCAGAATCTCGGAATACCCTAGACACAATTCACATATCAACAAATTTCCAAAAGATAGAAGGAGAGGCCCCTGGTCATGGAAAGACTGGATGTAGGGGAATGCCAGGACAGAGAAGTGAGAGGGGGTTGAATGGGGAAAAGAAGGAGGGAAGGGGGCTTATGGGACTTTCAGGGAGGGAGGAAACGGGAAAGGGGAAATGATTTTGAATGTAAATTAAAAAAAACTTAGAAAATAAAATTTAAAGAAAATGTTAATAAAAAAAGAAAAGAAAAGAAAAGATTTCCAGGATCTCCCCCACCCAAGGATGGCCAAGAAAACCCACCTTAGTGCCTTTTCTTGATATCTTAAGAAGCATTAAAGTTGGTGTAGAAGCTTTCCAGATGCTTCCCACAGTATAGACAGCACAGTCAGGAGAAGCCATCCAATAAGGCATATAGGACAATTTGCATTCCAGAATGATACTTCCAGTTATGTGTTCCTGCATTCCCAGAAGATAATCCTATGGTGTGATGGACATTTATCTTTCTGCAACACAATATACATGATCTTCATTCATTTTTCTCCAAAACAGGCAGAGACTCATCCATGTCAAACATGTCATGAGGTTATGTAAAATCTCAGATTGACATTCAGTCAAGAAAACTGTAACCTTCTGATCTCTCACTCTCTCCCTCTTTCCCTCTCTCCTTCCCATGCTCCCTCCATCTCTCTCTTTCCCTCTCTCTCCTCTCTTCTTTCTCTCTCTTCTCCATGTGGACAGAACATTAAGGAGACAGTAGAGCTTAACTGTGTGTTTGCTGGCTGATGCCTATCCTCTGTTCAGGAGGCTAAGGAAGGAAAATAGAGTTCAAGTGCAGCCTTGGAAATAACTTCTTATTAAAATCAAAGGCTTATTACATAAAGTAAAATTAAATTAATGTTCCTTATATTAGGCTGGGCATGGTGGTTTGTGCTTTTAATCCCAGTACTCAGGAAGCAGAGGCAGGTGTATTCCTGTGAGTTTGCAGTCACCCTGGCCTACTAAGACAATTTCTGACCAGCCAAGGCTACACAAACTGACTCAAACTAGCAAACAAAAAATTAAGGACAAGAATAAACTTATCCAAGCAATATGACAAGTTAGTGATATTGTAGAATAGAAACCATAAGTCAAAATAAAACCAATTATAAATATGAATAGTTAATATATAATAACCAAAAATACAATAGTGAGACTTGAAATAAATTGCAGAATCTATTAAATATCTATAAAGGGACAAGAAACTGAAGTCTCTTCTGTGCCTTTACATTCCAGATTCAGCTATAGTTACAAATTCTTGTGGTTCAGGGGATAATCTCTCAGTTGTCCCCAGAGTAAAGTGATACTGATTTTTGGCTTAAAGGGGCATTGATTTGTGGAATGTTACAAACTTAAAGGGAGATTTATGTGGCATAGTTATTAAGAAAGTAATGACTTACCCTTTAGAGTTTCAAATGAAAGTAGTAAAAAAAATAGTGCATTTGAATGCTGAAAAGGGGCTCTCTCTCTTCATATTCCACAGTATCTTAAGTGACTTGTGACCCAAGAAGCCACAGATCATGGCAGTGACAGATTTCACTTCCCATACTCCACAGCCCACTCCCCTCATCTTTCAGTCACAGTTATTGAGAGCACACAAGTCATCGATTGTGAAAAGAGACAATATAATATGAAGAAAATGATCTTCACCTTCTAATGGGGTGTCCTTCCTATAGTATATCCAGATGAGGAAGTTTCCTCTCTCTGTGCTATAACACAAACAACACCCTTTGCCCATCCATTCCAAACTCACCCCGGTGAAATTCTAACCTCCGTTGTGATGGTAGGAAGAAATAAAGTTTCTGAAGATGTAAGTATGTCATAATGATGGGGAACTAACGAATTTATGAAAAAGATTGTAGCTTCTACTATGTGGAGCTACAACAAGAAGACCTTCAAGGACCAGCAAGGAAGAAGACCTCCTAGATGCAGACTCTTCCAGTATCTTGACTTTAGACACCCCAGCCTCGAGTTCTAGGTGAAACAAATTTTGTTTATTTAAGCTACTTCACAGTACGTTCTTATAGCTAACCAAACTAAAACATTTAAAATTAAACATACTTTCAAAAAACTTAGGAATATTTTTATGCCTATCATTTTATCTGTATAATTTTTCCATGAAATACTCAATCTCAACGCATTTTTTTATATATTTCTTCAATTTTATTAGAGATATTTTCCAGGTAAATCTTCAATTTTATCAGAAAATGTTTATAATTTCACTTTCAATCAACTTAGAAATATTTTTATGCCTACCATTTTATCTGTATAATTTTCCATGATAATCTTCAATTTTAATGTTTTCCCATATATTTTTTCAATTTTATCAAAAATATTTTCCATGTAAATCTTCAATTTTATCAGAAAATGGTTATAATTCTCCTTTCAATAAACTTAGGAATATTTTAATTCCTACCAATTTATCTGTATAAATTTCTTCAATTTTATCAGAGATATTTTCCATGTAAATCTTCAATTTTATCAGAAAATGTTTTTACTTCTACTCTCAATCAATTTAGGAATATTTTTATGATTACCATCTTATCTGTATAATTTTTCATGAAATAGTTTTAACATGTTTTTCTATATATTTCTTGAGTTTTATCAGAAATATTTTCCTTGTAGACTTTCAGTTTTATCAGAAAATGTTTATAATTCCACTTCCAATCAACTTAGGAATATTTTTATGCCTACCATTTTATCTGTATAATTTTTCCATGAAATAGTCAATCTTAACGTGTTTTTCTATATATTTCTTCAATTTTATCAGAGATATTTTCCATGTATATTTACACAATGGAATACTACTCAGCAATTAAAAACAATGAATTCATGAAATTCTTAGGTAAATGGGGAACAGGGGGAGGGAAGAGGGCTTATGGGACTTTCAGGGAGGGGGGAACTGGGAAAGCGGAAATCATTTGGAATGTAAATCAAGAATATAGAAAATAATAATAATAATAATAATAATAATAATAATAATAATAAATAATAATTAAACATACAGTTTTGAAAACTCATCAATATCTTTTAAAAGCATGGCCACATCCAGGCAAAGTTTCTAGTTAACATTCATATGAAACCCTGAGTACACACTAGGCCTCTTGATGTTTTCTGTAAACCCCACTTAATCTCTGCATTCGTCTCATTATGGTATGCTTACCATATCTCTTCCTGCACATGAGGTAAATGTAAAGTGAACACTGCTAAATGTCGTGCCCAGTGCCAGCAATAATCATAAAAATATATTAGCATGACCTAGTGCCAAAACTCGTTTCCATAAACAGTGAACTGCACATGATTGAAGATGAGGCGGAAGGCAGAGGGAGGGCACACAGCTGAGGGATATTTAAGCTTTTATGCCCACAGGGAGCTCTAAGGCAGATGTCGAACCTTAGAAGAGTTCATCACAGAACGCTGTGCTGTGCCGGGAGAAGACTGTTCCCTACTTACCTTATTCACAGCTGTAACAGTCAGTAACCATGAGTGCCAAAGAAGCTGTAGGCAGTTTAAGATCAGTAGTGTCAGAACATTCCGAAGGAAGAGGGATGAGGAAATTTTCTGATTTTGAGGTTCTGAGTTAATGTATTTAGGCTTTCTTCGTTTTCCTTCAGTGATGATGATGATGGAGGTGGTGGCGATTATACTGAGTGAAATATATAAAGTCATTTTATACAGATATATAATGTACTCTGAAACATATTTTCTGCCCCATACTCCTTTGCTCTTCCCTTCCTCACCTCTCTGACACCCTGATAGTCCCACTGTTTCCCTGAGCAGTTCTACTCTCATGTCACATATACATACAGAATTTTGTGCAGGTATATAAAATGTATAATGCACAAATGAGAAAAAATATATTATCTTTGTCTCCTTGAGACTGGCTTAATTTGCTTAACCTAATTATCTCCATTTGCATTAATGTTTACACAAATGACATTAAGTCAATTATTCTTTATGTCCTGTTCCACTGTGTGTATAAACCATATTTTCTCAATATTCATTTCTTAGATAATTTCCAGTACTGTTGGCATTCAAAACTGATTCAGACTGGTGGAGCAGATGACTTTCCATTAGATTTTGAAATGGGAGGAGGGGGGTGATCAGCACATCTCTACGACTGTGGTGTCAGGTCACGTGCCTACTCAGAGGCCTGTGTTGCCTGCATTCCCTCTGCCTAAGCAACTAAGCCCAAAGTGTAATTCCTGTGACCTTCTAACTCAGTCTTGGACTTTCTCAACATCACTAGTAAACAGAGCAAGAAACATCTTGGGTCCTGAAATGTGCAGACTCATTTCAGTTCAGCTGAGACACCTGGGGCACACACACTATGATTTCATACACCCAAGTGAACAGCTGTGTGTATCAGCAGATCCCCATACCCAACATTAGGCCTTCACCCTTGGATCGAAGGGAACACAATAGCAATATCTTGAGTTTCTACTTGAGGCATCTACCTCAAACTCAAACACTCTTTGGCAAATACACTGCTGAGACCCAGAATGAAAAGGCCTCTATGACCTCCAGCTTCATAAACTTCCACAAGAATTCTCGATTGGCATGGGAATCTAGAAAACAAAGACATAGCCATTTCATTACTTCAATATATACCATAAGCCTTGACTTGGCTTGTACTCAGTATCTTACAGACTTACCTCAACAGCTTAAAGATGACTCTTCAGCAACATAATATGTCTCAGGCATGGCCAACCTTTTGCTATTATGATGCAATGTCATCTAAAAATTTCATGCTGGAGCAATGCTCAATGGAGTTACCAAAATACATGACTGCAAAAGAATCTTGTTATAAGTAAATTTTCGTCTTTATTTGGGGTCAGATTTACCAATTTCCTAAGCCATGAGCACCTTCCTTGGATATATGTGTGTGTATAATTGAGATACATGTAGTAGGATGGGTCACTGTATCAAAAATCTGTTAACATGCCAATAATCATATAACCACAAATAACATAGCTTCACAAAAACAGGGAAAACAGCATTAAGAAGCCTACCGTTAGCAGCAGCTTCTGTTCACTCATTAAAACTCTCTTCAAAGCACAACCAGTTACAATTTGGAATTCCAAATAAGCTAACAACTATGTGAGGAAGAAGATCTTCCCTAAACACTAAGTCTTCAAATTCCTCATTCCAAGACTTGTAAGAGCCTGTGTTCCTTACATCAAGCTACTATATAGCAAATTAGCAGAAGGGGTGTCTCTTTACAGAGGAGCTAAGAAACATTGCATTTCTCATCATTACGAGGGAGCCAACTTACAGGAAAACATGCTTTGCACAGTCCAAAGGGATAAACATGAAAGTAATGATGCAGATTACTAAGGAGTAAGCCCACACTCTTTATCTGTCATAGTATTTTCCTCCGGTAGGGACAATTTCATTTGTCTTTTAAATTAATAGAAAAACAGCATTTTTCCTTGGCAAGACGGAAATTGTTTTTGTACTATTTACCTAGACTGCATCTGTGTTTCTACAAAGAACAGTAAATACATTTCTAGAGAAAGGCATGTTTCTGTGATAATGTGAGTAATGCTTCTTAAACCCTCTGGAGAGCCTTAGAATGCTTCCCAAATGCTGCTGTTGAATGCAGGCAAGGTTATTAAGGACACAGGATGACGATAAAGGTGCGCTCGGCATTTGTCACTTGATTATCAGTAATAGAATGTAACTGGATGTCTGCCAGAACAGCAGTCACCGGAAGGCCAGGGCCAGGACTCTTCCAGGCATTTGGAGGACAGTCTGGTTCCAACCTATTCCTGCAAGATCCACACTTCAGTTTGATTTCCTCAGGAATGCCCCCAGAATCGGAAACCCAGCCTGGATGCCACCTGACACCAGCAACACTAGCTTAATTTTCCTCTGCTCCAAAAAATTTCCTACTACAGCCATTACAGCAGCTGCTAGCACTATGTTCTGAACTACCTAACTGGACAAATGCTTTATAAAGAGCTCATAGCTGATGGGTTGTTTCTTGCATGTATTCACTCCCCAGTCCAGCCAGCCCAGGGAATTGCTTTTAGCAAATCTCAGGTCTCTCAGATCCCCCTCAAACTGCATGGTGGTCATAGCACTCATCCTTTAAATAATGACTTATTCAGTCAATGCATATTTTCTGAGTTGTTTGGGGTGCCTGCCTGTAGTAGACATTCTTGTGTGAGAAGGAAGGAAACATACCAATAAAGGAGGGAAAATTACCAATATCATTTTATAATAGGCTATGGGAGAGTAGTTCCTCCCCAGTATCCCTTAGACCATTGGCATCAACAGCTTCACTTATACATATGTTCTCACCTCTAAATACATTGTTGCTATTATGACTTTAAGCCATAACTGTTAGATCAAAAAAAAAAAAAAAAAAAAAAAAAGAAGATGCAAAGGCAGGGAACCAATCTGTGAAGAGCTTGCTGATCAAGCGTGAGGTTTCGAGAAGCCATTCAAATACACATGTGGTGCTGCACTCCACTCCAGTAATGCTAGCAGCAGGAAGTAGGGACAGGGGATCCCAGAGGCTCACTGGCCACCAGCTATAATTCAGCTCCAGATGTCAGGCATTGTCTTAGAAAACGAGGTAGAGAGCAATAGAAAAAGATAGACATTTCATGTCACACACAACCACCACCACCACCGCAACAACAAATAATACTAATAGAAATAATTATTATTTTATATATACATAAATTGTATTTATGTATATTTATTACATATTTACATATACAATAAATATATAATTGTATATAAAGTAATGTATAATATGATATATATCATAATTATTATATATTATATAATTATGGTATAACATCTAATAATTTTTCTTTGCCTTTGCTAAGCTGGAAAAGTATATATCCTGCTTAGTGGTCATGATTTTAACTTCGACACTGACATCCAAATATTACGGTGAACTTTGGAACCTTTCAGCCCCTGGCCCTTCAAATACACACAACTCTATAGCTTCCCTGTTCTCTGGTAACGCTGTGCTACACACTGTCCTGTATGGCTGTCCTCCATTTCATAGGCATTCAGTCCCATCATTTTTCATTTCTTTTAAATCTTTGCATTTGAATTTTAGAAGTTTCTATTGGCATAGTTTTAAACATAGTAACATTTCTCATTGGAATGTGCTCATGAGTCCTTCAAAGGCATTCTTTATCTGTGTTACAATGGCTAGTTCTATTTTCCTTACAATTTCCATCTCTGTTTATATTGCCTATCTGTTTTTGCATGGTGTCATCATTTTCCATTAGATCTCTTAGCATACTAATCACTTATTTTAATTTTCTAGTATGGATAATTCCAAAACCTCTGCCACATATAAACCAGTTCCGGGTTACGTCTTTCAGAGTATGATTCCTGGCTTTCCTCATACTTCGTCACTTCTGTTGGAAGCAAGACATACTATCTTAAGTGACAGGAACTGGGGAGCTAAGAGGAGCATGGAGGTATATATATATATATATATATATATATATATATATATATATATATCAGGTTGTGTATTGGGCTATTTGCTATTTAAAGTCACTGTAGGTGTCAGTGGCTAAACTGCCTCTATAGTAGCATTTCTCAACCTGTGGGTCACAATCATCAGAAAACACATATTTCCAGTGGTCTTAGGAACTGAGACAGTGCTCATTAGCAACAGTTATGAAATAGCAACATAATAATTTTATGATTGGGTCATGCCAGAACACGAGGAACTGTATTGAAAGGTCAAGGCATTGAGGGACTTGTTTCCTCTATTTTCTTGTGCTTTGGTTTCCCTAGAAGGTGCTTCTTAAATAGAATTGTGCCTTGCAGTCGTGTGTATCATCCCCTCCACATGTAAGAGCTCTGTCGATGGGATACCAAGGTGTGGAGGGAAAAGAAGTTGGGTATTAGGCCTTAGTCTTTTAGTAAGCCTGGGTCCTTCAGATGTAGCTCTCCAGCTTTTTTCCTTTGTCTTTCTCTTTTCTCTTTTTCTTTCTTGGGTGAAATAAGGGGACTGGCCTGAGCTATAACTGCGCAAGTCCTCTCTCTTTTGGCTTGGTTAGTGTCTCACTAAACCACACTGGTTAGACATTGGTCAAGTGGTATCTGATGGCAGATCTTGTTAGTCAGATCACACTCTAGGTTTTAAAATGATTGCTTTTTACCTTCTTCATGACAAACCCTGAGGGGATTTCCTTTGACCTTGACCCTGAACTCCTTATCAGTTCTTAGGGGTCAAATACAGGACAGAGCATCTTTTCCCTGAAGTCAGAACTCCTAGAGGTTGGTTTGCTTGTTTGTTTGTCTGTTTGTAGAATCTCCTATATGAACATTGACCATACACCATTCCCACCTCTTTCCCTCCAACTCTCCTCATATCCATCTCCCAAATTCATGATCACTTCTTTAACTATTAATTTATATTCTCTTCTGAGTCCATTTAGTATTGCACATGTGTATATGTCCAGGGCTCTCCATTTGGGACTGGGCAGCCTCTGCATCCCTAGAAGCGCATCCCTAGGAGACAGATTCCCCGCCTCCCAGAAGCCAGTGTTTCCCTGTCTCCCACAGATATTCAACAACCATTTACTTGTTTCTACAGGGGCAACATCAGTTTCAATCTCTGTTTCCTACTTGTCTTTCCAATTTGCACAGGGGTAGTTTGCTCTGTGACCATGGCTGTCTCTTGGACTTTGGAAGAGGTCTTCATTTTCAGCTTAGCATCATTCTTGTGAGAACAAAATTGGCAACTTCCAAGTTTTTTTTTTGCATGTCAGTTGAGAAGCATCTCCTCTTTGACCTCATCTGTATCTGATGTGACATGTGAGTTAAATCAATTCTAAAACACATTCCCACTAGTTAAAGAAAGCTTTAGCTGTTAACAAAATAAAATCAGTTATTATATAAATGGTTAAAATATTTTCCTGGTTAGTAGTCAATAAAATAATAATAAAAGATAAAAGTCAGCCCTGTTTTTTAATTTGTGGAATTGCTGTAGAGCACTTAAATAGCTGCTGTGAAAAATATACTGAACATAGGAAAACAAGACTACAAGGAAGCAAGACATCTCAGAGAAAGAGACAGAGAGATGACAGAGATACAGAGAGTAACTATTAGAAGTAAGAGTGAGTCAGTTCCTGGTATGAGCTACATTTATGCAATGTCTTTTAGACTTTCAGATTCATGACTATGGACAAAACATGAGTTGAAGTTAATCATTTTGTTATCATTATACTACATTTCTCGAATATATGTGTGATAGGATTTTCCTGAACATAATGAGATACCAGAAACCTATCTTCAGTGACAGGTGAAAAAAAATTGAGGGTTTAATATCCTCAGCACACTAATTATAGGTCATGAGATTACAGGTAATTTAGACAAGCTACAAAATCCAACATCTCTATTTCCACTATCACAGGCACAGAAAACCCAGCGACAATGCTGTCATTCTCCTTTGTAAGACCAAGGCAGGATGGCAGGCACTAAATAATGCATAAGCTAACGACATTCATGCTCATACCCCTTTTCAAAAAATGGTGAAGTGTCTCTTTTATAGTCCACAAAGAATTGAAATCATATGGTGAATCCCGATAATTGCTTTCAGCAGGAGCTCTTGGCACCAGCTCCAGGTTCCTCAGCTCACTCATGTCGGAACGGAGACTGTCCCTGAATATAGATGAGTACAGCACCCAGGGAGCAACCCAGATGCAGAGCCTTCCCAAGGCTGCAAGGACCCAGGCCAGCTAGAAATTCCGCCTCAACTTCTTTTTCAACAATTAGCCTTTCCCCTACCACATCCTTTCTTTACTATGAAGTCAGACTAATAAGTTCCACAAGTCAATAATATTCAGAGAAATGTGAGGCTCTTTCCTCCACCTCAGGATATATACCCCAAAATAACTACATTGAAAACATAAGAGAAGATAGAATCTAAGCCTGTATCACTAGTTACTCTTAATTACTGGACCACGCGGAGATACAAAGACATTCAAGTTTTATAGAGTCTGGTCCTAGATCTATGAAGGATGATGGATTAATGGAAAGAAACATTTTACTCAAGTACACTGTTTTCTTTTCTGCCCTCTACAATCCCATTCTTTGGGTCTTTCTAAACTTTCAACATTCAAGATAGATTCTTTTAACATCGCAATTTGGTCTGCTTAATGACTGTAGTGATGGCTAAAGTCCCTATTGCAAAGGAACATGGACCTGAATTGGGATATCTAGCACCCATGGAAAAGCCAGGTTTTGTGGAATTGCATCTGTAATACAAGCACTCAGATATAGGGATTCCTAGGGATAACTAGCCAACCAGCCTAGCCAATCAGAGAGCTGCGGGTTAAGTGAGCAATTCTGTCTAAAACAAAAGGGGACAAGGTGATCAAGAATGCTTTAATATAGACTTATGACATATAGACATCCAAGAAAATACATGTATGAATGTACACACACACACACACACACACATCTGATCCCAAAATTTGTCTCAACTCTGAACATCTATGACCCAAGTGCAAGGGCACCCACATTCATAAAACAAAATTTATTAAAGCTCAAAACACACAATGAACCTCACACAATAAAAGTAGAAGACTTCAACACTCCACCCTCACCAAGGGCCAGGTCTTTGAAACAGAGACTAAACAGAGACACAGTGAAACTAAGAGAAGTTATGAACCAAATAGATTTAACAGGTATCTATAGAACATTTCACCCCCAAACAAGAGAATATACTTTCTTCTTAGCACCTTATAGAACCTTCTCCAAATAATTGGAGAATAAAATTGACCACATAATTGGACATAAAATAAGCCTCAACAGATACAAGAAGATTAAAATAATACTATGCGTTCAATCAGCTCACCCCAGAATAAGGCTGGACTTAAAAAACAAAAACAAAAGAAATCCCACATACTACTGGAAACTGAACAACTCTACTCAATGATAACTTGGTCAGGGAAGAAATAAAGAAAGAAATCAAAGAGTTTATAGAATTTAATAAAAATGAAGATGCATCATACCCAAACTTATGGGACACAATGAAAGCAGTGTTAAGAGGAAAATTCATAGCACTAAGTGCCTTCATAAAGAAATTGAAGAGATCCCATACAAGCACCTTAACAGCACACCTAAAAGCTCTAGAACAGAAAGATGCAAACACACCCAAGAAGAGTAGATGGCAGGAAATAATCAAACTCAGAACTGAAATCAACCAGTTAGAAACAAAGAGAATGATATAAAGAATCAACAAAATCAAGAGCAGATTCTCTGAGAAAAATCAACAAGATAGATAAACCTTTAGCCAAACTAACTAAAGGGCACAGAGCCAATATCCAAATTAACAAAATCAGAAATGAAAAGGGAGATATAACAACAGAAACTGAAGAAATTTAAAAAATCATCAGAACTTGTAAAAAGCCTGCACTCTACAAAACTAGAGAATGTAGATTAAATGGATGGTTTTCTATACAGATACCATGTAACAACGTTAAATCAAGAGCAGATAAATGATCTAAACAGTCCGGTAACCCCTATGGAAATAGAAATAGTCATTAAAAACCTCCCAAACACAAAAGCCCAGGGCCAGATGGCTTTAGTGCAGAATTCCACTAGACCTTCAAAGAACAGCTAATACCAATACTCCTCAAACTATTCCACAAAGTAGAAACAGAACAAATGTTACCTCACTCATTCTATGAAGCCACAGTTACTCTGATACCTAAAACACACATAGACCCAACAAAGAAAGAAAACTTCAATTTCACTTACAAATATTGATGCAAAAATACTCAATAAAATTCCCACAAACTGAAGTCAAGAACACATCGAAACCATCATTCAACATCAAGTAGGCTTTATCCCAGGGATGTGGGAATTGTTCAATATGTAAAAATCTATCAATGTAATACACTATATAAATAAACTCAAGGAAAAAAGTCACATGATCATATTATTAGATGCTTCAAAAGTCTTCAACACAATATAACACCCCTTCATGCTAAGAGTTTTGGGGAGATCATGAAATCATGGTACATACTTAACATAATATCAGCAATATATATCAAGTCAACAGTCAACATCAAATTAAATGGAGAGAACTCCAGTAAAGAATTCAACAAGCAATCCCACTAAAAGCAGGGACAAGACAAGGTTGCCCACTCTCTCACTATCTATTCAATGTAGTACTCAAAGTTCCAATTAGAGCAATTAGACAACAAAATGAAGTCAAGTGGATACAAATTTGAAAGGAAGAAGTTAAAGTATCACTATATGCCAATAATATGATAATTTACATAAGGGACCCACAGAATTCCATCAGAGAACTGCTATAGCTGAAAAAACAACTTCAGCAAAGTGGCAGGATATAAAATTAACTCAGTAGCCTTCCTTTATACAAATCAGTAACTTCCGTTTATACAAATGATAAACAGGCTGCGAAAGAAATCAGGGAAATGACACACTTCACAACAGCCACAAATAGTATAAAATACCTTGGTGTAACTCTTAACACGCAAGCGAAAGATATATATGACAAGAACTTCAAATCACGGAAAAAAGAAATCATAGAAGACCTCAGAAGATGGAAAGATCTCCCTTGCTCATGGATTATAGGATTTACACAGTGAGAATGGCCATTTTACCAAAAGCAGTTGACAAATTCAAAGCAATTCCCATCAAGATTGAAACCAAAACGCCCCAAAAGACAGTCAATAGGACAAATCGGCAACCTACAAATTGGGGAAAATCTTCACTAACCCTACATCTGATAGAAGTCTACCTGGTCTAGCCTCAATGGGAGGCGATATCCTTTTTTTTTTTTGCAATTATTTTTTTTATTTTCTATATTCTTTATTTACATTCCAAATGATATCCCCTTTCCCAGTTTCCCCCTCTCCAAAAGTCCCATAAGCCCTCTTCCCTCTCCCTGTTCCTGGAGAGATTTGAAGCCCCAGGGAAAGGGGAGGCCTGTCAGCTTGCACCCACCTCATTGACTTCAAGTTGTTTCTTTCACTGTTCCCAAATACCCCTTCCTCAAAACCCCTCTCCAAGCCAAAGCTGGTACTTGGCACATCTTCCTAATCACCTAGCACAGTTCAGTGTTTTATATGATGGTCCTAGTTGCTAGCATAGTTAAAATATTGATCTTCTGATCACATTCATATATATGTGCTTGATACATACACACACACACACACACACACACACAAACACAAACACACAGTCCACTCACCCAATCAAAAGTGACCATTAGGCTTACTTTGTGTATGATGAAAACAGGCACAAAGTGGAAAAGGTTTTCGTAACAGAAAAGTCATGATCTGAGCCTTGTTCTTTTCTTACACTGACCTACATTTGAGCTTCAGCCATGGCACACTCTGCAGTAGTTGTGATGTATGAGTAAGGAAGTATGCTATGAAATTGCTTCTGTGGTACCTAATCTTCCCTGTTTTGGGCAAATCATCTCCTCTAAGCTTCCATTTTCACATCAGGAAAGACGGCAATTTCTCCTCGACAAGAATCTTGAAATTGAAGATTAGTCCAAAGCAATGGCTCTCAGCCTTCCTAATGCTGTAGCACATTAATCCAGTTCCTCATTATGTGGTGATCCCAAACCATAAAATTATTTTGCTGGGACTTCATAACTATAATTTTGCTACTGTTAACAAATCATAAAGCAAATATGTAATATGTAGGATATCTGATAGGCAACCCCTAAAGGGGTCTTGACTCACAGTTTGAGTTACTCTAGTGTTAAACCAGTGACTGCAAGACTTTAAAAGCCACCAAAACTCCCCAAAGACCTGTTGCTAGATTTCTGACTCAGTAGTTTTATAACAGAGGCAAAGAGTTTGAATTTGTGAAACACTAGCAACGGTGGTGAGTTGATGCTGAGAGTTAAGGATTTAAGAGCCTTAGATCTATAGCTAACAGCATAGGATGGGCATTCAAGATGTGTCTAGTACTACTTCCAAAGCCTAGGAAGCACTTTTATTAGATACCAGATGATGGAGAAAACAGGCATTCACAGGAGACATAACCAAGACAAGTTCTGAAAAGGCAGAGTACAGGTGGAGGGTCATCCTAGCCAAAGATGTAAGATTTTGGGAAGGATGCACTCATCTGTGCTTTCATATTTATGCTGGGAAAACACACTCTTCATTTTGAAAATGTCCTTTGTAAAGTAATTTTAACTGTTTTACATTAGACAGAATGGAAGTGATTTACTCATGCCTCTTCTTCCTCTTCACGTGTGACCTCTTCCTCTGAATGTGGTGAAACTTTAATGGCCAAAGAGTTGAGTGATTAACGTTGGAGGGAGTTGCCTGTGTTAATCTCTTGTGCATAGCTGAAGAAATGGGTATTTATCTGCTAAACTTTTCCAGATTTAGCCTTTACACGTGTAGTACAATGGAGCATCAGAAAAAGTCTGTAAATGTGTTTTACTTAACAGGGAACACATGGAAGCTGGAATGTTGGCTCTTCAATATGGAAATACTAGAGAATATATAACAATCATTTTAAAACAATGAATGCACGTAGTCAGTGGCAACAGGAGAAAAAGAAGTGCCTGGAGATATTTTTTTAAATCTCTTTTGGAACATTATAGTAAGGGTAGGAAGAAAGCAATTATTGAACGAAATTATGTTTGAGATTTGGGGCCACACCTGTGTTCTATATTTCTATTAATTCTCCCACTCAGCAAAACTTTGAAGAAGCAATGATAGCACATATAAGTGTTCCAGTGTATGTCCCTTCATCTCCAAGACTAACTGACCTGTCCTCTCAACATCTTGCTTTTTTCAAGTGGACCCTCATTTACCATTTCTGCTTCCTCTGTTCAGAGCCTGATTTTCTCACATCTGGATTATCTCAATAACTGTTTAATTCCTCTGTGTCCTGTACTGGGAAATTTTTACGCCTATGTCATAGAATACTATCCTGTCTTGCCAATCATCTGTCCACAAGGCACTGACTTGCATTGTATAATAAGAAAAATCCAAGATGGCCTCCCAACCAAGGCATCCGTGGTCTTTCTGAACACATTTCAAACCGATTCTCTGATCTTTTACATTCATTTCTCCCTACTTATATTGAACAAGCATGGCTTTGGCAAAGCTTGAGCTTTCTGCTCTCTATTCTCTCTCCATGTTCACTATCTAATTTTCTGTATTCACTATCTAATTACTAATGCAAGCAAGTGCTTCATTATTTAGAAAACAATTCTATAAGAATAACCTAAATTGATTTGCAAATGATCAAACTTGTACGCTATGAATTTGCATTTAACAGAAATTTAAATAGAGATGTGGGTGCATTATCTAGAGGTAAGAATAAAGATATGGGTACAATAATTATAGAGCAACCTTGAGTATATAGAGAAAGTTCAATGTTTAATAGCACATACTGCTTCTGCAGAGGACCTAAGTTCAGTTCTCAGAACCCATATAGGACAGCTCACAGCTGCGTGTAACTCCAAGACTTGGACATTCATATATATATATATATATGTATATATATATATATACATATATATATATATATATGTATATATATATATACATATATATATATATATATGAATCTGTACACATGCGAACACACACACAGAGAGAGAGAGAGAGACAGAGAGACAGAGAGAGAGGCAGAGAGAGACAGAGAGAGAAAGAGATTGGGGATCATTATGGCATCACACATTCTCAGCTTTTAAATCATAACAAGAAAGTTGAGCAATCCATATTTCAAAAAATTAATCTAAAAATATCTAGCTAGAAGGTGAATAAATTCAATGATAGTTAAATTTATGGCAGGCTGTCATAAAACAAATCCCAATACCCCAAAGATAGATTCTCTATGCGACTACTAAGAATTCCCCTGGAAAAGTTCACAACTAATTGGTTATTTATTAATTTCAAACCTAGGGAATTTTTCACTGCCATTATATAATTTCCTTTCATGATGTTTCTATTCTCTAAGCTTTATATCCTCTTGTCATTCAAAAGGAGTTTGTGACAATGATGCTTGTCTTCTTACAGTTTTAGCACTCAACAATAGGAGATGACCTCACTACGATAGAAGAGTTAGACGGTTTTGACACATATAATTTTTGAAATGCAATTTGAATACAGAATTATGTCAAAATTATCTTGTGCCTTGTTAATTATGGAGATATCAATGAGAATCTTCAGATATTGGGCCTAGAGGACTCTTTTTCAAGCACTTTGCATGATTCCTATGCCCTACAGGTTTTTAGGAATATCTTCCACTTACATCAACAATGGAGTACCTTGAAAGAAACCAAGTTTTCTCCTTGATGATTGACAACAATGAAGGAGATATGTCAGGCTGAAGAGATGGCTGAATGGTGAAGAGCCCTTGTTGCTTTTCCAGAGGACATGGGTTTAATTCCTAGTACTCACATTGCCACTCACAAATATCAGTCACTCCAGTTTCAGCAGATCCAATGCCCTCATGGATACTTAACATACATGTAGTACACAGACATGCATATAGGCAAAACACCTATAAACATAAAATAAAAATGCATGAATGTAAAAGAGGTATGTAATCCATAACACTAAACAGCATCTGAGACCAGCTAAGAAGTCTTGGACTGGAGGAAATAGCCTCCAGAAGAGAAGCAGTGGGTACTGATACTAAGTCCCACTTACCATCATGGTTGCTTTGATATACATGTTTTATCCTGGCAGAATCCACTGCAAGCAAACAATTCAACCTGAGAAATTCAAGCTTCAAAGTGAAGTTTCATACAATTTTGAATTCAGAATTCTTAAGACAACCAGATAACATGGGAAACAAATTCAGGTCAAACCAACAAAAAGGAGGAATAATGGAAAAGTAATGCGGTGTGTCATGTGGCTTCTGCCCATGATATTGACTAGATGGAGCAAGAAATGGAAAACATTTCCAATATAACGTTGTTTCAGATTGTAAAGGGCTTCATGTTTTCACAGAGGCTAAATCAAAATGTGGTTTCATAAAATTTAAGGGTAAAAAGGTATATTAAGCTATCCTAGGCTCTTAGGTAGAATGCCACAAGACGAATGGAATAGGGGAAATAACAATCCTAGAAAGACATCTGGAGACATTAAATTCACTAACTGAATCAGGTTGAGTAGACTTTCTCTAACTGTCCTCCACAAAGAAGGAAGGTGACATTACCAAGAGCTCTTTGGATGTTTACATACAGTGTCATGTACACAAACCCAAACTACCAGTTATTACTGGACATATGTGGAAACAAGGGGAAAATGAATAAATGTTGTATGGGCATTGACATAATCAAAGGGGGGGACATTCCAATGACTATTATTTGTACATTAAAGAAAACAATTCAGACTGGGGAGTAAGTTTATTCCAATAAATAAAGTGCTTGCTGTACAATCACAGGCCTGAGTTTAGATCCCCAGTGCACACATGCAAGTGTGGTACAGAGATGCACATCTGTAACCTTAACACCGGGATGGGGAAGACAAGATGACCCCCAGAGTTCACCAGCCAGCCAGTTTGCCTAGTCAAGTGCAAATAGCAATCTCTGGTTTCTGTCTTCTAACTGTTTATATTTAATCCACATGTTTGTGCTGTTCTTAACCTTGGTAAAGAAACTTATTGCAGTGGGTAGTTACTACTGCAGAGACATATTATTATTCAACATGCTGAGACTAGGCAACTGTGAATGCTCAGGCATAGGTGGGTGGATCTCTATTAATCTCCCTTCCCCTACCCAAGGCTCAAGTAACATAGCAGAAGAGTATAAGAGCCAGCACGGAGGAGTGCTCTGAACTTTGGTCTTCTAGATATTCATGGTGTGTACATAGGAACTCATAGCACCTATGATTACTTATATAAAACCTACACAAGACCAAGCCAGTTAACATTTGCAACATGGGAAGGGGAAGGGATCCCGAGGCCCCAAATTCTAGCTGAGCCATTTTTGGCAGTTGATAATGTAATGCCCAAAATTAACCTGTGAGCTCCACCTGCCCAGGAACCAGTTAACTTCCTGGGATGCTGGTATTTGTGGTTTGTGGAAAATTGCAAAGCCTCATGGGAAGGTACAATGACCTATAGGGTTGTCTTTATAAACTCCTTTAACACATGGCTCAAAGCTGTTCTCACCTGGGAAATTCCTGGGAATGGTTCTGACCAAAGTCCATTTCTTAGTCACTATTTAATATTTAATAAAGCTTGCTTTAAAGTTGGCCCAAAATGATGGAAATGGTTTTTCTCCAGCAAATCTTAAAATTAACAATAGACACTGGGGGAAACAGAGTTACTTTTCTTTAAGAGTGTGGTCACAGATGTAGGTTGCTCATGCCCTTGGAGATGCCTCTCACTCGTTCACATATATTCAGTTTTAATTAGACTCACTGGTTTAAATAAATAAATGGGATATGATTAGGAGAGTACTGGGTAGAGTTGGAGGTAGGGAATGGGACTAGTATATGATCAAGATAAATTGTATAAATGCATGATTTTTTAAAGAATAAATTGGAAATAAAAATAAAGAAAAATAGTCATTGTGGTATTTAATGTTATCAACTTAAGTTCTGGAATCATCTAAGGAAAATAGCCTTTCTGCATAGCCATAAGGAATTAATTAGATTAGGTTAGCCTCTAGACATCTTTTTTATCATTTTTATTTTTATTTTTTACTGGATATTTCCCTTGTTTACATTTCAAATGTTATCCTCTTTTCCGGTTTCCCCTCCCCAACCCCCAATCCATTCCCATTCCCCTGATTCTATGAGGGTGCTCCCCCCCATCCCCCCACCCACTCCTTTCTTACCACCCTGGCATTCCCCTACATTGGGCCATCGAGCCTTCAGAGAACCAAGGCATCTTGATTAAGTAACTATGGTGAAAACACTCACCCTAAAGGAGCATGAGAGATTCCCTAGCTTTGGGTCCCACACTACATAAAAGGAAGGAAGCTAACTGAGCACAAGTATTCATTACTCACTGTTTCCAGAATGAATGAAAGGTGAAGTGTCACTTCAAGTTCCTGCAGCCATGCTGATGGGATAAATTGTGCCCTCAAATTGTGAGTCTATAAACTTGTTTAGGTTTCCATTGTTATAGTAAACACTAAAATCACAAGCCCCTTGGGGAAGGTCAGGCTTTATTTCATCTCATAAATGCTAATAACAGTCTGTCGTTGGGAGAAAGAAATCAGTGCAGGAAGTCAAGGAGAATCCCAGAGACAGGATTTGCAGTAGAGTCTATAGAAGGGTGCTGCTTACTACATTGTTCTCCACGGTTTGCTCGGTCTACTTACTTACCCAACCTAGGAATGTCTGTCTAAGACTGGCACTGCCTACTTTGGGATGGACCTCATATATCTGCCATTAATCAAGGAAATGCCCTCTCAGACTTGCATAACAGCCAATCTAATGGATTCATTTTCTCAACTGAAGTTGTCTCTTCCCAGGTGACCCTGGTTTGTGTCAAGTTGACAAGAAAAGCTGACAGGGACCAGACCTTTTTTTCTTAAGTTGGTTTTGTCAGAGGATTTCACCACAGCAACACGAACAGTAACTAAGAGTGTTGTTTACTTTAAGCTCTAAAAATAGTCCACTACTTTAAATGTTTATCACCTTAAACAATTAAATAACTTAATTGTAAAATTAAATAATTAAATTAAATAATTTAATTTAATCTTAAATAATTTCATGACCACAGAAGAGTTTTCTCTATCAGCAGATATTTTAGTAAGTCACTAAGAGTCCATTGTTCAGAAGCATTAACTACACATTACATCAAGGCTTTTATGAATGTCCCCTATCATCAAAGCCCTGTCGTTCCAGGCACTGGAACACAGTGAGCTGAGAGCGAAAATTAAAAACCAAACTAAGCAAACATAACTCTCCTTTTAGGGTTGTTTGTTATTCTCAGCCAAGTGAGCCATAAAACTGAAATTGCAGCAGGTCTCTTAGCTTAGGAATCCTAGGGAAAGATTAGGTTATTTATATTTAAAATCACATTGGAGCTTGATTTAAATTTTATTATCACATAGATCCTAATGTCTGCGGTGATCCTAAAACAATACAGAACTTTGGCTTGTTCACCATTCCAAAGGCGTCACAGCCTTCAGCATTATTTATAAAGTATTTTATAAATAGGCTTATTGAATTACAATTTATGTGTAGTAAGTATAGTACGTGTACATACTATAAATGTTTAAAGTGTACAGTTTGATAAAGTCTCATATAGATGTAAACCCTTGCTAGCAACATCAAAATCAAAATGATGCATTCCTCATAACTCATTCACACTCATGTTCAGGAAACACCTTTTGAGATTTCTGGATGGTGAGGAATACATTGTCCTTCTATTTACTGCCATTTTAAGGATATACCACCGTTGTATCCATTCATCTGTTGATAGATGGCAACATTGTTTCCAATTTGAGCCTTACAGAGAAAGCGGCAATGCATAATTTTTTTACAGTTCTTTATTTGTTAGCTTCTAAGAGTTGACTAATAGGATCTTATAGTAGGTGGTGGTCATTGCTGTTTTCTTTTATAATGAACTACTTTCAATGTGATTATACCATTTTATACACTTACTAGATATAAGGTTTTTGTGAAGTTTCCCGGTTTCCGAAGTCTAGCCCATAATCAATCAACCCCACTGCTTTTGAGATGTGACAAGTAAGACAGTCTATCACAGAAGCGAACCCCTGGCAGATCAAAGCAATGTACCTCATGAGCAGCAGTACCGGCCCTCTCTTCACTCTCACCTTGAGATTCGCAGGCAGCACTGGGGACTACTCTTTTTCTACCAAGACTAGTGTCTCATGACCAGATTCACTCATGCCAGGACAGCTTGTCTCTGTGGTTCCCCAGTTAGCTCCACTTCCTCTGTGGAGGGAATAGGTCTTGTCTCTATCTCTATTATATATAAGTTCTGTACATGTGACCTATTTCCCATTTTTACAAACAAGGAGAGTGGTTCACCCCTTGGGAAATGGCACATTGCTGTCCATATAGATGCTAAGTCCTTAGCATCCTTCTCTACCTTTAGACCTCCTCAGTTTACACTTGTCTTGGGGCAGCTCTCCATATTCTAGTATGGTTAATTGCTTGATGTGTCTTCTCCATATTAAGTTGTCAGCGTCCTGTGTGCTCTTTCTGATGCTGTTGTTGAGTAGATTCCAGGTACAAATAGGGAAATTTCAAGTAACCATTGACTAAAATGCCTGTCTAGCTTTTCTCTTACTCAGTAACAAATCACGAGAGAGTAGTATACGACACTTGAAGATCACATCCTGCTAGATCTCTGTGAGAATTATTCCAGGATGCCATGGTGAGTATTTCCGGGAGTTGCAGGCAGTACTCTCTGTACAAATCAAGCCTGTTACTGGAGGCCACCTCAGGCAACTGTCTCCCTTTGTGTGGCTTTCCTCTCTCAAGCTGATAACTGCTCTTCCCAGGTTATTTCCACTTCCCACAGGTATCTTTCTTCATTCTTCAGAGCCTGCTGAGCTCAAGTTATGATGTTAGCTAGGATATTGGAAGCCTGGGGATACCAAGTAGGAACACAGAAAACTAGCACCTGTCAGTAGAGGTGACTGGATCTCAGTGCCCTAAGGACCAGTCACAGCCCAATTCTCTGGTACCTCTTGCAAGGCACCCAGAGCTCATGTTCATGTCTATCAGTGAATGAAGACAGGCTCACCTGAGTATTTGTAGCCCAACTTCCTCTTAGTTCTACCTGAACAGTGTCTGCTTCTGCCAACCTGAGCCCTGACTTTTCCTTATCTCAATATGATGGATAAAGAGAACATCTTTTCTTCCACACCAACCCTTTGCCACATAAGAAGATATCATTTAAGCCAATGTGAGAAGAACAGGACTATTACAACATGACAGGATTTTATGTCCTCAGACAAGATACAATGAAGGAAACATGTGGGCACGGGTCAGGTGCCATTTAACTGTGTCCAGCTCGGATTCACACCACAGATCTTCCCACTGTGGCCTGGTCTCTCAGTGCACATGTCTTACTTAGGTTAGAACACAGTCATCTATCTCTCAAGAAACAGTTTCAATTAGAGGGCAGACAAAGACATTTTGTTTTTGGCTTGGGAGAAAGTTAGAAAATGCTTTCAGGTGCTGGTGAGATGGCTCAGTGGTTAAGAGCACCGACTGCTCTTCCGAAGGTCCTGAGTTCAAATCCCAGCAACCACATGGTGTCTCACAACCATCCGTAATGAAATCTGACGCCCTCTTCTGGTGTGTCTGAAGACAGCTACAGTGTACTTACATATAATAAATAAATCTTAAAAAAAAAAAGAAAAAAGAAAATGCTTTCACTGCTGTGTTCAAATATGTCCTGATGTATATTCCTGAGTTGCACCCTTGAAATCTTCAGACTTAAAACCTTCATTTCAATTAATTCATGAATTCTGAGCTTCCCAATGTAAAATTAGGTCATACTTGACTGAAAGAAAAAATGGTTATAAAATGCTTCCTCTTAAAACAAAGGAATGATAATACTCCGCTTCTGTTTCTTTGCCAGCAGACAGAAATTGTTTGCAACTCCCAAAGTGAGAGTTTTCTTTTTTTTTTTTTTATTTTCTAAGTTTTTTTTTATTTACATTCCAAATCATTTCCCCTTTCCCGTTTTGTCCCTCCCCGAAAGTCCCATAAGCCCCCTTCCCTCCCTCTTTTCTCCATTCAACCCCCTCTCCTTTCTCTGTCCTGGTGTTCCCCTACATCCAGTCTTTCCAGGACCAGGGTCTCTCCTTCCATCTTCTTAGAAATCTATTGATATGCGAATTGTGTATAGGGTATTCTGAGATTCTGGGTTAATATCCCCTTATCAGTGACTGCATACCATGTGTGTTCTTTTGTGATTGGGTTACCTCACTAAGGATGATATTTTCAAGTTCTGACCATTTGCCTAGGAATTTCGTGAATTCATTGTTTTTAATTGCAGAGTAGTATTCCATTGTGTAGATATACCACATCTTCTGAATCCATTCCTCCGTTGAGGGACATCTGGGTTCTTTGCAGCTTCTGGCTATTATAAATAAGGCTGCTATGAACATAGTGGAGCATGTGTCCTTATTGCATGCAGGTAAAGCCTCTGGGTATATGCCCAGGAGTGGTATAGCCGGATCATCCGGGAGTGTCATGCCCAGTTTTTTGAGGAACCGCCAGACTGCTTTCCAGAGTGGTTGTACCAGCTTGCAATTCCACCAGCAGTGGAGGAGTGTTCCTCTTTCTCCACATCCTCGCCAACAACTGCTCTCTCCTGTGTTTTTGATCTTAGCCATCCTGACTGGTGTGAGATGGAATCTCAGGGTTGTTTTGATTTGCATTTCCCTAATGACTAAGGATGATGAACATCTCTTTAGGTGCTTCTCAGCCATTAGATATTCTTCAGGTGAGAACTCTTTGTTTAGTTCTGTACCCCATTTTTTAATAGGGTTACTTGCCTCTCTGGAGTTTAACTTCTTGAGTTCTTTGTATATATTGGATATTAGCCCTCTGTCGGATGTAAGGTTGGTAAAGATCATTTCCCAGTTAGTTGGTTGCCGCATTGTCTTTTTGACAGTGTCTTTTGCCTTGCAAAAACTTTGTAATTTAATGAGGTCCCATTTGTCTATTCTTGATCTTAGAGTATAAGCTATTGCAGTTCTGTTCAGGAAATTCTCCCCTGTGCCCATATGTTCAAGGTTTTTCCCTAGTTTCCCTTCTATTAGTTTCAGTGTGTCTGGTTTTATGTGGAGATCCTGGATCCACTTGGAATTGAGCTTAGCGCAAGGAGATAAGAATGGGTCAATTTGCATTCTTCTGCATGCTGACCTCCAGTTGAGCCAGCACCATTTGTTGAAAAGGCTATCTTTTTTCCACTGGATGGTTTTAGCTCCTTTGTCAAAGATCAAGTGACCATAGGAGTGTGGATTCATTTCTGGGTCTTCAATTCTGTTCCATTGATCTACATGCCTATCACTGTACCAATACCACACGGTTTTTAACACTATTGCTCTGTAGTACAGCTTGAGGTCCGGGATACTGATTCCCCCAGAGGTTCTTTTACTCTTGAGAATAGTTTTAGCTATTCTGGGTTTTCTGTTATTCCAGATAAATTTTTGAATTGCTCTTTCTAACTCTATGAAGAATTGTGTTGGGATTTTGATGGAGATTGCACTGAATCTGTATATTACTTTTGGTAAGATGCTCATTTTTACTATATTAATCCTGCCAATCCATGAGCATGGCAGATTTTTCCATCTTCTGAGGTCTTCTTCAATTTCTTTCTTCAGAGACTTGAAGTTCTTGTCATACAGATCTTTCACTTGTTTGGTTAGAGTCACGCCAAGATACTTTATATGGTTTGTGGCTATCGTGAAGGGTATCATTTCTCTTACTTCTTTCTCAGCCTGCTTATCCTTTGAGTATAGGAAGGCTACTGACTGGCTTGAGTTGATTTTATATCCGGCCACTTTGCTGAAGTCGTTTATCAGCTGTAGGAGTTCTCTGGTGGAGTTCTTTGGGTCGCTTAAGTATACTGTCATATCGTCTGCAAATAGTGATAGTTTGACTTCTTCCTTTCCAATTTGTATCCCTTTGACCTCTTTTTGTTGTCTAATTGCTCTAGCTAGAACTTCAAGTACTATATTGAAAAGATATGGAGAGAGAGGGCAGCCTTGTCTAGTCCCTGATTTTAGTGGGATTGCTTCAAGTTTCTCTCCATTTAGATTGATACTGGTTACCGGTTTGCTGTAAATTGCTTTTACTATGTTTAGATATAGGCCTTGAATTCCTGATCTTTCCAAGACCTTTAGCATGAAAGGATGCTGAATTTTGTCAAATGCTTTCTCAGCATCTAATGAGATGACCATGTTGTTTTTTTTCTTTGAGATTGTTTATGTAGTGGATTACATTGATGGATTTCCTTATATTGAACCGTCCCTGCATCCCTGGGATGAAGCCTACTTGATCATAGTGAATGATCATTCTGATGTGTTCTTGGATTCGGTTGGCAAGAATTTTATTGAGTATTTTTGCATCGATATTCATAAGAGAGATTGGCCTGAGATTCTCTTTCTTTGTCGGATCTTTGTGTGCTTTTGGTATTAGTGTAATTGTGGCTTCATAGAACGAGTTGGGTAGTGTTCCTTCTGTTTCTATTTTGTGGAACAGTTTGAAGAGTATTGGTGTTAGGTCTTCTTTGAAGGTCTGATAGAATTCTGCACTAAAACCATCTGGACCTGTGCTTTTTTGGTTGGAAGACTTCCAATGACAACTTCTATTTCTTCAGGGGTTATAGGACGGTTTAGGTGGTCTATTTTAGCCTGATTTAATTTTGGTATTTGGTATCTGTCAAGGAAATTGTCCATTTCCTCAAGATTTTCTAGTTGTGTTGAATACAGGTTTTTGTAGTAGGATCTGATGATTTTTTGAATTTCCTCAGTATCTGTTGTTATCTCTCCCTTTTCGTTTCTGATTTTATTAATTTGGATACTATCTCTGTGCCCTCTGGTTAGTCTGGCTAAGGGCTTATCTATCTTGTTGATTTTCTCAAAGAACCAACTCCTCGTTTTGTTGATTCTTTGTATGGTTTTGTTTGTTTCTACTTGATTGATTTCAGCCCTGAGTTTGATGATTTCCTGCCTTCTACTCCTCTTTGGTGTATTTGCTTCTTTTTGTTCCAGGGCTTTCAGGTGTGCCATTAAGCTGTTAGTGTATGCTGTCTCCCATTTCTTTTTGGCGGCACTCAGGGCTATGAATTTTCCTCTTAGCACTGCTTTCATTGTGTCCCATAAATTAGGGTATGTTGTTTCTTCATTTTCATTTACTTTCAAAAAGTCTTTGATTTCTTTCTTTATTTCCACCTTGACCAAGTTATCATTGAGTAGAGCATTGTTCAGCCTCCATGTGTACATGGGTTTTCTTTTGTTTTTGTTGCCATTGAAGACCACCCTTATTCCATAGTGATCTGATAGGAGGCATGGGATTAGTTCTATCTTCTTATATCTGTTGAGGTCTGATTTGTGACCAATTATATGGTCAATTTTGGAGAAGGTACCATGAGGTGCTGAGAAGAAGGTGTATTCTTTAGCTCTAGGATGAAATGTTCTATATATATCTGTTAGTTCCATTTGGTCCAAGGCTTCAATTAGATTCACTGTGTCCCTGTTTAGTTTCTGCTTTCCTGAACGATCCATTTCAGAGAGCGTGGTGTCGAAGTCCCCCACTATTATTGTGTGCAGTGCGATGTGTGCTTTGAGTTTTAGTAAAGTTTCTTTTACGAATGAGGGTGCCCTTGCATTTGGAGCATAGATATTCAGAATTGAGTGTTCTTGGTGGTGGATTTTTCCCTTGATCAGTATGTAGTGTCCTTCTGTGTCTTTTTTGATGACTTTAGGTTGAAAATCAATTTTATCTGATATTAGGATGGCTACTCCACCTCGTTTCTTGGGGCCATTTGCTTGTAAAATTGTTTTCCAGCCTTTTACTCTGAGGTAGTGTTTGTCTTTGACACTGAGGTGCGTTTCCTGCATGCAGCAAAATGCTGGGTCCTGTTTACGTATCCAGTCTGCTAGTCTATGTCTTTTAATTGGGGAATTGAGACCATTGATATTAAGAGAGATTAAGGCATAGTGATTATTGTCATCTGCCATTCTTGACGCTATCTTTATGTGTGAGTAGTTATCTACTTTTGGGTTTGATTCAAGAAGGTTATTATCTCATTTTTTCCAGGGTGTTGTTTCTCTCCCTGTATTGGAGGTTTCCACCTATTATCCGTTGCAGGGCTGGATTTATGGAAAGATTCAACAACTTAAAGAAATGAATATCTTTTCCACTGACTATACATTTACAAATTATGCAAAAAACTTCTAGACTTTTATATATTTTACAAATCAGTGATGCTCCGGCTCTGTTCCTGTGCGAAAATACTTAATCAAATGTAAGAGCTAAAACTGAATATAGTGTGCCAGAGGACTCTGATACCCACAAAATCCTGCAGCATCACATCTTTCATCACCTTGCACATGATATGCTATTGTTGCAGCCTAAGATATCTTCAGCATCCTTGTTAGCATCCTTGCTAACATCCTACATCACTGCTTAACTATATAGTCAGGTCAATAGCATTAGAGGGTTTTTGTTTTGGCTGTTTTGTTTTGTCTTCATGGATTTCTGTCAGGTAATGTCTACTCCTTTCTTAAAGTTAATACACTTTCCTGTGGAGTTTGTTGTTGTTGTTGTTGTTGTTGTTTGTTGTTTTAACTTAAGTTGTTGGGGTCATATCTTTCTCATTTTGCTCATTACTAATCCCACAAAGCTATGTGATTTGAATGGTGATAGTATACCATCAGGATACTATTCACAAACATAATTCTCTGAAATTTAACAAAACACATCCACAGATAGGAACCTACAGAGTATTTCAACTGTTTCAGTCATGAGGTGAGGTCTCAGTGGACTGCAGCCTACAGCCTACAGGAAATGACTACCTTGCTCTCTGCTTTCGTGTGGTTTTATTGAAATCCTGACCATACTGTTATTTTTGCTTTATTACATTTATATTTTATATGTGTGTATGTATATGTGTGGGTGAAAATATGCAATAACACATGCAGATGTCAGAGAACAAATCATGGGAGTCAGCTCTTGTCTTCTGCCAGCGGGTCCTGGGGAATGAACGCAAGTCCCCAGCATTGGCAGCCAAGTGGTTTTACATGCCAAGCCATCTAACCAGTCTGCATACTGATATTCATCATATAATAATTGGTTTCATGCTACAGTGGTGAAATCATGGGTTGTACCAGTCACCATGGATTGCAAAGCTTCAAATATTTATTCTCTAGTGGTTAATAGCACAACTTTGCTAAATGTTATCAAAACAGACAGGTTGGTCATTTAGGTTTAAATACCACACACACACACACACACACACACATATGGTGCTACCTTTTTAGTTCTATCAACCTATTTTGAACATCATTTACTATTAAATGGAAATAACTATCTCTACAGCATTCCTTTCATCCACAGAATCTTATGACATTATCCACGAAAGAAAATGGAACTAGTTTCATCTGTATTTTCTGATGGTACTCCCCTAGCCCCTGGCAATTACTTTTCTTTCTTCAAAAGGCTATTTCCCCACTTAAGAGGTAATTGTGAAGTATGGCCAAGAGAGGTGAGTACCCCAAAGCTACCTGTTCCCAAACAGAAATGTCCAACGATGTTGGGGAGTTCTACCAGCTGCACGCTTATTTCTCCTTCCTACCGTTAAGTCAGAAAGAGGACTGAAGAAAGAGGAGAAGAAGCAGACAGGAGTATCCTGGGGACTCCAACAGAAGAATCTGGGGAAAGAATCAAAGAGTTAATGGAACTTTTGCCAAAGGTCTGAAACACTGGCATTAGGTCAAAGTTCTTACATGATTTTAAGTAACAAGCTACGGGGTATAGTTGTTAAGTTATTTGGAAACTTCCCCAGTGGTGAAACAAAAATGGTGCTTTTCTCTTTTTTATTCTACTTTCTTATTTCTGGCCTTCCTTTCTCACCTAGGTGACCGAGGGCTTTTCTGAATCTACCAGCTGCCTGTCACTCTACTCTAAGATGACCCTTGCCAAGTCTCTCCTTAGCTCATGACCACCTACAGGAACAACTGTGAAACTCCTAGCATGCATTCACAGTATTATTTCTTACCATGTCTTCCTGTGAGTCCAACATCCTGACCGTAGCATCCTAGGGAGAGGATGATGTTTTCTGTATCACCATATCTATCTCTACTTCTTTCAAAAAAAAATGGACTTTTTAACTTCTCGGTCGGGTGCTTCCTAAGTGAGTCTTCAAGAATGTATTAAATGGGGTTACTGCTTGGTACATATTATTGTTCCTCCTGCAGGGCTGCAAAACTCCCAGGGACTAAAACACCAACCAGAGTACACACGGAGGGACCCATAGCTCCAGCTGCATATGTAGCACAAGATGACCATGTCAAACATCAATGAGCAGAGGGACCATTGGTGCTGTGAAGGCTCGATTCCCTAGAATAGGGAAATGCAAGTCAGGAAATTTGGTGTGTGGGGAGGGGGGGCGGGGGGGCGGGGGATAAATGGAGGAGGGGGATGGGATAGGGGATTTTCGGAGGAGTATCACAGAAAGGGGATACTATTTGAATGTAAATAAAGAAAATATTTAATAAAATAAATAAATATATGCAAAAAAAGAATGTATTAATTACTTCTATTCCATTTTCTCCCCATTCTCTGAGGCAGGACTCGTTCCTAGGACTTTTTAAGGCAAAACATAGCTACTTCTTTTCATGTTTCACTGCCCGACTGTGAACCCCTTGAGGAATCAACCTTGCTTCTTCCAGCATCCACATCTAACTGTGATTCTGGAGCCTCCCACATGGCCCAGGCTGAGTAGTAGTTAATGAACAGTGAGTAGATAAGTGAACACATTCAAAACAGCCTGCTCCCTTCTCACAATATCTATCTTAAACTCAAATCAAATTCTAATCATATTTATTTAATCCTTTCTGACGTTGGATGTGGTCAGACCATCTGAAATTTCTTTACCTCCAATTTACAGAATCGCTAAAGTCATCATTTGAAATCCATTTTAAACGGCTCTTTTCTTCTGATTTACCTCAAGTCAAGTGAGAGGTAGATTAAACCAGAAGATGGCTGTGCCTGCTCTCACATCTGTCAACGCCACTCTTCCCACTGGGGCTATTTCTGCTTCACAGCCATTCCCCTGCACACATGGCTGAATTCTCCCCAAGGGTCCCTTCTTGATTAGCCGTGTGCCCATCATTGCATTTGCGACTGCCACTGCCAGCTCTCCTGTTGAATCCTGTTTGCTCATTCCCTACCTCATTCTTCTTTGTCTCACAAGCCTCACGTCTCAGCAGCACAAAGTCACAGGAGGGAGACCGGAAACCAAAACCCCTAAAGCATAGCTCCAGCTCTGACATCAACCAACAGGGTGACTTAGAATGAGAAAGGACATGTCCCTGCTGGTAGAGAATGCTTACTTTTGCTCTTATTCTAACTGTCAAAACATCTGGCAGGTTATGTCACGATTTATCTATTTAACAAGATAAATCGGGCTGGAGAGATGCTCAGTCAGGAAAGCACTTGTCTCCCAAGCACCAAGGCATCAGTTTGATCCCCCAAACCCATATAAAGATCTTTTAAGAGCTAGGTGTGGGAGCATGCACATAATCCCAGCACTGTGGAACCAGATATAGGAGGAACCCGGAGGCTCGCTGGTCAGGAGCTTGCTGGTCAGAGGCTTGCTGGTCAGCCAGCCTAACTTTGTCAGTGACTGCTAGGACAGTAAAGGGGTCACAAAACAACACAAAAGAGCTTAAAGAACAATGCCCGAGGGTGTCCTCGGGCCAGTACACACCTACGCATTCACATGTGCTCCTGCAGACACCCTGCGTCACTCACACAGGCACATGCACAGGACAACCTGTATCTAACGTGCATCTCCCATGGTCACATGTATCTAACGTGCATCTCCCATGGTCACATGTATCTAACGTGCATCTCCCATGGTCACATGGCAGCAAGAAACATCACAGCTTAAGTCAGAGACCGATGCTCAAACCCTGACTTTTTACTGCCAATTTCTTAGTCTATCTCTAGTGAATTAAGCACATCAAATAATCGTTTTGTGCATATTAAAATGTACATTGTGCCACCATCTGTGCAGGAAGTGTGTGACAGACAAGTGGCACCACGTACAGATAAAATATATGGAAACAGACACATGGTCAATGCTCAATAAGTGGCTAACTCCTACTGTGTAGCGGTGACATCAGGCCTGTTATGAAGTCTATATTCCTAGGACCAAGACAACTCATTTCTCAGGTAAATTAATTCCTCCACTGAGCAAGAGAATGAATGTGCTCACCCTGCGATCCACAGAGACCTGGCTTCTCCTTTGTCTTAATCATTTCCCACAATTTGTGTTTTAGCCTCTGGACTTCCGTTTCCCCAGCTATGAAGTAAGAAAGGGAAATACTACGTAGTTTTTCTGACTTCTTCTCAGCTTTGAAAATCTGATTAAGGTTTCAGTAATTGTCCTACATAAGGGAATCCCTGCACAGGTTAGCTGCATAACACTTCTTCGCCACTTTCACTAACACACACACACACACACACACACACACTCAGGATATATATAGCCAGTATTTGTGACAACAACAGATAAACGAAGAAAAAGTACTTCATGCCAAGGCACTTAAGTAACATCACGTCATTCATATTTGGGTTTCCAATCATGAAGCGAACCCTAACAAAGCATGTTCTGTGTTGTGAAATTTGCTGGCTTGTTTCCTTGCCTGAAATGATAATTAACAACAACAACAAAATTCCTGCTGCTTGCAGAAAATTGGATCTAATATAATCTGTGCCTGACTATTCCTGACAGCAGGCTGAGTGCGTTTAGGCAGAAGTTGGGGCTTCTGGAAACCACGCACTGTAAGTACAGTAGGAGGCACACGGTGCTCTGGGAACTCACTACGTGTGTTTCTTACCACATACATGCTACATTGTCCGTGCATAGCTTAAGTACAAGTAAAGTTGGGCTGGTATGCAGCCCATATTTATATATTATTTTGGCCATTTCCTATAGACAGAGAAACCATATTGTTTTACAAAAAAAAAAAAAACAGAAAAATTAACAATTGATTCAATGCCAAGATGCAAAAAAAAAAAAAATCAGTTACTATTAAAAAAAATCAGTTACCTAAAATTTCAACTTATGAAGAGAAATACAGCTGTTTTCTGTGGTGTATTGTTGGTTGATTGGGTTTTACTTGGATTTTTTTTCTTCCTGTTCATTGCTTGATTCAGAGGTTCAAGTCTAAAAGCAGTCACCTTTTAGGAAATCTAAGGAATCACATACTCAGAGAAGAGAAAGTGACAGATCAAAGCCACTCACCTCATAATTAGAAAACATGTCAAAGAACAGAAAGAGGCTAGAGTCCCAGTGTCCCAGCTAAGGCCATGCCCCCAGTGTCCAACAAGTCACCCACAAGGCCCTGGCTCTTAGAGTTTCTGCCGTCACCCAGAAGGGCCACAGTCAGAGCTAAGTCCATGTTAGGCTTTGGGAGACATTTAATAACCCAATAACAGCCCTGTCTTTGCCTCTATGGAAACCAGAATGGGTCCAATGAAATGGTACTGAGAGTAACACGAACATGTTCAGCTCTCCTTGTTCTTTCTGCTTTTGTGAATGTCTCTCTGCCAGGGCCATCTCCTTCACCTGCTTTTACAGCCCCACTGCTCAGATACTAGCCTGATCTCTAACCAAGAATTGGTGTCCTATTGACACCTGAGTCACTCTCACTTTTTCTTCCTCAAAGGATCATTAATCCTGAGGAGCCATTTCTCTACTGGTTCCACTTGCTCTTTCTAAATCACTAAAGCCTTTTCTGCTAACATCTCAATGTCCAAAGCTGAAATGAAAATTCTTTCTCAATATGCCCACAGTGGCTTCCTAAAGGTTTCTCTCTTTTAATGCCTCAAGCTATTGACACTTAGCCCTACCACTCACGGCAACCTGCTTGGATTACTTTCCTCTATTCTGTGGTGCTGGTTTTTTATTTTTTCTGGAATAGCTCTGACAGCGTTTTGGATTTTGGTTTCATGACAAGCTTTTAAATGTCAATATTCACCAGGATTACATATTCAGCCATCTTGATATTGACTGGACTCTGATGATCAATGCAGTTACAACTTGGTCCAACAATTAGTTATACAATGTCTGACATGTGTTAATCTTCCAATAAATAGCAGTTTTAACAAATCTCTTCAACTTCATCTCTTACCACCTATGCTCAAAAAAACTCATGTTCCAATACACAGAACAGCGTTTATACTTTCAGATGTGTCTTAATATTTCTGCAGATACTGTCTTCCTCCTGAAATCCCTTGGACTCTCTCCTAAAATCTTTACCGCATACTTAAATACCTGTTAAGTATGGCCTTCTCTTTGAAGCCTTTCTAGATGTCTGATCAGAATCTTACTCTAGTCAACAGAATACATTGTTGCTTCCATAAAATAATTTCTTTGTGTCTTGAATAACAGTGTGGTCTCTGTAAAGGCTAGGACTTTGGATTACACATTCCACGCAAGAAGTCCATTCGAAAGAAAGCCAGACAATCAAAACATTTAAAATATGATTCTGATTTGAATTTGCTGCTCTCTATATCTAATTGCTATATATTTTATAATCTATAAAAGCTCTTCTGCAAAACTTATTTCTTTTCAACTCCTCTTTATAATCTTTATTGACCCTTGAGAAACTCACTCGTTTAACCCCCTGATACTCTCCCACTCAGCCAGCATCCATCACATTTCCAGCTTTATAATTGTGAGGTTGTCTTAACCTCTTAACTGGTTTTCCTCCACGAACACATTTCTTGATTCTGCATTTTCCAAACTTGAGAACATCTCTGGAGAGGAGAACTGGTCAGATGTCACAGGAGATCAGTAGCACAAGAGTAGAGAGCTAGCTAATGACACCCGTACAAGAGAGCGATGATCATCCCAGTGTTAACCTGGGATTTCTTCCTCTTCATTTAAAATGGCACCACACGATACATTTGGTCCTTTGTACCCTCAAGACACACATAATTCATGCATCTGTTTGTGCAACATGTTTTATTCATCAGAGATTACAGAAAAATGAAATACCATAAAAAGGAGAATGAGAAGAAAACGGGAACAGGGAACAGGATACTTCTCTCTCTGATTTTCGGGTCCATTACCAAGGTCAGGACATAAAAGATAGACATTCATGCCAACCCCTCCCCCACCTGTTCATTTACACATAGAAGCTGTTTTCTATTATATAGCAACTAGCTGTATAAAAATTCACAGGTAACTTATCATAGCTGTTCTTGACCTAGATGTTACAATCAGTTCTTTCCATAACTCAAACTACTTCAGTTTTTATAATAATTTAAGATGGTCATTTCTATACCAAGGTAAGGTTTACCTATTTGTTTATAATTAAGTTATTCTCAGCTGAAAGATAAAAGAATGGCATTAACATGAAACTCCTGGGTATTGATCACAAACATGTGTAGCCTGGCATGAAAGTGTGCTTTGAAACAATCCTTCCCTTGTTCCTGGTAGAGAAGCAGTAAAAAGAAGTCTTCTAAAAGAGGCCTCATACCTATTCGCTCTCAGAGCAGAGTGAGGAGCAACTTCTAAAGGACACTCTCTAGCGTCTCATCCTCTCTAATCCTATCTTATTTTATTTTTTCACATTCCTGAATATTCTTTTCTCCTTTTCCAACCTGCTGTATGGGGGCTATAGCCTTTCCATTCCATTTTTATCCAAATCTATTGCTCCTGTCCTAAGCTCTCTCTCTTTTTTTCAGTTTCTCTCTGTTGTCCCTTTATGTGTTTTCCTTTCTACCATGTGCTTCCTGCCAGTCTTGGACCACTGTCTCCGCCCTCCCTGAGTTGCTGCTTTAGGAACGGAGGCAGCTAAAGTAGCAACTGCTGCTCTGGAAACAGGGGAAGCAAGATGAAATGGAGCTGAGGAGGAAAGCGCTCTCCTCCAGCGAGCACGCACAGGAGCATTATTTGTGGAAGAGGCAAGGGGGAGAGTTAACTCACAGGGAGATTCAGAGCATGCTGACACACTGGTCAAGGTCAAAGTCAGACAATTTGCCTGAATTGGCATGTCCAGTGGAGTTCAGAATACAACAGACACCTCTGTTCATCTGATTCCCAGTCACTTCATTCTGGCCTTTGGTCTTTTTCTCTCCTTTTACAAAACACCCAAATTTTACCATTCTTTAAAAGACCTCTTTAAACTGAATTACTTTAGGAAATCTTTCTCCCCTTTGGAACGGGTGAGCAATTTGCCTACTATCCAACTAGCAGCACACCATTCTTTATTCTAAATATGCATGTATTCTTTCTTTCTTCCTTTCTTCCTTCCTTCCTTTCTTTCTTTCTTTCTTTCTTTCTTTCTTTCTTTCTTTCTTTCTTTCTTTCTTTCTTTCTTTCTTTCTTTCTTTCTTTCTTTCTTTCTTTCTCCTGATAATGTACCCAGGGTAAGTGCTCTTGGTCATATGCACAGTGATTGGCCTTGAATTCCTGGATGGTTTAATGGTTTAATGATTTGTATCTGCTTGTCCCAGGGAGTGACACTGTTAGGAGGTGTGGCCTTATTGGAGTAGGTGTGTCCTGTGGATGTGGGCTTTAATATCCTTGTCCTAGCTGCCTGGGAGCTAGTATTCTACAAGCAGCCTTCAGATGAAGATGTAGAATTCTCAGCTCCTCCTGCACCATGCCTGCCTGGATGCTGCCATGTTCCTGCCTTGATGATACTGGACTGAACCTCTGAACCTGTAAGCCAGCCCCAGTTAAACATGGTTCTTTATAAGACTTGCCTTGGTCATGGTGTCTGTTCACAGCAGTAAAACCCTAAGACACTGGACCTTCCTTGACAAAGGAACTTACCTTGACTTTGTCAGCTAAACTTTCCAAACCCTTCATATAAAGCTTCAGACTCTAGAGCAGGATACAGTGGCCAAGATAATTTCCATTTATTGATGCACAGGCATAGTTGAAAACTCAAGGAGTGGTCTAAGAGCTTACACATATGTACCAACACACACACAGACACACACACACACTTCTGTTTCCATCATATTCTCTAGGGGCAGCCATTGTCAAACATTATTTCTGAGTTTCCTTCACAGATTTTACATAATGTACATACAACCTCTCCATCTTCATCAGGTTCAGGTCCATTTGCTAAACTGTTACTATGAAAACATACATTATTTTTTCCATTCCATCTTATTCTCTCACTAAGTTTATACTTGTCATGATCTAGCTCCTCCTGGGCACACTGCTCCGAGCCCTGGCCCTCCTTCTAAGCTGGACTGGCTTTGTCACTCTGGGCTTGTCCGCTGTGTGACACTTGTGCAGCAATTTTGGATCCAGTTCTTACTAGATAGAATTATTTTAAGCCCCTTGTCTTTCTGTTTTTTGAATTACTCCTTAAATTGGCATACACACACACACACACACACACACACACACACACACACACACACGTTTTAGCAGTTTCTTTATAAAGAGTACTTCAGAGGTAAATTCCAAAACTTTGTTTATTTTTTGTGGGGTTGGAGAGATGGACCAGTTTTAAGAGTACAGGCTGCTCTTCCAGAGGGCCTAGGCTCAGTTGCCAGAACCCACATGCTGGCTTACAATCTTCTGTGGTTAAATGCCATCTTCTGGCCTCTGGGGACGTCAGCCACACACATGGCAAACAAACACAGGCAGACAAAACACCCATAACACATCCACAAAAATAATATTAAAAAATTATACTACATATATTTTAATGCCTTTATTTTGTATATTATTTATTTATTATTCATATATTGGCTTTATGCAATATTCTAGATACTCAGAACTTAAAAGGCATTTCTCTTTCTCCTCTTTTAATAATATATGTTGCTATGTAATATTATTTTTAAAGGCTTTTTAAAAATAAAATTTGTGACATTGTGATGTGGCTTATTTCTATCCCCATCTCAGTTAATATGCCTGTAAAATGCTTATAACAGTATTCAATGTTCATGGATATGATTGCTTGATATTATGATGGCCATATTGCAAAAAATGATTACAGAATAAATTTTTAAAACTCAGGAGTCTTTATCACCATTGAAGATATTACAAAAGGTAATATGAGAAACACAGAATAATTATGACAATTTTGGCATTTAAAAAAAAGAAACTTTTCTATTTCAAAACCTATAAGTTCTAGAAATCAGTGCAATGTCACAAGATGGAAAATGACCAACAAAGCCTAATGAATCTAGAACTCATGTTCCTCTGGCTTCCAGAAGAGAGCCAAGACACTGTAACTGGAGGGGAAAATAGTCTTTTCAAAACTTATATCAGGACAAGAGCATTTCTACAACTCTACAACAAAACAAAGCAAAAGAAACAAACAAAACAAAGAACACTTGAATACCTGCCTTTCTCAGCATACATAAGAATTGCACTCAAAATTGACGAATGAACGGAGATGAAAATGAGACCAGAAACAAACAAGTCATAACTATTTGGTAACTTAGGATTAGTCACTGCTTCAGGATAATATCAATAGCAAACTAAAAACATAAAACATGTTCTGATGAAAGAAAATATCTGCAAACTGTATCTCTGTTAAAGGAGCAGTATTCAGAATATTAAAAAGAACTCATAATTCAAAAATAAAAACACGTCAATTAATGGACAAAACTGAATAAGTCATTAACTAAAGAAGATATATAATGGCCAATAAGATCGTGAAAATCTATGCAGCCTCTTAACTCCCAGGAAAAACACAGGATGGGTTGGCTATAATAAAGAACACACATGTAAAGTGCCTTTGATGGTATGGTGAAACTGAGACCTTACACTTACATATAATGCAAAATGACCCAGCCATGTTAAAAATAGTTAAGCAGTGTTTACAATCTTAAATATAGAGTTACCACAAGATTCCTACTCCTAGAAATATACTGAAGACAACAATGAACATATGTCCATACCAAAGAGTGTACATGAATGTGCAGAGCAGTATTCTGCACAGTCCTGGGAAAGTGAACATAATATAAAGTTTTAAATGTGATAACTCCACATAAAATGCAGCTATGAAAAGAAATAGATTCTAGCACACATGGATGACCTTGACAAAACCCTAAGTGAATGAAACCATTAGGGACAAGGGACTGATCACAGAGTGCCATTTCATATATACCAAATATCCACAGGAGGCAAATGCAGATGAACAGCCTCAGCTGCCAAGTCATTGGTCTGTGGTCTCAAGAAATTGAAAGAGTGAAGAAATGTGGTGCAACTATGTTCAGACTTTCTTTCTGGGTTGATGAAAATGTGCTGAAGTCAAATTATAGTGAACATATTAAAACACTGAAGGGGGGTTGAAGAGTGGATCCAGTAGTTAAGAGCATCTGTTCTTGCAAGGGACCTTGGTTTGGTACCCAACACCTACATGGTGGCTCAAAACCATCTGAGGTGGTTTGAAGATGCTTGGCTCAGGGAGAGGCACTGTTAAGAGGTGTGCCCTTGTTAAAGAAAGTGTGTTACTATAGTGGTGGGTTTTGAGACTCTCCTCCAAACCACATGCAAGTCAGTCTTCTCTTACTGGCTTTCAGATATAGAACTCTCAGCTTTTCTTGCACCATGCCTGCCTGGATGCTGCCATACTCCCACCTTAATGATAATAGACTGAACCTCTTAACCTGTAAGTCAGCTCCAATTAAATGTCGTCCTTATAAGAGTTGCCTTGGTCATGGTGTCTGTTCACAGCAGTAAAACCCTAGCTAAGACACCATCCATAAATAGTTTCAGGAGATTCATATTCTGATCTCAGTTGGCATTGCATGAAAATGGTCATGTATATACATATATACAAGTAAAACACTCAAACATGTAAGAGAAAATAAATAAATGAATTAAAACATAATAAAACCACTGAAAGACATGCTTTTAAGGGGTTATTATGTATGAACTATAATTTTCATTTATTTTTCTAATGGTCAAAATGTTTGTAACTCCATGATGTAATGAGAGTCTTCTTAACACTCGTTTGTCAGAACAATTTTTTTGCCCAGTCCTCATTTCGTTCCATCTGGAGGGAGTTACATTTGTGACTCTCTTAGACTTTTTTGGCCACTTAGTCATTGTACCATAGGTAAAGTGATCCAACCATCATGGCCTATACTCCTTTTGCTTTGGGCACCAGAACTTGCAGAGTGCACACTAACCCTTTCTCAAGTACTGGCTTCACTCCCTGTCAGTCATACTTACACTCTGACTGCAATGACTTCTTGACAGGCCGCAGCGTTCCACCTACTTTGCAGTTTTCTGTCCAAGGTCTTCAAGCATTCCGACAAAAGGGTCCTTTTTTAGTATATTCCCAAACATTGGTTTCATTCTCTCATCAGTACCATTTCGTAGTTACAGAGGCTTTTGTGGGTTTCTCTTTGGTTGGTTTGTTCTGCCAACTGTAGTTCTACAGTCTCAGCTTTCTGGATTATTGGGTAACATTTTTAAATGAAGAAACACCAACTTAGCTCCACATAAGTGGAAATTTCCCAGCATTCTATTTTTGCCTCATCTTCCAATGTTCCCCTACACTACACTACTACATAGGAAATCAAACAACTGCAATACGTTTTCAAGTCCCATGTTTTTGTACAGGGTTGTCTCTAAGCTCACCTACAAAGAGTATGGGTATGTGTGTATGTGTGTAAATGTATGTGTGTATGTGCATATGTCTGTGTTGTATATGTGTACATGTGTATGTCTATGTATGTGTATGTGTGTATATGTTTGTGTATGTCTGTATGTCTATGTCTGTGTATGTGTATGTGTGTATATGTGTGTGTATGTCTGTGTGTATAGGTTTGTGTATGTGTTTGTCTGTAAGTGTATGTATATGTGTGTGCATGTGTGTATGGGTGTGTCAATGCATATGTGTGTATGGGTGTCTGTATGTGTCTCTATGTGTCCGTGTGTGTGCTGTATTTTGTGTATTTGTGTGTATGCATGGGTGTGTTTATATGTGTGTATATGTGTGCATGTGTGTATGTATATGTGTGTGTCTGTGTGTATAGGTTCGTGTATGTGTTTGTCTGTAAGTGTATGTATACGTGTGTGCATGTGTGTATGGTTGTGTCAATGCATATGTGTGTATGGGTGTCTGTATGTGTCTCTATGTGTCCGTGTGTGTGCTGTATTTTGTGTATTTGTGTGTATGTATGGGTGTGTTTATATGTGTGTATATGTGTGCATGTGTGTATGTATATGTGTGTGTATTTATGTATGCATGCAAAGTGAAATACATTTTAGAGAAGATCTCTGTCTAACATGAATTTAGTCATTCCTTTTACCTACAATCTCTGACTAATGTCCCCATTCTCAATGATATACTAATTTATATAAACTTACCACTCTGAAAATTATGGCATTTGTTCATTCAACTAGCATTCTCCAAATATATACTGAACAATAACTCCATTTCAGATATGAAACACAATACTCCATGAGATGATCTTCATCTCCAGAATAGCATAGAGAGTTGTTATTTAACTTCAGTTGATATTTTACCATATAGCTCTAGAAAGACTTTAATCACTTTGGAGGTTAAAAAAAATGTCACACATATTACTCTAAAATGTTTAGCAGGTATTTCATATTAGCAGAGAATGCAAAGTATTCTTTATACATATTTCTGCCATGATTCTCATCACAAAATCTTCAGAGGAAGCTATTAGTGATGATTTTTGAAACAGAAGCTATTTCTTATATTATCATAGTGACGACACTGTTTTGTTTTCCAAATAAGTGGTAAAATCATCAATAAAAGAGCCTTCTTTGTCCTATAACTCCAGTATTCAGCAAAGAGCTTGGCACCCAAATGTTTAGTAAGTATATGTTGGAGTTGTTTGAAGATTTCTTGAAACAACTGATGGATCCTGGCATTTGACTATATATTCTATTTGAGGACATTTACATTTCCCTAGAATTACAATAACTGGGACACAGCATAGTTCATCTAGCTTATTCATATGTGGGCATCAAATCCACTATGCATACACTTACCATTTGTTCTGGTGGAAAATGAATCAGAACTGTTTGTAAGACATAAAATCTAACATAACATATTCAAATATATAACAACCATTTATGATGATTTACACTCCAGCTAATTGTCTGGGTTTTAAAGAAAAAACTATAAAAAAGTAAAATTTCTACTCCTGTATTTTTGTTTGAGTGCCTCTCCAGTATTACAATTCAGAAAACTGCATAAGTATTTCACAAATAACAATAAATATGCATCTTTCTCTAAAAAGTGTCAAAGTAATGTATTCTGCTTTATCAAAAGAGGTACTGAGAGTCGAAGATTGAGGATAAGATCAAGGTCACAAATATTATCACAAAGTAGAGTTGATCATGACACAGAATCAAACAAGGATTCTCAGAATACAACAAGGGAGGCCACAATTACTAGGAAAATAATACTGACATGGGGATTAGACAGACATACCCACTGACACACCCATGCACACATGCACACACATACACACACACACACACACACACATACACACACACATACACAGAGAGATAGAGAGATAGATAGATAGATAGATAGATAGATAGATAGATAGATAGATAGATAGATAGATAGATAGATAGATAGGCAGGCAGGCAGGCAGGCAGGCAGGCAGGCAGGCAGGCAGGCAGGCAGGCAGGCAGGCAGGCAGGCAGGCAGGCAGGCAGGCAGGCAGGCAGGCAGGCAGGCAGGCAGGCAGGCAGACAGATGACAGTCACATAGACACACGTACATACATGCACTACCAACTAACAAGCCTCATCCTAAACAATAGAACCCTGTATGAACAATGTAAGTAACCTAAAGAACTCAGAAGCAAGATCTAAAGTTACCCTAATGTAACTGAGGTTTTCAAACTGAAGTGGTCCCTACCAGTGACTTTGCAAACATTGGGACCTAAGATCAAATAACCATCACCCAAATACAAAGGACAGTCAAGACTTCCTGCCTGTTTCTCCAGCCCTGGTGGTAGAATAGAGAATGACCCTAAGATCTCACTGGCCAAGCAGTGATAGGATACAGTCAACATCCTACTATGGCCTCCACTTGTGTCCTTCTTTTGCATACACCACACACAAATCAACCAATTGGTCAATCAATCCATTAATAGGAAACTTAAAGACATCACCCAAAGTCCATGTTCCCAGCAGGCTTTCTCAATGCTCATAGCGAAGTGGCACCTATACCTCCTCAAGGCAATCAATATCACATTAGTCAAAAGTAGTCTGCTTGGTTGCTTTGACTGGATCATTTGCTTCTGAGCACTGAGCTGGTTTTTCCTATTGAAGCTACAGTCTTAGGGGCATCAATCTTGCCATCTGTTAACAGGAAATTGCAGATTTAAAACATTTTCTTAAACAGCATGATCTGGCCCTTCTTTCTTGGTTATTGTGTTTCTCTCCCTCTTCTATGCGATATTAATTCTTCCAAGAGGCATTTCTGTCAAGGGGATGGATTTGGATTTCTAACTCTTCCCTGCCTTCTGCTTCTCTAGGACTTAACCAGCCACATGACTCTGGTGGTACAAGCCTTGACAGCCCTGACTTTGGGTGGGGCTAGAGGGCAAAGATGACTTCTCATCTCCAGCCAACTCAAGAACCTCAAGGAGTTCCCACTGGTTTTTTTTTTCTTTTTTCTTTTTCTCTTTTCTATATTCTATACTTACATTTCAAATGATTTCCCCTTTCCTGGTTCCTCCCCGAAAGTCCCATAAGCCCTCTTCCCTCCCCCTGTCCCCCAATCAAGCCCCTCCCGCTTCCCTGTCCTGGTATTCCCCTACACTGCTCCATCGAGCCTTTCCAGGACCAGGGGCCTCTCCTTCCTTCTTCTTGGGCATCATTTGATATGTGAATTGTGTCTTGGGTATTCTGAACTTCTGGGCTACTATCTACTTATCAGTGAGTGCATACCATGTGTGTTCTTTTGTGATTGGGTTACCTCACTTAGGATGATATTTTCCAGTTCCATCCATTTGACTAAGAATTTCATGAATTCATTGTTTTTAATAGCTGAATAGTATTCCATAGTGTAAATATACCACATTTTCTGTATCCATTCCTCCATTGAGGGACATCTGGGTTCTTTCCAGCTTCTGGCTATTATAAATAAGGCTGCTATGAACATAGTGGAGCATGTGTCCTTATTACATGCTAGGGAATCCTCTGGGTATATGCCCAGGAGTTAGACTCCAGAGAGCCAAATAACCCTATTAAAAAAATGGGGTACAGAGCTAAACAAAGAATTTTCACCTGAGGAATATTGTATGGCTGAGAAGCACCTAAAGAAATGTTCACCATCCTTAGTCATTAGGGAAATGCAAATCAAAACAACCCTGAGATTACACCTCATACCAGTCAGAATGGCTAAGATCAAAAACTCAGGAGACAGCAGTTGTTGGCGAGGATGTGAAGAAAGAGGAACACTCCTCCACTGCTGGTGGGATTGCAAGCTGGTACAACCACTCTGGAAATCAGTTTGATGGAGGAATTCCCACTGTTAAAGACTCACCTTGAGCTCATTATAATGGCCACACAGCAAGACGGTTCAGTGTAGCTGTAAGAGCTGGTCTCTCCACCCTGGAAGTGAAGAAAAACACTCTGAATTATTTCTTATAGAGCCATACAGAAGCACTGTCAGGAAACAAGCCCTATAGAGTATAAGCTAAATATAAAAGTAGGTTGGGGGCACTGCCTTTGATATTTTTCCTTTTGGAAAATGATATCCTCCTAGACACCTAGTGCTCAGCAACGGCAATGGTCAGTGTGCACATGGATGGAAATATGTGGAACTGTGAGCAGGGCTTGGGTTGAAATTTGATGACAAAGGATTGTGATGAACCTCAAGAGTCTCATAATAGCTTTGACACTGTTGTGATCTGTCTCTCCATGTGGAAACCCCATGACTTGAATGAGGTGAAGCTTATTCTTAAGGCTTATTCCTTTTAGCCTCACTTATCTTATGAAAGCAATATGCCTGTCTTCTTTTGAACTATCTTCTTTGGCTTATCGTCTATTTCTGTTTGTTAACCTTTTAGCTCTTCCCATCTCATCCTACCTACATAGTTCTCTGTACATATATAAATCATTCCAAGTAGACACATTCTAAGCACACATAGATATCATGTACATGATGATTATTTCACTTGTATCTTTTGTTTCAGTCTCCATAGATCAACCAGCATAGTACTTGCTTTTCACTGTCCATTCATCTTACATCTAATAAGATAGGGATCTTCTGAGGTGTCCATCACATGGAGTCAGCTCCTATTCAAAGTTGAAGACAGTCACCAGACTGTTAGCATTCCTTTTAGGCTCCACCCTACAGTTGTCTGTCAACTATAAAAGGAGATGTTTGGCCCTTCTCTCTCTCTCTCTCTCTCTCTCTCTCTCTCTCTCTCTCTCTCTCTCTCTCTCTCTCTCTCTCCCCCTTCTCTCCCTCTGACTCTTTTCTCTCCCTGACCCCTTTCTTCCTTCTCCCCTTACCCCCCCCACCTCTCTCTCCAAGTATTTCTGGCTCTCCTCTCCTCTCCTGTTCTCTCTCTCTCTCTCTCTCTCTCTCTCTCTCTCTCTCTCTCTCTCTCTCTCTCCCCCTTCTCTCCCTCTGACTCTTTTCTCTCCCTGACCCCTTTCTTCCTTCTCCCCTTACCCCCCCACCTCTCTCTCCAAGTATTTCTGGCTCTCCTCTCCTCTCCTGTTCTCTCTCTCTCTCTCTCTCTCTCTCTCTCTCTCTCTCTCTCTCTCTCTCTCTCTGTCTGTCTTTCTGTGTCTTTACTCTCTTCTCAACTCCCCATCCTACGTCTTAAATAAACTTTGTTCTACACTATACCTATCCCATCGTATGTCTGGCACTACCTCAGGGGGAAGGGATGCCTCAGCATGGGCCTGCCAAGGCACCCCTCCTACCTCACCATACTGTGCTCCACAAAGCATATACTTGACATTTTTAAAAAGAAAAATTTGACACAGCCCCCCCTTAAAAGTATCTGTGCTCTCAAGGGGTCCCAAGTGGTGGGGAAGGTGTACAGGAGAGAAGAGCTTTCCCTCTAACTGAATGTGGTTAGAACGCGTTGGTGTGAGGACACTTACTTCTCTTCACACTCTCTCCCAGAGTGGCAGTATGAAAATGATGCATTTGAACAACACTTGCTTTTAGGATGCCAACACTCCTCCGAGGCTTGCTTGACGTGAAGCTCAAACTGCTCAGTCTTCACTGGAACAAATCCAAATTTCGATGAGGAAATAAGGATGAATTTTGCACCCTGTAAGAAGAAAGACCTCTTAAAGACTGCTAATAAAGTTAATGCCTTGGGCAGCCAATAGCCAGAAACAGAGCAATGAGAGCAGGAGTTGAGGGGATGGGGATAGGCACAAGACAAACGAATCATGTAGGCCAAAGTTAGCCCATTCTATCCTAGGTCAACACTGTAAGCATATTTGTATTAAATATTGTTTGTCACAGGTAAACCAAAGGAGGCTTAGAGAAACTGTCACTTCCAAAACCCAGTGTGCAGCAGTACACACGGAACCACAATGAGGTATGTCTGCCTAGAGCATTTGTACCTTTGCCTATGAGTCTACACTGTGTGCACCTAACCAAGCAGCTACAGTGGCAAGCATTGTTCCAGAGCCGTGATAAGAATGAGTGCACCAAGGCTGGGCTCTCTCCACAATGTAACTCTATTTTCAGGAGCAGTTTGACCTAAACTCAGCTACATATTCTCTCCAGAACACCAAAGGATAGCCAGTTTCTCAGAATGACAGTTTTTATTTTTAAAGTCTTTTATAAAATATGGTCAGTTCAACATGGGCAAAGTAGCAAAACCTTGAAGATATTGTGTTCTCTTTTCTTTGTTGCTATTTTTGCAGTTAGACATTATTTTTTTGGTCACAGATAATTACTGTATGATCTGTGTTGGATACAGTGTGCCCTTTCAACACCTGTATGCAATTTGTAGCAACCAAATCAGGGTTCTGTGTCCTACAGTAGCTCATTCGTCTCTGCAGAATAAGACTACAGACATGGGTCATAGATTCAAACCACTGTCTTCCAATCATTCACTAGTCATATGACCAGAGTTAACTAACCTCAGATCTCTCATCTAAGTGATGGAATGATAAAAATGTCTACCTCAGATTAGAGATGATGACTCGTAGCATAATACATGCAAAGCAGACAGAGAAAAGTACCAGAAAAAAGCCAAGTGCAGGCTGCTTTATTGCAAAATTTTTCTTAATTCTTCAATTGCTTCAGAGTCTAAAATAGAAAGGTTGCCGATTCAAAAACTATTTTTCTGATTAATATAACAAAAAAGTCAGAAGATTAAACCCAAAATAGAAATTACCTTTTAGTAAAGTTTTGCTTGAGTAGTATAAAACACATTATTTTAATACTTGTATTTTTCTTTAAGCATGGAACTATTCTTAGAATAATAGGGGACCTATGATCTAAAAGACTGAATATTTCCAATTTGGCATAGCCTTTTGGACATTAAAGAAATCAAATGCCTTTTTCTTTAGACATTGAAGAAATTAATTCTGCTACAAAAATTAAACTTGGTTGACTTCCATGAGTCTACAATCTTTGTCTTTTGAAAACAAGTCCATTCTTAAGCATCATTCCTTGACACTTTAGAGTGTGGTTAAATGCTTCTCTTCTAAGAACAAAAGAAGATCTGAGAAATAGTGTTTAAAACAGCATTTCTGATTTGATAGTCATTGAGGTTGTGCCAGAAATGTATACACAATAGCAAGCAGGTAAGCAACTATAAGGGTTTATGTTCACAAATGACAGTTTCCGTAATATTTTAATGCAGATCATGTAATATATTTTGTATCAGGAAGCATATTTTTTCTAACAAAAATAGATTATTTCTCTGATTGGTTTCCCAGTAATGATTAAATATTTAAAAGATAACACGGAGGTGAAAAGACAAGGAAGGTGATACTTATCTAAGTGGAAAGTACAAGGTCAGTTAGACTCGAAGTAACCTTTGTTCCCTGTTCCAGTATGATTTCAGAAATAGTAGCATTATTGATCATAATGGGCAAGGAACAGAACCCTGTGTTTATTCTTTGTGAAGGCTTTTGAAATTTCCTTTAAAAAAACAATAAGGGCTATCAATAATTAAAAGACAATTTGGTTGTAAGTTCTGTAAGTTCTGCTTAGAATTTTACTAGTTAAAGTCCAATCAGCTTAAAGACATAATATCCATCATGAGGTTTTCCTTTTTAAACTCCACTGAAAGCTTAATATTCACATAATGCATTGCTCTTAAATTATAGTTTGATGTTTTTAACAGGTAGTTCACAATTAGGTTGACCATTTATTATCATCGTAACTTATGGATGACCCTTTGAAACTGTAAGCAAAGATGACTTTGGATATCTGGAGGGTTAGTTCTAGGACAAAATTCTATACCTATCATTAACACAACATCCAACCCACCAACTGATATGAAAATACAGGGGTGTCTTAAAAGGTATGGCATTTCATTCAGCCTATGGACAACCATTTATTCTTTTAGAAATTATCTCCACAGTACTTTTTTTGATACAAGATAAATGCAATGAGAAAATTTTTTTATTTCTATTAAACATTTTAGGGGTTCTGGCAAGAACTAAGATTCTGTGAATTTTCAGTACAAAGAAATAGTTTCAGCCTAATGTTAGTTGATTCCATATGTACAGAAGCTATCCATGCAGAGAAAATCATGGATATAAAATCTGAGAAAACTAAAGTGAACCCACATACCTGATTAAAATTGGAAGAGTAAACCTGGGTATATGAGTTCCCACAGCCAGTGAGTCAGCTAGGGTAGGCACATAGGTAAAAACATAAATTCATGGGGAGTGTCCTTGGAGAGATCCTGAGAACAGTACACATCCTTAGCAGTGAGCACAACTAGTACCCAAGGTTGTGTAGCTGTTTCCTCAAAGATAGACCACTGGTGTCTTGAGTGGGGGCAGTTGTATCATTCCAATGAGGTCCTAACAACATGAGATTTATTATTGCTCCCTCATGAAGGGAGTGGGCAGTATTGATGAGCTCAGGTAACTGATGAGACTTCCACTCTCAAAGCCTTCCACTCCCTCGGAATGAATAGGAAGTGATGGAGCTGTCCAGAATTGATCAGGAGACTCTCCAATGATGGAAACTTTCATGAGTCATACATGCTGAGGGTGAGACTATTCGGCCGCATAGCTGCCCATACATTACCCAGCAGACATTTTAGTTTTGTAATTTCATTTAAGTCACTCATGCTCCTGTAAGCAAACGTGTAAACTCATTGGTACAAGATGGGCTTGTATGAAAATCATTCTTTGGTCTGCCATTTACTTCTCTAGTTAGGTGAATAGTTTCCTCCGGAAAAAAAAAAATCATGCAATGCCTGGATATTGTCTTCTACATTCTATTCTTCACTAAAAGAAACAACAGTCTGTGGGAAAATGGCTGATATGATATTTTTCTTAGACATGGAAAAATAAAGATGAGTCTTGAACATTTTGTCCAATCAACAAAGGGCATATTCAAAGGATGATAGAGACCTGGCACTGTGAGGCAGAAGATACTAGGAAAAAATGAGCAACTTTTAGTGAAAAAATAAATTATACTGATATACCACCCAAAATAACATAAAATAGGAAACCATGAATGAGGAAAAATAAATGTAATAAAAAACTTAAAACAATAGAATGTTTACATCGTTTCAAAGTCCTCCTCTACAAAGTGTGTGTGTGTGTGTGTGTGTGTGTGTGTGTGTGTTTAAGTGATGAAGTTGAGGACTAATTTTAGAATGAAGGCCTGTGAAGAACCGGAAAGTGATAACACGAGTGAATAGAATTACAGATAATCCAACACGTGTCTCACCCAAGATCACCACTGCTCAGGGAACAGAACTTGACTGACTGGAAAATATCTAAGAATTCTAAAGTGAGAAACATTCTATCAAACAACTGTTAATCAAGCGATCTTGAAACCAATAGCCCTTAGAGACACAATATGACTTAGTTCATAGGGCATTAATACATCCATGGATATGGACATGAATAACCACCAAAGTCCCTAGTTACATTTAACTCTTAACCCTGAGCATTCATGTTACAAAGTAAAGAAAAAAAATTGTCTTTGCTTCTAAGGCAGCAGCCTAAACGCTGTAACTGTTACCACAGTTGGCTTTTTTCACCTTAGACTCCTTAGAATTTAGACTGGACATATTCGGGACTATGAATGAACTGACCTGGTAATTTTCTCTATATTGAGGCCCTAATTCATTCTGCAAACATCCTGTCTGGAAACATCAATAATTGGTTGGCTTGGTAACCAGGAAACTGTAATTGTTTAGAAAATCCTACAACAGGTTTTCCATCAATGTTCCTCTGTAAGAGTAGATGGTTGGCACACCAGTTCTGCAACCCTGAATTACAGCCATAAATGGAGATGCAAGGCCAAAGCCTGTGCCTATGGACAGTAATGTTGTGATCCACAGCCTCAGTCAGGAACAGATGTCTTAAACCCTAAGTATTCTGAGTCTTTTGCACGGAAGTGAGGGGAAAGACAGCATCAAGAAATCTGACACTGGGCTATCCCTGGTCAAGTTCTACTGAAAGGGTGGTGATTGATGTACCACATCAGTCAGCAGAACAACTGGTTCACCCTGGCACCACTTCTCCACTTCTCCACAGGGGAAGACTCAACAGAAACGTGGGACAATTGCAAGGACTCGAAACCAACTTCAGTTTCTTCCTAAAAACCGAAAAGGAGCCAAACGATGCTGCTCACCAAACTCTTGGTGGATTTTCTCTGGTTCCCATTATTGAAGTATTTAAAAAAGAAAAGAACAGTTGGACAGTCACCACATGGTAGCTAAGAACAGGTATCATTCTTAGCACCATGGAAACAAAAACTGGGGCTATCTGCAATGGATGGTGCTGGCGTGGAATTTGCACTATTTAACTGCAGCGTTGGGGTGGCAGGGCTTTTGCTTCTCTAGAGGATGTGACCTGACTTTGTGTGTACATCAGGATTGCATAATAACCCAGAGTTTACTTTCTCATGTTATAATTTATTTTATCCTAGTTTTGTATTTTATCTTAAAAGCATTTTTATTTAATTTAATAAACAGATAGCTCTTGCTTTCCTAGGCATACTTTTAAGGACTTTATACATATTAGCTCATTTACTCCTCATAATAACCTTAATCCAATTTTAGGGGAGAAGGCATTCATTGGCCATGGCATGCCTCCATACTATGAAAATATTTCTAAACATTGTGAACTAAAGACATTTGAGCAGACTCTGATTTCTTTTAAAACAGTGTTTTAAAATGGAAACATCAGCAAACAGCTTTCTAGGCAACCCTGAACAATCCTAGGACTCAAGAGACAAATAGATAGCGTTGTCTTTATAAAAACAACAGTCACAATAAACAGTTTGACAGAATCAGACTGATTATTTTGATGGTTTTATTTATTTTAGACTATTTTATTATTTCAGCTAAAATAAAGGCAAGATACAGTCAGATGGTTTTCTGTTTCCTGGCTAGGACTCTCTCTCTGTCTCTCTCTCTCTCTCTCTGTCTCTGTGTGTGTGTGTGTGTGTGTGTGTGTGTGTGTGTGTCTTTGTTCTCTTCTCCTTGTTTCTCTCTTCTCACCCCCTCAAAGAACCAATTATCAGAGGGCTCTCCTTCCTCCTACAAACAAGGGGAGCTAATAAGGGGATTGGTGAAGAAGAGAGCCTAATAAGGAAGGATCTACTTCAAAGGCAGAGCACATCAAAGTGAAGTGCCAGGGAGCACAGAGATCTTGCTGAGCCAGGCTGGCTAGGCCCCCTTCACCCCTTACCTTCTGATTCAAAGCATCACATAGACAGGATTCAGCAAAGAGTTTTGAGGCCTCTAGCCAGGCTACCTCCAGCTGCACCAGCTGAGACAAGTGAGAGATACATACCGGGTGTTACATGGTTTGTTTTGATTAGATAAATGCTCTCAATAGATATCGCTGAATAATATTATCACCTAATTCTCCTGGGTTTTTTTTTTCCTGCTTGAAGTATTTGACAGTAGTTTTTCAAATTAGGTAGCATAAATGCAAGGCGAGGAGGATTCGTGTCAACGTAGCTTCTGTAAGATTGAAGATGAAGGATACGCGATGTCATCGGTAGGGTATTATTGGAGCTCCAACAACACCAGTTACAGGAGAGGAGATGAATGTACTCCAAAGAACTTAGAAAGCTACAAAAACCCAGGGAAGGTTTTGTCTTCAAAACCAGGAAGTGTTGACAATGCAAAATGTCCAGATGGAAACAAAGATTCTGATTGTCACACCAATTATTTTGAACATATGGGTTCGTGTTATCATAAAAATGAAGCACTTGGGTGTTTTTGTCACTTTCCATCCACATCTTTGCTGCACTGTGACTACAGACTCAGAGTTTGGTCTCTCTTCTTCTTTAGTAGCAGTGCTGGCTACACATGTCCCTCTCTGCTTTCCTTACTTGCCAGCCTGAGACCTTCCCAGAAGAGAGCACCTACTACCTGAAAGAATATTGATGAACTTTTAAAAATGCAAATGATTTCATGTGTAACTGCCATGGCTGGCTGTAGATCTGGAAGACATTGAAGACTCCATGTGCTCACACCAGGCTCCTCATAATTGTCTTTGGCCATCATTACCTCTTACCTTCCTAAGAATTTGAACCTGAAGACAGCTAAAGATGACAGAAATCTATGCAGTGGATGAACTCTGTGATCCCATGGGACAAGCAAGGAAAGAGAAAATAACCGGGAACAAATTTCTTCTCGATCTCTTTCAAAATCAAAACATACGGTCCATAGCCAATGTGGTATTTAAGGGACCTAGAAATAATTCAACGTTAGACTTATAATGCTGTCAGTCCCATATCAACTACTCCAAAAACCCATGGGTTTTTCTGAACCACCTACAGTTTGGGGCTTGCAGGGATATCTGCAATAGAGATTTGTTTCCTAAAGTGTACAGAAATTGTTATAAACTACTGTTATTGTACCTGAAAAGCTTAGTAGCTGGCACAGGCTGTTTCTCTGTCACCTTCCACAGGAGAAGCCTGTACTTCAGAGATGGTGCAAGGTGAAAGGAAAGTGTATACTCCACAGGGTCAGCCTCATCAACAATAGCAGATTAGACATGGTGCCTCCCATAGGAATGGGAAGAGAGTGTTGCCATTAATAAATCTGCTCACATGTCTGAGCTGATCAACTTGCTCAAAATACCACAGTCTAAACCTAAGTAAAAATTATGCTCGGTATTCAGGTGTATAGGGAGTGCTTTGTTCTTTTACCACCAAAAATATAGCAAAAAAATAATATGGGTCCCCAAAATCTCATCTTTTACCTTTTGAATGTTTTAAAGTATATGTGTATGGCTCTGAGCATGTGGTCTTATATCAACCCCTGTCCATGATTTTCTCACCTTTAGAGAAAAGGAGTTCACAAATAGTGTGTAAGATACACCATTAAAACTGTCCTTCTCCCACTGTGTTCAGAGATATTCTAAACCAAGCACATGCATCTATGTGCAGAAACCTTTCTCTGTTCATGAAGTGATTTGATTGTGATATGAACACTGCTTCAGACCCTCTCTTGAATACTACCATCAACCAGGGGACATTTGCTACCAAGATGTTAGGGGATGCGGAACAAAGAGATGAATGAGACCTACTCATGAAAGCAGCATTCATCTCTGTGTTTGTACAAGGGTTACAGTGTAACCATGTGTTAGTTTATCTCCTTGGAAGTTTCCTTTGTCTATCCACTAGTCACAAATTGAAGACTCCCTTCAACTTTAAACCTAACCCAACTTTTCGGAACAAGTTTAGACATAGAATAGAATACCAACTCCACAGGAATATTTGAGGGACAAAAACACTTTTCTGTAAATCTCTTCTTTGCCTAAACTGGTATAGTATTTTGAAAGTTGAATAATCTTAAGTATTAAAAATGGAAGAATTTCTGGTGGGAAAAAAAAGTGAGCAGACCTTAGAGTGAAAAAGTAACATCCAGTTCATAAAATTAAGATCATTTGATTGGAAGTGACTATTCAGGGACTACAATGGCAATATATATGATGAGCAAGTGGTAGTAATTGCAAAATATTGGTATGCCCCCACAAATTTATAAACATGGTCTTCCAGATCAAAATGGAAGCATACTACTACCTCACAATATATAGAAATTATTTGTGCAATTTAACACTCATTTATGATCTAAAATAAAACAACTCAAGAAAAAATAGTTGAAAAGAGCTTCCTTGATCTACAAAACTAATTTTATACTAAGTATACATTTTACGTATAATTTTATATTTTAAATATAATTGTAAAGTATCAGCATCAATCTCTCCAAATAGAAATAGAAAAAGAAGGTCTAATTGTTGCAAAATGTAATGCGGCAAAAGGGTACCTTTGGCAGTCCCATGCCAAGGTGTGCCTTGAATAATTGCACCGTGCAACAGACCTGGTGTGGAAGAGGTTTATTAGGGGGAGGGGAGAGGACTGAGGACATGGGGAAGGTGTAGAGCAGGCAAGTGGGCATGTAGATAGGCAGACAGACGGGGGCAGAGCCATGAGGGCAAAGAAAGGGGGGCAGAGAGGGAGAAAGAGGGGACAGTGAGGACAGAGAGAGAGAGAGAGAGAGAACATCAGGAACAGAGGGGTGCTGGGGTGGCAGGTGGTCCTTTAAGTTCCCACTCATACCTGTCGCAGTAGGCAGCTGTGGCTGGTCATGACTTAAGCAATCACTATATCACTCAAGGCAGGCCAGTGGAATCACCTGTATACTAACGCTAATATTATCACTTCCTTTTAACATTATGAATAAGATTATAGATGTTTTATTAAGGGCCAAAAAGAAGTGCAAGAATCTTAAGGAAGCCACAGAACTGTCTTTACTCACATATGTTATTTCCACAAAGACTCAAAATAATCACACAAAAACTATTGCAAACAGTTAAAGTCACCTAGCAAAGTGTTCAGATTTGTGACTGATATACAAAAATAATTATTTAATATACAGTAGGATGTCATTTAACAAAACTAAGGGTATATTAAGGAACCATGAGTTCTTTCAGCAATTCATTTTAACTTTAGGAAATATTTATAAGTATTTAAATAAAGAGAATTATTGTCCTCATGGAAGTAAACACTCAATATTTAAAAGATGCCAATTCTTTGAAAATTGGTTTACAGATTCAATTCAAACCCCGGTGGACATTTTTAAGAAACTTGATACCTGATACTAAAATTTATGGAAAAAAATACTGAAGACTAGGCAAAACCTGTGGATGAACAATAAAATGAAGACTTAATAAACGTGATCTCAAAGCATATTATGAAAGTGAGGTCATTAAAACAGGTGGTTTGAGCTAGTGGGTAGAGAGATCAGTCACCACAATAAAACAGAAATAGGCCCACACTCAAGAGAACAATGGGCAAGTTATTGTTAGAAACTCTACCAAACTAGAAATATAATCCTATGACACATAGATACCTACAATTCCCATGCTACTTCTGACCATAGACAGAATAGTTTTCTTACAACACCAGAAGTGGTATAGATGCCTCACATCAGATTTCACTACCCTGATAATACGCTACTAGAAATCCAAAGTTCTGCATAATAAAAAAGAATAAATAACAGACTGTTCAAACTTGAAAAGAAGAAAGGACATTGAGGTGTCATCTCTAGACATCCACAAAAGTAATCTTAGAAAGAAAAACGAGTTCTGCAAAGTCAAAGAGTCCTGAGGCAACACAGATATTAGCACATTCTACACACTAACTATAACCGTTCACAATCCCATTTAATAATTCTGCTGAGCCGTATATTGAACCGTACTATGGACAAAATCTTTGTGCTGAGAATTACAAAGTTCTAATGAAATAGTTAATGTTCTAAATAAATGGAGAGAAATATATTCAAGGATTGGAAGACTCAACATGGTGAAAATGTAGATATCTTTTCTATTATAATATAATTACAACATTTCCCCTCCCTTTCTTCTTTCCTAACTCTCCCATATACCCCTCTCCACCATCCTTCAAATTCAAGCTTCTTTTTTAATTGATTGTTATTACATGCATATATGCATACATTCCTAAATATATCTTGCTCATTCCACATAATGTTATGAAAACATACATATGCCTTCAGAAAATGTAGATTTAATGCAATGTCTGTCAAATTTCTATTGGGAGTTCCACTGACATAGACAAGTTTATTCCAAAAGTTATATGTGAACAGACACAGTCTGCTGGATAGCTAAAACAAACCTAAGGCAAAAGAGAACAGAAGAAATCACTGTGGCCAACATTAATGTCTATCATTGTACAGTAGTCAAGATCATGGGGTCAGTTGAGATAGTGATGTGTAGATCAGTGGCAGAGAACAAAGCACACACGAGTTCATTCACACCAATACGCTGGACTCATTTTTAACAAAGATAAAAGCACTTTAAGCACAAGAATACCCATTTTACAAAAGGTGCTGACATGACCACATGGAACCCCATAGGCAAAGTGGATTACACAGTTTACAAAAATTCAACTTGAAATTGATCACAGGCATAATGACAGAGTATAAAACCCTGAAGCATAGAGGATCTTTGACTAAGCAAAGATTTCTTAGACTTCATACCAAAAGGACAGTTCAATACCAAAAATAAATGATAAATTAGACCTCACCAAACTTACAAATTATAACCACGCAATCAAAAGTTAATGCACAAAATGCATGACTAATAATGATTTGAAGAGCATTATAAAGTTAAATGAACTAAAAGACCAGGAGATAGGCAGTCACACATGCACCCACATGAAACCAACAGAAGATTAAAATTCCATAGTAAAAACTTTCTCATATTACTGATTATAAACCCAAACAACATAATATAAAATAATTTTAAAAAGTAAAGATGTGGGTTTTTTAATTATTAATGGAAGCATTGAGTCAGGGCATACATGTGGCAGTCAAAAGACAACTTTCTGAAGTCCATTGGTTCCTTCCATTTTTGCATGGGCTCCCTGGAATACTCTGGTCTCCAGGTGTATGTAAGTGAGCACCTTTAGCCACTAAGCCATCTCATCACTCCTAGAAAGGTAGAGGTAGCTTTGTGAAAGAGGAGGCACTAACTGCCAAGAACGTGAAAAGGACTCCACCCTCATTTGTGGGTTGCTAAATGAATAGGACAGAACAACAAAACATTATGCAATGTTTGTTTCATTTGGAAAAGTTACCCACCCTTAATGGGGAGTCTTGGGGAAAACATGAAGGCAAGAGTACTCAACACAGCACATTAGAACTAAAAGAAAATCAATCCATACCCTTCTAAAGGGGGAAGCATCGGTTTTGAAAAATGTATGCAATGAACTATGTGATGAAAATGAAAATAATTGTAAAAAAATAACACCAAACAACCATGGTGATATATTGAATCAAAACAGAAAAAAAGGTATGAAAATATATTTTAAGTACTGAAAAGATAAGTACTGATGAGCAATTTAAATACATTTAGATTTGTAACAAATTTTTGAAGCCAAAAAATCCCGAAACTGACAACTGGAGGAACAAACAGAAGGAGCACACAGACCTAGTGATAGCTCAGTTCCTAAGTTCTAGACGGACCCACAGTGCCTGTGTTATCTTGCTTTACTCCCACATATGAAACATAACTTTCCTACACATAAATCAAACATTCAAATCTATTTTCTAACACATTACAAAGCAGAGAGAAACATTTCTAAAGAATAAGGATAAGGAAAAAATTCAAACATGTAAGCCAATTTCTCTAGTAACCACCTAGTAGAATGAGCTTCAACGCAACTTAAACAGAAAAAAAAACAAAAAAGCAAAACAAAACAAAACAAAAAAAAACTAGTTTTGCCAATCAATGATTCTTCTAGCCTGAATGTCAACCCTGGGAAGTTTAATCATGGGCTCAAGGTTGGAGGGTGTTACACACATTTATTTAGTCTCTTTGTCTGTAAATAGCAAATAATAGTGCCTTGTAACTGGCGAACCGTAAGACTGCATTATGAACTACATCATAACAACTCACTTAGAACTACTCAAGGAAAATATATTTATTTGGTTCAGTCCGTAGTAGCTACATTTCCTTAATGACTTTTACAAATTGACTGGTACTTGAGGTGCCAAGCCCTAACAGTGCCCAGGTTTTAAGGAAGCCTCATATTTCACCACCAGGAATCTATGTAGAAGGGAACACAGCATCTACCACTTATTGCACATATTAGGCCTGACTCAGTACCAAAACATTTATAGGTAATAAAACAACCATGAAGAAGGCACAATAAAGTTCATTTTTGCAGAAGAAAAAGCCAGGTTTAATTGCTTTAATCAAAATAGTTTTCATTAAGTTAGCAAGTTTAAGATACATCTAAGAGGACTCTGGAGTCTATTTTCCTTTCCCTCCTCCAAATCTTCACAAAAAACAATTCCAATGCTCTCTCTCATAATTTAATATGAATTATCTTCTGTTGCACCCACCCCCACACAATCTCCTATTTTTATTGTAGAAGTCTGGGTAGTTCCCAGTCCATTTTCAGAGTGTTCTAAATTCCCACCTTTAAGCTCCTTGAAACTCTTAATGACTTCCCAGAACAAGTTCTTTACTTCTTTCATTCTGTGGCATTTGAATTCACTTCTGGGAGCTTTAGAGGGAGGGACTCAAATACTCGAGCAGACTCTGCCAATGTGAAAGCATATTAAACTTCTGAATTCAGCATAAAAATAATGGTTGAGTGGGGATATTAGCGTGGATAAACCTTCAGTCTTAATCACAAAACCTTTCAAATACAAGATTCCAGTAGACATTGAGGAAGGATCTACGGAGAGAAATTCAGTCTAAGGAAGAAGACTCAAAGAACAGCATCGAAAGATTCCAAACTGTAATGGCGTATGAATTTAACAGTACAGCCGACAGAAACCTACTCTACCTAGTGAATCGGCTTCTTTATTGCAACATGAGAGCTTCAGTCTGTACTCTCATCTCCTAATGGACTGCGCATGACTTTCTAAATGCATAAGTGATTTGAAACATCACTATTTGTTCTACATCTTGTACTTTCAAATAGTTCCCACTCGAATGTTTGTCAGATGTTTGTAGGAATTGTCCTGGTTTGGTCTTTTTTCTATTCCTTTGATAAAACACTGATCAAAACCAACCTGTGAAGGGAAAAGTGTATTGGCTCCCAATCCACTATCAGAAGAAGTCAGGCAAGAACTTCTGCTTACTAGCTCGCTTCCCTAGACTTGCTCATCTCCTTCTCATAGACAGCTCAGGCCGGCCTGCCAGGGGATGGTACCACCCACAAAGGGTTGGGCCTTCTCACATCAAGCAGCAATCAAGAAAATGCTATTCACTGACCTGAGCACAGACCAGTCAGAGGGAGGCAGTTCCTCAGCTGAGGTTCCCTCTTCTCAGGTGCCTCTACCCTACTTTGTGTTAAGTTGACAAAAACTAACCGTAAGCTGGTGAAGAGAATAGCTAGTGGACTTTCGATGTACGTAAAGATCATCGTGAACTTCTGATGCTCTTGTTTCCAAATTCCTGAGTAGTGGAATGACCGATCTTTACTACCACACCAGTTTTATGCTGTGCTGGGTTATAGGAAGCTTTGAGCATGTATTACTGTATATTCCAGTGTCTCAGTTCCTCAGAGAGGGCCAGCAGCTCCTAGCACACAGGGAAAGAGAGCTCAGACTGGCCTTTCCAGGTCTCGGTGTCATACAGTACACCAGGGGTTCCGGAGAACTACAGAAACTTAGGAAAATGGGGAAGAGATGTGAAGACAGCAATATAAGTGCAGCTTTGTAGAGAGCCATACTGGGGTGCCATGCTACCTAGCAGGAACTTGACAGAGACCAGGGCGAAGCCCATTGTTCTCCAAGGACCTGCAGTTTCCTGAGAGGCACTAGCCACCTGACGCCAGTCACCTGCGGAGCAATCCAGCCAGTTCTGCAAGAGTCTCCAGCCTTTGGGGGAAGGATTTCCGCCCCCCCCCCCGCCTATATATATTTGGAGACCCCCCCCATTAAACTTTGAGCCTTGAACAGGAAATTAGTCTTGGCATCATGTTTCTCTCTGCCACTCCGTTCTATCTCCAGCTTTCCTTCCAGGTAACCCGGTAACCCGCTGGAAGTAACTGCGGGCAGTTACACACTTTCTTTGATACTTCACTTCCTTGGAGAGCTCTTTCCCCTATATGTGATGTAATTGTATCTCTGAGAAAAATGTAGACATTTGCAGTAAATTCTACTTCTTCAAGAGCAGTAGAAAACAAAAATTAGCCCAACACGCCTGATAATTTATGGTAGTTTGTTTTCTGCCCACAAGGAAAAGTTCACTTGGCCTGAACTTTTTTATCAGACCCTGATGAGGTGGCTATTGATTTAGCAAACACTCTTCTGGAATACAAAGCCACAAAAGCCATAACATAGGAAAAGCTAATTATGGTAATAAGAATCGAGTGTGCACAATCCCATTAAAAGGACTTAGTCACTGCTCTTCCTATAGCAGGACACTTTTAACAACCCTTCTGTTCATTAGGAGAAAATTACCTTTTAGTGTTAAGTGGACTGTAAATGTACTGTTTATTTTGAAAGTGGAAGAAAGTTACTGTCACGTTTTGTACCTAAATGATTGTTCCTCCTGGTCCCTTACTGTTCTAGTCAAATGACTGTAAATAAAAGTGCATGCTGCAGTATTGTCCCCATCTCCATTAGGGGCTGCAGTATTGTCCCCATCACAGGGAACAGAATCCCTTTCACTGGGTAGACAGGTGGACACATTGGTCAAGGCTCAAGTAGCCTATTGAAAGTTCCCTTACTGGCTCTTGCTTCCTACACGAGATAGCTGTTTTCAAACCACATTCAACTGTTGACACTTTTTTTCTCTAGGGAACAAGGAAAAAGACAGTAAAATTTCTGCACAGAAATCAAAGGCGAAATCTGGCCTCAGGACTAAAATGGACCTAGGGAATCATCTTCATCAACTGCCAAGGAATAAAGCAAACTCCAAAGATGTAACCCCCCCACATGAAGTCTACTGGCTCAAGAAAGAATAGGTGAAAACAATAACCTAATTACTGGTGAGTAGTCTTGTAAGAAAACTTATATTATTGGTCTGACCAATTTTGTCATTCTTGGCTGTAGAAAACATTTAAAGCCAGGTAGTATGGATTTAGTATCAAATAAAATTTTCTTACCTCTCATGTGGGGCCAAGATTTGTTTATGAACTATAAGAATATAGATTATTTTCTACATTTTTTTATCAAAAAGACACAAGTTAGTAAAAACAAAAGGTATCATTATCTTTAAGAAGTACAAATACTGGAGCCTTGCTGAGGAGGAGTAGGAAAAAGTTCTCTCATCATGTCAATAGATTGTGAATGGTTTCATGTTTTCTTTTCTGTGTCTTTCTTGGGGGGGGGTTGCGCATGTCCCTGTGTCTGCAGTTGCATATGCATTTGCAAATGCACATGAGAATGTTTGTGTGTGGGGGCCAGAAGCCAACCTCAGTGACATACCTAAGGACTTATCTACAAGTTCTCTCACTGGTCTATGGCTGCATACCTAAGGACTTATCTACAAGTTCTCTCACTGGTCTATGGCTGCATACCTAAGGACTTATCTACAAGTTCTCTCACTGGTCTATGGCTGCCACGTTGGCTTCTAGGGCTGACTAGTGACCAGCAGGGAGTTGCCTGTCTCTACCTCGCAGTCACCACACCCAGCTTGGACACAGTTCTGGGAATCAAACCTGAGTTCCCATGCATGCATGGGTGAGATACTTTACAGGCTGAGTTATGCACTGTCACACCTCAAGTTTACTAATGTGCATTTTTGCAAAAAGTATCAAAAATGAAAAAAAAAGTCTACCTTTTAACTTAACATTTCTGTTCTATAAATTCACTCTACAGGAAAATTATGGACAAAAATTATCATTAAACACTAATTATCAAATTAGAAACCATGAAAACAACATTTGTTCTAACCTTGCTTAATTCAAGGGAATGCAAGGACTTCTCAAAAAAAGCATGGTGGTTTATAGTAAGTGCCCCAAACTATCTTGTCAGCTGTTCTAAATGTTAGTTTTGTGGAATTAATCATGGCAGGTTATAAATTCATAGAATAAATAAGATATCCTGAATGACCATTAAAGACCATTTTTTCCAAACTAGAAATCTATGAAATTCTGTCTTTCAAAAGCAACAGTCCTAAATGAATACTTCCTTTTTTTAATCATTTAAGCTACTCCTAAAAAGATCTAACGTTACCTTTTGATGGAACAAACAGCTTAGACATTCTCCACATCATCATTGCCTTTGTAGTTGAAATGCCCTTTAACCTTTCAATATACTGTACCCTGCTATTTTAGCAGATGCATACAACTGAAGATAATTGGATTATTAATTCAAAATGTGCTACCTTCTTATTTTCTCATACTAAGTATTTTAATTTTAGTTTATTCATAATTTAACCTTTGCAAAAAAATGATTTACAATTTTTAATGATGTATGATTTCTTTCCTGTCTGCAAGGCAAAAAGGAGATGGCCATTGGATTGAATTTGGATCCACGATACATGGAACACAGTTTTAAGTTTATGGCTGGATGTATGTTAATTGTGCACAATCTTTTTATTTTGGTTGCACTAGGTAAATGCTAGTAAATGTAGTTGAAAATGTGTAATAATCACCTCTCCTAGCTCCTTTATGGGAGCACTACAGAAATATGAAATTATAGATGACTTCATTAAAATGGGAATTTGAAAAGAGGAAATGATGTTTGTAGAGTATTAGGAACACAGTGTTCTTTCATCAAGTTACCTGTATGAATTAAAATGCTCACATGTGACTTTAAAAGCAATGTAAGTAAAATGGAGCTTAAAATCAATACTAGCAGAACCAAAGGGACTGGAAATTGTGACTCTGTAATAGTGACTAGATTTGTAATAACCTGGAGGGGAAAATAGGCATTTCTTCATAGGAGGGAGAAAAGAAATATGACATAAAAGCCAGCGGCTATGCTGAGCCAGTGAAATTGTCCATTATTTAAACTGCAGGTGGTGGCACTCATATAAACTGGTATAGCAAGCAGCCCAAAGAGGGGACATGGGTGGATTTAGTGTGAAACCCACCACAGGAGTCTGTCTTCTGGGGGAGACAGAGCTACACTGTGCAGTAGGAAGAAGAAATATTGAAAATGGGAATTCTAATCTTGGAAGAAGACATAACCATGGTTCAGTAGATTAGAGCTGTGTTTTCAAACCTATTCCCATCTTGTTCTCAAGTATGGGTAGTTAAGATCCTTAATATAGGGAAAGAAGAAGCAGCTGGCAGAAGGAAAAGACTATGGTTCAAAATCCAGACTAGGACTCCCTGAATCTGGAGTTACAGACAGTTGTGAGGTACTTGGTATGGGTGCTGGGAACGTGGGTCTTTTGAAAGAGCAGTATATGCTCTTCACCAACTTAGTTCTCTCTCCAGCCCCTCTAAGGTATTTTTATGCCCCCAAACTGTATTCATATATACAAGTAGTAGACCCCAAAACTATGGAGAGGAGAGTGATCTGTTAGATGGACATAAGAGGTAAGAGCCAGCAATAATGATGCTGGGATTGCAACAACAGAAACATCAAATCAGCTCTTCCTGCCTCCAGACTAATCTGATGTTCATTTTGCCTACACCAAGCTGTATTATAAGGATTGTAAATACCATCTGTCAATGGCCTGATGGTAAATATACCTAGCTCTTGCAATGTCTAACTCTGTTGCTCTTGAATTTAAAAAAAAAAGCAAATCTGTCATAGACACAACTGTGTTCCAATAAAGTTTTATTTAAACAAACAGGAACTAGGCCAAATCTGGCCAGATGTCCACAGTTTTCCACTATTACTATGTTGCATTGCTCTCTTTAGCACTCCCCATTGTCATTCCATCACCCAGATCAACACTGTTTTCCATACCAACTTCAAGATTTTTACAACTTTATTTTTTTTGTTTTCAAAGTCTCTATTATTATTTCTGATGCCTGATCTTAGTTGTCAACTTGACGTCATTTGTGATGAACTAAAACCCAAGCTGCTGGATGCACATGGATTTTTCTTGGCTGGATCATGGAAGTGTGAAGACCCATGCTAAGTCTGTAGTTGAGGTTAGAAGATCCATCATAAATATAGATCATTTGAGGTCAGATGATGCACCCAAAATCTAGGTTGTTTAAGGCCAATATAAACACCCTAAATCTAGACCGTACCTTTTGGAGTCCCCCAATATAAAATGACTTGTAAGAAGGAAGCTTTTGGTTTTTCTCCAATTGTCCTTACTTTTCTCTGGCAAGTTCATCCATCCTATTTCTAAGGCATTCCTTCTATGATATTAGAACCTACTTCTTTGGGTCTAACATAGGCTAAAGACTACCTAAGACATGTAGTCTCATGGACTGAACAACTACCAGGTTCTTGGCCTTTTAGTCAGGAGATAGACCATGTTGGATTAGCAGACTACAGTCTATAGGATTCTCCAACAAATCCCACTCTGAAGCCTCCTGTTTCCTTTCCTATCAGATCTTAATTTTGATTTTGATGATCATAAGAAGAAAAATACACTAGATTTGGCCTCATAGCTATGTAGTCTAGTGTAGAGCACAGGACTAAATTCAAACAGGTCTGCAACAAAAATTATAATTCCCTTTATTCACACACACACACACACACACACACACACACACACATATATATATATATATATATATATATATATAGAGAGAGAGAGAGAGAGAGAGAGAGAGGAGAGTTTGTTCTATCAGTCCTATTCTAGAGATCCTACTCTTATACACTATATATTCTCATATTAAAGTTTCACTCAATGTTTCTTCATGCAGCAACCAGCTTTCGCATAAAGCTTTCCTGCTTAAAGCTTCAAAGGAGAAGAGAATGATTGTCTAGAGAGTATGGACATTCCTCGATAACTGCCAAGTGGACCTAGAACTATGGTTGACTTTTATCCAAAGACTATTTCATTTTTCATTTAATCATTCAAGTTGTGAGTATGTATGCTGTAATTCTATCAAAAAAAACAGAAAATAAACTTACCATAAAATTATTGACCTTAAATAACTCATTATGGGGGTCAGATATGTCCATGACCCTCCTATGTGGGCCTCACTATCAGGTCATTAAGAAGCATTGGCAATATTCATTGTAAGAAAGAGAGGAGAAAATAAGTAAAGACTAATGGAAAGATTTTCAGACCAAAGGCTAATGAGCTAACATGAATTCTCCCAAGAGTGTATCGTTTCTGGGACAGGGTAGTTAGTGGAAACTAAAAAAACTCTGTTCTAGTGAGAGAAGAATAAAAAGAAAAGCTTATTCAGCTCAAAGCCTTTATTTACTCCTTTTTCTTTACTAAGATTCTACCAATTTACAAAGAACTGTCAGGACATAGTTTATATTTCATTAAAGTGCATCTATACTTAGTACTAATGCATACTAAAATATATACTTAGTCTGGTGCATTAACAAATGCTTATAATTCCAGCACTTGGGAAGGGCAGGTAAGAAGACAAGAATTCAAGATCATCCTTCTCTACACAGCAAGCTTGAGACCATCCTACTTTACAGAAGACTCTTTTTCACAACCTTTTTTTTTTTTGCAAATATGATTAGGGAATCTTGTTATAGTTATAACAGATTATAGTATCAGGTAAATTTTTCTACTAGGACCAACTAGAAAGATTCCATAGACTATATAAACATCAAAGGGAATCTTTGAAGTACGGATAGCCTTGGAGGTGTGCATCCACTCTCCCTTGAGTAAAGAACACTTGCAGGTAGCCAATGGTCTCTCAGTATCTCACTTTGGAGTGCACTGAAGCTCTGCTTTGATAAGACATATGTTCCCTAAGGCTGCTCCTGTCCAATGTGGAACTCGTCTCATCCAATGAGGAACCCTACTCCACAGTTCTTTGTGAACAGCTGAGCCTGTCTCCAAACTGCAAAGAGAATACATTTGTCTATCCAACCCTCTTCTCTGCCTCTTTTGCTCTCACGGGACTTAAGTCTGTACCATCTCTCCTCTACCTACTTGTCTTCCCCATCATGTCTTCCAATCATTTTCTCCATTGTCTTTTACACTTCAAATTCTGTCTTAGAGTCATCTTCCCAGAAGACTGAAACCAACAGAGATAGAATTGAAAGTACTGAAAGAAAATGTAGTTAAGACCTTATAGTAAAATGTGGCCCTGAGCTTGGACCAGTCACAATTTGCCTGCAGAAGATCCGATCTTAAATGGCCTTGTGAGTCTGTGACCCAAAATAATAGTGAAATTGCTGAAGAATTCCTTTTTAGTAACCTGGACACTCTCAGCAGTCAGAAAAAACTCTAAGAATTGTTAGAAGAACTAACAATTCCTCACTGGATATAAAACTAAAATGTATGCATAAATACACACACATATGTACATATGTATGTATATGTACATATATATGTATATATAAACTCAAAAAAAGTCAAATATCATCAATAATAGAACAAAAATTATTCTGATAAATTCATATAGTACAGTACTATAAAGTTCATACTGGTTTAGTACTAAAAAAAATCTCAAAAAACTGTACAATTACATAAAAAATTCAATCTCATTTCAGAAAAGGTAACCAGAAACAAAATTTTACATTTTGTATAAAATGTTCATGTTTATAAGCATTAAAATCAAGCAAAACATATTTATGCAATTCAAATTTTACAGTCCTGGCCATTACCAAACATAGGCACCTTCAAGGGAGGTTGCTGCTCCTGGAGTGAGGTTGTTTTGTTTTGTTTTGTTATGTTTTGTTTTGGTTTGGTTTTGGTGAGCTATTTTCTGGTTCTTCTGGATGGGTGTTCATGCGTGCAGTGCAAAACTTATAGTAGATAATTCCAAGGTGTGCACATGTGCACATTCATGTATACAGAATGTAATGCTCAAATATGATAATTCTAGAAACAAAAAATACTTAGCATAACTTCTACTAAACAATACCTTTTAATTATCACTTTAAAAATAGTGTCCAGTCAAGCAAGAGACTCTGATTTGAGAGCTTTCCTCAAATCAATATTTACCAATGCCCCAAATTGTGGCTTTCTCAGAATGGCACTTCCCAACAGGCTAAGAAATACTATTTAACCAAATATTCTGCTTTTCAATGTAACCAATAGTCTATATAAATACAGAGAAGTAACTGCCTCCTACCTGAGCTTGGAGAACATTTTACCAAACAAGATGGCTACAGTTTTTTTTATTAGTTGAGAGGTTTTTCCTGAGTGAAAGTGAATAATTTCAATTTAATAAGATTTCAACATCAGCTACACATACCAATGTATATTTTCTCTTTCACTTGTGTTTATCACATAAGATAAGCTACAGACCAATTTTATGTAGCTGTTTTATATGCAAATAATTTTTTGCCTCTTTTCAGTTTTATGGGAACAAGGAAAAAGAATTTCAAATAGTGTCATTTTCTACCACAGTTGAAGAATTGACTTTTCTCTTCAGTTCATCCTGTTTTCTGAAGGCATCTTTATCTCTTTGACATCAGCTAGAAAAGATTTAAACATAAAGGTTTGAGAAGTCAGTACAATTTTACAAATACATCTTTTCAAAGTGGAACATGTTCATCCTAGCTTTGGCACGTAACTGGAAATGATCATTGGACTCCCATTCGCCATATGAATAAATGCTAGGGCTCTCACACATACAGTGATAAAAGATTTCTATGGCAGTGGCACTCAGGTCCGTGATGAAGCTGCATCTGTCCTCATAGGATGGATTGTGAGACAATCCTACTGGCAAGGACCAGGATACTAACAGATTAAGACTATTTTGACATGAGCAGACTTCAGATACTAATACAGAATTTATGATTTTGGCTAGATGGCAATATCAGAAAGGACCTGTAGACTTGACAGAGCTAATACAGGGAGGAGGAGGAGGAAGCAGAGATGCACCAGCAGGGACAAGATGTGCCTTGGCCTGTACCACATTAAAGGATCTAATAACCATTAGGGCTGAGTCTCAAATAAGCAGGTGGGTTTATTGTTGGTTTTGTTGTTGTTGTTGTTGTTGTTGTTGTGAGTTCCCAGGAGTAGACAAAGCAAAGTATGGTCATTGAGGGGGAAAAGGCAATAGGCACACACTTGGTAGTCAGTTGGGCAGGCAGTCCAGGCAGAACTGAAGATTAGAATAGGGGGAAAAAGTAATTTAGCAAAGCTTCTATCATGAGATGCATGAAAGGTAGCACCTAAAATCAAGATGACAAGAAGTTCCAAAGGGGGCTTATCTGAAAATGTATGGAACAAAACCTGTTCATAAGAACCTTGGTAAAAGGCTACAGAATTACTCCCAGCGTGTCTTACCACATGCTGTCTATTTGGACTCTTCAAATAGCTCCTAGAGTGGCAGATACAATAGAGTAAAGAAAAATAGGAGGATTGGTGGGAACCTCAGCTGTGAATTTTGGAATGTGATTAAGAGGAAGTCGTTTAAAGACAGGGTACACATGGACTGGAAAAGACCAGTCATGGTTGGCCTCAGTGTCATCCTTTGGGGAATAGAAAATGCTGTCGACTCATAGCTGTTGTAAAGACTGACTAGGCAGTGACAACCACAGACTTAGAGTTCCAGAAACATAATCTTCACTTTCTGTTCCCCTATCCAAAGATGTCTTACAACCTGGAAGTGTTGGGCAACTTAGAAACATTGTGGCCATGACAATGATTGATATTCATTGAGTATTTGCTCTGTAATAATCACTTTTAACATTTTGGGGGTGGTGTGTGTGTGTGTGTGTGTGTGTGTGTGTGTGTGTGTGTGTGTGTGTGTATGTGTGTGTGTTATATTTGTCTATCTGTCTGGTTGGTGGGTTATTTTTAAACAGAGTCTCAGGGAGCCCAGGCCAGCCTCCAACTTGCTATGTAGCTGAAGATGACCATGAACTTTTGATTCTCCCCACTCCTCCCAAGTTCTGAGATTGTAGGCATGCACCACTACATCTGATATGCATAGTGCTGGTGATTGAAAACAGGACTTCTCTATGCTAAGCAATCGTTCTACCCATTGAGCTACATCCCCAGCCCATTGTCTTAACTTCTTTCTGCATTATTACACTTGATCCTCTCCATCATTCAACATAATTAGTGGCATCAATCTATCTTAAAGCTACAGATGCTGAAAAACAAAAAGCTACTTAACTTGCTCAAGGTTACATATCAACTAGTAACAGTGCCAGGACTGGAACCCAGGTATGAAATCCAAACCAATGGTCCATTGAGCACAGCACTGTATTCCTCTACGGGATAAGAAATAGAGAAAGCTATGGAAGACAAAGAACTAGTTCAATAGATTCCTATTTGCAATACCAATGACCCACCACAATGGAGCACAGAGACAAAGTAGTCAAACTGTCCCAGCACATTTTTTTTTTTATAGAATTGATTCTAGGAATCATTTTCCAGATTGCTCCTGACATGAAACTCTGTCATCACATACATGGCATGGCAAAGAGTTCAAGTCCAGAGACTTCATGTAATTATCATAAGCAACGCTGCCATATGGTCAGCCTTGTTACTGGATGCAGTGATGCTTGGATACAACTAGTCCCTGTATCATTTCCTTCTGATCTGTGAATCACAAGGACAGCCAAATTCCATGTATTCAATACTAGTATAACCTATCCACAGAAACTTTCAGTATCAACTTTCAGCCCCCTAGGAGCTGGAAAATTGAATGTGGATTCCAAAAGCATCTGTTTAAAAATATTTTCAATGGTGATTCATTAAATGATAATAGAAGGGGAAATGGAACATCTGGACACAGCAGTGTATCATGGTGTGCTTTGAACACTTTGATATGACTCTTGTCAGGTTTTCATAAGGAATGCATGTTCATGATAGATAAATTAGAACAATGTTTTTTATTGGATATTTTCTTTATTTATATTTCAAATGTCATCCCCTTTCCTCATTTCCCCTCCAAAAAGCCCCTATCTAACCCCCCATCCCCTACCCCCCCTCCCCCTGCTCACCAACCCACCCACTCCCACTTCTTTGTCCTTGCATTCCCCTGCACTGGGGCATCGAGCCTTCACAGGACCAGGGGCCTCTCGTCTTATTGATGTCTCACAAAGCCATCCTCTGCTACCTATGAGGCTGGAGTCATGGGTCCCTCCATGTGTACTCTTTGGTTGGTGGTTTAGTTCTAGGGGTACTGGTTGGTTCATATTGTTAGAACAATGTTTAAAATATTACCATGAATAGGTGTTTGTTCCAAAATGTTATCCTTACTACTCATTTAACCTTTAAGACAAATAGAAATCCATTTATCATTTTTACAGTGTACTGTGTAACTGCTTCCTCACTTATCAATATCATTATTATCATTCTCCATTCCATACAGTACTCTATATGTTACACGTTTGCTTTTTTTTATCTATATGTGTATGTGAGTTTATGCCATTTGGCCATGGATGGCCAAAGAGGCCAGAAGAGGGTGCTAGGTTTCCTGGAACTGAAGCTACAGGAAGGTGTGAGCCTCTAAGTGTGAGTGGTGGGAACAGAACTCTGGTCCTCTGGAAAAGAAATAAATACACTTAACCACTGAGCCATCTCTTCAGCCCTGTAGGGCTATATTTTAAATGTTTATTTAGATTTTTTATTTTATTATTATTTATTACATGATTTATTTCATCAGCTCTATTGTTGGCTATCTTAGTTCTTCTTGTCATTATTTATTATCATGATCATCCTGCCTCAGTGTTTTGCAAGCTAGAATAACAACATGAGCTACCACATTTGGCCTAGTTTATGATCATTATGTAGTTATATCAAGTGTGCAACTCAACTGTGAATTCATCATTTAGCACCATGTTTTAAAAAGAAAAGACTTTTTACTTATTTATTTATTTATTTACACTCCATATTTTACTCCCCACCCCCAGCCACCCTCCAACTTTACCACATCCATACCTCCTCCCCAAACCCTTGTATCCATGAGGATATCTCTACCACCCACCACCCACCCCACCTTACCTCTAAACTTCTTGGAGCCTCTAGTCTCTTGAGGGTTAGGTTAGGTGCATCATCCCTGATTGAACCCAGACCTGTCAGTTCTCTGCTGTATGTGTGTTGGGGGCCTCATATCAGCTAGTGTATGATGCCTGTTTGGTGGTCCAGTGTTTGAGAGATTTCAGATGTCCAGATTAATTGAGACTGCTGATCCTCCTCCAAGGTCACCCTCCTCATCAGCTTCTTTCAGCCTTTCCCTAATTCAACCACAGGGGTCAGCAGCTTCTGTCCATTGGTTGGGTACAAATATCCGCATCTGACTCTTTCAGCTGCTTGTTGGGTCTTTCTGAGGGCAGTCATGATAGGTCCCTTTTTGTGAGCACTCCATAGCCTCAGTAATAGTGTCAGGTCTTGGGAATTCGCCTTGAGGTGGATCCCATTTACTTGGGGCATTCATCCTGTTGACCTTTTTGAGTTCTATAGACTGTATCTTGGGTATTCTGTACTTTTTTTTTTTTTGGCTAATATCCACTTATTCTTGAGTACATACCATGCATGTCCTTTTGAGTCTAAGGTACCTCACTCAGAATGATATTTTCTAGTTCCATCCATTTGCCTGCAAAACTCAGGATGCCCTCATTCTTAATAGCTAAGTAATATGCCATTGTGTAAATGAACCACATTTTCTGTATCCATTCTTCTGTCGTGGGACATCTAGGTTGTTTCCAGCTTCCGGCTATCACAAAAAACCAATCTTTTCTAAGAATTACAGAAATATTTGTGGAAACATTCTTCTGACAGTTCTAAGGCATGATGCTAACTCCATTAATATATAGCTCTAGCAAACGACTAGCTCCAAACATATTTATATTATAATCCACAACAGTAGTAAAACTACAGTTATGAAGTAGCAGCTGAAATAATCTTATGTTTATGTTTATGAGAAACTGTATTTAAAGGATGACAGCATTAGGAAGGTTGAGAACCACTCTTCTATGGAGTTTGTTGTTTTTTATTTAATACTTTTGAAAGTGTACTCATAATCTTGATAAATCAGTTATTAAAAACGGACAGTTTGTTTCCTAAAACAATACAGAGATGAATCTGCATTGTTGGTGGAGGCCCCTGTAGAACACAAAAAGTCAAGGTAGTACACATCTGAGTTTCTTTTATAAAAGAAAGGGATAAGTTTACGTTTCCTTCAACGTTGATACAAGTGTACTACATAAAAACACGGAAATGTGACCTCTGCTATTGACTCCAAACTGAACTACTTTCTTTAGCAAATGCATTCATTTCCTTCCACAGATGTTAGCACTGGCTTCTGTCCCAGGGGTAGGAGATGACACTGCACCTTCCAGGCACCTCACTCTGGTTTAGAACTAACCATCTTCCTGACTTCATATGCCTCTTTATTGAGCCCCTTGGTCAAAAAAAGAAAAATAAATGTTTCAGCTTCTACCAGTACCAATTTGCAAAGCATGTAATTTGACTTACAGAGAGCTAAAGGGTTTTTTTTCATTCTTTTTTTTTTTTTGTAATAGCAGCTAAAAATTTGACATGTTCTGCACAAATTACAAGGCCTTAACAAGATGCTACATGTCTTTTTCCTTCACCGATTTTATTTCTACCGCAATTTTTTTTGAGGTCATACAATGCCTTCATGATTAAACATTAATAACTTTAACGTCTATTCATTATTCCATGGCCACCTTGAGCCTTCTGTCAGCGATAGCACCAGCCTCTGGTTTCAGATGTTTTTCCCCTTGGAAGAATCTGTTCATGACAGTACTTAACAGCCCCTCAGTTAGCAAAGAGCCCTAAGACGAGATAGCGGACAAGTTAATGGTGTAACAAATCAGTTGTTAAGCTAAATGGTCAGTTTGCACAGTACACTATTATTGCTTTATTGAACCCAACTTAAAGATTTACAGCAGTTACATTTTATTCCAGGTACAAGATGCACAAATGAAATACAGAGGGGTGCAGGTTTGTCTTACGCGGCTTTCATTAAGAACCCAATTGCACGGCAAAGTCAGTTAGAATATATCTCGTTCCGTGTGACAGCCAATTTTCCACCAAGATTGGAAACTCTGGGAGCTTTTTAATCCTTGATCTCACTCTGAGAGTGCAAGAGATGGGAGTTGGAGCATTTTTAAAATTGTTTAAACCAAAGCTTCACTGGTAACGAGCACTTGTCCCTGACTGCTGAACAATGGAAGAACGGAACATGGCCGTGATGCTGAATTCCTTTTGATGAGGAAACTGTCTGGGAAATACTTAGTGCTAAAAATAGAATGGTATATTTTTTATCTGGTCAATTTTTTCAGAGAAAATATATAGTGTTATAAATTTTCTTGTTACCAAAATAACTTGTGACACAAGAGGTTTGACCAGTTTAACACACACAGCTGATCATGTTATGACTCACTTTACAGGAACTGTTTGTTCAGATTTTGCTTTAGGGGGTGAAGGTTTGTTTTGTGACTCTTTGTCTGCTATGGTGCGAACAGTTTCAAACCTTTCTCTAGGCAACAGCAGGTACCAGTCCTTATGGACTTCCTATGCCTGTAAAGAAAACAGATTTTTAAAAATAATAACTCTATGAGGCAAGACACTCACCAGCAATAGAAAATTTTTTCAATAAAGTTGCTCGAGAAGATTGGCAGTGAAGACTCAACCACTATTGTAAACGATTGGAAGTTTGTTGTTTGGAGAATTGTCAAAATCAATCAGGGGTTTCATAAGTGGAAGGAAAGCTAAGTACTTCTTCACTGAACACCTATGAAACACCTTCTGTAAACTCTCACAGAGTTCCTTGTAACTCTTTAGTTTCTCTTAGTCCAACTCTCTGTGAAGAAGAACTACATCAGATCAAAGCTTAAGGTTTACCCATAGTATACTTAGCTTGCTCAGTGTCCCCACTCTATGTACAAAACACTTTTGAGAGTAATAGCCACAACCACAATAAGAAAGGTCAGAATAGCTGGGGTTGGAAATAATTGCTTGGTGCAGATCTATAAAAAGCTATTAAGTCAGTCCTCAGAGGATGCTGAGTTTTGCTATGAAGCTCTGTATCTCAGCTCACTATTGTTTAATATATTTGTGTTTACAGTTGCAGAACTGCAAACTGACTTTTAATTTCTTTAGTGAGACTAACCACAACCGTGTTTCTGAGTGTGTGTGTGTGTGAGAGAGAGAGAGACAGACAGACAGACAGACAGACAGACAGACAGACAGAGACAGAGACAGAAAGACAGAGAGACAGATGAAGGGAGGGAGAGAGAGGAAGGCAGGAAGAGAGAGAGGGAGAGAGGGTGAGAGAGAGGAACTGTGTGTAATGGCATCTAAAAACTAGACTGATGACTTGAAAGTCAGCAACTGAGAAAAAGTATACTCTGTACATGTGTTTTAGTACTTTTTTATGTTATAAAAAATATGGGATTTAAAGCCAGCACAAATGTCCAGAATTCACTGTTACAGTGAAAGAAATGTCCTTAAATGTTTTAAACCTTGGGAAGATAGTTCAATGAGCATGTAAACATAAAGAAGAAAGAAAAACAATGACAATTTCTCCTGCTAAAAAGGCAGCCACTCTGATGTGCCCTTAGCATGTTAGTCATGAAACTGGTACCACCCACCACAACAAAAGATTCCTCAGTCTCTCTACATGGACTCTAAGATCTTTGGAGGGAGAGATAACTGTTTTTCTTCCTTATTGCTATAGGCATGAACTCTGGCACCATGTTGGGAAAATCTATAGTGTGTTGGGAGAGACAATACCAGGGAGTATCAGTAGGGAAGAGTCACCAAACACTGTGTTTATAACCTAAAGGCACACTTCAAGAAAGAAAGAAAAGAATGACTCTCATGAGATGAACTACTTACACATGTTGGTCTAAAGCTCCCGCTACCTTGAAAAAAACAAAGGGAAAAAATGCTATAATGAAAATGAACACACATAATAAGCTAAGTATCGGGAATTTGAAGACTGACAGTGGTTGTCCATCAGCATCCAGAAGCTCCATGAAGCTTTGGGCATACCAACTTCTTCAGGCTTTCGAGTATTTTATGCAAAGTGATACAAGATTTGTAAAGAAACTGTACATGGATTCCTGTATACTTTCATGTCATAGATTATTTATAATACTTAAGACAAGGTAAATGCTACATAAACAGTTGCTACACTGTTATTTAGAGAGTGATAAAGGAAAACCAGATACCCTGTTTCAAATATTTTTAACCCATAGTTGACTACATTTACTCATGTAGACTCTGTGATTACCAAGGGTCAATTTCAAGCGTTGTAATTTATTATACAGAGTAGCTGTCAAGGCTTGAAAGTACAGTGTACCCCAGGGAATGGAACAACTGGTCTCTAGTTCATGGTAGTGTGTGGGAAGGTTGTGGAGCCACTGGAACAGTTGCCTAGTTAGAAATAGTGGGTTACTATGGGAAGGTCTTAAAGGTCAGAACCACCCTGATTTTATCCAGACCATTCTTCCTGGTGGGTTACTATGGGAAGGTCTTGAAGGTCAGAACCACCTTGATTCTATCCAGACCGTTCTTCCTGGTGTGTTGATATGTGAGATGCATCAGCCAAATGCTTCTTTCTACTGGTAGGCTGCCATGTTCTATACAGCACAACGGACTGCTGTGGACTGGAAACCACCCTTTTTAAGTTTCTTTTGTCCGATATTTGGCCATAACATCATGAAAGCTACTTGATATAGAAAGAAATGAAGAAACGGTTTTATCTCAACACGAATTTAAATATTAAGAATTGGATTTCAGTAGAAGAGTAGAAAATTATGATTCAAAAGCTGCACCAAAATGGACACATAATAAGCAATTTAGCATATAAAACACTGATTAAAAGTGTTTAATCAATAGAGATCCACATGATTATGACTTTTATTTTTCCTAAATTGATGGTAGGTTAGCTTCTTACACAGAAGACTGTAACTACAAAAGGTCTTTCTGACCAGAGCTTAAATAAAGAGTAACATCTCTAGCCTTGTTCTGAGCAACTACAGAACCCAGAGCATTCAGCTGCCGGACAAAGACATATCACTTCACTTCTTCAGCATTTACCTCAGTTGCTCTCCTCCTCCTTCTCCTCCTCCTCCTCCTCCTCCTCCTCCTCCTCCTCCTCCTCAATGCCACTGAAATGCATCGCTTTAATCCTCTATAGACACAGGTCACTTTTCAGAACTACTATGATCAACTTGTGTACATGACACATAAGCATGTGATCTCATCGCACGAAGAATGATATCAACTAACTGGACCCCCTCCCCCCAGAGCTCCCAGGGATTAAACCAACAACCAAAGAGCACACATGGAGGGACCCATGGCTCCAGCCGCATATGTACCAGACAGAGGATGGCCTTATCTGGCATCATTGGGAGCAGAGGGAGGCTTGATGCCCCAGCATAGGGGGATGCTACAGGGGCGAGGCCAAAATGAGTGGGTAGGTGGAGGAGCACTCTCATAGAGGCAAAGGGAAGGGAGGAGAAGGGAAATGGGATGGGGGGTGTGTGTGTGGAGGGGTAACCAGGAAAGGGGATTTCGTTTGAAACATAAACAAATAAAATTAATTTAAAAAAAAGAAAGAAAGAAAAAGAAAAAGAAAGAAATCTGCTTCAGGGAACTAAAAACCCTGTGAGTAGTGTCTTTTCTTTATTGACAATCGCTGATATTTTCTCTCCAGAAACACAATATACCGTTGCTCAACATGATGACAGATTTCATGCCCAGAACTGTAAGAAAGAAAACAATTGTACTTGCCTCTAAGTAGTTTCAAATGCACACAGAAGACACAGGTGAGCCTTCTATTACACAAAACGCTGGTGGGTTTGGGACTATTACTTGACAGGCACAAGCATGGCATCTGCATTTTTAGCAGTAGAAATTACTATTGTATAAATTACTTGCTCCTTAATAGGCCCGCTGTACAATGTTCCCAGGAATCCAAGGAATTTGTGGACTTTTCTAGGAATACAACTACGAAACGTGAAAGTTCTTTCGGAGTTGGCTACAAACATACACTTGGTCTTTAGTTTGCAAGCACAAAAATAAAAATACAAGAAGAAACCTCTGGAGACAAGTGTGAGTTTCAGAGGAAAACACTGAGTTATAAAAGAAAGGTTCAAAGTTAAATAGAAATTTGTAGAAAATTTTAAGTTTCTGAAAGTATTTGTTACTTTTCATTAATTCTTACACAGACAAATTGCATGTTGGAGATTTACTGCCAAGATAGAGAGAAAGAGAGAAGAAAGAAGAGAGAGGTGGGAGAGAGAAAGAGAAAGGGGAGAGAAAAAGAATGGGAGGGAGAGAGAGAATGAGAGAGAGAGAGAGAGAGAGAGAGAGAGAGAGTTTTACAGGGAGGAAAAAGCTCATGGAATGCATACCTCTGTCAAAAGGTACACATTCCTTATGCTGCCTTTTTTATCCTGCCTTTCTCAAGAAGGGGCCCCATAATACTAACAGACAGGAGCGAGAGCCTCTATAGGGTCATGTTGAAGTCTATTGACTCAAGATGGCATTCTGAGTTCATGTGCTCAACCTCAACCATATTCCCCTGTACACATCCCCGTTCAATTAAAGAAATGCAGTCATAAGTCATCAGCACTGGAAACTAAGCAACAGTGCCATCTACATGACGGATGTTCTAAAGAAATACAGAACAGATTTCACAGACAGAAGTGAAGATCAAGCAACCACCACTAGAGATGACACAAAAGCCAGGAGAGGCCATAAATAAAATCATCTCCCAGGCCAGCAGCATGGCTCAACAGGTAGGGAAGCCCAGAAACTTGAATTCACATGGTGGAAGGAGAAAACAGACTCTGGAAAGTTGTCCTCAGATTTAACATGACACACACACACACAGAGAGAGAGAGAGAGAGAGAGAGAGAGAGAGAGAGAGAGAGAGAGAGAGAGAGAGAGAGAGAGAGAGAGTAAACATTTTTAATCTACTTAAACAATCATTCAACCTGACTTGACGCTCTTCCTCCTTAACTCTCATTGCAAAACATAATGAAGAAAGTTATGGATGCTTTGAGGACCAGAGCCAATTATCCAACCAAGCCTCAGGAAGGAGAAAGTCTCAGAATTCACCAAAGATTTAGCCAAAGTGCTCCCAGCACCCATGGAATATGTGTGCCTGGTAACTAGAGCAAGCGGAATGCAGAAATAATTGTTCTGTGAAAAAGATAATTTGTAATGAGAGTAAGGAAGGACTTTCAGTAGGATCTGCATTATTCTGCCTAAACACCAAAGGATTGCATATTTACCTGTTTAAAAACTGGCAGCAAGTTTCATCTAAAGTAGGTCAGCTCTTAGCATGTGCTTACCCTTGAGAGTTTGGCAGAGCATTTCATTTGAAAACTCCCTTGGCAGTGTCTGTTAGATGGCCCTGTTTCCTCATGTGTCTTCTTGTATTAGCTGTTTATACTGTCAGTGTCTTGTCATGAGTTTCCATGTGTTATTTCTATAGGCTTTTCTGTAAATGGCTTTAGTAAGATACAATTTTCAATTTTTGTTTTTGATAAGATAAATCCGCTATGAACTCCTTTCCTGTTTCTATATCACTGGCTTTCAATGTTAAGAGCCCTTATGTAGGAGAGTAAGATCTCACAACCTACTAAAGTAGTATGCAATCTTTCTTTCGTTTCATTTGTTTGTTTCTTTGTTGTTTGCTTGCCTTTGATACATGGTTCAGGAGACCCACACTGACCTTAAACTTGTTAAGGAGCAATGATGACCTCAAACCAATCACTCTCCTGCCTCTACTTCCAAAGTACTAGAAATACAGTGTATGCCTGCCATCACACTCAGTTTCATTGTGTGTGTGTGTGTGTGTGTGTGTGTGTGTCTGTGCCTGTGTGTATGTTTATGTATATATCTATGTGTGTGTCTGTGTCTATGTATATGTATGTCTATGTGTCTGTGTGTGTCTGTGTGTCTGTGTGTGTGTCTGTGTGTGTGTGTGTCTGTGTGTGTGTGTGTGTCTGTGTGTGTGTGTGTGTCTGTGTGTATGTTTATGTATATATCTATGTGTGTGTCTGTGTCTATGTATATGTATGTCTATGTGTCTGTGTGTGTATGTCTGTGTGTGTGTGTGTGTGTGTCTGTGTCTGTGTGTATGTTTATGTATATATCTATGTGTGTGTCTGTGTCTATGTATATGTATGTCTTTGTGTCTGTGTGTGTATGTCTGTGTGTCTGTGTGTGTGTGTGCGTGTGTGTGTGTGTTTGTGTATTCCATGTGTGTGCTGGTGCGCAAAGAGACCAATAGAGGCATAGGATCATCTGCAGCTGGACTGGGTTGGTACCCAGCATCTACATCAGGTAGTTGTGAGCCACTTGATGGAGATGCTGGGTACCAACCCAGGTCCTCCGGAAGAACAGAAAAAGCTCATAACCATTGAGCCATCTCCCATCTCTTCAGCACATTAAAAAAAATATATAAATTATAACTTATCTAAGTTTTAATTAATAGACTCTGTGTTTTAAGTTATAAAATAAGCATTTGTCCCTGTTGGTTTTCTTCTCTTTGTCATCTCTCACAAAAATAAAATCAAGAAATGAGATTATTCTCAATACAAGTGCATTATTTTGTTCTTTAGTTATAAAATAAGAATAAAAGCAAGTATAATATTTACTTTAAATAAATTTATCATTTAGAAATAATAAAATAAACTCAAGAAAGCTAGCATGTTTTTAATATAGATAAAACTGTTTTTATAGACAAAACTGAACTAAATTGATTGAAAAATAAGAATTCATGCAATTATTTCTTCAAACTGCTCTCACAATGAAGCAGAAAAGCACAAAGAAATAATAAATTTTCAATGAGACTGGCTGATGGTCAACATAGAGAATAATCAAAATTTTATGTGATTTTTTTTATTTGGGGGATAATCTTGTGAGCACAGAAAGACAAATACCTCAAAATTCCCTTCAGATTTTCAGTTCAGCAGCTAGAACTTTGAGCTCATAAACAGAGAGTAGAATGGAGAGGAGGACAGGGAGGTATTTGGAGGAGGCTGTGTGCAGAGGAACTTACAGAAGCAAGTTCAGTAGGTTCATTGCCCAGAAGGGTCATTATTGTAAAGCAATATTGTACTGCATAAATCAAACCAGCTAAAAGGCAAAATTATAGATGTTCTCAAAGAACTGGCAAGTGTCTGAGGTAGTGAGTAGTATCTACAGTCTGAGATGGTCAGGACATAAAATATGGGAATAACTCTATACCCTACAATGATGGACAATTAGGAATGGTCATTTCAAATAATCTGGAATAATTATCAAAAGATGATAAATTTATTTCAGAATCTTTGAAAATACCCTTCTAAAAATAGAAAGGCCAAAAAAAAAATAGAAAGGCCTAAGTCTAACAAATAATTCACAATATTCCAAAATACATAGAAGAGAATAACAATGTTGTCCAGGAAAAACTGCCTTCCCCAGGTGTACATGTCTAACTTGAATATTAATAAGTCCTATGTTAACAATGCCTGAAGTGTTTAAGTGCCTAAAAGAACCAAACAAAACAAAAGAATTGTCTTGGTTATTCTTTTATCTAACTGGCTAAACTTGCTACAAACTAACTAAATAAATAAATCAGCTCAACAAGCCAACAAACCATAAATCAGAGATATTAAGCAAACTTATATTTTTGAGTACATGCTAAATATGTTCAAATAAAATACTATTATTTTAGGTAATGAAGATATACTGATTGACTTTGTAGTTAATGAAAAAGGTTTATCAGCTTCTTGTTAAAACCACACAACTTATAACAAGGAAAAAAGACAAAGAAAATACTCTTAAATAGTTCCTCTCCAGATAAATATACATTTTTGGTCAAATGCAAGGTATTTTCTATGAAAGGGTACATGTACATAATGTGTACCAGCTGAGGTCTTTATTCAAATATGTTCATATACATTCATCCATGTCAATAATTATAGATCTACACCATTTGCAATGTCACAGATTATTCAGTTATACTTATGTGCTCTAATTCACTAAACCAGTCTAATGTGTGTTTGGGCGGCTTCCAATTTGGTGTTCTTATGAATAGTTCTATGATATACTCCTTGGGCATAAATCTCTTCCCATTTTGTGATTAAATTCCAAAAGAAGGATTGTAGGATCACACAGCAAGCATATTTCATATTTTCTATTACTAGATGCTCTTTCAGAAAATTTAAAGCTCTTCATAGTTCTATGAACTTTACATGAAAGTGCTGTGGCCCCACACCCCATGAGCACAAAATATTGTCAATTATTTGGTGCTGGATGATGATTTGATGGAAGGCCAGTCCCATTCTAAGATTACTTGCCACTTTTAATGTTTATTTATTCAACAAATAAGTATAGGTGCCAGTAGCTGAGCTAGGCACTGAGGATTGAGAACAGATATGTTGTCTGTGGCCTAAATATTAATTAATTAAATGACTAATTAATTAAAGCATATTAATCCTAGGATAGCTGGAGAGATGGCTCAGTTGATAAACTGATTGCTTTTTGTACATAAGAACCCATGTAAAAAGTTAGGCGTGATGGCAGTGGCATACACTCATTATCCCAGTGTTGAAGTAGTAGAAACAGGAAGAATCCAAGGACTCACTGGTCAGAATCTAGACAGAATTAGCAAGCCTTGTGTCTTAGAGGAACCTCATCTCAAAACCCAAAGTGGACTGCTCTTAAGGAACAACTCTCAAGGTTGACCTCAGACCTCTATTTGCACATGCACCCTCACATACATGAACACACACAGACACACGCACACACACATGTCACATATTTAAAGAGACAATGTTACTGCCTATGGTTAAAAAAAATGCAAGGTAAAATGTGGTCCAGATAGAGAAAACAGTAAGAGACAGAATGTTAGCAAGAGACATTGGTGATTTCAGGAAAGAAAGGTACGCGTCACCAGAGTCCAGCAGAATGAAAAGAAGCCTGAGGGGTTGACATGAACCAGACCATGCTCATCTTTAAAGACCACAAGATGGATTTTGAATTCTATTAGCTCTGTGAGAAAACCCTGAGGAACTTAAACCTTGCTACAATTAGATGTGCCTTGCAGTTGTCTTTCTGTCAACTCTGTGAAGATTAGATGGTGTGATCCTGGGTTAGGAAGGGAGTTAATAGTGAAGTCACTCACTGAAGTAGGGGGCCTTGGTTGAGAATGGGTGTAAGAGCAGGTTAGTATGAAGGAATCCATCCTGTAAGTGTGGGGCAGACACCTTCACATGCTTATGTGATAGCCATAGGAGGTAAAAAAACATCTTACAGCCAGATACCATAACTCTAAAGTACCAGTAAAAGAAATGATATAGACATTTGGGAGTCTTCAGCTTAGATGGGGATGCTGAGATTAGATAGAACCTCCTAGAGAATGGATAACACTGAGAAATGCTATTCAATGGAAAGCAAAGCAAGCAGAGAAAAACTTAAAGATATGAAGGTGGGGAAGACAGTTCAGATGGTAAAGTGCTTTCTCGGCAGTCAGGAGAATCTGAGTTCAACGTCCCACCCAGCATCTTAGAAAATGCCCAAGATGGTACCGCCTACACTCCTGGGGGTCTCACTCGCCAGCCAGCCTACCCTAATTGCCAAGCTTCAATTCCCAGTGAAAGACCATTTCTCAAGGATAAAGATGGATAGCTCCCCATTGAGGCCACCAAGGCTGCCCTCTGGTGGCCTCACTAATGCACACACATGTACACATACATTTGTACACATACACATCTGAAAATTTTTAAAAGAGAAACAATTAAAGGGATGTAACACTAGAGCATCAAAGGGGTTCAGTTGTCATAATAAACATCCAGTGACACTTCTCACACTAAAGAAATACAGCCGAGGCTGTTCATCTTTTACAATTTATTACTCTAAACTTTGGATGCATTGGGACTGTTAGGACAATGAGAGAATGAGGGGACTACCTCAGTCCCAGGAGACAGGATGAGCACTCAGAGGAAGGCCACTGTGGAGCAGAAGGGAGCTGCACCGTGCCTTAAGGGTATCCTTGAAAGGAAATTGACTTGCTACATTCTCTCTAAAAGTATGGCACAGTCTACCTTACAGTGATAAAAAAAACTCATCTATACCAATGCAGTGGTACAGCCAGGCACTGCAGTCCCATACCAGCCTTCAATGGTATCGTCTTTCCCTGTTAGGAAAGCTACAGCTAATTGATATCACTTTCCCCTGTTGACACAGAACTGAGAAAGGAAAGTTCCAGGAGGGATGGATAGCTGATAAGGAACATTAGTATGTATTAGAATATGATATAACTAGAGATGACGGTCCTTGTACAAGCAATTCTAGACATTGTAATACAACGAATTACAACATTCTAGCCAAAACATTTAGATAATGATCAATTCCTATTACACTAGGTCAAATACAAGCTTCCAAAGAATGGAAGATAAATTTATCTTTCAGAGGCCTGTGTAAATCCCTTCATTGAGGGAGGGGGGAATGAAATATCACTGAAAAAAATCAATATCATTATCGATTAATCAAGCTACTGTGATTTATTGGGTACTCACTCATTTGTTTGTTACAGTCATTTCATGCATTGCCTCTGGCTGTGATAAATGGTCTAGCCTCCTATTTTGGAAGGAGGGGGACTTTTTAACAGTCTTCCCTCTAGCTTGAGCCCTCCAGGGGTTGGCATATCTGCAACCATGTTAAATGGAAGTCTGTAAACTGCTGAGAAGATGGCTTGATGATTTTCAGGTTCACCCTGAGTGAGAAGCCCCAGCAGTGACATACAAAGATTCTTCCAAAATAAACCCCTAAGCCAGGTCTTAAGCACAGGCATGTGTGACATCCAAGACATGATGCTAAGAGAGCAAGGATGATTCTTTTCCTCCACCAATTAAAGAATTAAACAGTAAGCAAGAAGGGTGTGATCACAATCTTGGGAGTCCTGATACAGCCAATGTGTGATACCTAGAAATACAGATCCACAGTTGGGTTTCTCAGCTTTATTAATAATATAAATTAAGATGAGACTTGAGTGGAAATTTAAGGACAATTTATGAGAGTTTTAAAAGAAAAACAAGACAGGCAAACTGTAAATCTCACAGTTGCCTAAAGTAGGAGGATGGAGAAGATAAACTGGGACAGAGGTCAGCCAATGGTAAGGGGAGGGGTCTTAGAAAAAGGATGTTGGAGCCTAAAGCATCAGGGAGCTTAAAGGCATACTTAGGCTCTGGCCCACATCCAGAAAGAAAAGGAATAATTATACCTGAGTAAAATTTCAGAAACACAGATGGACCCATCCAATCTCAAAGCAGCTTGTAGGTGGGCTCTGCCCTAGACAGTGGGGATTATAGGAAAGAAATTTGTGTTATCTTAATGAGAAGCATCTTTCTAAGAGTGGCCTCTTAGTAAGGTCCTTGACCTACCCCACTGAATTAACTCTTATAGGAGGAAGAAATGGCATGTCTTCACCTAGAAGGAAATTCCATTCTTTACTATAATACAATGAAGCTTACCAGAATGGATCAGACTCAGAATGTATGGCATTTTCTGTATTATCTATTGTTCATACTCTCAAAATACTGCTATTCTAATACTTTTTCCTATAGCTGCTTAATTTTTTAAAACATCACACAACTTTATTTATGTCCTCCAGGTCTCTTCAGACTGCATTCATTGGCTAAACATCTTTCTTCTTAAAGGGAAACTCTTGATAGAATTGTTGATTCCTAAATGTTCAGTAATTTTTGGTTGCTTTGACTGAGTGCAGAAACAAATACAGTAGCAAGTACAACCCTAGAGATCTAAATTATCAGGGTTTAACTAGTCCAACACACCAAGATAGCATGGTGTTGTGTAGAGAGCCATATTGGAGAGTCTTGTCACCTGGCAGGAACTTGACATTGACTAAGGTGAAGTTCTTCTCCCAACCAGCGAGCTAGAATTTCTGTGCTAGCTATAATCTGGTCCCACCACCTAGGGTGGAGTGAAGGTGAAGTTCATTGTTCCTCCAGGTCTACAAATTCCTGAATTAAGCAGGTGACCCGCCCAGCTGCCAGAACAGTGGAACCAATGCCTAGTGAACAGCCAGACCAGTTCCCCGGAACACACCCTGGAATTTGGGGGAAGAGTTTTGCCTGAAACTTTAAATCCTCAGTCCCCCAATAAACCACAAGACATTGAACAGCCCATGTTGTCTTAGTCTTCGTCTCTCTTTGCCACATCCCCATCTATCCCCAGCTTCTTTTCCAGATAACCGGTTCGAATGTAACTGCTAGAGATTACAGATGTTGCTCTATGATCTTAACAGCATGGTGTTGCTCTATGATCTTAACAGGAACTTTGCCCCTACTAGACCTCAAGTCACTACATTATTCTTGCAGGAACAGGGTAGGAACAAAAAGTACATTTTCTGTCTTCCATAGTTGATTAACTTCCTATATATTTGCCTGCCAATGTTTCATCCTTAGGTAGTACACAGCAGATTGATGAAAGTGGCTTCTTTCTCTCTAGGGATGTGACTCTCTAGGGAAAGGCCTCCCTGCAGATACTTCTGGTCCACAGTTGTTCTCTCCTAGGGATAAATGAATAACTGTCCCAAGAGTCTATTCCTGAGTGTGTATACTTCAGAATGCTTTTCCTTTTCAGTCCCTGGCCATACTTAGAAATATTTTCTGCTGTTGTTTTAGTTGAGGTTTCTAGTTCTGTGGTGAAACACTATATCCTGAAACAACTTGTTTCAGGAAGGATTTATTCCACTTAAACTTCCACACCAGAGTCTGTCATCTGGGTAAATCAGGGCAGAAACTCATAAGGAGGTCATTCTGACTGGCTTGTTCTTCATGGCTCACTGAATCTGCTTTCTTATACCATCAAGGACCATTGATCCAGGAGTAGCATCACCCATGATGAGCTGAGACTTCCCATGTTAATTATCAATCAAGAAAATGCTTCACAGACCAATCTGGGGAGGGCATTTTTCTTATTCAAGGTTACCTCTTCCCAAATGACTCTAGTTTGTATTAAATTGTTATAACACTAGAGAGCACCACTATGCTTCCTGTCAGTCCCAAGCTGGCCTTTCTGGAAAGGACCTAGATGTCCCATGCTTACTCCTTCCCATGGGGGAAGGCTGACAACAAATTCTATAATCCCATTCATTTACCCTGTTGGCTAGGGCTCCACTCCTAACCTAAATACATCATCTAAGGTAAGCCAACCCACTTTAACTCTACTCATATTTCTGGGCTTTACCTCAGTCCTGAGACAATTGTGTGCACGGCTGTTCCTCCAGCTCACAGCTCCAGTCATTTTCTGCAGTCAGAGATGCTCAGCACTACAAACCTTTCTTAGACCTATTCCTGGCCCCAAGCTTTGTTTTCCAACCTCATCCGTATGCTTCAAAGCTGAGGGAGGGTCTTCTCCAAGACATTCTCGCTTGGCTTAAGAGTAGGAGTCTTTGCTGCAGTCACACATGAGGAACATCTCCAACATCCCACATGGATCAAAGAACATCTTGATTTATAAGATTGCCCTGAGCAATGCAATGATGGTTTAAAGTATCTTCCTTCCTATGATTGATATACACAGTTGGATTCAGTTAAGTAGGAAGTTTTCATCTGATTTCTAGGACATAGATTTGGTCTTTCATATTCTGGAAGATACACGCAGAGTATCTTTCTGTGCCTCACTTCTGATCTCTTTCTAAACAAGTCTCCTTGTACCTGACATTGTTCATCTTTCTTCCTAGTCATCTATTCGTGGACATGGATAAGATTTGAGAGTTAACTGTGGATCACTAAAGTTCACTCTGCCCCATCTCTACATACAACAGTACAGATCCCCACGAAGCTACTAAGAAGCCACACTAACTAGAATGGCAGGACAGTGACTGGAGTTGGTCTGGGAAAAGAAACCTGTCTCTGGAATATAATGGGAGAGAGAGAGAGAGAGAGAGAGAGAGAGAGAGAGAGAGAGAGAGAGAGAGAGAGAGAGAGAGATTATATAAGACACAATTCAGACCTCCATATAGATTTCCATGAACAATTTCTTCTTCTAAGACCAAGAATTCTCAGTCCTTCCCATTTTTAATCAACATTTGTCTCAGGAGAAGCTTTGTAAAAGTGCCTCTATGAGCCATTATTTTTCTTATGCAAGTGGTAAAATTAAGCTCCAGTATTACTGATGTGACGTGCGGATTTCTGGAACTAGCTTGCATGTTACTTTAAATTTCTATCCCCATCAAAGGCATCATTTCTTGGATCCATTTTCTTTCCAAAGACATGGTGCCTTTAGTCATTCAGGCCCAGATTCACACTAGCTTCAATTTGAGACTTCCACTATAGCAACTCAAATCCCCAAGCTGCAGCTTTCCAGACAGCCCTATGAAATTCTTCAACTTCTATTCTGGGCTCATGGCCAAATCCCCATATTTCATGACCTTGCCCCTTCAACCTTGAACATCTGCTCCTGCTTTAGGATTGTTTCTAATGGGCAGATTGCTCAAATCCTGCCAATCAGGAACAACTCTTCCTTTGTCTTCCCAAGCTGCCTCCTTCTGCAAAGGAAAGGCTCCATACCACTCTGGAACTTCCTACCATCATTATCTATTATCTAGGGCTTTGTTTGGCCTCTCATAGGTTATCATAATTGCTCTCTGAAATCCACTCAGATATCTTATTTTGGCATGTAAATCTTTCTAGGAAGCACTAACAGAACATCAGAATTAGATGAAATTGAAACATACTACAGTTCTTCAGTCCACAAACAAATGAAAATGACCTCAGTTTCACATGAGAGGTTATAAAGAGAGTAATACGCAAAGAGTTGGGACCATTTCATATGTCCTGTATGCAGCCTGATGAGGGTTCCTCCAGCTAGCATGAAGAGCACATGCTGTGGTGATCCCACCACCTGCATGGCAGGACAGAGAGCAAGGGTCTCAGAGGTCTTCCTGTTAAGATCCACACATTCCGATATATAGAGAAAAGGAAAATATCCCCCGGGAAAGGGCTATGTAAAACCTGTAAGTAAACTTACAGTTAAAGAACGTATGGATGCAGAGATTTGATTTTTAGGTGACACTGTTCATTGAGAATCTATGAATAAAAGTACATCCCAAAATAAAGGAAGTAAGTATGGATTACAGGCCATGATGCTTACTCTTGGATTTAACCCTGTCTCTGTTTATTTTCCCAGAGAAAGATCCCTTGACTATCGCCCATGCCCAGACTCTTCCTTATTTTTTCCTGATGTTCTCACTATATGTATCTATCACAGCTCCACTTGATCTATCAACGTTCCTGTTACACTCGGCTATAATTGCTCATTCAATACAGTCCACTTGGCTTCATAATAGCCATCGGCTCAGGAACCTTGCTTGCACTGGCTGCTGTTGCATTCCCTGTACTCAGCATACTTCCGGGTAAATGCCACAAGTACAACACTATTTGATGACAGAGCAAGAGAATAAACTGACTAAACCAAATGAGCTGGTCACTGTCACAGACATACAAGGTGATTGAAACAAATATTAAATACAATCATTTGGGTTTGGTCCTGCATAAGCAAATAATTTGCCATTTAATTGATATCATCACATTCATCTGTTGGCTCTTTAAATTTACACATGCCATCAAATAAGATAAATAAATACAATGAAAAGCTCATGTGAACAATGTGGCAAATGTGCCCACATCCAACTTACAAATATTCAACTTGGTCTCCAGCTGGGCTTCTTAGATGTTTTCTATGAACACTACCTTACTGTCCAAACCTTACTATGCAAATCCAGGTACATAAGATAGATACACAAATCAAGCATCTACTGACAGCAAATCGTAAGTCAATTTACTTTAAAGTAATTTTCAGTAGACATAATTTTCCCAAATGTTTATGTTAATGACATGGTTGTGATTGTTTATCTTTACAGAAGAGTGAAATCTTGGTTGAATATTTAATGTTGTAGGATACAAAGCTTCTTCAGCATTTTGTAGAGTTGGTTGATATTTGATTTTATTATTACAAATGCTGAAAAAATACCTATACAAAATGCTTAAGGTCATTTCAGAAACTGTTCAACAATCTGCCCTAATCTTAACCCAGAATTCATTCCGTGGATATTTTATGACACTCAAGTCAATAACTCAAATTGAAAGCTTTTAAATCATTCAGACACAAGCCAGTCCAAAAAATCTTACTTTGATATGTAAACATTGAGAAAAATATTAAAAGTGCTTGATTCCAGCATTAAGCTTATATAGTAAGCCATGATGTTGCTATATGAGCCACAACTTTGAATGTTCAACGAAGCGCTGCCATTTCTAACATACAATGCGTCTGAGTTGAGGTGTTCAGGCAGTATTCATTAGTATGAGGTTGTGAACAGTACAAAGTGTGTTCAGAACCAAAGCTGGAGTAAAATTCACATGACACACATGGGCAAGCACGTCAAAAACAATTGATTTATCATCATTCTGTACACCCAACATCTTCAGTACTGTCAAGGTTTTCGTGCCTTGGCCCCACAATATCTGGAGACATAACCCACATCTAACTCTATAACAATTGTAACCTCTAGTCATTTGACACTCCCTAAGGTCTTTTCTGTCAAATATTCCAACCTACTTGATGTTTAAAATAGATTCCAGCAAGACCTGAGCTTGAGGACCAAGTTCAGAACCCTCAGCATTTTCCTAATGAGAGTTGTCTCCTGAATATTTCATTACACCTCTAGAAAAGTTCGCCTCATGATATTTTACATATTCAAAAAGGCAAAAATTAATAATGGCAGCCCCATGCAGTGTAAAAAAAAGGGGGGGAAATGACTTATGCCAAAGCAAAGAACATTTTTAGGCTCTGAAAGTCTTGCCATATCCCAAAAATGGAAATATAGTACATAACCATTGCCACAATCACTTTGCTTGTAGACAGAACAAAAATGAAACACAAAGAAAGCAAAACAAATTTTCAAAACCCACCTGAACAAAAGAGATAAATGAATGTCTCTGCCTCAGTGTCTGTTCCCACTTCTGTGCCTTTCAGTCTTCATTCAGGAGAAGTGGGGATGATTCATCTCTGGGGCATCTGTGTGCTGCTCTAATTTGAAATCCTATCAGACTGAAAAGTGACAGGCATCACCAGTGTTAATTAGAATTAGTCTTATGAAAACATATTTCCCCTCTTTGAGGCCTCAGAGAGGAATTACTTTCCTCTGGTGGATTAATTGCTAAACGACCAAAGCAGGTGGCTTCTCACATCAGTGTCACTAGATGAATCCTGCCCTGTTGTAAAGGACCTGCCATAAACGCATTCAGTCTCCTGCTCCCAACCAACAGTTGACCATTTATTTCTTCAGGTCTCAAAGCCTGTGGCTACTGACATTCTCTAGCCAATCAAAACGTCAACCTTGGTTGAAGAGAAGAGCCTAAAGATGAAACATGATAACCCTTTTTTTAAGGAAAAGTTTTTCTTTACATTATTTCTGCATTAGACTGTTCTGAGAGTCTAAGACCATCCCTAAAGGTCCCTTCTCTGACATTTCCCACTCTTCAACCTCCCTGTAAAAGCTGTCCATAAGTATAAGCCACTTGTGTGAGATAAACACTGAGTGAACCCACCCACCATCTTGATACAGTGAGAGTTCCAAACACTCCTCTTCCTTTCGTGCAAGGTCCTTCTCTCATTTCCAGTTCCTGAATAAATAGATCACACTGTTACACAGACAAATGGGTCAGTGGGCTATCACTGAAAGTCTAAGCAACAACTGTGCTCCTTCCCAGTCATTTTAATGAAATATACAGCAAAGATCTGTGGGGCTTATGTATCAGCCTACATGTTGGCAGACACACTTCCTACTGCCATATGGGGTAGTCTTCAAAAAGGCAGCCTTAATTTATTTGAACAGATTTGTGTCATTGTCCCTCTTAGGAAAAGGAGCCAGAAAAAAAATTACTATTTTTGTTCAAATATATTGTCCCCCCCACACCCCCAAGACAGGCTTCTCATTGACTTAAATGTTGAGCATTGCTCTTTAAGGATTAAAACATTGCTCCCTAAGAAAGTAATCATTAATACAGCCAACACAGTGAGAGGGATTACTTAAGGTAATTAATAAGCCTTTGTCGCCCATTAGTACATTATTTGAGTGAAGAATCTAAAGGAAGGGACATTAGTCTGGGAGGCGGAAAGAATCAAAGAGATGAAGGGCACAGGGTGGGAATGGACTAGCTATACTGTAGGAACAGCACCTAGCAGCACCATGAGGGAACTCGAGGAAGAAATGCTGAAGACCACAATAGATGAGGACCCATGACCCTTGAACCTTTCATACCTTTGCCTAATAATATTTTTTACTTTTAAAATATTGTGTCTTCTCTGTGTATATGAACACACATACAGATACATACAAATGTGCATATATATACTATAGATAGATAGATAGATAGATAGATAGATAGATAGATAGATAGATAGATAGATAGATAGATATGGATGGATGGACGGAGGGAGGGAAGGAGGGAAGGAGGGAGGAAGGACGAGAGAGAACATTGTTATAGACAAACACAAAACATCCTTAAGAAATATGTCACAACATCCCATATAACCATGCTACAAGGAAAGAATTATGAAGACTTGGTGAGTAAGAGATGCCTCCATCATGTTTATGTACATCACTGGTAACTTTGTTGCTAACATCACAAGCACCCCCATATCCATGAAGCTGAGTACTAGCTGTGGAATGTGAAATCCAGGGATCCCAATATGCATGTGTCCATCAGCTTCTCTATTGAAAATGGTCAGCCCCCACCTTTCATTCAAACTTCATGCTTACAAAGTCAGCTGGTCCAAACCAATTCACATTTACAGTCTAGAGGAAATACTAATCTTTAACTTCTGGCCACTCTAAACAGAATGTTAAAATGCAGATGGAATAAACGTCCTCAATAATATGCCACATGCTAGCTAAATACCAGATACTAAAGAAAATATGAGTTTTATATTTTATGGAACAAAACATTCAAGTTTGCTTCTCATTAAAGAATTTTAAATTGAAACAGGAAGAAATATAGTAGTCTAATATTTTTTTATGGTACATTTTTTTAAAGAGAGCCAGTAAGATGACACTAGGCAGATAGAAATCACTTGCCACTGAAATCTAGTGGCCTAAGTTCAATTCCCAGATCCTACGGTGGAAGGAAAGATGAGATTACCAGGCATTGTCCTCTGATCTCCACACACGTGCTATGTCATGCATATGCCTATGGTGGTTCGGATGAAAATGGCCCCCAATAGGCTCATATACTTGGATGCTTGGATCCGTAGATGGTAGAACTGTCTTGGAAATTATTATCAGGTATGGCTTTGTTGGAAGAGGTGTGTCACTGAGGGTGGACTTTGAGAGTTCAAAGGCTGGCCAAGCCCAGTTTCTCTTGGTCTTTCTGCCTGTTGTTCATGGGTCAAGTGTAAGATTTCTGCTACTGACTGCTCCAATGCCGTGCCTGTCTCCCTGCTACCATCCTCCACACAAGGATAATCGTGAACTTACGCCATGAAACTGAGCAGTTCTCCAATAAACTGTTTCTTTTATAAGTTGCCTTGACTGTAGTGTCTCTTCACAGCCATAGAAAAGCAACTAATACGCATGTGCCAGGACTCACACCACATCATTTGTAGACACATTTACAATAAGAATAAATAAACTAAGCTACTGCTTTCCTTGGCAGCACATATTATAAGGCTGGTATGATAGGTACAACCAGCACAATATGCAAATTTGTAAGGCATTCTATATTTTTCAAAATAAAATGAATTTGCATATACAAGGAAATCAATTATTAAATTCTGAAAAGTAACAATGAGATATAAATGTTCGTGTACTAAAAAGGAGTTAACAGATTAACATGATCTGGAAAACAGTTTGTCAATAGCTGCTAACAGTTTAAAAGTATTCCTTCCTATCCTTCAGCAATCCTGTTCTAGGAACCCATCCGAAGGGAAGAAACATGATCTACAATTTAAGAACAGGAGTATTGGCAATGGGAGAAAATGGCTATAATTGTCGAGCATGAAAAGGCAGAGATTAAGTAGTATCCTACCAAGGGGAAAGGTTAAAACCGTGCTATTTATCTAAGCCATAGGCTGTTCCCTGCCTTTGCAGTGAATACTGGTGAATACTAGAGTAAGGATAGAAAGTGCATATGAAGCTTGAAGGCAGTTTTTTAATTTATAAATTCATGTAACAAAGAAAAAAGACCAGAAGAAAGCATCAAAAGTGCATATCTCTGGTAGATGGAACCCAATATAATTAAATTAATCTCCATAATTTTTTAGTTTTTCCTATATTTCCAAATAGGAAAATGTCTTCAGAAAGACATTTTCTTTTAGAACCATTGAAAAGTAAACTAAAACTTGTCACTTAAATAAATGAAGGTCATCTTTTTAAGAAAATAAATGTTTCCTCTCTTTCTTTATTGCTGAGAACTTTTGACTATTTCTTCCTGCATGAAGAGTTTAATTTCAGTTTGCAACTGGAACTTAATGGGCTTTTGCATTCTAGAAATGTAATTTTAAGGTGGGACAAAATGAGCAGAGTCACAGCAGAAACACTATGTCAAGGTCACACCTATGAGACTTCGAGTCTCAGCACACAGCCCTGCTCCTGTTCCCTCAGGACGTTGCTCTCCTCACGTGGTCAAGTACGGTTAACTCACCCATGTTTGGCCGTGCATTTTTCAGCACTATGCATTCTGAAGAGAACTGGGAATCTTTGAAGAAAGGGGGAGAATAAAAATTCTTCATTAAGCCGGGCGGTGGTGGCGCACGCCTTTAATCCTAGCACTTGGGAGGCAGAGGCAGGCGGATTTCTGAGTTCGAGGCCAGCCTGGTCTACAGAGCGAGTTCCAGGACAGCCAGGGCTATACAGAGAAACCCTGTCTCAAAAAAAAAAAAACAAAAACAAACAAACAAAAAAAAATTCTTCATTAATAGGGAAAGTATTTTCCTCTTACAACAAAACAACCATGAAAATCTGATTCCATGGGATGTCACACTTCTTTAAAGACTCTCTTTGTGGCTGTCAACTTGACCACATCCATAATCAACTAAAATCAAAGCAGTTGGGCATGCATATAGGTGGTTTTCTTCATTCTAGGTGGGAGACTGGCCTAAATATGGGCCATACTTTTTGCAGCAAACCCACATAAAAGATCACAGAAAAAAAAGGAACATTTACTTTCTGCCTCTTTGCCTTCGCTTTCCTTTGCAAGTTCATTTGTCCCATGGCTGTGGCCCTCTTTCCCTGGTGTTAGAACCTACATCTTCAACATTCCAACATAGACTCAAGTCCAGCAGCTCTCTAGAAATTCCTTGGGATTCCAGCTCAGATTGGGACTTCTGAGACATTCCGCCTTTTGGACTGAATAACTGCCAGATTCTTTATACAGAGAGATGGCCATTGTTGGGTTACCCAAACCACCACTTGTAAGCTTCTCTAATAAATTAATATATAATAATTGATATAAAATCCAAATATATATATATATGAATTTGTGAACGAATGTATATGTGTTTATATATTTGTACATTTGTTTATTGTATCAATTCTGTTCTTGTAGAGAACCCTGACTAACATGTTCCTTAAAGAAAAGCTTTTCAAGTGTTATACTGTGTTCCCATCTTCAGAGACAAGAACTTGGAGAAACCAGAGTTGTCATATGTGGCCCAAGATCCAAAATGAACAAAAAGTATCTCTTTGTACAAGACACCTGCTAGCACCAGAAGTGTTTTCCTCTTTGATGATTTTCCACTCTGTTCATCTTGTGATCATAGGATCCTGTATTACTGTTCTTTTTTTTTTTAATTTTTTACTAGGTATTTACTTTATTTACATTTCAAATGTTAACCCCTTTCTATGTTATCCCACCGGAAACCCCCTATCTCATCCCCCCTCCCCCTGCTCACCTCCCCCCCCCCCAATTTCCTGACTTGCATTCCCCTATTCTGGGGAATCTCGTGCCTTCACAAGGCCAATGGCCTCTCCTCTCACTGATGTCTGAAATGGTTATCTTCTGCTACATATGCAGTTGGAGCCGTGGGACCCTCCTTTGTACTCTTTGGTTGGTGGTTTAATCCCTGGGAGCTCTGGGGGTACTGGTTGGTACATATTATTGTTCCTCCAGTGGAGCTGCAAACCTCTTCAGCTCCTTGGGTCCTCTCTCTAGCTGCTCCACTGGGGACCCTATTCTCATTCTATTGGTTGGCTGTGAGTCATGGGTGTTTGGCCCTGTTCTTATGTCCTCTGCAGCATCCCAATAGGTTGGCCCACACACCTGCTTTCTCTTGGGTTGTCTCTACACAACTGCTCAGGCAAACTCCAACTCGCTCCTCTCCCCATCCAAGCCCCTGCTGCAGTCTGCACTTCCCCTGGCTCCAGTCGATTATAAGAAAACTTTTGTGTTCAACCACAGCTTTATTTATACTCAAAGTTGTCACTGAGCCCTTTCCAGACCCTGTCTAGGTTTTGTTCCTGCTATTTTGAGGTCAATTAGTTCACATGTCTAAAAGCAACATGAGAACTATAAATTAGATGGCATCCAGTTGGCTTCATTTCATCTTGTCAAACTTCTTTTAAGACACACCCCCCATTATAGATTATATAGCACTAGCTGAGGCCCAGTTCCAGCACAGCAAGGCTCTGTTACAGCCTCAGGAGAAGCTAGACAAGCTTCCTCTCCACTTTGAGCTCTGCATCATTTCTGCCCCAAATTCTGTTCATACTCAGTCTGAGAAACTTGTGAACTTGAACCTGACAAGTTTCCTTTCATAAAAAGCTAAGATTCTGTTTTCCACCTTTACTGTTACACATGTAAGGCAGAAACAAAGCTTTCAAATTTTCAGGGTTTTTTTTTTCTCATTTTCTTTTACTCTTGAATTAAACCATCACAGTTTATTGATCAGCATTGCTCTAGCCACTTATGAACGATCGTAACTAGATATTGGCCCACTAATGGAACATAAACCAAGGGGTAGGCACCTTGGAACAAAGGCAGCTCTCCTCGTTGTGTGGATTTTACCTCAATAATAAGCCTCTGTGCATCAAATTGATTAGATTGCTTGTAAAAGAGTGGCTGCCATTGCAAATCCAAAATAATAGATGGTTGACATGTGACACTAATAGTAGCCAATAAAACAGCTAGGGGAAAATTTTCCCAAATGCTTTGTAAATTGATTATCTATAATACCGTATGATAAATTGACCCATAATGTCATCTTATGGCTATTTATTTAGGCAGAAATTCAGCCTGGGAATTTGAGAAATAAAATCCTAGCACTCTAAAGATGATGGGAATATATTTCTGAATCTTCCAGAATGGAAGGCGTTAGCAAGGTTTAAATAAGCTTTGGTTTTGTCCATATGCCTTAAAATATGACTTTTTAGTGACATTAATTTGGACAAATGATAAAAACTATTGTGTGTAGGTGCTCTGTGGAATTTTTAGTTGCATCTCAAGTTACAATTATATGATTCTATGGAGGGGGCAGAAAATAAGGAAACAAGGGGAAAGAAAAGGAGGGAAAAAGGGGGGATGGTAATGGGGGAAGCAGGAAACGGAAGAAAAGGAGAACAGAGGGGAGAGGGGGACAGACAGACAGACAGATGGACAGAAAAAAGTCAGCCTCCTAATTTCATTATTTCTTTAATATGATTATCATCAGCCCTGACAGGCAGGGATAGCATGAGTCATCCACAAGTTTTCCTTTGTGTCTAACTTGCAATTCAGTCATCTACAAAACCAGTCCACTCTGTTCTCATTGTCTCGTCACATGGTCTTTTATTTCCTCAATAAAAGACAATCGCAGTCACCATCCTCATTCTCTGTACTGTCCCCTCTCCCACATGACTTCTGGGCCATAAGTCTTCTCCAACCTGGCCTGAGGTGGCTACACGTTCTCTTTCTTTCTTTCTTTTTTTTTTTTTTGCTTTTTTATTTATTTTTTTTATTTTCTAAGTTTTTTTATTTACATTCCAAATCATTTCCCCTTTCCCGTTTCCTCCCTCCCCAAAAGTCCCATAAGCCTCCTTCCCTCCCTGTGTTCCCCATTCAACCCCCTCTCGCTTCTCTGTCCTGGCATTCCCCTACATCCAGTCTTTCCAGGACCAGGGGTCTCTCCTTCCATCTTCTTAGAAATCTATTGATATGCGGATTGTGTCTAGGGTATTCCGAGATTCTGGGTTAATACCCCCTTATCAGTGACTGCATACCATGTGTGTTCTTTTGTGATTGGGTTACCTCTCTAAGGATGATATTTTCAAGTTCTGACCATTTGCCTAGGAATTTCGTGAATTCACTGTTTTTAATTGCAGAGTAGTATTCCATTGTGTAGATATACCACATCTTCTGAATCCATTCCTCCATTGAGGGACATCTAGGTTCTTTCCAGCTTCTGGCTATTATAAATAAGGCTGCTATGAACATAGCGGAGCATGTGTCCTTATTGCATGCAGGTAAAGCCTCTGGGTATATGCCCAGGAGTGGTATAGCTGGATCCTCCGGGAGTGTCATGCCCAGTTTTCTAAGGAACCGCCAGACTGTTTTCCAGAGTGGTTGTACCAGCTTGCAATTCCACCTGGTTTTTTATTGTTATTATTATTATTTTCTAAGTTTTTTATTTACATTCCAAATGATTTCCCCTTTCCCGTTTCCTCCCTCCCCAAAAGTCCCATAAGCCCTCTTCCCTCCCCCTGTTCCCCATTCAACCCCCTCTCGCTTCTCTGTCCTGGCATTCCCCTACATCCAGATTTTCCAGGACCAGGGGTCTCTCTTTCCATCTTCTTGGAAATCTATTGATATGCAAATTGTGTCTTGGGTATTCCGAGATTCTGGGTTAATATCCCCTTATCAGTGACTGCATACCATGTGTGTTCTTTTGTGACTGGGTTACCTCACTAAGGATGATATTTTCAAGTTCTGACCATTTGCCTAGGAATTTCGTGAATTCATTGTTTTTAATTGCAGAGTAGTATTCCATTGTGTAGATATACCACATCTTCTGAATCCATTCCTCCATTGAGGGACATCTGGGTTCTTTCCAGCTTCTGGCTATTATAAATAAGGCTGCTATGAACATATTGGAGCATGTGTCCTTATTACATGCAGGGGAAGCCTCTGGGTATATGCCCAGGAGTGGTATAGCAGGATCCTCCGGGAGTGTCATGCCCAGTTTCCTGAGGAACCACCAGACTGCTTTCCAGAGTGGTTGTACCAGCTTGCAATCCCAACAGCAGTGGAGAAGTGTTCCTCTTTCTAGTGGCCATTTCTATGCTCAGAATGGTTCAGTGGGTCTCTGCTGCACTGTGTCTGCTGGACCAGCTCAGGGAAGGCAGAACGCAGAGAGTGATGGGGTCCTCATTCCCTGTTTCCTGGATGGAAAACAGTGGGAGTCTGGGACAATTGTGGTGGTTTCCAGTCTCCTGGGTACCCAGGTGCCACCTGTGTACCACTGGAAGTTGGGAATGGGGCCCAGATCCATTTCCCCTCCCCTCGGGGACAGGGGTGGGACTAGGTTTGGTTCACAGTGAGTGCCAAGACTATGAAGGGGCTGGAAAAGAAAGCCTTCTCCCAGAGATTTAGGCATGGCTCTTTACAACAAAACCCTCCCCTCCTCCCATACTCCCATCCTGCCCAAATTGGTTGTCCTTGCTTGTCCAAATTGCTTTATTTGATCAAGAATGTAAATGCATACACCTTACTCAAGGTGAACCAGGGATTAAATATCTTTTGCTGGAAGGAATGCCCAGGAAGGGAAGCTCATTGGCTGAACACTGGTAGCCTATATGGATATCTCACTACCATAGAGAATGGGGGGAGGGGTAATGCTACTTGACTGATTACCATGGTACACTCAGTGGGGTATCCTGGTTAAGTGTTGCAGAGGACTTAGTTTGGCAGGGAGCTGGCCTCACTCCTACCTTACTCAATTCTGAGTTTCATGGGGTTTTGGCTCACTCAGCCTTACCAGTTCTTCTGTTGGTGACACCCTCCATTTGCCTCACAAGTCTCTATTGATAAGAACAATTTTGCATTTGTTTCTCTGCTGTTATACGTATAAGCATAAGACTTCGAACTTGGCTATAACAATCTATTCTTTGCATGGTCCCTAGCCCCATAACTCCTGAAAATATTGCTAAGTCTCTTCTATTTAGTCCTACTTTACCCATCACCTATTTTTCTATATCGACTATATTAAACTGCCAGTCAGCAAGTTCCCTCCTCCACACACTGAGACCACTCAACAGCTAAAGAGAGAAGAGATGCAAAGGCAGGACCAAAGTCGGGATACACTTGGGCATAGAGGCCAGGGATAGGTCTAGGCTGTACAGTGAGGATCTGAAGTATAATGGTTTGGGGGATTAGGGTGTTATTTGTCCTTTTGTTTATTTTCTTATTTGTTCTGTGACAGTATGTCATGATGTGGCTGAGGTTAGTCTTATACCCACTGGATAGAAAAAAAAATGCCTTGAAGTCATAACAGTTCTCCTACTTGAGCCTCCCAAATGCTGGGACTGAAGTGATGCAACATGAAACCTGACTGATAAAGATGTTTGAAGAAATCCAAAACTCATCTCACCAATAAAAAGAGATAATTAGATGCGTTCAGATCTACTGTGCTTTCATTTCCCTTCGACTCATCCTGTGGATTGTCTTTAATTTTAACTTCATGTTTACATAAATATTATTTAATACTCTTGCTTTCACTTTTATGCTACATAAACATGTAGGTTATCCTTCTAGATGTTTCTGTAACAAACTATTGAGAATTCTCTACTGCTTTTTTCACAGACACCCCTAACCCTCTGGCGGAAAGTAAACCAGTCTAACCACTAAGAAAATCAGTTTGTAAGTTCCTCAGAAACCTAAAAGTAGATATACCATACAATCAGCTTTGTCATTTCTATAATGACTGGGAGGATGCTAAGTCAGTATAGTGCACAGTGCGTAAATATCAATGCTGCACTATTCATATTAGCTAAACTATGGACCCAGCCTAGGTCAAGAAACAAATATTACAAATACACACATATAATATTAATAAACACATGTATTAATATATAATAAATATGACTATATGTAGCCATATATACATATATATATATTATATATGGAAATAGAGGAAAAACGTGGAAGGGAGAATATACACAAAGAACATCATATACCTTGAAGAAGTCATTATGAAACCCAGTACCACATATGATGAATTTATAGCAATTCAAACATTATTAATCATAATTAAGAAGATGGTTGGTCTTCAATGGTTCCCATTTCCTGAAACCGTTCAGAATCTCTCCCCATTGCGTACACACTATACCTACTGAGTGTCCCCAAACACAGTATCTTCAGCAAGCACAATGAGATGCCATCCCGTGATTCCAATCCCTAGACTGTGACTTCTACCTAGTAAGTTCTCTCTACTGTCTTATCCATTCAGACATTTTGAGGAAGTAAGAATCTTGCAGGGACAAATAAGGTTTTGAATAGATGGCAAGAACTAGGGATGGCCTCAGGCTAAACACCAGTGAGGGACTGAAGCTCTAACACAAACCACCCTGGGAGAGTCTGAATGCTGCCAGTATCTAAGGCTAAACAGAAATGGATTCTTTAGAAAACAAGCCTTCAGGTAAGACCACAGGCTTGGTTCTACACCTTGACTTTTAGCCTTGTGAGAAACCCTGAAGCACAGAACCCTGTAAAACTATACACAGAGTTCCAGCCCACAGAAGCGAGGGGATAAAAAGTTTTAAATTGCTAAAGTTATGGGGTAAGTTATTACACATAACTACATGGCCATATCTTACCCGAGCTGGTTATTAGCCTTCCTAAAGCAGAGGCTCTGAACGGTAGACAAACTAGGACAAAATAAAAGTCAGCACCTAGTATGCTGATTGGCAGACTGAATAAATAAATGACTATCTTTACTGGGCTAATTTTTCAGTTGATGCAAAATATAAGTACCATTCACCTTTCTCCATGTAGCTGAATCATACATATAATTTATATTAACCTTTCATACCAGAGGCAGTGTTTGAACCTTTGTCTGTGTCCTGTTACTTATATTCCCTTTATTCTTCTTAAAAGAAACACTTTCCTGCTGTCTTAATCTCTTTGTACCTAAACAAAGGGGCACATAACTCACTGAATGATAGGCAAAAGAAAGTATAGAGTTGCTTTTGAATAATGATGCCAAATAAATGTTTCTTCTACAATTAAAATGTGCCTTATGATAAAAAGATAGAGATGCTATCCATGTCATTTAAAAATGCTTTTGGCAGAAAATAACATAAAGATGAAACTCACTTGATTCATACTAACAATTTACTGTATATTAATAGATCGACTTTCAGTCTAGAGTTTTAAGTAGATAACCAAGCATCAGTTATTTTCCTGTTTTATTAGTCTCTGCTTTTCAAGAGTTCCACCATGTAATAAAATGGCTGCTGGTATGCCAGATATTGTATCTGAACCCAAGATCATCCAATGGACAGAAATCACATCTTCCTGAGTATCAGTTTATTTTAGTAGAACGGGTCCCAGAAATACATAACAGACTTCCATCTGTCTCTTAAAGTCCAAAGCTAGATCTTGCAATATGTAAACGGTGGTAAGCAGAATAGAACAGTAGGATTACTAGAAGAACAGCTGAACACCTGAGCAAAATAGAAGCAGCAAAATGTCCATTTACATCCACAAAAGCTGACATACAGCAGCATGTGACTAAAGGACCACAGACAGGTGGCTCTGAGGCTTCAATGTAAGGGGTAACTCTTGTCACATGAATGATCTGAGATTGCAATTAAAGGCTAGCAAAAGAGAATAGAAACCATCACCTACACAAGTCATCCATCTGTTGTCCAAAGAATCCTCTAAAACTTGCAACTGTAGCTACCTAATCCTAAGCACAGGATCTTGTTTTTTCAGTTGCTCCATTCTGAGCCATGGGGAAATATTGTGGCTTTAAAATCAGTTCTTGAAACATGACATGGATAGATTCATGAGAATTCATAAGTAGTAATCGGATGAGAAACATACATGTTGTATTGAAAAGCCTGAATTACAGGAGGATGACTTCTCTTTGATCCTGTGTGCCCACCATTGATTTGGCTTGTACAAGTTAAATGAAAAGAACAGGTCAGCCCCTAGAAACCGATATTATAGCTGAAAGACTCCTAAAGAGCCAACCTGGGATCAGATAAGCAGCCAAGTTCATTAACTTGTCTCATCGCCACAGTTGGAGGAAATAGATCATGGTTGTTAAGAACATGAGATCTGGGGGTCAGACCCATCTTGAATCTTGGTCCATGCCTTATTTGGGATGCTTGGTTTAACCTCTATAAATCAAAATGTCTCTATCTTTAAAATGGGGATCATCGAACCGACCACACAGGATTGCTGCAAAAGTTAAAAGAATGTCCATGCATTACTTGATTAATACATCTCTTAACCACTATTACTATTTAAAAATGTTCCAAGAAACATGTCCTGGCCACATTGAATCAATTGATTTCCTCTAACTTCCTGAGCCTTGCTGTGAGGTAGGGTAGACTTCTTCTGTGGGGTGTGTGAGGTGTGGGATGGATGAAAAAGTTTCCAGAAGCATCGCCCCATTTCAAACTGGGTTCCAATGGACTGCCTCTTCTCCATCAGGTCAGGAGACAGACTGCTCAACACAACCCCTTATGCAGCACACTGCTTATGTCTTTGCCTTGTCAATCTCCAGGAGCTCAGATGTCTTGCAACTTTACCAACTGGCATGTTATTCTGCCCTTCCAACTGAGGCTCTCTGTATTTGCCCAACCTTATTCTCCTGACTCTTACAGAGCTGAAAATATCTTTACAATTCAGAATATATTTCATCCCATGATTCCTTGAGCAAATGTGAATAATCTCATAGAAAACTGAATACGGCATAGAGACAAAAATTTAAAGAGGCATTTATTTCTTTAGTTTTTATTCGGATTTACAATTGGCTTTTTATATTTGATGGATGTGCCCTGGTGAATCACCTTTACTCTACTTTAAAGGAATCTAAATTCATTCTCAGCCCCCTCATGATTACAAACTCAACCTGTTAAATCGTTTTTCCCCATCACAATCACAGGGTTCTGATCTTAGAAACCTACTTGGTAAGCTGTGACAAGCACACAGCCAAGGTCAGGTTATTTGGGGGACATAATCTCCAGACTAGATATAAGGTGACATTTTCTGGTATATCTTTCATATTTCCATTCTATTGTTCTGTTCTTGTTGCTATTCCAACACAACCTCCCAATTGTCTTTAATAAAATTGTGTTCAGATATATGAGTATAAGAGATTCACCTCCACCTATTGTCTAAAGTGGAATGTAATGTTGCTTATAAATACAGAGAGCCCAGTTTTCTGAGGAGCCGCCAGACTGCTTTCCAGAGTGGTTGTACCAGCCTGCAATTCCACCAGCAGTGGAGGAGTGTTCCTCTTTCTCCACATCCTCGCCAACAACTGCTGTCTCCTGTGTTTTTGATCTTAGCCATCCTGACTGGTGTGAGATGGAATCTCAGGGTTGTTTTGATTTGCATTTCCCTAATGACTAAGGATGATGAACATCTCTTTAGGTGCTTCTCAGCCATTAGATATTCTTCAGGTGAGAACTCTTTGTGGAGCTCTGTACCCCATTTTTTAATAGGGTTACTTGCCTCTCTGGAGTTTAACTTCTTGAGTTCTTTGTATATCTTGGATATTAGCCCTCTGTCGGATGTAAGGTTGGTAAAGATCATTTCCCAGTTAGTTGGTTGCCGCTTTGTCTTTTTGACGGTGTCTTTTGCCTTGCAAAAACTTTGTAATTTAATGAGGTCCCATTTGTCTATTCTTGATCTTAGAGTATAAGCTATTGGAGTTCTGTTCAGGAAATTCTCCCCTGTGCCCATATGTTCAAGGTTCTTCCCTAGTTTCCCTTCTATTAGTTTCAGTGTGTCTGGTTTTATGTGGAGATCTTTGATCCACTTAGAATTGAGCTTAGTGCAAGGAGATAAGGATGGGTCAATTTGCATTCTTCTGCATGTTGACCTCCAGCTGAGCCAGCACCATTTGTTGAAAAGGCTGTCTTTTTTCCACTGGATGGTTTTAGCTCCTTTGTCAAAGATCAAGTGACCATAGGAGTGTGGATTCATTTCTGGGTCTTCAATTCTGTTCCATTGATCTACATGTCTGTTACTGTACCAATACCATGCAGTTTTTAACACTATTGCTCTACATGTCTGTTACTGTACCAATACCATGCAGTTTTTAACACTATTGCTCTGTAGTACAGCTTCAGAAAACTGGGCATGACACTTCCGGAGGATCCGGCTATACCACTCCTGGGCATATACCCAGAGACTTTACCTGCATGCAATAAGGACACATGCTCCACTATATTCATAGCAGCCTTATTTATAATAGCCAGAAGCTGGAAAGAACCCAGATGTCCCTCAACGGAGGAATGGATTCAGAAGATGTGGTATATTTACACAATGGAATACTACTCTGCAATTAAAAACAATGAATTCACGAAATTCCTAGGCAAATGGTCAGAACTTGAAAATATCATCCTTAGTGAGGTAACCCAATCACAAAAGATCACACATGGTATGAAGTCACTGATAAGGGGATATTGACCCAGAATCTCAGAATACCCTAGACACAATCAGCATATCAATAGATTTCTAAAAAGATGGAAGGAGAGACCCCTGGTCCTGGAAAGACTGGATGTAGGGGAACGCCAGGACAGAGTAATGAGAGGGGGTTGAACGGAGAAAAGAGGGAGGGAAGGGGGCTTATGGGACTTTCGGGGAGGGAGGAAATGGGAAAGGGGAAGTGATTTGGAATGTAAATTAAAAAAATAAAATAAAATTAAATTAAAAAAAAAAAAAAAAAAAAATAAATACAGAGAGCAAATCAAGAGCTTGACATTCCATTAAAAAGATTATCCTCCTTGTTATCATATTGGATCAAAAGACTTCAAATATCTTGGACATCACATACTAAATTAGTAAAGTAACAAAATTTAAGAAAATGATAATATAAATATTAACATGAAAATTCATGGAGAATCTTTTGATGAAGAACATGGTGGTAGTTTGAATAAAAATGACCTCCAGAAGCTCAAAGGGAGTAGCATTATTTGAAAGGATTAGGATGTATGGCCTTGATGGAGTGTGGACTTATTGGAGAAAATATGTGACTAGGGTAGGCTTTGAGATTTCAGAAGGTCAAGCTAAGCCCATTTTTTTTCTTTTTCCCTTTGTGCTGCCTGCCAATCCAGATGTAGAACTTGCAACTAGCTCTCCAAAACCATGTCTGCCTACTTGCCGCTACACTTCCCACCAAGATGACAATGGACTAAACCTCTGAACTATAAGTTAGCTCCAATTACATGTTTTCCTTATAAGACCTCGAACCATGCAAATGGTTTACTACAATGAACATTTGCAAGTAAAGCTGTTTAGCAAAAGTATATACTGTGTGACATACTGTGGCACACCATAGCCTCCACCTAGAGATTATTTTTATATTTTGTTGTTGTTGTTGTCGTTTTTCTTTGCTTTTTTTCTTTCTGGTTTTTTATTGTTTATTTGTTTGTTTGTGGGGAAGTTGCAAGAAGAAAGGGAGGATATGAAGGGACCGGAAGATGAGTGGGATTGAGGTACATGATGTAAAATTCACAAAGAATCAATAAATTTTTTTTTTAAAAAGGAGTTGCCATGGTCCTGGTCATTGTGTCTCTTCACAGCAATAGAAACCCTAACTTTGACAAACAATATAAAAAGGAAAGTGAAGAAAAGACAGGGAGACAAGGTAAACTTCAGCAAAATACATACTGGGTTTCAAACCATATAAACAAGATAGATAAGATTGTACATGAAGATGCTTTAAAATATTGATGAGACAGAGTGCACTCCGCCATCTTTGCTCCAGTGGCCAGGAAGTTGGGACAGCCAGGCTGTGAGACAGACAGGCATAATGTCGCTTGGGTCTCCGGCGGCTTGTGTGTATGCGGCTCCCAAGTGCTGGGCTGATCTGCAGTAACCAGCGCGCAAGCTCTGCTGTGGGACTTCTGCCTGGCACAGGGACCCCGCACTGGGTGGGAGACTACCAGCTTCCCTTCCGCGACCTCTGTTCCAGTAGACTGCACTGAAGAGACAGGTACCTAGGCTCTCCCCAATATAACATCACTTGGGACACGGCCTGTTGGGGCTTCCGCCTGCGCCCAGTCGTCTGGGTGCCAGATCTGCAGGCCATCGCCTCTGCAGGGTGAGCAGCTCCACGGAGAGAGTGCAGAGTGCACTCGGCCATCTTTGCTCCAGTGGCCGGGAAGTTGGGACTGCCAGGCTCTGAGACAGACAGGCATAATATCGCTTGAGTCTCGGGCAGATTGTGTGTACGTGGCTCCCAAGAGCTGGACAGATCTGCAGTAACCAGCGTGCTAGCTCTGCTGTGGGACTTCTGCCTGACAGAGGGACGCCCCCTCCCCCCCCCCACTCTAGGAGAGATCACACACCCCTGCACAGGGCAGGAGCCTACCAGCCTCCCTTTGGTGACCTCTGCTCCAGGAATCCACTACTCTGAGCCTTTAGATGTGCAAGGACTCCCCAATATAACGTCACTTGGGGCAAGGCACATCAGGGCTCCAAAGTAACTCAGGAGCAGGGCAGGCCCCAGAAATCTGTGCCAGGAGAATCCTGGTAAACCAGGGGGGGCAGAAATAGCTTTGCAGGCTCACAGGAGGTCCAACCAACAGCCAGTGACAGCAGGACCAACTAACATCAGAGGTATCCAGATGGCAAAAGGCAAACGCAGGAATGTTACTAACAGAAATCAAAGTAATATGGGACCATCCGAACCCAACTCTCCAACAGCAGCAAGTCCTGGATACCCCACCACACCCGAAAGACAAGATCTGGATTTAAAATCACTTCTCATGATCCTATTAGAGGATCACAAGAAGGACACAAATAAATCTAATAAAGAATTACAGGAGACCATGAATCAACGGTTAGAATCCCTTACAAAGGAAACACAAAAATCGCTTAGAGAAATGCGGGAGAACATGGATCAAAAGATGGAGGCGCACAAGGAGACAACACAAAAAATCCCTTAACGAGATGAATCAACGGGTAGATGCACTCACAAAGGAATCACAAAAATTGCATAAAGAAATGCAGAAGAATATGGGTCAACAGACAGATGCCCATAAGGAGGCAACACAAAAATTGCTTAAAGAAATGAATCAACGGTTAGATGCCCTTACAAAGGAAACACGAGAACTGCTAAAGAAAGGCAGGAGACAATGAATCAACAGATGGATTCCCATGAGGAGGAAACACAAAAGTCGCTCAGAGAAATACAGGAGAACGTGGGTCAACAGGCAGAAATCCTGAAAGAGGTAATGCAAAAATACCTTAAAGAAATAGAGGAAAATACAAACAAACAAGTGAAGGATCTCAGCAAATCCATCCAGGAACTAAAAAAGGAAGTAGAAACAACTAAGAAATCACAAAGAGAGACAACTTTGGAGATAGAAAACCTTGGGAAGAAATCAGGAGTCATAGATGCAAACATCAACAATAGAATACAAGAGATGGAAGAAAGAATCTCAGGTGCTGAAGATTCTATAGAAAGCATCGACTCAACAGTCAAAGAAAATGCAAAATGCAAAAAACGTGTAACCCAAAACATCCAGGAAATCCAGGACACAATGAGAAGACCAAACCTAAGGATTATAGGTATAGATGAGAGTGAAGATTTGCAACTTAAAGGGCCAGTAAACATCTTCAACAAAATTATGGAGGAAAACTTCCCTAACCTAAAGAGAGAGATGCCGATGAACGTACAAGAAGCCTACAGAACTCCAAACAGACTGGACCAGAACAGAAATACCTCCGTCACATAATAATCAAAGCACCAAAGGTTCTAAACAAAGAAAGAATACTAAAAGCAGGAAGACCTATCCGAATCACATCAGACTTCTCACCAGAGACTATGAAAGCCAGAAGATCCTGGGCAGATCTCATGCAGACACTAAGAGAGCACATATGCCAGTCTAGACTACTATACCCAGCAAAACTCTCAGTCACCATAGATGGAGAGACCAAGATATTCCATGATAAAACCAAATTTTCACAATATCTTTCCACAAATCCAGCCCTGCAATGGATAATAGGTGGAAACCTCCAATACAGGGAGAGACACAACACCCTGGAAAAAATGAGATAATAACTTTCTTGAATCAAACCCAAAAGTAGATAACCACTCAAACATAAAGATAGTGTGAACAATGGCAGATGGCAATAATCACTATACCTTAATCTCTCTTAATATCAATGGTCTCAATTCCCCAATTAAAAGACATAGACTAGCAGACTGAATACGTAAACAGGACCCAGCATTTTGCTGCATGCAGGAAACGCACCTCAGTGTCAAAGACAAACACTACCTCAGAGTAAAAGGCTGGAAAACAATTTTACAAGCAAATGGCCCCAAGAAACGAGGTGGAGTAGCCATCCTAATATCAGATAAAATTGATTTTCAACCTAAAGTCATCAAAAAAGACACAGAAGGACACTACATACTGATCAAGGGAAAAATCCACCATCAAGAACTCTCAATTCTGAATATCTATGCTCCAAATGCAAGGGCACCCTCATTCGTAAAAGAAACTTTACTAAAGCTCAAAACACACATCGCACCGCACACAATAATAGTGGGTGACTTCAATACCCCGCTCTCTGAAATGGATCGTTCAGGAAAGCAGAAACTAAACAGGGACACAGTGAATCTAATTGAAGCCTTGGACCAAATGGAACTAACAGATATATATAGAACATTCATCCTAGAGCTAAAGAATACACCTTCTTCTCAGCACCTCATGGTATCTTCTCCAAAATTGACCATATAATTGGTCACAAATCAGACCTCAACAGATATAAGAAGATCGAACTAATCCCATGCCTCCTATCAGATCACTATGGAATAAGGGTGGTCTTCAATGGCAACAAAAACAAAAGAAAACCCACGTACACATGGAGGCTGAACAATGCTCTACTCAATGATAACTTAGTCAAGGTGGAAATAAAGAAAGAAATCAACAACTTTTTGAAAGTTAATGAAAATGAAGGCACAACATACCCTAATTTATGGGACACAATGAAAGCAGTGCTAAGAGGAAAATTCATAGCCCTGAGTGCCGCCAAAAAGAAACGGGAGACAGCATACACTAACAGCTTAATGGCACACCTGAAAGCCCTGGAACAAAAAGAAGCAAATACACCAAAGAGGAGTAGAAGGCAGGAAATCATCAAACTCAGGGCTGAAATCAATCAAGTAGAAACAAATAAAACCATACAAAGAATCAACAAAACGAGGAGTTGGTTCTTTGAGAAAATCAACAAGATAGATAAGCCCTTAGTCAGACTAACCAGAGGGCACAGAGATAGTATCCAAATTAATAAAATCAGAAACGAAAAGGGAGAGATAACAACAGAAACTGTTGAAATTCAAAAAATCATCAGATCCTACTACAAAAACCTGTATTCAACACAACTAGAAAATCTTGAGGAAATGGACAATTTCCTTGACAGATACCAAATACCAAAATTAAATCAGGATCAAATAGACCATCTAAACCGTCCTATAACCCCTGAAGAAATAGAAGTTGTCATTGGAAGTCTTCCAACCAAAAAAAGCACAGGTCCAGATGGTTTGAGTGCAGAATTCTATCAGACCTTCAAAGAAGACCTAACGCCAATACTCTTCAAACTGTTCCACAAAATAGAAACAGAAGGAACACTACCCAACTCGTTCTATGAAGCCACAATTACACTAATAAAAAAAGCACACAAAGATCCGACAAAGAAAGAGAATCTCAGGCCAATCTCTCTTATGAATATCGATGCAAAAATACTCAATAAAATTCTTGCCAACCGAATCCAAGAACACATCAAAACGATCATTCACCACGATCAAGTAGGCTTCCTCCCAGGGATGCAGGGATGGTTCAATATAAGGAAATCCTTCAATGTAATCCACTATATAAACAATCTCAAAGAAAAAAACCACATGGTCATCTCATTAGATGCTGAGAAAGCATTTGACAAAATTCAGCATCCTTTCATGCTAAAGGTCTTGGAAAGATCAGGAATTCAAGGCCCATATCTAAACATAGTAAAAGCAATTTACAGCAAACCGGTAGCCAGCATCAATCTAAATGGAGAGAAACTTGAAGCAATCCCACTAAAATCAGGGGCTAGACAAGGCTGCCCTCTCTCTCCATATCTTTTCAATATAGTACTTGAAGTTCTAGCTAGAGCAATTAGACAACAAAAAGAGGTCAAAGGGATACAAATTGGGAAGGAAGAAGTCAAACTATCACTATTTGCAGACGATATGATAGTATACTTAAGCGACCCAAAGAACTCCACCAGAGAACTCCTACAGCTGATAAACGACTTCAGCAAAGTGGCCGGATATAAAATCAACTCCAGCAAGTCAGTAGCCTTCCTATACTCAAAGGATAAGCAGGCTGAGAAAGAAGTAAGAGAAATGATACCCTTCAAGATAGCCACAAACCATGTAGAGTATCTTGGCGTGACTCTAACCAAACAAGTGAAAGATCTGTATGACAAGAACTTCAAGTCTCTGAAGAAAGAAATTGAAGAAAACCTCAGAAGATGGAAAAATCTGCCATGCTCATGAATTGGCAGGATTAATATAGTAAAAATGAGCATCTTACCAAAAGTAATATGCAGATTCAATGCAATCCCCATCAAATTCCCAACTCAATTCTTCATAGAGTTAGAAAGAGCAATTCAAAAATTCATCTGGAATAACAGAAAACCCAGAATAGCTAAAACTGTTCTCAAGAGTAAAAGAACATCAGGGGGAATCAGTATCCAGGACCTCAAGCTGTACTACAGAGCAATAGTGTTAAAAACCGCATGGTATTGGTACAGTGACAGGCATGTAGATCAATGGAACAGAATTGAAGACCCAGAAATGAATCCACACTCCTATGTTCACTTGATCTTTGACAAAGGAGCTAAAACCATCCAGTGGAAAAAAGATAGCCTTTTCAACAAATGGTGCTGGCTCAACTGGAGGTCAACATGCAGAAGAATGCAAATTGACCCATTCTTAACTCCTTGTGCTAAGCTCAATTCCAGGTGGATCAAGGACCTCCAAAATAAAATCAGACACACTGAAACTAATAGAAAGGAAACTAGGGAAGAACCTTGAACATATGGGCACAGGGGAGAATTTCCTGAACAGAACTCCAATAGCTTATGCTCTAAGATTAAGAATTGACAAATGGGACCTCATTAAATTACAAAGTTTTTGCAAGGCAAAAGACACTGTCAAAAAGACAAAGCGGCAACCAACTAACTGGGAAATGATCTTTACCAACCTTACATCCGACAGAGGGCTGATATCCAATATATACAAAGAACTCAAGAAGTTCAACTCCAGAGAGGCAAGTAACCCTATTAAAAAATGGGGTACAAAAAAAATAATAAAAAAATGGGGTACAGAGCTAAACAAAGAGTTCTCACCTGAAGAATATCTAATGGCTGAGAAGCACCTAAAGAGATGTTCATCATCCTTAGTCATTAGGGAAATGCAAATCAAAACAACCCTGAGATTCCATCTCACACCAGTCAGGATGGCTAAGATCAAAAACACAGGAGACAGCAGTTGTTGGCGAGGATGTGGAGAAAGAGGAACACTCCTCCACTGCTGGTGGAATTGCAAGCTGGTACAACCACTCTGGAAAGCAGTCTGGCGGTTCCTCAGAAAACTGGGCATGACACTCCCGGAGGATCCGGCTATACCACTCCTGGGCATATACCCAGAGGCTTTACCTGCATGCAATAAGGACACATGCTCCACTATGTTCATAGCAGCCTTATTTATAATAGCCAGAAGCTGGAAAGAACCCAGATGTCCCTCAACGGAGGAATGGATTCAGAAGATGTGGTATATCTACACAATGGAATGCTACTCTGCAATTAAAAACAATGAATTCACGAAATTCCTAGGCAAATGGTCAGAACTTGAAAATATCATCCTTAGTGAGGTAACCCAATCACAAAAGAACACACATGGTATGCAGTCACTGATAAGCGGATATTAACCCAGAATCTCGGAATACCCTAGACACAATTCGCATAGCAATAGATTTCTAAGAAGATGGAAGGAGAGACCCCTAGTCCTGGAAAGACTGGATGTAGGGGAACGCCAGGACAGAGAAACGAGAGGGGGTTGAATGGAGAAAAGAGGGAGGGAAGGGGGCTTATGGGACTTTCGGGGAGGGAGGAAACGGGAAAGGGGAAATGATTTGGAATGTAAATTAAAAAAAGATAATAAAATAAAATTAAAAAAAATATTGATGAGAGACTTTAAGAAAGGATAATAATGACCCCAAATCTTAGTGTCCTACAGATAAAAGTCATTCGAATACTAATAAAACCAATTTTAGGATTTGGATAATTTTTTCTGGAAGCCAAATCAACTTTCTAACTGTAAGGCATTATTTTCTCTGGGGTTAGGGGAAATTCCTATTGCCTCTCTTTCTGTAGAATGGAAAAGGGGAACCCAATGGAGTCTGTACTGAAATAAGACATTCTATCTTTCTTTCCAGGGTCAGTAACTCCATACAGCTGGGAATGCAAAACACTACAAGGATCCCTGAAAGGAGATGAGAAAAAAGATGGAAGGCTAACTTGTTTCTAGATGTTTCTAGGTTGTCCTTCCTGTCTTCTCCATTTAGCAGAAAGGGGCAATCATTTTAATAAAGTTCTAGCCTTCAAATACTATATTGAATAAATATGGAGAGAGAGGACAAACTTGTCTAGTCCCTATTTTAGTGGGATTGCTTCAAGTTTCTCTCCATTTAGTTTGATGTTGGCTACTGCTTTGCTATATATTGCTTTTACTATGTTTTAGGTATGGGCCTTGAATACTTGTTCTTTCCAAGACTTTTAACATGAAAGGATGCTGAATTTTGTCAAATGCTTTTTCAGCATCTAATGAAATGACCATGTGGTTGTTTTCCTTTGAGTTTGTTTATGTAGTGAATTACATTGATAGATTTCCATATATTGAACCATCCCTGTATCCCTGGGATGAAACTTAATTGATCATGGTGAATGATCATTTTGATGTGTTTTTGGATTCGGATGGCAAGAATTTTGTTGAGTATTGTTGCATCGATATTCAGAAGGGAAATTGGTCTGAAGTTCTCTTTCTTTGTTGGAACTTTGTGTGGTTTTGGTATCACTCCTCCACTGCTAGTGGGATTGCAAGCTGGTACAACCACTCTGGAAATCAGTCTCGCGGTTCCTCAGAAAACTGGGCATGATACTATCAGAAGACCCTGTTATACCACTCCTGGGCATATACCCAGAGGATTCCCCAGCATGTTATAAGGACACATGCTCCACTATGTTCATAGTAGCCCTATTTATAGTAGCCAGAAGCTGGAAAGAACCAAGATGTCCCTTAATGGAGGAATGGATACAGAAAATGTGGTATGTTTATACAATGGAATACTACTCAGCTATTAAAAACAGTGAATTCATGAAATTCTTAGGCAATTGGGTGGAACTGGAAAATATCATCCTAAGTGAGGTAACCCAATCACAAAAGAACACACATGGTATGCACTCACTGATAAGTAGATATTAGCCCAGAAGCTCAGAATACCCAAGACACAATTCACCTATGAAATGATGCCCAAGAAGAAGGAAGAACAAAGTATGGATACTCTGGTCCTTCTTAGAAGGGAGAACAAAATACCCACAGAAGGAGATACAGAGACAAAGTGTGGAGTAGAAACTGAGGGAAAGACCATCCAGAGACTACACCACCTAGTGATCCTTCCCATATATAGTTACAAAACCCAGACAATATTATCGATGCCCACAAGTACTTGCTGACTGGAACCAGATATAGCTTTCACCTGGGAGGCTCTGCTAGTGCATGACAAATACAGAGGGCAATACTCTAAGCCAGCCACTGAACTGAGCACAGGGTCCCCAATAGGGGAGCTAGAGAAAGGACCCAAGGAGCTGAAGGAGTTTGCAGCGCCATAGGAGGAACAAGAATATGAGCCACCCAGTACTCCCAGAGCTCCCAGGGACAAAAACATCAACCAGATAGTACACATGGTGTTACACATGGCTCCAGATGCATAGGCAGCAGAGGATGGTCTTGTTGTACATCAAAGGGAGGAGAGGCCCCTGGTCCTGGAAAGGCTCGATACAGCAGTGTAGGGGAATACCAGGACAGGGAAATGGGAGGAGGTTGATTGGGGAACAGCGGGAGGGGAGATAGCTTATGGGACTTTCGGGGGGGGGGGAACCAGAAAAGGGGAAATCATTTGAAATGTAAATAAAGAATATATCTAATAAAAAAGAAAAAAAGAAAGAAAGAAAGAAAGAAAGAAAGAAAGAAAGTAAGTTTAGCTTACATTACTAACAACCTAGTAACAAATATGGATAGTACTATCTTCACAAGACACAGCAAGAAAAGCTGTAGCAGCTAAGACACCCCTCACAGGAGAGAGATCAGCAGTGAAAGGGAAAGTCCAGTGATCAGAGCTGTGCAATTTGTCTCTGATGTTTGAGAGTCTAGGATCTAGTTATTGTTTTGATTAACCTAACTATATGACTGAATTGACTCTGGACTATAATTTAAACTTTCTTTTCATATGAGAATTTACCAATTGTTCATTTGAATATATTGTACTAACTGCTTGATTTGTGAGTAATGTGGAGATTCGGGCTGTGATGATCAAAGAGTTACAAGGAGGGAAATCCTTTAAGCTTCTTAATGTTCTTCAGACCAAATTCTACACACTTCAGGAAGATTCCCTATCCCTGAGCTTTTAACCCTTTCATCAGTCATATTTCTATTACTACTTAAGGCAATTTTAATAAGAATTGGTAAAATTACTGTTCTTTATTTCCCAAGAAGTCAATATCAAGATGAGTTTTAAATATGTTTTTATGGAAAGTGTCCTAGTTTGGATCAATGAAAATAATTCGTGTTTTACTCAGATTCCCCCCTCATTTCTTTATTTTCCCTCCTAATATAAAATGCATTTCAATATACAAAAACATTGATTTTCTGTCTGATATATCCCCACTTCCTTACTTCAAAGCTCGATTAGGAAAAAGTTCGGTCTTAAAATTTTTAATTACGCATAGTTTATTTTTTTACGATGCGTAATTGTTTGCTTATAAACCATTGGTAGAAGCTTAAAACCAACACAAAAGATACAGATGGATGGGATTAAATATCTTCCTTGGGATACTAAGTAGATGAATGCTTTCTTTTAGATCTAGCATCCCCTACCCTAGAAAGGCTAAATAAGAATGCATGAGCAAATTTGCTATAATATAAACAAAAGCATTAGATGGTAGACTTTTCTAATTATCTCAATATATACTTCATGGCTTAGTTTTCCACATATAATAGAGTTTCAAAATATAATCAAGTCAGTACTTAAAACGCTGATGATATTAGGAGCAATAGTCCAATTCTGAATATCAAAGGTCAACAGGGCCAGTTGTCAGAAGTTTGGTAAAAATCAAAGGAATGATTGATTTTCTTCATTTACTCCTGTCTTTCAGTTCCTATATTATGTTTTCTGTAGAAGGAACAGCCATCTAAGGAAGATCATCAAGTCTTTATATTTTATATATGATCAATAGGTTTCCAGGACTCAAAACCAGCTCACCATTAACTGCCACCTTGAGGCCAGAACTCTTCTCTGTGTTACTAAACTTGATGCACACATACCTCAGAAAATCATAACCCTTAGCATTCCAGAACTGTGTTCTAATAATTTTTCTTACCTACTAACCTCATAAATTAATTCCTTCTTGCTGTCCCAGACCCCATTTGTTTAGACAAATGCACATAGAACACAGATTGTACATAATTGCTTAGAGACTTTAGAAAATGTGCATGCCACTTGCCTAAATCTCAGAATACTTTATTTTGTGTCAAAGTGCATCTCAACATCTATTTGCTGAGTGGAACTATTTGACATATCGTAATGGCTTTCACTACTTAGCAGTATGTTTTGAGAGACTAACACATTAACAGGAACTGTGGTAGGAATACACCAGATGCAGATCTGGCACTCGTGGACCTCGTATTGTACAGATGGGAAGACAGATAGCAAAGAAGTAAACAAAAAACAACAAGCCAATTTTTGGAAGATAGCAAGTGTTGCACAGAAAACAAAAACAGAAACATTGCAGCTTAAGAGAAATGCTTGGGGCTGGGTAGAATGGCTAAGAGCTGAATGATGTAGGAGCTGGTGTTTTGCTATTAGACATCCAGCCTCTATAACAGTGAAAATACTTCTACCCTAGCAGGCAAGCACAGTTACTGTATCAAACACATATTTCATTAAATAAAGGAATTTCTCCCTACATTAACCCCAAATTAGACTTGCTTCACTTAGGATTAAATTATACTAGTAACAGCAAAAAGGCTGGCAAGATAAGTCAGGATGTGTAAGTACTTGCTACAGACCCTGGTAACCCATGTGTGATCCCCAAGATTCACATGTAGGAAGGGGGTATTTACTCACTCAAATTGTCCTCTGACCTTCACACATGCTGATAGCACACACTCACACACACACACACACACACACACGTATATTCAACATGCTTATATATACACACGAAATTTGAAAAATAAGAGGGAGAAAATTGTTCAGTTACCTCTACAATAAAACAACCAAACTAAATTGGACACTAACAAACTAAAAATCAATTGCACAAAATACAATGTGTTCATTTCTCTTCGATACATAGAAAATATAAATGAATAAGACAAAACAGTGGAATTCTGGCTACCAAATGAGAATAAAATATTATAGATTCTTTAATGAAAACAGAAAAAAAATATGTATTCAAAAATTGTGTTTCAGGTTAAAGACATGAAAATTATGACATCAGAAAATGAGTTTCTGCTGAAAGCAATCATTCTAAAACAAACTGTGTGAGCTCACCAGACCTAGAGCTCAGATCTAAGAACAGTGAGGTAACCTCAGTCAGTCTGTGGAAAGCCAACTTCCAACACACAGCAGAAACCACGAACATGTTGATATCCCCTCAATCAGATCATCTTTCCCGAGAACTTCAATAGAGACAAAATAATAAAAATATATTAAAGTTTATACAGAACTATCCATTAAATAAAGAACAGAAATTAGCCCATATCCCTAATATTAAAAAATAAGACAAGAAAATAATTACACATCAAGGCGACAAAATATATAGTTATTGAAGTTTACATAAGACTTTTCAAAGGCCGATCATGAAGTTCACATCTCTAACAACAGCACTTGATATGTTGAGATATGAAGATTATAAATTCAAGACCAGCCTGGGCTACATGGTGAGATCCTATCTCAAAAATAAATAAATAAGTAATTAATTAAAAATAAAGTCTTTTAGAAACCTGTGGACAATGTAGAGTAGCGGCGGTCTACTATTGAAATCAAATAAACCAGGTCAAGAACTGAATTCTATCTTTGTCATATACAAATTAGGTGAACTAAATTCTCTCAACTGTAAGGTGGAAATAATAGGATAGCAGTGAGTGTAACTCGCAAAAAACAAGTGCACAGCTGTGCTTCTAACCCTACTACAGATGGTGTTTGCCATTTGCAGGTACCGTAACTGTCATCCTTTTACTTGGTAACATTTATTTGTAACCCCCAAATCAATCCTTTTGGCATTTTCAAAGTCATTTGCGGACATGTGCCATGCAGTGAAAAGACAAAAGACTCAGCTTTCTCATTCCAGCTCTTGTGCAGGGGCATAGAGATGCTGTGGGCAGTCAGGGTACTGTGAGGGTGCCAAGGCCAGGTGGACGGAGTCTATACTCCAACAGAAGCATCTACTGATAGAGCAGCCTCCAGTAAATCAAGGCAAGGCACTATGTTCTGAACTCTGTTTTCTTATATGTAAAGTTAACAGAACAGAACCTACAAGAGGAATTGACTTTAATACATAAGTGTATGTAAAGGATAAGCAGATATGTGTGTCCATATTTTCTCTAGTACTGATGCTTGATCCATTTATTTAGCATTTGAAGGGAATCAATAGACCATATATACCTTATATGATAAGAACCAGCTATATCAAATTTAATCATTTGCTCCTCACAAAATTCCTCTGAACAGTACAAATTGGGAGCAGCAGTGACCTCCACTGGGGCTGGTACTCATGAAGATTGCAATGTAATCATTTCATACTGATTCCTAGAAACCTAGAAACACAATACACTTGGCTGGTGATGGAAGGAGATACCTCCCACGTACAGTTGTTTCTTGGGATACAGGACTATTTGATCAATAGCAGAAGAATCTGGACTTCTTTAACCATGACTGAAATTACCCTACCTCTGGAGCAATGTTAGGTCTCCAGGGCAGGATCATTTTTTCTAAGTTCACTTATCAGGACTTTTACTGAGGATAGACCAAAGCAATCTATTAAAAACCACCCAAGGATTTGTTCTAAATGGAAGTAGCATCATCCATCCTAAAACTTGGCAATGGCAAAGATAGACACAGAGGTCTGAGGGCGAAGCCTAGTCCAAAAGAAAGCACAGAAGGTACTAACGTAATTCAAGGTAGAGAAGTGTTATGGAAATATAGTACCCCCAGTTGACTTATGTTTTGGATACTTTTTTTTATTGGAAATATAATCTATTCTCATACAATATATCCTAATTACAATTTCTGTACAAGAGATGGTCTGTTGAGACTCCCTATGTTCCATTAGTAGGAGTCCTCAGTAGGATCACCTTTTCATAGATTATGAGAGGTTCCCATCATCCTAGACACTACCCCTAAATATTCTCCCAATTCTAGCTGTCTCTCCCTGAACTCTCTCCCTGCATCCCATCCTCCTCCTACCTGATCTACCTAACTCTAGCCTCCAGTTTACCTACAAAAATATATTCTAGCTCCTCTCCCCAGGTAGATCCATTCACTCCCCCTAGACCCTTCCTCTTTACCTAACTTCTCTGGGTCTGCAGATTGTACCATACTTGTATTTCTGGGTCTGGATTACCTCAGGATGATTTCTTTCTTGTTCCTTACATTTTCCTGAAATTTTCATGGTGTCATTTTTGAACACACACCCCCTAGCCACTGGTACTATGTGGGGGAAGTAATGGAACTTTAGAAGGTGGAACCAAGCTGCAAGAAGTAGGCCACTACACTCACTCCACAGGAGAAAATACTTGCCTAGTACTAGGAACCTGATCAAGACCCCATTACAGGGAAAATAACAAGCCCTAGGAAGGAACTGAATAGTGCTATTTAGCTAAATTCACTTACTGTAAAGCTGTCCTGTAAATAATTATGTAGATAAACGCTCCTCTCAGCCTTAATTAGAGAAGCCTCTCTTCTCAGTGAGCAGGAGTGAATGTAGTAACTTATGGCTGCACAAGGTGCTGAGAGGAAGCAATGATAAGTGCTAAGCCCCGAACTCATCATTTACAGCATCCTCTCCAAGGCTCAAAGAGCTCTGAGTAATAGGGCATGGAAAGAATGTAAGCACCAGAATGTAAACAGCAGAGTCATGAAACAGCATCTTACCATCTAAGCAAGACACAGTCATTGCCACCACAAACCCACAGCAGCTGCAAATGCCTTCACTCTGGTCCGCACAAGACTGGCAATAGTCGGACTGCGCTGGAGAGACCGGTACCCAGGCGCTCCCCCCGATATAACATCACTTGGGACACGGCCTGTTGGGGCTTCCGTCTGTGCCCGAGGGCGGGTTGGCGCTGTAGTCGTCTGGGCGCCAGATCGGCGGGCCATCGTGACCACAGGGTGAGCGGCGCCACGGAGACTGCCCTCCGCCATCTTTGCTCCAGTGACCAGGTAGTTGGGACCGCCAGGCTCAGAGACAGACAGGCATAATATCGCTTCGGTTTCAGGCAGCTTGGGTGTAACCTGCTCCCAGGTGCTGGGCTGATCTGCAGTAACCAGCGCGCCAGTTCCGCGGTGGGACCTTCTGCCTGCTGGAGGGACCCCGCGCAGGGAGGGAGCCCGCCAGCTTCCCTTCCGCGACCTCTGTTCCCGCGGACTGCGCTGGAGAGACCGGTACCCAGGCTCTCCCCCCGATATAACATCACTTGGGACACGGCCTGTTGGGGCTTCCGTCTGTGCCCGAGGGCGGGTTGGCGCTGTAGTCGTCTGGGCGCCAGATCGGCGGGCCATCGTGACCACAGGGTGAGCGGCGCCACGGAGACTGCCCTCCGCCATCTTTGCTCCAGTGACCAGGTAGTTGGGACCGCCAGGCTCAGAGACAGACAGGCATAATATCGCTTCGGTTTCAGGCAGCTTGGGTGTAACCTGCTCCCAGGTGCTGGGCTGATCTGCAGTAACCAGCGCGCCAATTCCGCGGTGGGACCTTCTGCCTGGTGGAGGGACCCTGCGCAGGGAGGGAGCCCGCCAGCTTCCCTTCCGCGACCTCTGTTCCCGCGGACTGCGCTGGAGAGACCGGTACCCAGGCTCTCCCCCCAATATAACATCACTTGGGACACGGCCTGTTGGGGCTTCCTTCTGTGCCCGAGGGCGGGTTGGCGCTGTGGTCGTCTGGGTGCCAGATCGGCGGGCCATCGTGACCACAGGGTGAGCAGCGCCACGGAGAGTGCCCTCCGCCATCTTTGCTCCAGTGACCAGGTAGTTGGGACCACCAGGCTCAGAGACAGACAGGCATAATATCGCTTCGGGTTCAGGCAGCTTGTGTGTAACCTGCTCCCAGGTGCTGGGCTGATCTGCAGTGACCAGCGCGCCAGATCTGCTGTGGGACTTCTGCCTGGCAGAGGGACGCCCCCTCCCCCCCCAGGAGAGATCACACACCCCTGCACAGGGCAGGAGCCTGCCAGCCTCCCTTTGGCGACCTCTGCTCCAGGAATCCACTAGGCTGAGCCTTTAGATGTGCAAGGCCTCCCCAATATAAGATCACTTGGGGCAAAGCACATTAGGGCTCCAAAGTCACTCAGGAGCAGGCAGGCCCCAGAAATCGGTGCCAGGGGAATCCTGGTAATCCAGGGGGGGGGCAGAAATAGCTTTGCAGGCTCACAGGAGGTCCAACCAACAGCCAGTGGCAGCAGGACCAACTAACACCAGAGGTATCCAGATGGCAAAAGGCAAACGTAGGAATGTTACTAACAGTAATCAAAGTAATGTAGGACCATCCGAACCCAACTCTCCAACAGCAGCAAGTCCTGGATACCCCACCACACCCGAAAGACAAGATCTGGATTTAAAATCACTTCTCATGATGCTATTAGAGGATCACAAGAAGGACACAAATAAATCTCATAAAGAGTTACAGGAGACCATGAATCAACGGTTAGAAGCCCTTACAAAGGAAACACAAAAATCGCTTAGAGAAATGCGGGAGAACATGGATCAAAAGATGGAGGCGCACAAGGAGACAACACAAAAATCGCTTAACGAGATGAATCAACGGGTAGATGCACTCACAAAGGAATCACAAAATTTGCATAAAGAAATGCAGAAGAATATGGGTCAACAGACGGATGCCCATAAGGAGGCAACACAAAAATTGCTTAAAGAAATGAATCAACGGTTAGATGCCCTTACAAAGGAAACACGAGAACTGCTTAAAGAAATGCAGGAGACGATGGATCAACAGATGGAATCCCATGAGGAGGAAACACAAAAATCGCTCAGAGAAATGCAGGAGAACGTGGGTCATCAGGAAGAAATCCTGAAAGAGGTAATGCAAAATTACCTTAAAGAAATACAGGAAAATACAAACAAACAAGTGAAGGATCTCAGCAAATCCATCCAGGAACTAAAAAAGGAAGTAGAAACAACTAAGAAATCACAAAGGGAGACAACTTTGGAGATAGAAAACCTTGGGAAGAAATCAGGAGTCATAGATGCAAACATCAACAATAGAATACAAGAGATGGAAGAAAGAATCTCAGGTGCTGAAGATTCCATAGAAAGCATCGACTCAACAGTCAAAGAAAATGCAAAATGCAAAAAACGCGTAACCCAAAACATCCAGGAAATCCAGGACACAATGAGAAGACCAAACCTAAGGATTATAGGTATAGATGAGAGTGAAGATTTGCAACTTAAAGGGCCAGTAAACATCTTCAACAAAATTATGGAGGAAAACTTCCCTAACTTAAAGAGAGAGATGCCGATGAACATACAAGAAGCCTACAGAACTCCAAACAGACTGGACCAGAACAGAAATACCTCCCGTCACATAATAATCAAAACACCGAATGTTCTAAACAAAGAAAGAATACTAAATGCAGTAAGAGAAAAGGGCCAAGTAACATACAAAGGAAGACCTATCCGAATCACATCAGACTTCTCACCAGAGACTATGAAAGCCAGAAGATCCTGGGCAGATCTCATGCAGACACTAAGACAGCACAAATGCCAGCCTAGACTACTATACCCAGCAAAACTCTCAATCACCATAGATGGAGAGACCAAGATATTCCATGATAAAACCAAATTTTCACAATATCTTTCCACAAATCCAGCCCTGCAACGGATAATAGGTGGAAACCTCCAATACAGGGAGAGAAACAACACCCTGGAAAAAATGAGATAATAACCTTCTTGAATCAAACCCAAAAGTAGATAACCACTCAAACATAAAGATAGCGTCAAGAATGGCAGATGGCAATAATCACTATGCCTTAATCTCTCTTAATATCAATGGTCTCAATTCCCCAATTAAAAGACATAGACTAGCAGACTGGATACGTAAACAGGACCCAGCTTTTTGCTGCATGCAGGAAACGCACCTCAGTGTCAAAGACAAACACTACCTCAGAGTAAAAGGCTGGAAAACAATTTTACAAGCAAATGGCCCCAAGAAACGAGGTGGAGTAGCCATCCTAATATCGGATAAAATTGATTTTCAACCCAAAGTCATCAAAAAAGACACAGAAGGACACTACATACTGATCAAGGGAAAAATCCACCATCAAGAACTCTCAATCCTGAATATCTATGCTCCAAATGCAAGGGCACCCTCATTCGTAAAAGAAACTTTACTAAAACTCAAAGCACACATCGCACCGCACACAATAATAGTGGGTGACTTCAACACCCCGCTCTCTGAAATGGATCGTTCAGGAAAGCAGAAACTAAACAGGGACACAGTGAATCTAATTGAAGCCTTGGACCAAATGGAACTAACTGATATATATAGAACATTTCATCCTAGAGCTAAAGAATACACCTTCTTCTCAGCTCCTCATGGTACCTTCTCCAAAATTGACCATATAATTGGTCACAAATCAGACCTCAACAGATACAAGAAGATAGAAATAATCCCATGCCTCCTATCAGATCACTATGGAATAAGGGTGGTCTTCAATGGCAACAAAAACAAAAGAAAACCCACGTACACATGGAGGCTGAACAATGCTCTACTCAATGATAACTTGGTCAAGGTGGAAATAAAGAAAGAAATCAAAGACTTTTTGAAAGTTAATGAAAATGAAGGCACAACATACCCTAACTTATGGGACACAATGAAAGCAGTGCTAAGAGGAAAATTCATAGCCCTGAGTGCCGCCAAAAAGAAACGGGAGACAGCATACACTAACAGCTTAATGGCACACCTGAAAGCCCTGGAACAAAAAGAAGCAAATACACCAAAGAGGAGTAGAAGGCAGGAAATCATCAAACTCAGGGCTGAAATCAATCAAGTAGAAACAAATAAAACCATACAAAGAATCAACAAAACGAGGAGTTGGTTCTTTGAGAAAATCAACAAGATAGATAAGCCCTTAGCCAGACTAACCAGAGGGCACAGAGATAGTATCCAAATTAATAAAATCAGAAACGAAAAGGGAGAGATAACAACAGAAACTGAGGAAATTCAAAAAATCATCAGATCCTACTACAAAAACCTGTATTCAACACAACTAGAAAATCTTGAGGAAATGGACAATTTCCTTGACAGATACCAAGTACCAAAATTAAATCAGGATCAAATAGACCATCTAAACCGTCCTATAACCCCTGAAGAAATAGAAGTTGTCATTGGAAGTCTTCCAACCAAAAAAAGCACAGGTCCAGATGGTTTTAGTGCAGAATTCTATCAGACCTTCAAAGAAGACCTAACACCAATACTCTTCAAACTGTTCCACAAAATAGAAACAGAAGGAACACTACCCAACTCGTTCTATGAAGCCACAATTACACTAATACCAAAAGCACACAAAGATCCGACAAAGAAAGAGAATCTCAGGCCAATCTCTCTTATGAATATCGATGCAAAAATACTCAATAAAATTCTTGCCAACCGAATCCAAGAACACATCAAAACGATCATTCACCACGATCAAGTAGGCTTCATCCCAGGGATGCAGGGATGGTTCAATATAAGGAAATCCATCAATGTAATCCACTACATAAACAATCTCAAAGAAAAAAACCACATGGTCATCTCATTAGATGCTGAGAAAGCATTTGACAAAATTCAGCATCCTTTCATGCTAAAGGTCTTGGAAAGATCAGGAATTCAAGGCCCATATCTAAACATAGTAAAAGCAATTTACAGCAAACCAGTAGCCAGCATCAATCTAAACGGAGAGAAACTTGAAGCAATCCCACTAAAATCAGGGACTAGACAAGGCTGCCCTCTCTCTCCATATCTTTTCAATATAGTACTTGAAGTTCTAGCTAGAGCAATTAGACAAGAAAAAGAGGTCAAAGGGATACAAATTGGAAAGGAAGAAGTCAAACTATCACTATTTGCAGACGATATGATAGTATACATAAGCGACCCAAAGAACTCCACCAGAGAACTCCTACAGCTGATAAACGACTTCAGCAAAGTGGCCGGATATAAAATCAACTCAAGCAAGTCAGAAGCCTTCCTATACTCAAAGGATAAGCAGGCTGAGAAAGAAGTAAGAGAAATAATACCCTTTACGATAGCCACAAACCATATTAAGTATCTTGGCGTGACGCTAACCAAACAAGTGAAAGATCTGTATGACAAGAACTTCAAGTCTCTGAAGAAAGAAATTGAAGAAGACCTCGGAAGATGGAAAAATCTGCCATGCTCATGGATTGGCAGGATTAATATAGTAAAAATGAGCATCTTACCAAAAGTAATACACAGATTCAATGCAATCCCCATCAAAATCCCAACTCAATTCTTCATAGAGTTAGAAAGAGCAATTCAAAAATTCATCTGGAATAACAGAAAACCCAGAATAGCTAAAACTATTCTCAAGAGTAAAAGAACCTCTGGGGGAATCAGTATCCCGGACCTCAAGCTGTACTACAGAGCAATAGTGTTAAAAACTGCATGGTATTGGTACAGTAACAGACATGTAGATCAATGGAACAGAATTGAAGACCCAGAAATGAATCCACACTCCTATGGTCACTTGATCTTTGACAAAGGAGCTAAAACCATCCAGTGGAAAAAAGATAGCCTTTTCAACAAATGGTGCTGGCTCAGCTGGAGGTCAACATGCAGAAGAATGCAAATTGACCCATCCTTATCTCCTTGCACTAAGCTCAATTCTAAGTGGATCAAAGATCTCCACATAAAACCAGACACACTGAAACTAATAGAAGGGAAACTAGGGAAGAACCTTGAACATATGGGCACAGGGGAGAATTTCCTGAACAGAACTCCAATAGCTTATACTCTAAGATCAAGAATAGACAAATGGGACCTCATTAAATTACAAAGTTTTTGCAAGGCAAAAGACACCGTCAAAAAGACAAAGCGGCAACCAACTAACTGGGAAATGATCTTTACCAACCTTACATCCGACAGAGGGCTAATATCCAAGATATACAAAGAACTCAAGAAGTTAAACTCCAGAGAGGCAAGTAACCCTATTAAAAAATGGGGTACAGAGCTCCACAAAGAGTTCTCACCTGAAGAATATCTAATGGCTGAGAAGCACCTAAAGAGATGTTCATCATCCTTAGTCATTAGGGAAATGCAAATCAAAACAACCCTGAGATTCCATCTCACACCAGTCAGGATGGCTAAGATCAAAAACACAGGAGACAGCAGTTGTTGGCGAGGATGTGGAGAAAGAGGAACACTCCTCCACTGCTGGTGGAATTGCAGGCTGGTACAACCACTCTGGAAAGCAGTCTGGCGGCTCCTCAGAAAACTGGGCATGACACTTCCGGAGGATCCGGCTATACCACTCCTGGGCATATACCCAGAGACTTTACCTGCATGCAATAAGGACACATGCTCCACTATATTCATAGCAGCCTTATTTATAATAGCCAGAAGCTGGAAAGAACCCAGATGTCCCTCAACGGAGGAATGGATTCAGAAGATGTGGTATATTTACACAATGGAATACTACTCTGCAATTAAAAACAATGAATTCACGAAATTCCTAGGCAAATGGTCAGAACTTGAAAATATCATCCTTAGTGAGGTAACCCAATCACAAAAGATCACACATGGTATGAAGTCACTGATAAGGGGATATTGACCCAGAATCTCAGAATACCCTAGACACAATCAGCATATCAATAGATTTCTAAAAAGATGGAAGGAGAGACCCCTGGTCCTGGAAAGACTGGATGTAGGGGAACGCCAGGACAGAGTAATGAGAGGGGGTTGAACGGAGAAAAGAGGGAGGGAAGGGGGCTTATGGGACTTTCGGGGAGGGAGGAAACGGGAAAGGGGAAGTGATTTGGAATGTAAATTAAAAAAATAAAATAAAATTAAATTAAAAAAAAAAAAAAAAAAAAAAAAGACTGGCAATAGTCAACTGTCAGACATGAATGGAGGGGGGCAGCTGGGGACTTGGGTCCCTACTCCTCACTTCTGAGCTATTTGCTTCTAATAGATTCATGGACAGAGGAAATCACTGCCTTTAGTCAAGTACCCGCTAATGACCCTATCAAACTCCAAGAGATAATTCCAATCCAGTTGTCACACAGATGGTCCTGGTTAAATTAAATGGGTCACAAAACAAGACCAAAAATCATGAATCTGGAAAAGGGTGGGTAGGGATGGGGGGAGGTGCATGTTGGCCCAGCATAGGAAGGAGAAAAGAAAGAGTAAGAGAGAGAATAGTGGGATATATTGTGTGCACATGTAGGAAATTGTCAAATAACAAGATTAATCATTTTTTAAATGGGGCTTTATAAAGTGAGGTAGATCAAATCCTTTGGGAGATTTTCCTGCCGCTCACTCTGTGGTTCCTGGCCCATCTGTATGTGAACTTGGATGTTCTGCCATATCTTGGCCAGTATGAGCCAAAACCATGAGACAAAGTAACCCTGTCTATTAGTTATCTGTGGAGGTAAATGGTTTACAGCAACAAAAGAATACCTAATACATGAAGCAACATAGAAAACTTCTTCCCCCACAGTCTGCAGGGCAAGGGCTTAATACCATCTTTGGCTAAACGGGAAACAGTACCTTTCTAAATGTGTTCTTTTACAGGTTACATTTTGCCTCACACATTTTCAGAGGAGGGGTAAGTAGTGTTTTATATAATTTCTGGTATGCAAATTCCTATCTTAAGGAAACAAAGTGGCTATGCCAGGGTGCTAATGGAGCTCAGTAGGAAGCCTGTCACCCAGTATTCTGCCTGAGAAGCCCTCAGCTGGACAGCACAGGAGCCCAGATGCCAAGCTGCGAGCCACTGTCTCCAGGCAGCGCCATCTGCTCCCTGGAAATCTCCCCGGGCATTAAGTTGGCAGCTTTAGGGCGGCCTTGAGGTCGGCGCATGTGAGATGCCGCTGGGAGGCTGTTTGGCTGTTCTTCACACTTGGAAACTCATTTTCTATCATTTACTAGAATTAACATCTGATGAGATTGCTTTTCTTTAAGAACAATAGTAGTCGAGGTCTCCTTAGCAGGAACTTAGCAAAAAAAAATAATAAATAAATAAATAAAATAAAATTGGGCTCAATTATCCCTCACTGTTGGGAGAATTGTGTTTCTTCTTAGGACAGCTAAACACAGGCTTTTCCCAGAGTGTGTGGAAGACCTCGAGTTTGTGCAAAGAGTCTGAGTGGAAAAAAATTGAAAAAAGGAAAGGAAAGTGTCCAGAAGGCCAGCAAGTATAAAGGACGCTGCACACACAGCTTAAATACATTATAGCTTCAAGCACATTAAGCAGCAATGCTGAGAAGTAACATTTAAAACTAACAATCTGGGTATCCGGGAGATAGCTAAAGTAATAGCAGAAGGGCATAAGAACCTGAGTTCAATCCCTGGAACTTTTAAGAAAGGGAGAAAGGAGGAATGGGGAGGCACGGGCACACAGGGAGGGCACCAGGTGTGATGGCCATCACTAGACAGGTAGAGACAGGAGGACCCCTGACCCCTGCTGGCTGGCATGGGTCACTTGTCACATTCCAGGCCAATGAGAAACCCTGTCTCAAGCAGGTTCATGACAGTGCCTGGGAATTGATACTGAAGATTACCTTCTGGCCAATACACACTAATCAAAACCAAGCAATAATTTTAACATGATCTAGCCCACTATTCACAAATTTTGGGAAGCAGAGTATTTCAGTTATAGTACTTACCACCTTCGGCACTGTAAGTTGTATAACTTTGCTCTCTAAAAGAGGCAACAAGAACACTTCAAGACACCCCAGTCTTCATGTGGCTGGACTGTCCTTATGGGCTGAATGGAAGGGACAAATGTCCTCTATTTTGTACCCATTTGGCAGTTGTCTTCATGAGATGAAGAGAATTCATTTCTTCTCATTTTTCTCAACTTGGTAAATATTAACCATGTCTGTTCTGATACCTGTTCTGATATAACCTGTTCTGATACCATCAGAGTGCCACATACAAGATAGAGCTGATTGATCCAAGTGAATAAGCCGGCTGTGCTCAAACTGAAATGAAAGCAGTGTTCATAGTAAATGCATCAGGTGTCATTGAGAGTCTGTGGATATTTTAGGAATGGCTTATTGACTACCAAATGCTCTCCTCCCTCATCTGGAAAACAAGGAAGTCTTCTTTCTGGACAAAGAACAAGTCTTTTTGAGAAAAGGATGGCCTAAGGCCTAAGAAGTGCTAACAGGAAGAAAGATCAAGAACAAACACAAAGCTCATGACAGCCCACCACTCAGTGACATTCTGTATACCACTAGATTTGATTATCTTCAAGACAGGGACCATTTCAAATAACTGGTCTCTCTATGACCATTCAGGTGTCCAAGTACATGGTAGACAGGTTATGAATTTCAAACAAAGAACAAGACTGCCTTTCACTAAGGTAAAGCAATAACACCACGTTCACACAGTAGACACTCAGCAACAATTTTTGTGGCTTGAATAAAAGAATTTTTCATTTCCATACATCAAGGATCAATCACAGATTCATAACTCTACAAAACATTTTTTTTAAAGAAAATGTCCACCAGAGTCTAGAGGTGGAGGAAGTGAAAGCACACGCTATTAATGAGCTCCCTATATACATAGCATAATAATCTGAACAAAAAAAAATGGCTCTCATAAACTCATATTTAAATGCTTACTTAGTCTCCAGGGAATGGCACTATTTGTTTGAAAGGATTTAAAGGATTAGAAGGTGTGGCCTTGTTGGAGAAAGTGTGTCATCACTACTGTTTGGCTTTTTAAAAGTCCATATGAAGCCTATAACCTCTTCTCTCTCTCTCTCTCTCTCTCTCTCTCTCTCTCTCTCTCTCTCTCTCTCTCTCTCCTCTCCCTCTCCCTCTCCCTCTCCGTCTCCTTCTCCCTCTCCCTCTCTCTCTCCCCCTGTTGATGAGGAAGCTGCTCTCAGCTACATGCTACCTTGATAATACACTAGTTACTAGTGACTGAAACACAAAGCAACTTGCTAGAATCTAGGCATCACCTATAGCTATTTGGATGATTATCAAAACTAAGTATAATTCTAGGTTTAATGTATCACACTATAATTAACCATGAAACACCCACACTCTCTTGAACAAGAACCTGGCTCATATATGTCATTTTTCTTACTCATTCAAGAAATTGTCCTGAGGGCTAAGGAGATGGATTACTGCATAAGAAGGCTTATTGTACATGCATGGGAACCTAAGTTCAAATCCCCAGCACCCATGGGGAAAAAAAAACCAAAAAAACAAAAAAAAAAAAACCAAAACAGGATTAAGAACACCCAGGGCTGGGGGGTTGAGAGACATGGGGGTTTCTGGAGTGTGTTAGCTGCCAGCCTGAATCCAGGCTGAGTTTGAAACCTTACCTCTTGGAAACAAAAGCAGAATATGATAGAACATCCGATATCCTCCTCTGGCTTCTCTACATGCCTCAGCACACACCCAGGCATACGTGGGTGCACATATGCCACACTCATACACACATATACACACATTCACTCGCCAAAGAGAAAGGGATTCAAAGATCTCAGCGCCTGATTAGTGGCTTGTTCTGTCTGTCTGTCTGTCTGTCCTTGCCAATGCCCTGCCTTCTCCCCTGCTTGCTCTGGCTCTATCCACATTGTGCACCTGTGCACGGATCCATGCTATTTCCAAATTACTTCATTTTAAGCAGATCACTTCAATACTTTCTTTTAAAATCTTCAAATTGGCTGGGAAATCAGAGAAGGAAAAAAAAAGATGACTGGAAGTGACAACGCACAAAGATAAAAGCCACAGAAGTGAATTAGTAAGTGAGTAGATTGGCCACATATCTGAGTTTACATTAGAGATCCATTGATCCTCTTTGGGTTGCAGTGTATCTCCTGCCTACTACATTCTAACATGGTGATTACCCTGCAGAGCCAATAAGGTTGCCCTTTAATAACATCTGTCCTGAGAGATGCCTGACATGATTCTGACCACCCCAGCCATTAAATGACCCACACCTTTAGTTAGGACAGTTTGCTTTGATCCCTGAAAACTAAAGTTTGCATCGGAATTTCTTGAATGCAACAGAGCGAAAGATTGTTCTGCTGTTACATTAGTGATTGTGAAAAAGTAATGTTTACCAATTAATCATTTTGAGTACTTAATCAAAGAAATCGGATTTACTTTTCTTAACAACCTCTGTGTAATCGGTGATATATGGAAAACCATACCGATGCAGACCCTGTGTTCGAATGCTAACATCTCCAGAGAGCGAAAGTCAGGTTCAAATTCAATCTCTGTCTTTTTTTTTTCCTTGTTCCATGTGAAAGTGTTAAGAAGCACTACAACATCCCAGAGTCAGGCAGCAAAAAGGAAGAAGATAACCAAAGCTTCCAGAACTTGGAACTAGAGAAGTGGCTAAAAACACCTACCAGTCTTACAGGACTTGAGTTTGGTTCTCAGTGCTCATGGATCCCAGCACCCACATCAGGTAGATCACAACCACCTGTAACTCCAGCTTCAGGGGATCCGCTGCCCTCGTGAGACCTCCAGAGGCTCTGCACTCGTGTGTATTTTCCTCTAACACCAACACACAAAGTCGCATAATTGAAAGTAAAAAGTAAATCTTCGTAAAAGTCCGTTCTCATCAAGACAATTTTCTGAAAACCTGAGAGAGGAGAATCCATGCGAAGTGCTTTGAAAAGACCAAACTCCTTTCTCTGTTTATACAACTGTTCAAGGTTGTGAAAACTAGGTCTCCTTGCTGTCTCTTATGGGGAAGAACAAAGGACTGAACAGGTAGATGTCTCTGGGTGCCCCCTTAAGGACAGGCGGTAACTAACTCCCTTCTCTAGAGACCCACTCTATATTTCCAGGAAGGTAAGAAAAAACACCCAGCTTGTTCCCTACACAGGCAGTGCCGCAAGCCTTTGTTAGAGGATGCTGATTGGATAGAGGCTCCAGTCCTGTGTAGCTGCCTCCTGTTGAGTGATTGATGTCGCCACTGTGTGCTTGCCCTGGTGGGCAGGAAGCCACGCAGGAGGCTGAAGAGGGGCCTGAAGCCCCCATTCCAGCAAAGCTGTGAAGCAGGATGGATGCTTATGTAGAAACATTGACATTTGACAGCTGTGAGGGGGAATAAAAAAACACCAGACTTCTGGTTGAGATGAATCAATGATGATTCTAAGGAAATTAAATACCGAATAGAAAGGGCTGAAAAGCTTTTAAAGTACCCCACTCTAAGATGAAGCTGAAGGTCTAACCTGTTAAAGTTGTCTTGGGTGTTTTCCCAGCCCCAGCCCTGGAGTCTCTACCTCCTTATCTGCTCATTATCTCATGGGGCAGGTGCTGGCCCAGTGCTGTATAAACAATTGTTCAGACAAGGGAAGTGCAGGGAGGTGGAGCCTGCTAGCTGTTACAGGTCTGTAGGCTCTGAAAGGCTCACTAAATGGAAACCTCTGAGCTGTCAGGGCCCTGCTTAGGCCACACAAAGCAGGCCTCTAGCATTTTTACAGGGAAAGAAACGATCCAAATACTGTGTAATTGTGGGTAAGAGCCCTGTCCCTTCATGTGGCTGTGGCCACATGGACATCTAACATACCTCTTTTGGCCCCCAAAAGACAGTTTTCAAGATATACACTAGATAAATGCATTTAAAAAAAAAAGTTGAAAAAGCAACAACTCAGAATTCCCAACAATTAACTCCCTCCCTTGTGGACACATAAAAGCCACTTAATAACATTCTAACTTCACCACTCTGCTACTTTAACCTGACCTCATGATGGAGACCTTTGTTCTTATTAGAACATGAAAGATCACAGCAATAGAAACAATGGACGCCTGGCTAGGGGGAACAAAAAAAAACCTCTCCTGTTTTCATCAGACTTCACAGAATTAGAAAATGATGTCAAATGAATGGGATAAAAACATGTCCATTCATGGTCCTACTTATTCATCCAGACCCTCGGAATATTAAAATTTATCCAGTCTTAGGCTCCCAGCTATATTAACTCCAGGGTGGGGGTGGGGGTGGCCTGTCTCAAATATTCACTCACAGTAAAGAAGGTACAAGGATAGAAAAACAGAGTGTTATGGCTGGATTGTGAGAGGACACATCTACTATACTGGTCCTTACTATGTCCACCCAGGTGTTCTGTAACAGGGCAATTTCCTCAATAAAATGTAGTACTACATAGTTGGTCATACATGTGCTTGGCTTTTTATATCCTACAAACCATGCTCCTTCCAATTATTTGACTGGTGAACACAGCAATTTAAGAAATAAATAAGGCAAGTGTTTCTGCTCACCACATGTAGACTTCTGCTTGTTGGTTGTACTGGGGATTGAACTTACAGAGTCATATGCACCAGGTAAACAGTCTCACACTGAGCTACATCTCTACCCTATGTCTTTTAAGAACTTGTTATTTTGAGAGAAGAGCTCACTAAATTGTCCAGACTGCCCTTGAACTTGTGATCATTTTGTCTTAGTTTCCAAGTAGCTAGAAAGACAGACCTACTCTATCATATCTCATTTACGTAAACATGGTTGACGTGTTAAATGATTTGTTGAAGACACCACAGCTAAAAAGTGGCAGAAAGTATGCAAGGATGTAGGCTCTGCCACTCGGTCCAGGATGGTTTCCAATACAGATTAGCCTTCCCAATTCATTGCATGATGATTCACAGGAAATGGAGAGGATAAATCTCAAAATCATCCCCAAGAGAGTGAGGTGAGAATACTTAATTCACTGTGCATTGCCTAATAAGGGAACAGGATTTAGATAAAGCTTTGAGGTCAGTAAAGAAAGCATCTCATTGTTGACTGAATGGGAGCTCCCCAAATATGTCTATCTCCAAATCCTCAGAACTTTGATGCTCCTATTCAGACATTTAAGATGCAATTGGGCTATATCCAAGTGGACCCAATGTAACCACCAAGGTCTTCACAAAACTGGGGTGTAAAGGCCAGAGAAAGCTATGCAAAAATTGGAAAGACAATATGGTGAAGGAAACTGGGGTCAGACAAGGCAGGGGAACAGGACCTGTAATCATGATTTTGATGATAACAGAAAGTGGACAGGAACAAAAAAGAAATTCAAAAAATCTCAAGAAGTTTTTTAAAACAGAAGAAGAAAAGAAAAGTAAATTAACTGAATTCTACATCTTCCAGAATAAAGTTTTACCAACGTCTTTACCCAGTAGTATCCCTAATAAACAGGGATCCAGAAAACTGTGTGGCAATAAATTTATGTTATATTAAGCCACAACTTACTCTGGAGTTTGTTACCTCAGAAATAGGAAGCAAAGAATTTTATGTCAGCTTTCCTGCTCAATAGCTTCAAATTGTATTTCCCTAAAAGTTATCCCCAATTTTACTTCTTAGACCAATGAAATTTTAAAAAGAGACTTCCAATGGCAATTATTTTGTCAGTGGGAAAAAAAGTAACAGCCAAGAATTACTATGTGTATGTCACATAGAACCCAATTACCCACATCTTCTGTTTCTTTGTCTGTGGGTGCATGCCATCTAATTTAATCACAAGCCTTCATTATTTCAATTATGTGTACTTCATTTCCCCTACTGTAAGATGAATATGAAATTGACATATTTGATGTGTTCTGATATGTCAGCTAGCCTCCAAGGTGGCCCCCAAATAGACATGATATCCTGGTATTTATGTCCTTATGCTAGTTACTTCCCATACATGGAATAGACTGCATGTGAAACCAATAAGATATTGAAAAATGGCAGAATATACTTTCCAAATTTAGACCACAGACATCACATCTTCCATCTTCTGTTTATTCATTAACTCTGGAAGAAGTCAACTTGCAAGAACCCTAAGGAGGGTTCATGAAGGATTCAGCCCTCCTACCAACCCCTAACACTAACTTTTCTGACATGGAGTGAATGAATCGTCTTGAAACCTTCATATGACTGTAGCCTCAACCAGTATCTTCATTATAACCTCATGAGAGACCATGAAACAAGTATACAGCACACTGTACCCATGTTGTTAACAACTCTGAGCTTTATGAGATATCTGTTGCTACCTTAAGCCACTATGTCTTGGAGTTATTTGTTACACAGCAATCTATAACCCATATAGTTATTATGCAAATAAAATAGTACAGCAAGGTATGTAATAGCTATTATTTAAATTGTGTAGTCAGTGTTCCACTGAAAGTGCCCTTTCTGAAATTATTAACTTCAGAAGTAAGAAGAACAATTTGACTCTTGTTTTTTCAGGTTTCAGCTCAAGATCAGATTCATCCATAATTTGGGAGCCTGTGGCAAGACAATGTATCTTGATTGGAGCATGTGGAAAACAAAACAAAACAAAACAAAAACATACTCATCTCATGGCCTGAAAAGAGTAGAAGGCTGTGGCTACATAATCCCCTGTAGCTGCTCGTCTTCAGTGATCTAAAAAACTCTATCATTGTTTCACATCTTCTGATAGTCTCTACCCTCCAGAGAGTGTTGCTCGCCTGCTGACCTGCTGACCTATTAACCTACAAACCTACTAACCTACTGTGAGATGGATCTTGATGAGTAACAGGACTAAAAAGGTGACACTCAATTGACCCTGATATCACCTAGTGTCAACTTGAGCTACAAAATACAAAAGAGAGGAATATATATGTCTGTATACACATATATAAGATAAATTTTGTTCAGTCCCAGTATAGATTTTAAAGAGCCATCCCAATATACATTTCAGCATGTATGTCAACATCAAAAGGCTCAATAAAATGGTTTAATTTTTTGGTACTTGCTTTTTTTTTTTTTTTTGGTTGGTTGGTTTGTTTTTACTTGGTTGTTTTTCCTTAAATCATGCTCAAACTGGACTAAGAAAAAGATGCTTTTCCTTGTAATCATAACTTGCATCTCATGTTTCTGAGGAGGCAGAATATTAAAATAGCTCTTATTTATTTGTGCATTCACTCTCTTAGCACATGTTAAAGCCATTAAGCAAACACCCTAAATCAATGAATAGGAACAAAAAAATATCTTTTTAAAGAAAGCTACACTGTTTGTATTTCATTTTCTCCATAACATAAGAATTATTTGAAAGTGAAACCACCATACTAGTGTTTATCAAGGTAGTATTGAAAATTAGGGAGCTACTCCCGGAGCTGACCCTGTGCCAAAGCTCTCCATACCTAGGTCCCTCCAAGAGACCTGGCACAGGTAAGACCACCACTTCTGTTCAAATTCCTGGCCCAAGAGGAACCCACCCAGAGCTATCAAGACAGTGGAACCAAGAACAGAATGGCTAGGGACAGGATCCTTCTGGGTTCCGTCTGCATCCTGGAGCTGACCCTGTGCATCAGCTCTCCATGCCTAAATTCCTCCCAGAGAGAACTGGTCATCCAGGAGTGTTGACACACAAGCTGTCAGGAGGAACAAGCCACAGTCAGAGACAGCAAGACCAGTTAACACCAGAGATAACCAGATGACGAGAGTCAAGGGCAAGAACATAAGCAACAGAAACCAAGGCTCCTAGGCATCATCAGAACCCAGTTCTTTCACCACAGCAAGCCCTGGATACCTTCAAGACACCAGAAAAGCAAGACTCTGATTTAAAATCAGATCTCATGATAATGATAAAGGGCTTTAAAAAGGACATAACAATGGAGTACTAGTCAGCTATTTAAAAAAAAATGGCTTCATGAAATTCGCAGGCAAATGGATGGATCTAGAAAATAGCATCCTGAGTGAAGTAACTCAATCACAAAAGACCACACGTGGTATGTACTCACTAATAAGTGGGTATTAGGCAAAGAGTATGAAATACCCACGATACAACTCACGGACCACATGAAGCTCAAGAGGAAGGAAAACCAAAGAGTGGATGCTTCAGTCCTACTTAGAAGGGGGAACAAAACAAACAAGAGGGTGGGAGGGACTTGGAAGGAAGAGAAGAGGGGGAGGGGAAAGGGGGGAAGAATCAGGCATGGGAGGAGATGGAGGAGATGTACAGAGGGTCAGAAAATTGAACAGAGGTTTGTAGTAATAGGGAATGGGAAACTAGAAGTAGCATCCAGAAAGTCCCAGATACCAGGAAAGCAAGAGCCTGCCAGGACCTCACGGGTGTGAAATTAACTGAAATACCCCACAAAGGGGAGGGAGAACCTATGGAGACCATATCCAGTAGTTAGGCATGGCCCCCCAGTTGAGAGATTGGGCCACCCACCCATCTGCAAAATTTTAATCCAGAATTGCTCCTGTCTAAAGGAAATACAGGGACAAAAAGTAGAGCAGAGACTGAAGGAAAGGCCATCCAGAGACTGCCCCACCTGGGGATCCATCCCACATGCAGACACCAAACCCAGGCATTATTGCAGATGCATGAAGTACTTGCTGATAGGAGCCTGATACAGCTGTCTCCTGAGAGGCTTTCCCAGATCCTGACCAATACAGATGTGCATGCTCACAGCCAACCATCTGACTGAGCACAGGGACCCCAATGGAGGAGTTTAGGGGAAGGACTGAAAGAGCTGAAGGGCCTTATCTGACATGAAAGGGAGGGGAGGCCCTTGATTCTGTGAAGGCCTGATGCCCCAGTGTAGAGAAATGCTAGGGTGGTGAGGCAGGAGTGGATAGGTGGGTGGGGGAGCACCCTCACAAAAGCAGGGTAATGGGGATGGGATAGGGGGTTTACAGAAAAGAAACCAGGAAGGGGGATAACATTTGAAATGTAAACAAATAAAAAGAAAATATGATATAATAAAAGAGAATTAGGGAGAGTCATCTTTCTGTGGAGCATGTATCAAAAATCATCTGAGTAAGTCTGAATGAGACAAAAGTAGCATGTCCATATATCTCAGCTTTTCTGAGATATCCAACAACTTAGAGTGACAATATGTACAGCTATGGTTTAGGCATCATTATTTTTTTTCAGCCTATGCTAGTGAGTTCTTATTACTTCATGAAAATTCTGTAATTAATAGCCACCAAATAGAAATGTTCCCTTTGCTACTAAACAGTACATATTGGACATTCAAGAAATATTCTAAAATATTTCTAAAAATGTAGACAAGAGAGGAAGAAAGGGCACCTGTGACTGCAAGGAAAATCTCCAGTCTCATGGAACACTGAGGATAGAGGAGCTGTCAGCTCTTATCACACCTGCCTGCAGTTAATGGTACTTCTCCGTTCAAGCCAAAATGAATTCATAAGCAAGCAGCCCAATGCTTTCCATCTTATTAAATCAGTGAGTAAGTTATTCGCTCTGCCCTTCCAGTCATTCTCACTAGCTCCTCACTCACAGCCCAAAGGTTTTAATTGCACAGCTAGCTGTTACTGTCACTCAGGGCTCTTGGTGGAGTAATTAGGAAAAAGAGTCTAAGTCAACCTAAGAGTACTGGTAGAATTATAGATTTTGCCCTCAAACTTGTTAAGAAACAGGAATGCATTTATACATAATGGGAGAAATAGAGCTAGCCCCTAAAGATACACACACACACACACACACACACACACACACACACACACCCTCAGATACATTCAAAGATGTCCACTTAAGAATAGGGATAATTCTAGGGTGAAAGACATGGATTCATCACAAAAGTGCTTAAATAGTAACGCAACATTCTTGCACTACTAAATATAAGAAGAACATAGACTCATAATGTCAGGAATGTTTAAGAACATAGACTCATAAGGTCAGGAATGTTTGAGAATAATAGGAAAGAGAGTATGGTTTGAGGGTTTCAGGAGCTAAATCTACAAAAAGGTGTTCCCAACAAGGTTCAAGACTGTGGTAGGCTTACATGAGAACTAAGGAGACTAGATCACAAACTGAATATAACAACAAGGTGTGTCTGTGTGTGTGTGTGTGTGTGTGTGTGTGTGTGCAGAAAAGAGTCATGTCTTGAAAAGACCACACTGCCATTAGAGACACCATAAGAAGACAAGAGGAGCATACTGTGAGAAGTATTAACAGTATTGACCTGACTAACTAACTGGGGGGGGGCTATTTTAATAAATAGAAACAAACTTTATTAAATACATGCTATGATAATAAAACTACATTGGGATTTATTGAACTAAATAAACTGTAGTTGATAAGGATAAAAAGAAGGGAGGGTGAGAGGAAGGGAGATATAACTAAGAAGGAAAATGACAGAAATGTCTGCAAAACTCAAAAGGAAGTCCTCCTGTGACGATGGGAGGGAGCAGTTTGATAAAGGAACAGGGAGAAGTCAAAGCCACGAGTTAAGCCTGTGGACTCATTGCAGAGTCCCTTTAGGAGACAATGATAGACTGTGGAGGGATGTAGCTGGAAATGTGGGGCCAAGGCAGAGGGGAGGTGATGCTCAGAAATAAACCACCTAGTAGTTACCGGAGTCTAGAAAGCTACAATTGTTCAGCAGTCACTTGCTCTCAGAAATCCTGACATTTAGATGTGTAATATTTTTAGCTTTAAAAGTTCATTAGTTAAAAACAATAACTTTCACAACTGAAAGCTTAGTTTCAAGGAAATAGATGGCTTGCTCAAAATCATACTGTTATCAGGTCAGGGAGGTGGCATCCAAAAATCAGTAAACATGTAACTTAACTTATGTTTTAACCTGTCAAAGTACTTAAGAAGAGCTCTTATTCCTTTGCCTTCAGAATGCATAGATGTTGATTAAAGCAGAGATTATTTAAATATTATTGATGCATATAGGTGAATTTCATTTTGTGCACACACACATCTCTACACACCCACCAGCCTTTTCAGATGTCAGAGCAAGAGCTCTTCCCTGAGTAGTTGTCCATCAGCAGATATGCACATAGGTCATACCTTTTCTACAAAGAATATGATTTCTAGTTTGTATCTCTTAAAGGGAAAGTAGAAGTTGTTCATCACCCAAAGCAATATAAATATAGACAGGGTTCCTAACATGTCTCTGTTTCATTGACTACGATTTGACAACAGTGTTTAGTAATTCAATTTTTCTTGACTTAATTTTGAAAAGAAATACAACCTTCTTCTTTTTCATTCAGTCCAATGACTTGTTCAGTATTTTGACAAATGATATCATTTCAGTAATTACTCTTCAGAAAATATGGCTCAAAATAAACACGGGTCTCTAGGTAAGAAAACAAAACAATTACTAGGAGCAAAAATACAATGATGTTCATGGAAACAGTTGCCAGAATTATCTAAGAGATGGTTGGCATCAGTGAAGCATCAGTCCACATCCACTCAAGGAGAAGAAGAGAACGGTTAATCTAGAAATCCTTGAAACAGAGATGTGCTAGGAGATCCCATGCTTATGCCAAGAATATTTCTCTTTGGAATGATAGTACTAAATCACAGTTTTAAGCACATGAATCATTTTCTGTAATGAAAGAGCAAAACCTAATTCCTGTTTCTTAAAGAGTTTAAAATCTAATGTCTGTGCTAAAAGACCTTTGCATAGATAAAATATGTAAAATGTTAGTCATTTGTGACTGCTTTCCCATGTTGTTCTAAATATTATGCCTAGGCATGTAACATTACTTACAAATGATAATAATTCCTATGGTAGGCACTATTAAGATATTCACTAGTGGCACCAGAAAGTACAATGTAGGGTTAACTAGTTTATGTAAGATAACCTGTTTGGTAAGTGATGGATAGATTTCAGTTCTGGCTGTCTAACTCCACAGCCTTCCTAAGTTCTACCATTATATGTTGATGATTGACATGTGCCAGAAACTCGCTGTGCACACATCTGTTTTTATCTTGTTTTGACCCTCATATTTGCAGTATATGTACTTATAAGTAGAATGAGTTAGTTATATGTCATATATTGTATATATACTATACTAAAATGTGTATATGGATGTGTATGTATATACATGTAGGCATGTGTACATGTATAGCTCAAAATTCTCATTTTGTATCATAGCACATATATAGATGTAAGTCAAGAACAAAGTATTTTTATTTTACTTTTCATGCTTCTTACTCCTCACATGCCATTTTCCATTATTACTTACAAATAACTATGCACCAAACTACATGAAAAATCCCTGAACACAAGCAAGCAAACAACTTTCTATCTACATAATTCACTGGGCCAGTTGTGATGTGTGCTAGATTCATGGGACACCACAACACTCAGATTGATTACTCCTTTTCGAAATAATAAAGTTGAGTTTATTCCCCTTAACATAATAAATAGAATTAGAAAAAAATGGTTCAAAATAAATACAAATCTCTTCAGATAGTTTTTCTAATATGGTTACTTCAGAAAAAAGTAGCTGTGATGACAAAAGATAAAGTATCTATAATCTCATCTATGGACATAATCTGTTAATATTTTCCTTATATGATATTCCAGGGTTCTATGCATGTTTGTGTACATACAGGAATCTCTTCATAGGAAGGCTACTTAACATGAATTGGCAGTGAAGTTTTTGACTAGTTAGGTAATTTGACAGCATCATGTAGAGGAACATTTTGTGACTTTGTGCTTTGCTGTCATCCTTAGGAGTGACTAATAAGATGAGAATTTGAAAGAAATCCTTTTCTTGGAACTCTTCCTATCTTCTTCTAGTCTATGCTGTATAGTTTTCTTGACTCATTTCTCCTTCCTCTCAAACAGCAACATTTTATTGTCTCCAAGCTGAGAACTGAGCATCCTGCTAGCTCTGTTTTCTCCTGAGTTTTCACACATTCCCAAAGTTCCCATGATCCATCCCTTATTGTTCTCACACTCCAGGAAATCCCGTGATCCCTTAGTGCTCTCACACTCCAGGAAATCCCATGATCCCTTAGTGTTCTCACACATTCTCAAAGTTCCCATGATCCATCCCTTAGTGTTCTCACACTCCAGGAAATCCCGTGATCCCTTAGTGTTCTCACACAATCCCAGAGTTCCCAGGGTTCATTAGTGATCTCACACATTCCCAAAGCTCCCATGATCCATCCCTTAGTGTTCTCACACTCCAGAAAATCCCATGATCCCTTAGTGTTCTCACACTCCAGGAAATCCCATGATCCCTTAGTGTTCTCACACATACCCAGAGTTCCCAGGGTTCATTAGTGATCTCACACATTCCCAAAGTTCCCATGATCCATCCCTTAGTGTTCTCACGCTCCTGGAAATCCCATGATCCCTTAGTGTTCTCACACATTCCCAAAGTTCCCAGGGTTCATTAGTGATCTCACACATTCCCAAAGTTCCCATGATCCATCCCTTAGTGTTCTCACACTCCAGGAAATCCCATGATCCCTTAGTGATCTCACACATTCCTAGAGTTTCCAGGGTTCATTAGTGATCTCACACATTCCCAAAGTTCCCATGATCCATTCCTTAGTGTTCTCACACTCCAGGAAATCACATGATCCCTTAGTGATCTCACACATTCCCGGGGTTCCCATGATCCCTTAGTGTTCTCACACACTCCCAGAATTCCCAGGGTTCATTAGTGATCTCACACATTCCCGGGGTTCCCATGATCCCTCAGTGTTCTCACACACTCCCAGAGTTCCCAGGGTTCATTAGTGATCTCACACATTTCCGGGGTTCCCATGATCCCTTAGTGTTCTCACACACTCCCAGAGTTCCCAGGGCTCATTAGTGATCTCACACATTCCCGGGGTTCCCATGATCCCTCAGTGGTCTCACACACTCCCAGAGTTCTAAGTGCTGCTCCCTACCTTATTTTTTTGAGTCAGCGTACCTCACTAAGCCTGAAGCTCAGTGACTTGGCTAGACTGAACAGTGAGTTTCAAGGATCTGTCTGAGCCCTGTTTCTGGGGTAATAGACAATTAGCGCTCTGCTCAGCTTTAACATGGGTGCTGGAGATCTGAACTCAGATCATTACATTTGAGCAGCGGGCACTTCATCCATTGAACCATCTGCTAGTCTCCCATTCCTCCAGCTCCTGTCTCACCACTGAGTACACTAAGCTGTGAGAGGCATCCGTGACTTGCTCCTTTTGCTTACATCCATGGCCAATCCATCACCAAATCTACAGGAAATACAGGTGAAGTCTCTCGGTCCAATTTTTCTTCTCTCCCGTCTTAAACTTTGTTAAAGAAATGTCACTCATCAGTCTACTCAATGCCCTTCTATTTGTCAGACTTAACATCTCTTTTCCACACAGAAACAGAAGTGAACGATGGAAAGTTACAAGTGCAGTGAGTGCCCTTTGCTTACAGCCATACATAGCTCGTTATTATACCCACAGTAAAATCTGACTCTAACATAGCCTGCCACCCCATTTCACTCCATGTGCCTTAGCTAATTTCTCTTGAAATCTCATTTTCCAGTTCATCAAATAGAGCTGACCTTTTCTATTCCTGGGTTTTATATCTCAGATTCAACCAATTTGAATCAAAAATATTGAAAAAAAAATGTGTCATACTTAACATGAACCTACTTTTTATTGTGTCACATAAATTACATATACATACACTTTGTGTATATATATATATGTATGTATGTATATATATATCCTGCTGTCCTAGTTTTTGCTGTGATAAAACACAGACCAAAACCAACTTGATGAGGAAAGGGTTTATTTGGTTTCAATGTCCTAATGCAGTCCATCATTGAGGGAAATCAGGGCAAGAATTCAAGTAGTAGAAGAAACAGAAAACCTGAATGCTTACTTGCTTACTCCCAATGACATGCTCATCTTGCTTTCTTATACAACCCAGAATCACTTAATTAGAGGATAACATCACTCACAGTGGTCTGGGCCCTCTAACATCAACCATCAATAATGAAAATATTGAATGAAAATATGCTTATAGTCCAATCTGATCAAAGAAGTTCCTCTTGAGGTTCCCTCTTCCCAAGTTACTCTAGTTTGTGTCAAATTGACAAAAACTAACCATTGAGTCTCATTTACATAGGATTTACACTGTATTACATGTAAGTAATATGTGTACTATTTTAAATTAAGTACATGAGGAAATAAGTGTAGCTTATATATAAATACCACCACACAATTGTAAAAAGAATTTCAGAAACCAATTCCCAAAGTATGTCAAGGGACAGCCACTCTGAAGGCAAGAGGAAATGAACAAGGGACTTTTATCAAAAGTCAAATAGTAACTTTCATCTAGACAAGTGCTACTCCTGTTAGGCACTGCAAATCTTAGAAGTAATGCAATAAAAAATAAAAGGAGACCATGTTAAGATGGAGGAAGGCAAGCTTGTTTGAAACCATAAAACTCAAGGACAACAGATCCTCTTTTTTATATGCCAGAATTTATATCCCACCAAGACTCATATTTTTAGACTCTGTAACAGCAAAACCCAGGCTACATACAAGACAAGAGAAAAACGCAAACCAATCTAGACAGGAGAATGCATAATTAGTCCTCTTCTCTAGATGTGTAAATAATGGTCTATTAAATGTATGCTTTGCAATGCAAGGTAATACAGTCATGGGCTTTATGGATTAGAATACAGACTTTTTTTTTCTAAGTTTTTTTATTTACATTCCAAATCATTTCCCCTTTCCCATTTCCTCCCTCCCCGAAAGTCCCATAAGCCCCCTTCCCTCCCTCTTTTCCCCATTCAACCCCCTCTCCCTTCTCTGTCCTGGCATTCCCCTACATCCAGTCTTTCCAGGACCAGGGGTCTCTCCTTCCATCTTCTTGTAAATCTATTGATATGCAAATTGTGTCTTGGGTATTCTGAGATTCTGGGTTAATATCCCCTTATCAGTGACTGCATACCATGTGTGTTCTTTTGTGATTGGGTTACCTCACTAAGGATGATATTTTCAAGTTCTGACCATTTGCCTAGGAATTTCATGAATTCATTGTTTTTAATTGCAGAGTAGTATTCCATTGTGTAAATATACCACATCTTCTGAATCCATTCCTCCGTTGAGGGACATCTGGGTTCTTTCCAGCTTCTGGCTATTATAAATAAGGCTGCTATGAACATAGTGGAGCATGTGTCCTTATTGCATGCAGGTAAAGCCTCTGGGTATATGCCCAGGAGTGGTATAGCCGGATCCTCCGGGAGTGTCATGCCCAGTTTTCTGAGGAACCGCCAGACTGCTTTCCAGAGTGTGTATCAGCTTGCAATCCCACCAGCAGTGGAGGAGTGTTCCTCTTTCTCCACATCCTCGCCAACAACTTAAAAAAAAAAAGAATACAGACATTGTAGGACAAAGAGCATTCTGCTTTGTCTGTCAATGCATTATGCTCCTGTATCACAAAACTTAAACAAATCACTCTGTCATTATGCACAGCTAATTTCAGAAGTACTATGAATAACCCATGGTGATATTCTAAAAAATAGTCAATTGACTCACAAGATGCCAAAAAATACAGAGAATTAGAAACAAGAGAAGTAGAAAATAAATCAAGGAGGAGGAGGAGGAGAAAGAAGAAGAAGAAGAAGAAGAAGAAGAAGAAGAAGAAGAAGAAGAAGAAGAAGAAGAAGAAGAATTAAGCACTAACAAAATATATTTGTAAATGTTCTAATTATAGTAATCAAATAATCATGCTTGGCTGAGTAAATATTTTTGAATGACTATTCATTTGCTTTGAACTCAATGACATAGATTCACTGAAAGTGAAAGGATGAGAAAAGTCCCACCATAAAAATACCAAATTAAGGAAACAAGAAAGGTTATATAAGTATTGGATGAGGAAGATCTCATAGCAAAGAAAATGATGAAAGGTGGAAATGACATGAAGACAGAGACAAGAAAGTGATGACACACAGCCCAGAGAAGCTGAGAATCACCAACGACCACCAGGAACTCAAAGGAAGGATGGGAGAATGCTCCAAGAAGCCTCCAAAAAGATAGTAGCCCTGCCTAAATCTTGACTCCAGGTTTAGGCCTACAAATTTTTCTGTGGTTTCAAGATGCCAAATCTGTGTTAACTTGTTGCAGAAGCAAATTAATATGCAATAATAAGACTTGTTCTATAGGAACAGTAATAAAAACAGTGAGGCTGACTGAAAGATAATGACAAATATTGATGGAACACAAGAGAGAGTTGCTATGACTTTTAGTACACGCCCTGAACCCTGTGATTGAAGTGTAATCCCCAGTGTAAGTTTCCAAGAGGGGAAAGCTTAGTCCTGTGATCTCTATAGGTGGAACTGTTGGGAAATAATGAGTGTTATATAAGATTCTTACAGTAGACTCGCTCCAGATGACCTGCCTCACCTCCTGTTCTCCTGCTTCCACCCTGCAGAAATGCTTTGACTACCCACAGTCCTTTACCAGATGAGAACAGTGGCCCAGGCACTGGCACCTCGTCTGACTCGGGCCTATGCTAAAGATGTAAAATTTAATGTGGATGCTAGATCCTTAATGCTTCAAGGTATAGACCTTTTAGCCAATGCTGTAGATATTGCAATGGGGCCAAAGGGAAGAACAGTGATTATTGAACAGAGTTGGGGAAGTAACAAAGATGGGGTCACTGTCGAAAAGTCAATTGATTTAAAGGATAAATACAAAAATATTGGTGCTAAACTTGTTCAGTATGTTGCCAATAACAAAAACAAAGAGGCTGGGGATGGCACCATCACTGCCACTGTTCTTGCACTGTCTATTGCCAAGTGGGGCTTTGAGAAGATCAGCAAAGGGGATAATCCAGTGGAAATCCAGAGAGGTGTGATGTTGGCTGACGATGCTGTAATTGCTGAACTTAAAAAAACAATCTAAACCTGTCACAACCCCTGAAAAATTGCTCAGGTTGCTACAAGTCCTGCAAATGAAGACAAAGACATTGGGAACATCATTTCTGATGCAATAAAAAAGGTTGGGAGGAAGGGTGTCACCACAGTGAAGGATGGAAAACCCTGAAAGATGAGCTAGAAATTATTGAAGGTGTGAAGTTTGATAGAGTATGTACTTCCCCGTGTTTTATTAGCACATCAAGAGGTCAAATCTGTGAACTCAAAGATGCCTATGTTTTGCTGAATGAAAAGAAAATTTCTAGTGTTCAGTCCATTGTACCTGCTCTTGAAATTGCTAATGTCCATTGGAAGCCCTTGGTCATAATCGCTGAATATACTGACAGAGAAGCTCTAAGCACACTGGTTTTGAACAGGCTGAAAGTTGGTCTTCAGATTGTAGCAGTCAAAGCTCCTGGGTTTGGGGACAATAGGAAAAACCAGCTTAAAGATATGGCTATTGCTACTGGTGGTGCAGCGTTTGGAGAAAAGGGATTGAATCTAAATCTTGAAGAATTTCGAGCTCATGACTTAGTAAAAGTTGGAGAGTTCATTGTCACTAAAGATGATGTCATGTTTTTGAAAGGAAAAGGTGACAAAGCTCACATTGAAAACCGTATTCAAGAAATCACTGAGCAGCTAGTCATCACAGCTAGTGAATATGAAAAGGAAAAGCTGAACGAGGGACTTGCTGAACTGTCAGAGTAGCTGTACTGAAGGTTGGAGGGACAGGTGATGTTGAAGTGAATGAAAAGAGAGAGTTACAAATGTTCTCAATGCTACAAGAGCAGCTGTTGAAGAAGGCATTGTTCTAGGAGGGGGCTGGGCTCTGCTTAGGTGCATCCCAGCCTTGGATTCATTAAAACCCACTAATGAAGATCAGAAAATAGGTATAGAAATTATTAAAAGAGCACTTAAAATTCCTGCAATGACAATTGCTAAGAATGCAGGTGTTGAAGGATCTTTGGTAGAGAAAATTCTGCAGAGTTCCTCTGAAGTTGGTTATGGCGGTATGCTTGGAGATTTTGTGAACATGGTGGAAAGGGAATCATTGATCCAATAAAGGTTGTAAGAACTGCTTTACTGGATGCTGCTGGGGTGGCCTCCTTGCTAACTACAGTTGAAACTGTAGTGACAGAAATTCCTAGAGAAGAGAAGTCCCCTGGAATGAGTGCAATGGGTAGAAGGTGGGGGGGAGATATGGGATGTAGCATGTTCTAACACCTAGAATAGTGTGTAGCCCTTATCAATGAACTGTGACAGGAAGCCCAATGTAGGTTCCTCACTGATAACTTCAGAGAAGTCACCTGAAGAAAAAGACTGGCTGATCAATGTAACCATCAGTCACCGGCTTCCTTTGACAATATATAATGGTTTACTGCTGTCATTGTCCATGCCTAGATAATTTATTTTGTAGTTTTGAATAAAGACATTTGTCCATTCCTGATATTGGGAGCAAGAGGCATATGACAGTGTCCTGCTTTCAATGTAAATCACTAAGGCATCTCTACTGTTCTGTTAGCATCAGAACTGTAGAGCTGTCACCACAAGAGAGGTTCAGAAGCAGCCTTTCTGAGGAGGGTGGGAATGATTGTGTACAAAGTAGAGACGTATCCAATTATGTGACAAACTTTGTGTAATAAAACTTTGTATAAAGTTTAAAATAAAAGATTTTTGAAGTAGAGCCCAATGATTGAATCCTAGAGGCTTTATATGAAGGGAATGACCAGAACACATGTACGTGTGTGTGCACACACACATACACAGACCCCAACCTTGTCTTTCCCTCTTACTTGCTCTGTCATACCATTTACCACCTCAGGGCTCTGCCAACAAGATTTTATCCTGTGATGAGATCCTTCAACTTTGTACCACCCGAACTATGAACCAAATAAAATGTTTTCTTTATAATTCACCCACTCTGTGGTTCTTACAACTGTCAATGGGATACATTCTAATTCAAGAATAGAGCCATATCAATATGTTCAATTGATTTCTTGAAAAGATATAACATCAATTCAATGATTGTAACAATAAACAGTCTTTTCAATAAATTGTTTAGGAGCAATAACACTCCTGAGGAAAAGATGAACCTGGACCTGAACCTCACCCCATAGACAAAAGTAAATTCAAAATAGTTCATAGAACTAAATATAGAACATAAATTTAAATTTTTAAGAAAAAAAAAGAAAATATTCAAGATATAGGGTTGGGGAAAGAATTCTATTTTAAGATCATTTTATTATTATTGTTTATTATTATTATTACTATTATTATATTTTATTTATTTACATCCCAAATGTTGTCCACTTCCCAGTCCTCCCCTACAGAGTTCTTCCCCCCATCTTCCTCCCATCGCCTCTGAGAAAGGCATCAAGTCTCTATAGGATTAGGCCTATCCTCTTAGGGAAAGAATTGTTACACTTGACACCAAAAACACGATCCATAGAATGAAAGATAACTAAATCAAATCTCACAAAAAAGCTTTAAAACACAATTGATGACATAAAGATAAAAGTTCGAACTTTACTTATAATCAGCATAACTAACCAAGAACAAGTGCTGAGACTATATAAAGAAGTCAAAGTCTACAAGGAGAGGGCCACAAGAGAGGGAGGAAGGAGGGTGAGGAAATAAGGGGACAGTATCAGAAATGGAGATGTGAGAGAGGTACAGAGGGTCAGGAAATTGAAGAAAAATAGGTAGTAGGGAAGATGAGGAACTGGGGGTAGCCACTGGAGGATCCCAGGACCCAACAGGATTGACTTTAGCTGAAATGCACAGAGAAAGGGGAGACAGAACCTGTGGAGACTATGTGCAGTAAATAGGCACAGCCCCTGGCCAAGGGAAGAGGCCACCCACCTACCTCAAAGTTTTTTAACCCAGAAATGTTCCTGTTCAAAAGAAGAACAAGGACAAAATATGGAACAGAAACTGAGGAAAGGGCCAAATGGGGATGCCCTACCTGGGGATATATTATGTCTGCAGACACCAAACCCAACACTGTTGAGGCTGTCAAGAGGCCCTTGCGGACAGAAACCTAGTGTGGTGGTTCCTTGGGAGGTCTGGCCAGCAACTGACCAATACAGATGTGGATGTTTGGAGCCAACCATCAGACTGAACTCAGGGAACCTGGTGGGGAGCTGGAGGAAGGACTGGAGAAGAGGAGGGGAATCACAACCCCACTGGAAGAAAAACATGGGCTGACCTGACCACCCAGTTCTCCCAGAATCTAGACCACCAACCAAGGACAGTGCCTGGAGGGATCCATGGCTCCAGATATATATGTAGCAGAGGATGGTCTTGCCCGACAGCAACAGGAGGGGAGGCCCTTGGTCCTGGGGAGGTTTGATGCCCCAGAGTAGGGAAATGCTGGAGCAGTGGGGTGGTAGAGTGTGGATGGGTAGGGGAGCACCCTCATACAGGCAAAAGAGAGGGGGTAGAACAGATGTGGGATGGGGGATTGGTGCAGAGAAAGTGGGATATCATGGGGGGGGTGGAGGGGTTAACTGGAAAGTGGGATATCATTTGAGATGTAAACAAATGAACAGGCATGTTCCCACACTTGTGCCAGCAACTCAGCCCCTGCGGGCTGGCCGGCTATGCACTGGTGGACAATGGCCAACTTATTTTCTCTTGTAGAGACTCTCTGTCCTGAAACTCCTGAAACATCTCCACCCAGCTCACTAAATTCCTACTGGTGGGTTGCTACCACGCCAGTACCATGCTTAAAATCTCCCATGGACTTTGTGGTGCACATCTGGCAAACCCAAGCTTTTCTGCCGTACCTTTCTCTCTTGAACTCAGATGAGCCTCCGCATGAAGGAAGACACAACAAACTTAGTCAGAAACAACAGGAACTCAATCACTGGGCGTAACAACTAAAATCTTTTTTTTGTTTGTTTGTTTGTTTGTTTGCTTGTTTTTCGAGACAGGGTTTCTCTGTGTAGCCCTGGCTGTCCTGGAACTCACTTTGTAGACCAGGCTGGCCTCAAACTCAGAAATCCTCCTACCTCTGCCTCCCAAGTGCTGGGATTAAAGGCGTGCACCACCACCCCCTGGCTCAACAACTAAAATTTTAATCTAGTAAACCTTATTAAATCTGAATCCTCCAGTGGAGAATCCTGATGGGTCCACCATTGAAACAAGGAGACACTTGTAGCTACATCTTGTCCTCACACTAATCCCAACCAAAAAGGGCCTAATTCTCTCCTGTTTCATCTCTTCCCCTCTCCAACCCAGAGTCCCACCTACTCGCCCAGTGATTGGCTCCTTTATTCATTAGGGGATTGGTTCACAAGAAGTCACCTGAGTATGACTCACTCCTTGTCCACAGCCCCTCCCAGGAGAGCGGAATTAGCATCAACATACAAACAGCACCAGGCCCATTCACGACCAGAATGATTAATAAAAAAAAAAAAATCAAAGTATAACAGTTCTAAGTATACATGTAAGTGGAGATAAAAATCATGAATAACCTTTAACTGAAGCAGATAAAGGAAGGCATATACAAAATCAAGTAGTGACACCATCAGATGCTACAGAGCACAAGGAGAAACTGGATCACTCCTAGTTGCTACCAGGAGTATAAAATGGCACGTCTATTCTGTAGAATTGTTCAGCAACTTCTTGTCAAGCCAAACATCGTACTGACATGGACTTCTCTCCACTCCAAATAAGTGTGAGCCCTACAGCTGCCTCTATGAATAAGCATAGAAGGTATATGCCCATTATCCACAAACTGAAGAGACACCCGGTGTCCTACAAATGGCAAATCGAAAGACAGTGATACATCTATTATACAGGATTTAAACAAAACATTGATAACTGGGTAGTTCTCCAGGGAATTACACTCAGGGACAAAAATGCAATTCCTGAAAATTACATACTCAGTGATTCCACTTGAAAGCATTTTTATTTTAATGCAGAACAGCTTTAGGATGAGGCAGGTGAGTGAGTGTGGGGTGGAAAATGAACAGAGAGTCCATGGGCAAATGGGTAGGAATGGTTATAAAAAGATGAAAGTTAGAAATGCTGAACAGAGAAACCTTTAAAAATAAGCTATTGTTAGAAACAAAAGTATGCTGGATTGTTTAACTCTTCTGTGAGTGTCTTGAGGTGATTTGTCAATCTCTGTAGATAAATGTTACAAGACTATGAGAGCCAGCTTACCATTATTCTTTAGAGACAGAGTGAATTTATATTAATAAAATGCTTTCTAATAGATGTGCTTGCTCTCAAATACAGACAAATCTAAAATAAACAACATGAAGTAGAACACATCCATCAGCAACCCACGTCCATTTACAGAGTGGATATTAATAGTGTGTGCATACTTCACTACATGATACTTTTCATTTAAAATCAAATCCAATAAAATGTCTTGATTCTTGCTACTGCAGTTCGTGCAACTGTTATAACAAATCTGAGAATGTAACTGCTGAAAGCATATTTCTATCTTCACTGGACTAGTACAATGCTTAGGCATGTGTCCTGCAATACACAGCGACATTACAAAGTGAGCATCAGTTGTTCTTGTGTCTTGAATTATTTAACAAGAATTCACTGCCTTTTTTGATACCGTGACTCCTGATTTTTTAATTAATATGACCCTCCTGTCACTATCCTACATAGAGGTTTGCCCACTTAGAAGTTTGCTATTTAAACACACATTCTTCCCAAATTACAAAATGTTGAGGCTTTTACAAAAGGCTTTTAGAAAAGAGATAAATTCTAATTTCAAAATATCTAAACAAAAAAATTTTAATGCAAATAATGCATCATTGTTCTAGACATATAAAATCACTACAGAAACATTAGTTTCCATTATTCAAATTTGTTCTTATGCCTCTATATGCATGTATAGCAACTACTTTCAGAAAAAAATTCATAATGTCTTATATACTATTTGGTCATTTGGCTTCTTCTATGGCTTGGATATGTATATACTAGAAGGCCAAATATCTGAAGGCATGAAGCCTAGCTCAGGGTACTAGGATCTTTAGGAGGTAATGGAACCTCTAAGAGGTAAGGCCAAGTTAGAAGGAGGTATATGAGTGGAGAAACAATTCTACTCCCTTTGTTTCCCACCACCAAGAATGGGCCATCCCTCTTCATCATACACTGCAGCCATGATGCTGTACGCAATACAGTTGAGTGGTCATGGGCTGGAAATTCTCGAATCATGAGTCAATAAACCTGACTCTTCTTAAGTTGTTTATCACAGGAATTTTGCCACTATGATAAAAAGCTGAAAGTTTAAAAATCTTCATATCTAAAGAAAAATATTTATATGACATCTAGATAACTTAATGAAGTTTATTATATATTCCACAAATGCACTAATTACAAACAGCTGAGCATTTGTTTATTTTCCAAGAATTAAATGTTTCATATGTCATTTTTTACTTCCTTGTTGTATACTACTCCTAAAAAATGGAATTTCATTAGAACATAATTCTAAATCATATAAGTGTGTGTGTGTGTGTGTGTGTGTGTGTGTGTGTGTGTGTGTGTGAATGTGTGTTACCATCCATTGTTTATTTTTCAAACAGTCAATGTAGAGGGAGTATCTCAGTTAGGGTTACTATTGCTTGGGTGAAACACTATGCCCAAAAGTAACATGGGGATAAAAGTATTTATTTCACTCAAAGTTCATCATTAAAACCAGTGAGAACAGGGATTCAAAGAAAAGAAGAACCTGGAGTCAGGATCAGAGGGATGATGCTTACTGGCTGGCTTCCGACGACTTGTTCAGTGATTTTCTTAGACCATAGCACCAGCCCAATGTGGTTCCCTGGGATGGCCTCACCCACGATGGACTGTGCCTTCCCCCATCAATCACTAATTTAAAAAAAAAATGCCCTATACCTGAATATTATGGAGGCATTTTCTTAATTGCCTCCTCTCAGATGACTTCTGTCCCATTGACATAAAACCATCCAGCACAGGGAATGACCATCACTATATATTTTGTCTTCGATTTTGACAGTTTTGGGTATTCTCCTCACTTCCACACTAGATATCTCATCACTTTTGTATTTGTATCACGGGTTCATTTTTTTTTGACAGTTTCTTTTTACTATAATTATTTTTATTTTAAACTTCAGATTTTATTCCCCTCCCAGTCCACCCTCCAACTGTTCCACATCCCATACCTCCTCCCTACCCCTCTCCATGAGGATGCCCCACCCCCCACCCTACCAGACCTCTAAACTCCCTGGGGCCTCCAGTCTCTTGAGGGTTAGGTGCATCTTCTCTGACTAAACCCAGACCCAGCAGTCCTCTGCTGTATGTGTTTTATATCAGGCATAGTGGACCATGCCTGTAACGTAGCATTCATGCATTTGAGTCAGAAAGATTTGTGAGTTCAAGCCAACTTGAGTACAAAGACCCTAACTCAAAGCATATATTTTAGGTAACAATAATATAAAATATTTTTCATATATTGTTAATGTTTAACTTTTTAAGATGTTTTTAATTATTTTAAAATTATGTGTGTGTGGATATATACATTGGTGTAGGTTCCCAAGGAATACACAAATGTAAAATTTCCTGGATGGTGATAAGGTGTTTGGGAGTTATACAGCCTGGATGTTGGGAATTAAATTGGAGTCCTCTGCAAAAGAAGTACGCACTCTTAGTTACTAAGCCATCTCTATAGATCCTTAACATTTTATTTAATTGATAGTATTTATATACTGGATATACAACTATGTTTTATGTGAAGTCTATAAACTTTGTTTTACATTTTTTCCTGGGATGAGGCTTATTTTTCCTCATCTTTAGGTTATGATATCCTCTCTTATATAAACCATAAATTGGAAGGTATACTGGATATTATAAAATAAATATTAATAAATCATAGAAATTATATAATAATAATGATTGTACAAAAATAATTCATTAATGATAAAATTCATTATAGGTAAAGAAAGTAGGATTCTTGAGAAATTTCACTGAGTTCCTATGACCACGTTATTGATTTCAATTATATCCAGTCTTTGACAATCCTCCACATGTTAGAAATTTAAGCAGATAGTCTCTTTTTTTTCTCTAAAAGAATATGAATAAAATATTTTGGCTAGAGGCAACTGGAAGGGACCTCCTGAACTGAATTCTGCCCACACTTTCCAGTCCTTTGATGGTGCCTGATTCAAAGAAACCCAAACATACTATGCAACATCACTTGAGTGAAAATGGGATCTTTCAATGGCCACTGTGTTGTCCCAGTTTCTTAAATACATAGGTGTGGAGTTTAATAGTGACTTCCACAGACACTGTTGGGATGGGGGTACCTTTGCTAGTAGAGATAACCATGTTAATGCTCAATTAATGGTAGATACAGCAAGAAATGGATTTGTGGAGTTATAGAAATTCATGATCGAAGAGCAATGTTCTGGAGAAACTGACAGAAATTTGACATCATCTTCTTCCTTGGCCAGCATGTTCTCATTTGAGTATGACAAGCTCTTCCTCCAAGATTCCAGACCACTGAACTTCCTTAAGTTTGCCCAATGAGGAAATATCAAGTCTCTGCTTTCCATGAGGCTATAATATTGAAGCTGGAGTTCTAGTTTTGGCTTTCAGATAACTGCAGAGGGCAACCTTTCTCTGATGCCCTTGCCAACCAGCTACAGGAGTAATACTATCCAAAGACAACATGTTATTTTTAAAACAAGACAATTATTTCACATACTTGTCATAGATCAAAAATGATTGATATTTCCTTGATGTGTGTGAAGATAACTCTTTCCATGAAAACTGGAGGAGCCTGATAAAACATCTTTAAGTCACTGCTAAATATTTTGCTTTCTGCAGTCATCTAACTGAGAACCTCACAGCTACTTCAATAGTCTTCTGAGAAGAGGCTCACAAGGCTAGAGCAGACATCGTCCCGCTCATCAGATTTAGCCATCACTACCCAAGAAGTTCACTTTGAAATGTTACCAAACCAGAGAGAGAAAATTTTTCCAAAAGATTCCACAGAGGGGAAAATGTTTTCATTGTGACCTGGTTAAAAACTAAGGCTGAATACAAGGAGCACAGAAAGATTGACACTATAATGAGCTATAGGAAAGAAACAAGGGACCAAGTACCAAACAATATTTTAAATAAAACAGAATGAATGAGTACCTTATTTGTTCACCATATTTACCATGCATATTTATTTTTAAATGGTCAAATTTCTGAACCAAACTAAACTACTTTCCTGACTCCAAAAGATACTTTTAAAAACATCCTTCTTAGAAACATCACGGCACATCTAATTATAGCATGCACTACTCCATGATGTGCTCACAACCAGTTTAAGGAGACGGAGATTCTCTTGGCTCAGTAGGGGAGGGACAAAAAGGTCTGTTTTTTTTTTCCAGGAAAATACAGATTGTCAAATGAATTCAACTTGAAATACAATCTGCTTTGACTCTGCTGGAAGTGGACCCCTTGACCTCTGGCTTCTAGCCTGCACCACCACACCCACCAGCCTCCATTTCATGTTTCACCCTGGCGGGTCCCCAGGATGCCAAGCTACAGAACTCCCTCCCATTAGCTGCAGGGATCCAGAATATCCATGGCAACCGGTCTCTAACCCCAGGGAGAAGGCAGCAGAATTGAAAGGCTCCATTCTGCTTCTACAGCCACAGCTCAGTGAATTGACAGCGTGGTGGTTTCCTTAGTTCCATTAGATTAGGATGCACTTTTCCATCTTTCTTTTTATCATCTTTTTATCCATGGAGATAGATCTCAGCCACAGTTAATATGTTTTGTTTTATTTTATTTATTTATTTATTTTTACAAAGGAGTGTTATCCTTTCTGCTGGCCACCTCTGCACCCATCAGGAAGCACAGTCTTTAAAGAACACTTGCATTAAAAGATTTATCCAAAGAAAAAGAGCCATAGTTCTGTTGTTGGTCTTTCTGCATTCTTATGCAAACATTCCGTGTTTAGTGCGCATGTTTTACAAATTACTTGTGGATATCTGATTTGGAGCAGTGCAAGTCATGTGTGTGACATGATTTTATAAAAATTGTCAGGGAGATAACAGAACACATACAATTTTATCATGAGATTAAGTTGTAGCAACAAATAACTATAATCATGCTTAAGTTATTGTTTGTGCCACAGATATTTAGACAGGATAACAGATTGCACGGTGCACTTGCTCTTTGCCAATGGAGCCTGAATAACTAATTTGCACTCCACGCCCTGTGGAATGGCAGCTGAGTCCCCAGTGAATAAGGGGAGAACGAGACAGAAGTAGACCATTTGGTCTGCAGAATCAAAATGAGGCAGAAATGTTATGTATGGAACATAGTCTGCAGTCATATGATGCTCCCACAGTTTCCTGACTATTAGGACTGCTAAAGGAGGTCAAGCTGTCTGTCAGCACTTCTTAACCCTTTTAGGGTACAGAAGGCATCTTTGAAGGATAATAAGATCTATGAGATCGCCTCCTGGGAGAATGTAGAAACACATAAATTAGAGAGGTAGACATTGTACATGGAGCTTCAACATTCAGTAAGGTGAAACAGAGGTGGGAAGAGAGAAAGAGATGGAGGGAAGGGGGAGGGAGGGACAGATGAATGGAGGGAGGGAGAAAGGGAGAGAGAGAGAGAGAGAGAGAGAGAGAGAGAGAGAGAGAGAGAGAAACCAGAACTAGCCAGACCAGACACAGGTAAATTTGGAAGGAACACTCTCCCTTTAAAACAGTAACTACAGTCCTAGTATGCTTGGACAGTAGGGTTTCAGTAAGGAAGAGCAGGCTGGGAAAATTTTAAGAAAATAACTTTCACATTCACACTCTCCTTAGATTCTTCTGTGCAAAGTATTGTGTTTTCTATTTCAGAAGCTGTTCTCTTTTGTCCTTCAAGAAAGACAAATATCTCACCCATCGCTTATTCAATCCTGGCATTTGGCTTGGGTTGTGAGCAAATCATGTTTCCAAATAAAGAGCTGAGCGATCTTTAACTGCATGCTGCTGTTCATCAGTGGTCATAAAGAGATCATTGTTAAAGAAAAGAACAGCTTCTGAAATAGAAGACACAATATGTTGTACTGAAGAATCTAAAGAACCTTCTGACCTCCATGGTTACACACACACACACAGCATACAGTCCACAAAAAACACACACAGACTTAAATAAAAAAAATACATTTTTTATGAAAAGGATTTCTGATCTTAAGAACACAAAATATGCTTTCTTGTTAGAGAACCCTGAAGGGAAAACATTTAGATCCAGAGAGTAGTGTTTCCAAAACCGTGAGATATGGCCCAGAGGATGATGGACTCCATATGGCTGCTAGAGACAGCTAGCCCAAAGTCCAAAGAGGTATGACTTAAACTTATCAGTCATGAAGACATCTCTGAAAATACACAGAAGTTTCTAGCAAGAGAAAGAAGTACTTTTGACACTGTGTCTCTTACAGTCAGGGTATTAACACAAGATTAGAAAATGCAAATTCTTATTTGTAAAACCCTTTTTTTTCACAAGATAGGCAATGATGGTCTTTGAAGGCAGCTAACCAAAGATTCTTCCTGCTTCTTAGAAATCTAAGTGAATGCCACTGGAAATGCACAAGAGCAAACAAGGTTGGCATTAGTTAAACATGATCAATGAACTGGACTATAGGGTATAAGACATAACGAAGAAAGCCTGAGTCCTGTCAAAACTTCCTTCTAGTGGGTAGAGATTAACCAGAATGAGTGTGACAATTTGAAAGGGAATGAGCATATAATAAAACAGCATGAACATTTAAGGAGTTGCACAAAGAAAGAGTCCATGGGTCTGTGGGAATCAATAGCAAGAGATGGGAGTACAACAAGAAGAATGTTAGAAAGAAATGATTACTATGATGACGGTCTGAATTTTCTTTTTCTGATTTCCTTTTAGTGGAAAAATACAAATGGCCCTTCAGGCCACCATCTGCAGCAGGGAACCAGGCAGTTCCAAAGCCTTCTGTGCTTAGCCCGCCAAAAGAGAGTGATCTCACAGCAGTGATTTCAGTTCTGAGTGGGGAGGTGAGATCCCCACCTTCTCTCTGGAGGGGTACAGCTAGGAGCACACTGGGCATACGATCAGTGGAGCAGCAGGGACAGGAGTCTTCCCTTACAGCCACCATTTGCAGCAGGGAACCAGACAGCTCCACAGCCTTCTGTGTTTAGCCCACCAGGAGAGAGTGATCTCCCACCACCAATTTCACTTCTGAGTGCGGAGGTGAGATATCCACCTTCTCTCTGGAGGGGTACAGCTAGGAGTACACAAGTCATATGATCATTGGAGCAGCTGGGACAGGAGTCTTCCCTTCAGGCCGCCATTTGCAGCAGGGAACCAGACAGCTCCACAGCCTTCTGTGCACAGACCCTGCCAGAAGAGAGTTGCTCTCCCAGGAGTACAGACACAGGCTTACAGGCCCATAGGAGGGGCAAGCTCCAGTCAGACACAGCAAGACCAACTAACACCGGAGATAACCAGATAGCAAAAGGCAAGAACAAAATCCCTACCAACAGAAACCAAGGCTACTTGGCAACATCAGAACCCAGTTCTCCCACCACAGCAAGTCCCGGAAACCCTAACACACTGGAAAAGCAAGAGTTGGATTTAAAGTTTCATCTCACGATGCTGTTAGAGGACATCAAGAAGGACATAAATAACACTCTTAAAGAAATACAGGAGAATATGGGTCAAAAGGTAAAAGCCCTTAAAGAGGAAACACAAAAATTCCTGAAAGAAATGAAGGAGAGCATTTGTGAACAGGTAGAGGCCCTTAAAGAGGAAACACAAAAATCCCTTAAAGAATTTCAGGAAAACACAAACAAACAAGTGAAGGAACTGAACAAAACCATCCAGGATCTAAAAATGGAAGTAGAAACAATAAAGAAATCACAAAGTGAGACATCTCTGGGGATAGATAATCTTGGAAAGAATTCAGGAGTCATAGAGGCAAGCATCAACAACAGAATACAAGAGATAGAAGAAAGAATCTCAGGGGCTGAAGATACCATAGAAAACATTGACACAACAGTCAAAGAAAATGCAAAATGTATAAAGTTTATAACCCAAAACATCCAGGAAATCCAAGACACAATGAGAAGACCAAGCCTAAGGATTATAGGTATAGAAGAGAGCAAAGATTTCCAACTTAAAGGGCCAGTAAATATCTTCAACAAAATTATAGAAGAAAATTTCCCTAACCTAAAGAAAGGGATATCCATGAACATACTAGAAGCCTATAGAACTCCAAACAGACTGGACCAGAACAGAAAGTCCTCCTAGCACATAATAATCAGAACACCTAATGCACTAAACAAAGAAAGAATATTAAAAGCAGTAAGAGAAAAAGGTCAAGTAACCTATAAAGGCAGGCCTATCAGAATTGCACCAGAATTCTCACCTGAGATGATGAATGCTAGAAGATCCTAGGTAGATCTCATACAGACCCTAAGAGAACACAAATGCCAGCAAAACTGCTACACCCAGCAAAACTCTCAATTACCATAAATGGAGAAATCAAGATATTCCATGATAAAACCAAATTTACACAATATCTTTCCACAAATCCAGCCCTACAAAGGATAATAGATGGAAAACGCCAACTTGAGGAGGGAAACTACAGTCTAGAAAAAGCAAGAAAGTAATCTTTTTCCAACAAACCCAAAAGAAAATAACCACACAAACATAAAAATAACATCAAAAATAACAGGAAGCAACAATCACTACTCCTTAATATCTTATAACATCAATGGACTTAATTCCCCAACAAAAAACATAGTCTAACAGAAATATTTTTCATGTAAATCTTCAGTTTTATCAGGAAATGTTTGTGATTCCTCTTTCAATTTAGTAATGTTTTTTATGTCTACCATTTTAACTGTATGATTTTCCATGATAATCTTTAATTTTAACATTTTTTCTATATATTTCTTCAATTTTTATCAGAAATATTTTCCATGTAAATCTTCAATTTTGTCAGAAAATGTTTATAATTCCACTTTCAATCAATTTAGGAATATTTTTATGCCTACCATTTTATCGGTACAATTTTTTCCATGAAATTGTCAATCTGTTTTTTTTTTTTGTTGGTTTTTTTTTTTGTGTGTGTGTGGTTTTTCAAGACAGAGTTTCTCTGTGTAGCCCTGGCTGTCCTGGAACTCACTTTGTAGACCAGGCTGGCCTCGAACTCAGAAATCCGCCTGCCTCTGCCTCCCAAGTGCTGGGATTAAAGGCGTGCGTCACCACTGCCCGGCCAAATTGTCAATCTTAACGTGTTCTATGTATTTCTTCAATTTTATCAGAGATATTTTCCATGTAAATTTTCAACTTTATCAGGAAATGTTTATAATTCCACTTTCAATCAACTTAGAAATATTTTTATGCCTACCATTTTATCTGTATAATTTTCCATGATAATCTTCAATTTTAATGTTTTTCTATATTTTCTTCTATTTTATCAGAAATATTTTCCATATAAATCTTCAATTTCATCAGACAATGTCTATAATTTTACTTTCAATCAACTTAGGAACATTTTTATACCTACCATTTTATCTGTATAATTTTCCATGAAATACTCAGTTTTAACATGTTTTTCTATATATTACTTGAATTTTATCAGAAATATTTTTTCTTGCAGATCTTCAATTTTATCAGAAAATGTTTATAATTCCACTTTCAAACAACTTAGAAATATTTTTATGTCTACCATTTTATCTGTATAATTTTCCATGATAATCTTCAATTTTAATGTTTTTCTATATTTTTCTTCAATTTTATCAGAAATATTTTCCATGTAAATCTTCAATTTTATCAGAAAATGTTTATAATTCTACTTTCAATTAACTTAGGAATATTTTTATTCCTACCAATTTATCTGTATAATTTTCCATGAAACAGTCAGTTTTAACGTGTTTTTCTATTTATTTCTTGAATTTTATCAGAAATATTTTCCTTGTAGATATTCAGTTTTATCAGAAAATGTTTATAATTCCACTTTCAATCAACTTAGAAATATTTTTATGCCTACCATTTTATCTGTAATTTTCCATGATAATCTTCGATTTTAATGTTATTTTATATTTTTCTACAATTTTATTAGAAATATTTCCCATTTAAATCTTCAATTCCATCATAAAATGTTTCTACTTCCTTTTTCAATTACTTTAGTAATGTTTTTTATGTCTACCATTTTCCTCTTTAATTTTCCATGAAAAGTGTCAATCTTAATGTGTTTCTCTATACGCTTCTTCAATTTTGTCCGAAACATTTTCATGTAAATCTTTAATTTTATCATAAAATGTTTTTACTTCCCTTTTCATCAAAAAATGAAAAAAAATCAGTGGGACAAACTCAAAAAAAAAAAAAAGAAAAATACAAATGTAAAAAGCATCCACATCAATGGAGTGACTGTAAATGTGATACACAGATATATTGTATAAAGTGTGAATCAAGTTGAACATCTCTATTTTATCACCATTTTATGGTATAAACTTTAAAATTCCTCTCTTCTGGTTTCTCTGGTACATTCAGTATTTTCATTATTGTTATTGCTAATTATTATCTATAGGCTTCCTCTTTTGTAACAGCTCTACCCTTAATCCTTTTCAGTCTCTTTCTCTCTCTCTCTCTCTCTCTCTCTCTCTCTCTCTCTCTCTCTCTCTCTCTCTTTCTCTCTCTCTGGACCATGAAAGGCAGCCTGTGTTCTGGTTGAGCTAGGTTTAAACCCTGGTGCCTGGTGAGCAGGTGTTCCTGAAGGCCATTTGCCATGCTCTCAGACACTAGGCTCCTGAAAGGAGGCCTCAGCTCTCCATAATTATGTGGCCATCAGTCATGTAGTCCCAAACCTCACAGAGGACGGAACCACAGATCAAGTAGCCTCAAGACAGATCTTCATCATAATGAGGTACCTAAAGGCCTGAAGGGCTTAGCCAATTAAGCTCTTCTTCCCGGACACTCCTCCCTGCAAAAGGTATTTAACCTCAGGCCTGCCCTGAGAAAGTAGGGTATGGTTTCACTCGTCACAACTCTCCACCAATAATAAACGCTTTAAAACCATGGACAGCCTCTTCTCATCTGGATCCACCATGCTGGAGCAATGGAGCAGGTCTTCCTCTAAAGAGCTGTCTAGTGTCAGGCAAGAGGCCTCCCTGTGCTCCCAGCCATGTCTCCCTCAAGAGCAAACCAAGGACTCTCGTCCCTGTGGGACAGGCACCCTGGCTGGAGCTCTCCTCTCTACCCTTTACCCTTCTGCCCCAGGCTAGATCCAGCCTGATGGCCGGTTCTCAGCTCTTCTGTGGCATCCAGCAGCCTCTGCAGTGCCCAAGACTAAGAAACTGTCATCCCTGGCCTCCGCTTGGCCTGGACACACAAGCCAGCTTCTGCTGGTTCAATGTGTACAGTCAAACTTCCCATGTCTGCCTCACCCAGTGAACCGAGCCCTGGCCGGACTCAAGTCACCATTTTAACACACACTGTCTCTCCTTTCTCTCTCTTTTCCTGCAACACACACCCCAGGTTCCATCAACCATAATTCAACTCCCAACTGTAATATGAACATTTCTATTGTAGGACACCATGTATGATATGATTGCAAGCTGTCCTGTGGGGGAAGTGATGAGAAAACTGGGATTGACAGGTGTAGTTTCCTTAGAGTGGTAGAGGCAGAACCCACCTGGGACAGTATTGATTTCTCAAATTGATTTATTAATCAATTAATAAACAAATAAATAACTAGTGTGCAAATCCCAGAGTTCAATCACCAGCACCACACAAAAATATTCTAGTAATAGAGATATGAAGTATAGGCAACTCTTTCAGAAATCTAGGCAATATGAGGAGGTGATAGGCTATGCTGATTCGCCTCTGCTTTCTCCAAGATGCTCCATCTGCCAGTTTTATCTCATTTACTCTCATCAGCACATCCTGATGGGAGGGACCTTGGTACCTCTTCTTCTTGGTGTCTTCTTGCTGTTGATCCCTGCCTTGGGACTGGCTCTTGACGATTGAATGTGAGTAGAACGGAAGGCAGTAGCTATGACTGGAAGTTCAGTCAAGGGGGATTTCGTTTATAATATAAGGCAGGTTTAAGGACTCAGAGAAAAACCAGTGGGAAGGGAAAGTTTAAAGACACCAAAGAAATGGACCAATCAATGCAGCAAGAATCTGAAGAAAGCAAATGAGAACTGACTCCCAAAGCAAGTGAGAAGGACCAGACTTTTAGATGAAGGCCGCCCTCCAGTTAACAAGAAAGAAACAGGAAGAGCAGAAAGAGGAAAGGAAGTGGTATTTTAGAACATGGAAAACATAGATTTTGTTTTTTATAATGTTGATCCAAATAGCATAGAAGACAAAAACAAACCAGCTAGCAGCATTTTAAGACCAAATTGAGGTTGGCAGTCATTTTTTAATATGGTAGTAATATTCAAGCTTGTGTAAATCTCCTCCCACCCCAGTCAGGCTCAGGTCAGAGATGTGTGAGTGTGAGAGGCAAGGCCTGTGTCCACCAGTCACACTAGGTATGAGCTAATGAGGGAGAGACTGGTGACATTGGTCAGAAGTACTGAAAGCTAGTTCTAACTGACAGCATCTAGTCACAGCTATTCTTCGTTTTGAACTTAAAATGCAAAGGGAAAAGACTGGGTTTGAGACCAGTCTGGGTTACAAATGAAACTCCGTCTCAAGAAACTCAAACAATGAAAAAGTAAGAAGACGTTTAATCAGCTTTTTCCACTGGATGTTCTTTTTAAGCCTCTGTTAAAACTCACTCAGCTTAATCTTAAAATTGCCTGGAGTAACAACTTCAATTGCTGGTAAAAACTTGAAGTTCTCAAAGAGGGTTCCTAAATTTTACCCTAAGCTGAATGAAGACTGCTAGCCAGATAGGCATTTAAAGTGAAGCTTCCTTTCATACAATCCCTTTTCTTCCTCCTCCTCATCCCTCTTTCTTACTTGTGTAAGTGACCTTGTCAGGAAAAAAAAATAGCATCTCAAAACTCTGAGGTCACTCTAAAGTCCCTGCTCTAATAAGACATGTGCGGAAATTAGGTGGCAGCACCAGGAAGCCTCTGGCGGCAGCAGCAGCCTGGACTGCTGCTTTGTCCCATGGTCTCAGAATACCTCCCATTAAGTCTTCAGCAGTGGCGCCCCATGGAAGAAGGCAGTGAGACAAAAAACCTGACCTGCCACAACCCCAGTCTCTCCTGGCATAAGCTTGTTCCGTTGATGATCCTTCACTATAGAGACATTAGCTTCCCAAACCAGGCAATCTACAAATACTCTGACCCTCAACATCCCAATCTCACCTGTCTTCTTTTCTTCTACTACTCTATGAATATTTATGTCGCAACAGTTACTCAGGATAAAGAAACTTGGCATATGTCCTGCTTCGCTATCTGTGCAATTTTGGATATACTTCTCTTAGTCATATTCATCAAAGATGGGACCATGACAGTTGGCTGCTCTAGTTTTCAGTCTTTCCTTCTTTCCTAATAACAGGGTTAACACTCTGTTCTCTTAGTATTGAACTGATGATTCTTTTAATGTAGCTAATTACCTTCCAGCACAAAATAGTAGGTTCTCTGCTTCTTTGAACCATCAATGAATGGGCTCACAATATTACATTGTGGACCATGAGATAAAACTAGATGTGTTGGAAGATCACAAAGAACACTAGACTTGTATGTATGGGTTGATTCCTATGGATTCCTTTTTCCCAGAGACTGGAGGTGGTTTCACCATTAGCTGAGGCTATTGTACACACCTAGATAAATTCAAGAATGGAGGTCCAGTACTGGCTATAATGGGACAAAGAGAGCTTGGATCCTCCAATTGCCTTGCCTTTTCCCATTGTCAGCATTCGTGTGCTCAAACATTGATATTGCCGTGCTTTTTGTACCATCATATTCCTAAAACACTGTGAACATTCTTCATGGATAAACATCAAATTCTTCCTGATAGCTAAGTCTAGAGGCATTAGTCGGGTGGGGGGGAAGGCTCTTCTTGGGTTGGCACTGATGTCTGCCTTTTCTCCTAAGCTAGCTAGACCATGTTGATCTCCTTACATCCAAGTTATTTCTGCCTCAGTGACTGGAATCCTTATCATCTTCCCTTCCTGGAAAGCCCATGGTATTTCTGTTTAGCTACCTACTGTTTGAAGAATATTTTCTGTACATGGAAGAATTATACAGTCAAAAGAAAGATTTTGCTCAGTTTTGTTCATGATGTACTATGGTCTTATAGGGAAATTCTGGAACTCCCCAGCCTATCATGTGGGAGTAGAGGTGCTCTCTCTGTTTCCTATTTACCTGGCTACACTCTAGGCTACAACTGTCATGCCTAAGTTGCAACCTTCATCTATTTGAAGTAGGGATGGTGTCTATTTATGATTGAATTCCTTCTAGCTGACAGAATGTTTGACGTGTTCGGTGAATGAATAAATGTTTAATGTCTGTAACTGCCTAGGAAGTTGCAGAAGTAGACTTCACCCTAAATCTCTGACACCATTTCCCGGAGTCTGTTTCTTTATCTATAAAATAGCAAACAGTTTTCATACATCAAGTAGAACTTCTGCATTCAACCTATACTTGCTCCCCGAGATTTTCTCATAACAAGTAAAGTATCTGTGTCCTCCAGATAAATGATGGCTATGCAGGCTAAAATACTGAGGTTATAAAACATTTATTACAGTCCCTGGTGTATACTAGGCAGTAAATAATGTTTAGGAGAGGAATGAAAGAGAATACAGAACAACAGTCACTCCGAAGACTAGATAAAGGAAGAAAGATGTACAGAGACTAATGGTTGTGCTTATTACCTATTCTTTCCCTATTCGGTTGTTATAGACCATTTAGCTGACTGTGGCTGCATGTAGCAAAGGCTGATTTTCCAATCTCCTCTCATCTAACTATTGTACAATTTGGTTGTATGATCTATGAAACTACAGATTTGTGAGGGAGTTTCTTGGAATCTTCCCAAAGAAATCATCTGGATCTCATCTTTAGCTAGTCTTTCCTTCTTGCCTTCATTTTGCCACATGGAAAGGATGTCACCTTCTTGGACTACATCCTTGCATTGACAAAGAGGTGAACTGGGAAGAGACTGGGCCTCACTAGTGACACATCTCTGTGGAGCAGATAGACATCTTACCAACCTTACGCTGCTTACCACCATGTTGTCATACTGAAATCAAATAAATTTCCAACTTGTTTGTGAGTCACAAACAAAGTAATTCTAAATAATAGAGAGCTGAAGAATAAAGAAAACTGGACAACCTGGGCTACTGAAAGCACTATATACTTTGTTTGCAGGATACAGTGAAATCAAAACAGAATCAGACTAGAAACACTATCTTTGCATTTAAGTATTCATAGTATCAGAAGAACTTATTCTAGGGGAAAAATGCATCAGTGATCACACTCAACCATATACCATGCATGCTACAACACCAAGCCACCAGACAAGCCATGCCCACTGGTGATGTAGTGACACTACTTTGAGAAATGATCAACTGTGTTGTAATTGAAGTTGAGGTCTGCTCCATGGGAGAGAATACCCACTTGATTTAATATATTTAATCAAAAGTTTGTGAGATGAGAGGGCATGGGGAAACACTATCATTGCTTTTCTAATTGAATATAGTGTCAGATTTCATCCTAGATAGTTATGTTTATACTCATATGTTAATGTGGTTCTCACTCTGGGACAAAGTATCTCCTCTTTTAGAAGGCGATGGTTAATACAGAAAATTATCTGAGAATAAGTGATTCATAAGACTGTAGCCTTAAACAGGGTCTCTCTCTCTCCCTCCCTCTCTCTCTCTCTCTCTCTCTCTCTCTCTCACACACACACACACACACACACACCAAGAGTGGGGGGAGGGAGGGAGGGAGAGAGAGGGAGAGAGAGAGAGAGAGAGAGAGAGAGAGAGAGAGAGACCCACAGAGGGTTCTATAATATAAGATCCAACAGACAGAAAAGGATGTCATGAAATGCTACCATCATCTAGATATGACCTTGTCATTGTGACACAGAACAACTATGGTTTCTGGCACCAGACTAGACACTCCAATTTAGACAGAGGAAGCACCCATGAGGATATACTTTGTCATAAGGAGCTAATGATTATTAACAGCTGCTGAAGAACCATTTCTCTAATGATGTAGCCACTGGAAGACTTAGAGGGAAGATGGATTTTAGATGAAATGGGATATCAGAAAGTAATAGGGAATACATACAATCATAATACATTGTATCTACATATAAACTGCCAATGGAAAGGAGAACCTGCCAGGAGATTGTTGTCAATGTCACAACACTGACAAGATATGTGCACTTATAATAGGAAGACTCTCGCTTTCTACAAAAATCTAAAATACAGGAAAGATGAACACTTTTTAACTTAATTATCTAGGTATAGTGGTGAATGTCTTTAATCCAAGCATTTGGGAGGGAGAGGTAGGTGGATCTTTGTGAGTTGGAAGACAGCCTGGTTGGTCCACATAGTAAGTTCCAGGTCAGCTAGGGTGGTGTAGAAAAAACTTGACCAAAACAAAAACAAACAAACAAAAACTGATATCAACAAAAAAAACAGAAATGTAGACAGAAACATGTGACTTATGACTTATGGAAGAAGGTAGACAGCAAGATAAGCATTAACTGTGCCTTCTAGGACCAGGTAGCTTACAGGCATGAGAGCTCCAGAAAACAGAACTGCCTGCTTCGTGGGTACATTCATTGCCCCATCAGAGAAAAAGGAGCTACCTGAATAATACTTGTTTCCTTTCCTAAATTAGGCATGGAGAAACTCTAGCAGAGGAAAAGGAGGAATTACCATATTTTCTACTGTAAGCACCTAGTGCTGGATGAAGCCCTAAAGAAACTGAAATTGACTTTGGAAGAATGGCTGGAGGGCAAACCAGAGAGAAGCCCTTTGCTTCTACCTTATCTCTCCCAAGCCTTGCCTGGTACTTTAAGGCAGAAATTGGTCTCAGCACTGGCTTTAGGTTACACCAGCTTAGTGGAAGTAAGTTTCATGCTCAGAATGCTAAGAAATGTAAACAGGGCTGATCGGGACCTGTTCCTCCTCAATTTCCCTCTTCAGAAAGCTGCATCACCTCTCAACAAGATGGCTTCTCTCTAAATGCATGAAGGTTTTAACCCAAGAAAACTCCCAATGCAGTAAACTGTATAGTATCTAAGAAACAGTCTTCTGTGGTTTGTATGTGTCCTCCAAAATCCCAAAGCAACAGAGAAAAGTAGGTCACAAAGGTCTTGCCATTGAGAATGGATTAATGTCATCACTGTGGGAAAGAGAAAATCATCTCAAGAATCTGTCTTTTCTAATCTCAAATCCAGCCCCTACTGTTCTCCTGCTCTCGATATCACTCTCCCTTGCCTTCCTGCCTTCTACCATAGGACAGCACAGATGAAAGGTTTTGCCAAGGCCAGAGCCATGCACCTTGATTTTTCAGTCTCTAACCATGAAACAAAAAAAAAAATCTCTTTTTAAATACCTACACTATGGTATTCTGATATTGCAACATACAACCCATTAGGACCATCTTTCCCCCTCTGTAAGCCCACTAGAACTGATACTGATTAGGGTACATCCTATAATACTTTCTCAAAACACAGAACATAGGAGGTAGTACTGATAAAAGACTTGAGCTCACAAGACAAAATAGCAAGACATCTGAATAGCGTGACTAATAAAAAAAACTGTTGGAACCATTTCTGAAGTAGATGTCTCAGAACTTACAAAGAAGGAAGCATGAGATTAACCATCATCAAGAAGCCAAGATCTTAATAATTAGAAAACAGAAAAGCCTAAGCAAAAGGGCCTACTGATATTAAATGTAAAACTGAAGGGACTGAAATCCTAAGGCAGTTATTGAATACACAAGATGGGAACTGTTAGACTATAAATGTATGAGGTAGAAAATTAAACTGAAAAGGCAAAGGAAGATGATAAGGAGATTGCTTTTAACTTCAAAGATAAGTGATATAGATGGTAGTAGTTTCACCATCAGGAGAAAAATATTTTCCAAGAGATACACTGGAGGGAAACAAGAATATAAGGTCATATTTTAAGAAGTACTCAAGGTGAATATTCAAGAATTAAAGAAAGACAGACAACCTCAAATTGATAGTGTTCACAGAATCCCAGGTAAGAGAAAGCTGTACCCAGATGAAGTATACCAAACTGAGGACAACAAAAAGGTAATTCTACTGTTCTTAGAAAGAAGCCAGCCTGGGGAGCTCAGTGAATACTAGTTACTCAGTGTGCTAAAGCAAGATCAGGGTTAAGGATAGCATGGACCATTGGCGAATCCCTGCCTCAAAATTCTAGAAAGAAATACATTTTATAAACTCCTTTGAAGATACTATTTTGTTTATACAAACCAATATAACAACAGTCCCAGACAAACAAGTGCATGGAGTCCTATAGCTTACAGACCCACATTGATGGGTCATGGAAGAATAACTCTAGTAGAGACAAAAAATTATTTAAGAAGCTTCCAGAAACAGGAGCAACTGATAAACAATGTGAAAGGACAATTGCTACTTTAATTTTTTAGATGAAAGTAGACCTGGTAAAAATAAAATAGAACATTATGAACCAACCAGTACCCCAGAGCTCCCAGGGACTAAACCAATAACCAAAGAGTACACATGGAGGGACCCATGGCTCCAGCTGCATATGTAGCACAGGATGGCTTTGTTGGGCATCAAAGGGAGGAGAGGCCTTTGGTCCTGAGAAGGCTCGATGTCCCAGTATAGGGGAATGCCAGGACAGGGAAGCAGGAGTGAGTGGATTGGTGAACAGGGGGAGGGAGGATGGGATAGGAGGTTTTCAGAGGGGAAACCAAGGAAGGGGATAATATTTGAAATTTTTTTTTTTTTGGTTTTTCGAGACAGGATTTCTCTGTGTAGCCCTGGCTGTCCTGGACTCACTTTGTAGTGTAGTGTCCTGGCCTCGAACTCAGAAATCCTCCTGCCTTTGCCTCCCAAGTGCTGGGATTAAAGGCGTTCGCCACCACCTCCCGGCACATTTGAAATTTAAATAAAGAAAATGTTTAATGAAAAAAAAAAGAAATCAATTAGGACTAAGATTCTCTTCTCCACCCATCTCCCATGCCCGCTGAGTCCTCTGGGGTACTCCAGCTGCCCTGAGCAGCCTGCTATCCCCACTGAACTACCATGCTCCCACCACCTCTCGACCCACCTTCATCAGACCTGCTTATCTGCAACCATACATCCCAAGAATACCCATCAGAGGCCTGCCATGCCAGGATCATTGAGTTAGGCCACCTCCTAGTACCTACTACAATGGGAACATCTAGGAACATCAAAATGGATAAATGTCCTTGAAAGAACACAATCAGCAAAAGCCAAGGTAATATGGCACCTTCAGAGTAAAACTATATTATTTGTGGCTATTGTAAAGAGTGTTGTTTCCCTAATTTCTTTCTCGGCCCATTTATCATTTGTACAAATGAGGGCTACTGATTTATTTGAGCTAATTTTGTATCCAGCCACTTTGCTGAAGATATAAGACATTTTGGTGTACCTCTAACCAAGCAAGTGAAAGATCTGTATGTCAAGTACTTCAAGTCACTGAAGAAAGAAATTGAAGAATACCTCAGAAGATGGAAATATTCCTCATGTTCATGGACTGGAAGAATTAACATAGTGAAAATGGCCATAGTATCAAAATCAATCAACAAATTCAATGTATTTCTCATCAAAATCCCAACACAACTCTTTGCAGACCTTGACAGAGCAATTCTAAACTTCAAATGGAGTCTAATAAAGCCCAGGATAGCTAAAACAATCCTGTGCAATAAAAGAACTCCTGTAAATATCACCATCCCTGACCTCAAACTGTACTACAAAGCAATAGTAATAAAAACTGCATGGTATTGTTATAGGAACACACAGGCTAATTGATAGAATCGAATCAAAGACCCAGAAATAAACCCACACACCTATGGACACTTGATTTCAGATGAGAGGGAAAAACCGTACAAAGGAAAAAAAAAGAAAGCATCTTCAATATATGGTCCTATGTCTAACTGGATGTCTGAATGTAGAAGAATGCGAATAAATCCATATCTGTCACCTTGCACAAAACTTAAGTCCAAGTGGATCACAAACCCAAACATAAAACCAAATACACTAAATCTAATAGAACAGAAAGTAAGGAATAGCGTTGAACTCATTGGTACAGGAGACAACTTCCTGAACAGAACACCAATGGCTCAGGCTCTAAGATCAACAATCAGTAAATAGGACCTCATAAAACTGCAAAGTTTCTGTAAGGCAAAGGACACTGTCAATAGGGCAAATCTGGAGCCCATATATTGGGAAAGGATCTTCACCAACCCTACATCTAACAGAAGGCTAATGTTCAAAATTTACCAAGAACTCAAGAAGTTAGACACCAACAACCCAAATAACTCAATTAAAAATGGGATACAGAGAAAAACAGAGAATTCTCAACAGAGGAATCTCAAATGGCCGAGAAATACTTGAAATGCTCAAAGTCCTTAGTCATCAGGGAAATGCAAATTAAAATGACTCTGAGATTCCATCTCACACCTGTCAGAATGGCTAAGATCAAAACTCAAGAGATGAAACATCCTGACAAGGATGTGGAGCAAGGTGGGACTGAAATCTTGTACAATGACAACCATTTCGAATAACAATTGGCTGTTTCTCAGAAAACTGGAAATAGTTCTACCTCAAGACCCAGTTATACCACTCCTGAGCATATACCTAAAAGATGCCCCACTATATCACAAGGATTCTTGCCCAACTATATTCATAGCAGGTTTATACATAATAGCCATAAACTGGAAATAACCTAGATATTCCTCAACTGAAAAAAAAATATATATATATGGTACATCTACACAATGGAATAATTTTGCAGGCAAATGGATGGAACTTGGAAATATCATCCTGAGTGAAGTTATCCAGTCCAAAAAGACATACATGGTATACATCACTTATAAGTGGATATTAGCCACAAAATACAAGATACTTATGCTATACTTCACAGACCCAAAGAAGCTAAACAAGCAGGAAGTACCAAGTGAGGATGCTTGAACCTCACTTAGAAGGGGGAATGAAATAGTTGTAGGAGGTAGATGGAGGGAGAGAACTGGGTGGGAAAGGGAATGGAGAGAAGAATGGGGTGGGGAGAGACAGGAGGGATAGCCAGGTGGCAAAGAGAATGACTGGAACTTATACCTGTTGGGGGTGGGAAGATTGGGGGCATCTGAAGGACATGGAAGAAACCTGGGATTGGGAAGACTCCCAAGAATGAATGGGAGCGACCTTAGCTGAGACTCACAGCAGTGGGTACATGGACCTTAAAGAGGCCACCTTCTGTAGCCAGGCAGGAACCCCAGTGGAGCAATAAGGATGCTAATCCACTCGCAAAACTTTCAAGCCAAAATTTATCTTTTCTATAAGAATTCCAGGGAGGGGGATGAAACAGAGACTGTGGAAATAGCCAAGCAATAACAGTTCCAACTTGAGACAAGGCAAATACCCTTGGCAAGTACCAACCCCTGACACTATTAATGATACTCCATTATGCTTGCAGACAGAAGTCCAGCATTGCTGTCCTCTGAGAGGCACCACCCAACAGCTGACTCAGATGGATGCCAAGACTCACAGCCAAACACTGCATGGAGCTTGGGGACATTTATGAAAGAGTTATGGGAAGAAGTGAGGTCCCCAAAGGGGATAGGAACTCCACAGGAGACCAACAGAGTCAGCTAGCCTGGATCCTTTGGGTGCTCTCAGAGACCTAACCACCAACCAAAGAGCATACAAAGGCTGGACCTAGGACCCCCACACATATGTAGCAGATGTGCAGCTCAGTCTCCATGTGGGTACCCAAAACTGGGGGAGGAGCTATCCCTAAAACTGTTGTCTGTCTTGTGGAATATGTTCTTCTAGCTGGGATGTCTTATCTGGGAGAAAGATAAGAAAGGATGTGCCTAGCCCCATACCAACTTGATGTGCCAGGGCTAAGGGACACCTGGGGGTGCCTCTACCCTCTCAGAAGAGAGGGGGAATGGGAAATAGGGAGGGGCTGTGGTATGGAGTACAGTGATCAGGATACAAAGTGAATAAATAAATTTTTAAAAATTACTGAAGACGGGGCTGGAGAGATGGCTCAGAGGTTAAAAGCACTGACTGCTCTTCCAAAGGTCTTGAGTTCAAATCCCAGCAACTACATGGTGGTTCACAACCATCCATAATGAGATCTGATGTCCTCTTCTGGAGTGTCTGAAGACAGCTACAGTGTACTTACATATAAGTAAATCTTAAAAAACATAAACAAAAACAAAAAAATTACTGAGGACTAATTTTGGACAATATCAACCTTGTAAACATAGAGAATCATTAAAATGAAAACTAAAGCAATATTAGGGAATATAGACTCATTTTATTGTCAAAGACAAGATAGATTTTGATAAGTGTTTAAAATGCCATTTGGGATAAATATGAATTGTAAAACAGGGCAACTATCAAAGTAAATTTTAAATAGAATGTAGACCTTCACAACTAGAAAAAGAAAATATCTTCCTACAGAAAAGCAAGAACAGAAAGAATGAAAAAAGAGAAAAGTGACAATAAAAATATAAAGTAATAAGACAATTAGTAAATTTTAAGAAGTTAACATTTGGGGCCAGTGATATCACTCAGCCAGGTAAAGGTACCTGCCTCTGATCTGATGACCTGAGTTCAATCCCCAGAACCTATGTGATGGAAAGAAAGAACTGACTCCTGCAAGCTCTTTTCCTTTACTCGGATCTCTACACACATTTATGGTGCATGCTCATCTGCACTCACTCACACACGTATATAAAAACTTCAAAAACTGCAAAACCTTGAAAAGAAAGTTATCATTGAAAATCAAAAATTAAAATATTAAAAAGTAAATCTAAAAATTTTAAATCTATATTAAAATATATGATGAATCCTAATAAGATTCATTCACCAACCCAGAAACAGAAAGTCATGTCTCGAATTGGAAAAAAAAAATCTATCACTGGACTGGAAATGTTGCTCGGATGGTAGGGACTGGGCTAGCCTGCGCAAATGCCGGAGTTTGATGTCCAGCATGACATAAAACATGCATAGCGCCTACAACCCCAGCACTCTGGTGGTGGGAGCAGGAGAGCGAGAAGTTCAAGCCAGCCTGAGCTATGTAAGAAAACTAGGGTTGGGGAGTTGGGAATATAGTCCATGGTAGAGTACTCCTCCAGCATACATACAGCCCTAAATTAAATTCTCAAGGAAAAAAAAAAGTCCCTTTACCAGTCACGGTGGTGTAAGCCTATGCTTCCATTACCAGGAAGCAGAAACTGGGGGAAAAAATAGACATTTAAGGCCAACCTGGTCTACACAATGAGTTCAAAGCTAGTCAGTGAAACACAATGAGATGCTGCTTCAAATGCCCCTTCCAAAAAAAAAAATAATAAGAATATTGTCATCTCCAAGATTTAGGTCAAAGCACAACAGAAATAATGAAAACACAGACACAAATGGATATCACAAGAAAAATGTGAGCGAAAGAAAAAGGTGGGCTCATCACCCGCACATCTTACATGTATATTGGGCCATTGTACACATAGTTTGACCCAAAACCAGGACTACATCAGATCTACTAGACCATAGCATGTATTGTTTAGTATTGTCTCTACTATAGGATTCTGGCAACAAAACTTTCATAGATCAAAGACCAGAAGACTGAGCACATCAAACACCAACTGTCTGGCATTATATTAAGATAATCAGATGGTGGTATATTTCTATGAAAACAGACTCTCAATAATTGTTATTTAGTTACATTGTCCAAAAACACTTTCTGATGATTTTTTTCAAAAATAACTGTGAGGCAGGAGACTCTTAACTTTCTAACTGATGAAACTAGAGAAGAAAGAAGGAATGAAAATTTTCCTTTCTTGCATTGTTCATGTGCACAGAGCTACACTCTTACAAGGACAGACTGTATGCTTCCACCTACAGAGAGCGCACCAGGGATAGATACAAGGCTGGGCTCAGAAAACATGCTCAATACCAGTGAATATTGACCATGTACCTGCTGAGCCACGGTACACAAAGAGGCCATTATGTCACAATATACTGCTGGGTTTGAATTATACTTCTCAACAGAAAAGAAAAGTTATTAAGCTAAACAGAACTTGAACTCTCAAACACTGACAAATAGAGCAATGCTACAGAAACCCTGTGGCCCCTACAGTGTTCTCTCTGTAGTATACAGAGAAGCATCTATGTTCTATCACTAGAGCCAAGAGTGCAATGGTTTTAACACAACATTGTACACGTGACAAGATTGCCTGGAAAAGTCATAGGGAGCATTTGTTCACTGAATGAAAATTCATTGTAAAAAGAAATCAGAAATACGCTGCCAGAACCACAAATTTCACATACACTGTAATACTGAGATTGAATAAGCTTAAGAAATAAACCTTTGATCACTTCTAAGACATTACTGGTCAAACAAAAATTAATGAGAAATTTGACTCTAAAATCCAATTACTACTTCCATTACCTATGTGGGTTTCAATGGATAACTACCATTTTTCAAAAACACCAAAAGATTGTTACAGTCATTTTCAAAAAAGTAAAATAAAATAAATGCCTGGTTTGGGCCACAGTGGATAGAAATGTTTACAGGTCTAATTTTAGCAGTTATTCTTCCTACATCAGCAAAAATGACCTGAGTTTTTCCTTGTCACTAAAGAAAATCGTGTCTGTGAAACACTTTGGCATAGAACCCACCTTTCCCTTCTCCTTCCTCCTGGAGTGAAGTCATCACCATGCAGTTTTATTTACAGTCTGTTGCCATGAAAGTGATCACAATGCCATGAATTCAGAATTTCAACTTTATGGCAGGACTGAGGCAGAAAAGATAACGAAGCTGTTCTGCGTGAACCCCACAAGCGCTGCTGTTTGACAATCCAGGGGAGCATGGAAGCGGTACAGATGGCTGGGAGGATAAAAATGGGGTCTGAGGACAAGTCTTTCTATGTAAGCCACAAAACTGCTTCCCAACCCAGCCATAAAGGTTTCAACACATCGTCACTTCTGCTATTAATTGTTGTGTGCCCAGGGTGAAAGCAAAAGACTTTCATGCCCTTTGTGAGTCCCAGCTTCTGTCCTTTGAAATCAGTAGCCAAACTATGAACTCAAGCTTGAGCTAATGCCACAGATGGTACTCATTTAAGGTACTACTAATAAGGGTTTCCTACTTTATAATAGGAGTGTATCAAATCTCAGGTTTATAAGTCACTTCAAGGAGATCAATGAAAGACAATTCATTATTTACTTTATGAATAAATTTGGAACGAAGGCACTTGGGTCCTGAAAAGCTAGTGCTCTGTACTTAGCTGTCCTAGTTTCATACCATCATGTTTATTATTTCCTTGTATCATACAGAGACCAGACTGCCTGCACGTCACATACCATACTTACTTGGATAATCGCAATGTACCTCCAAGTCAGCTTTTCCATACAACGTTTGGCAGCCTTCCACAAACTCAGTCCTGTTCTAGCAGTGGCTTTCAGTAGCCATCACTGCCTCACAGCCTCACACATCAGAACCCTTTCCCATTCACGGGCCCATCAGTTTGAGTCCATCACCTATGTACACCACATGACACTATTCTGACATCACCAGGGAAAAGAAAAGTATTGTTGTAGGCTTATATTTTTCAAATCCTACTTTTAATAAGGGTGCTTAAATGCTTTAAGCACACTTCTAGCCCACCATCCACCAGGGGTAGTAGAAATGAAAGGTTAATAGGTCAAAGGAGGATGTGCACCTATTTAGAAATAGTTCTTTGGAGCAAATCCAATCTGCATTGTCAAGTTATCAACAGTTCAGTCACACAAATCAACAGCAGCAGCTTGATCCACTCAAAAACATCATTCGTGAGTCATCAGCAGCAGTTTGATCCAGAAAAAAACTCGAGACTCTGCCAATCAGCCCAAGTCAGAAGCAGCAAGAAGCTGTGAAGTCACAACAACAAATGATGACCAGCAAACAACAGCAAGGTAAATCAATACCGTACAATGTCATGAGTGAAGACCAGTATAAGCAAAGCTGAACAATGACCAGCAAAGAACGGTAAAACACACCAATACCACACAGCAATCATTCACTGTCTGTTGGGTTATATTTATTCTCTTTCCAAACATGTGTTTTCTCCAGTGTCCCCTCTGGCAAAATATCACATACCCTTTCTCCAGGCTGCTTTCAGAAACACACCACTTATCTGTTCTCAGCAAAACATCCTCCCACATGTCTGCTTCAGCAAAAACATCCTCTCATAAGATAGTTAACAGAAAAACATCACATGACACAACTGAGTCTCCAAATAAACCAGAAATTTCCACTTGATATTGTCCTTGTTCTTTTCTCCACAGTGTAGGTAGTGGAAACCAATTCAGGTCAGTTACACTCTCTCCTAGATTAAGATTCTTTAGCTATTTTCAGGTTCTCTTAAAGCTAGGGTCCTATTGTGACTAGAGGTAGATGGTCCTACATGACCTGCCTATTGCCCATTTCTCTTCTGTTCTAGCCACCTGAACCTTCTCATCTTCACGTGCACCTCCATTTTCTCACCTCTTACTTAACATGTGGTTTTCCCTTTTTCTAAAATGATTCTCCCTATTTTCTGCTACCCTCCAACCCCACTTAGTTTACCCAATTCATCCTTAATAACCACTTGTCCTGACATGTCTTCCCTAACTTTGGGTTTGGAAATCAATCCATTTCTTATATTTTTTTTATAGAAAATCACATGCCTTTTCCTCAGAGTACATATATCAGTGGATAATTATATAACTATTGGAAAAGTTGTTTAATTAACATCTCACTCCTATGCACAATATAAGTTAGGCATCTATTATGTTGTTGTTGTTTCTACTGTAGCTTTTTTGACACAGCAATTAGAAACATTATATGTTAAAGAAATTTTTGAAATTTTGTCTGATGATATCTAGTACATTTAGGTTGTAGCACAGAGGGCTTTTTAAAATTCAGAAAACAAAATGTAACCATAAAACTGTATCTGCTCCACTACCTCGTCATACTATTTCCTAATAATTTTTCACAACAGTTTTAGCAACAATGGAAAAGAAAATGGAAATCCAAGAAATAATTGATTATGCAACAGATAGAAAAATTAATATTCAGTATCCACATTATCCCAAAACCATGTGTCCTACCTAAAAGATGTTTCAAATGAATAAACTTTAATAGAAGCAATAGTAATTCAACAATCCTCAGAATCTTTATTCTGAGTGGAAGAACACAGCTGTATCAAAGGCATCCTTCCAGTTTTATTTGTATAGGTTAGAATGATGAGAAACATGTCAGTAATTAACTACACACTGATGGAGTTCAACAAGGAAGATTGTATAAGTGGGACTGAACTGGTTTACATGGGCTGCACAGACAAGAATAAAGAGGGTGATAGATAAGTGTTCAAGGCCAGTACTTCTCCTCTTAGGGTAGGTTGTAACAACAGGAAACTTGTCAATTAGTGGCTGAGAAAGGGGAGAAAAGGCAAAGGACCATGATAAAATTTGAGAGTGATAGAAATCATTATTATTCTGAGTGAGATGGCCATTTCACACATGTAGGACTATGTCAAAACAGAATATCCTTGAAACATAGAGATTTATCAATTTGTTCTATAGCATCAAAGAACATAAGAATAAATAAATTCAATAGAAACCACTGAGATCTGAATACAACTGCTGCAGACGTAATGGTTCATATAGAAATATCAAAATGGATGTACAAGGGGGTAAATGAGTCTTAAATTTCACAACTTGGTCTTTCAAAAATATGTCTTGTTTCTTTAAAAATACAAAAAAAAAGCCAGTATCTAAAATTTTGATTTGAAAAGCTCCCATTAAAACAATATTCCATGCCAAAAAGTTATAGGTAAATTAATAGCAAATAAAGTATTTTTCTTTGGGTCTTGACTTGCTGGCAACCACTGAAGAATGGTTTAAGGCTCATCATCTATGAGGATGTAGAATACACAATGCTCTTGAAAACAACTTGATCAGGTGTTTTTTAAATCAAGAGAAACATAATTTTTGCACCAGTATTTCTAAAAATAATTAGAGTAAACATCTCTGCATTTACCTTCTCTCCTCTGTATTTCTTCATTGGAATTTGGCTTTGTGTCTGAGTAAATGCTCTGGGCTCTTTTTGCCACAAGCAAAACTTCATATCCTCTTGGTTCTGTGATATGGATGCATCAGCTATTTCAAATTTTTGCAGACTAAATAGAATATTAATGGCCCTAATGATTTTTAAATACTATTTGCAAGGTTGTTTAAAATGTCTTGGCAACAATCAATAAGATAATGAACGTGAAAATACTGTGTACGTGGCAAAACGTTACCCTAGCATAAGTAAAAAGATTAAAATCCTTTTTTAAAAAAAATTACCTTCGATGGAAGTTATTTGAAGGGATGGAATAGACAGTAAATAACCACAGCTTATTCAAGTAGAGGATGCATTAAAAATAAAACCAGACTGCAAAGATCCCTAGACCAACTCATAACAATAACTGGTACAGTTTGTTATTTTAAAACAAGGAGACATTATTTTCCATAAACAGGGAAATAATCCTATCCGAGGAGTGTTAATTTTTTAAGCCTCCAGGATAAAAATCTGCTTTCATTGTTTTCTATTCTAGGAAGATTAAATCCAGAATAAAAAATATTGTCAGGAGAGTCTTGCATATAAACATAGCTTCAGAAGTTTGGGGTATGCTATCACAAAACAAAGTATTAGCACCAAATGTGATAGCAACGTGCAAGGGGACAAAACACTGAGAACGTCCTGTGCAATGCCTTCAAACGCCTTATCTACTTAACTAGTTTTACTAAAAAGCCCCTTAAGGGTCTTCAGTGGTCAATGTTTTTGAAAAGCATAAGTTCATCAGTTCAGGTCATTTCACGATTTAGGAACCCAGGTGAAGACTAGAATGGGTGAGCCTTAGGGATGCGGGAGTATCCATTTATTTAATTGGTATGAGTTGATGAAAAGGCAATTGTTGATTGTTGCTCTATGTGTGAAATGAAAAAGAATTTGGTTTTGCTACAGAAAAATCTGGGAAATGTCTATTCTAAATAAAAGAGAAAAATGTAGAAAAAATAAAACCAGCTAATTACACTGTCCAAAAAACTAACTTGCATTTGTGCAGCCTGGTTTATATGGAAAAATGAAATCTCTACTAAAAGCAACTTCTAAAACACAGGAAAGGGTAAGAATGGAGAGCACAAGACATTGACAGGTGAACTCGTCTCCCTGCAGAGTTCCAGCCATCTACACATACCCTCTGAGAAATCTGTCCTGCCTGATCCCCGAATACCTGCTAAAAATAGCTTCATCGCCTACCAGCCTGTTCCTGGAGCCCCTCACCCCACCCCTAGTCCTGCTGCTGACCAAGGAAGCCTTGATTTCAGAGCATCACACTGGAAGGTAGAAGTCCTCCAAACTGATTCTCAGGCTTGGAGCATCTGTCCATCTATTCACTGCAGAGCTTCAAGAGCCATGCACAAAGACCTCTGGTCAAGAGGTCTAGTGGGTCCTACAAGTCAACTGCATGACACTCATCAAGTGTGCCCTGGGATGTGAGTGCTTCAGAGAGGGAGGGAGGGGGAGGGGGTAGAAGAGATAAAGATAGGGAGAGGGAGAGGGGAAGAGGAGGGGAGGGGAGCGGAAGGAAGCAAGAGAGATAAAGATAGGGAGAGAGGGAGGGGAGGGAGCAGGAGAGATAAAGATAGGGAGAGGGGAAGGGGGAGGGGAAAGAGGAGGGGGAGGGAGCAGGAGAGATAAAGATAGGGAGATGGGGAGGGACAGAGACAGACAGGCAGGGACAGAGACATTGAGTGCTTTTACAAAACCAGTACCTACCAGACTCCGCCATGCAGAGGGTGGTTTTCCTCTCCAGTTCTCCATTGAGAACACATGGGTGAGATTGTCACAGGGGCATTCTGTCGCACTCTGTCAGCTGGAAGTCTCTTCCTTAAGTCCAATTTCCTCCAGTCCTTTGCTCAGAGTGCCTCTTGACTCTAGTGACATGGCAAGACACAAACAGCTCAGCTTCCAACCGCAACCCAGAGGGCAAGAACAAACTGCATCCCTTTTCTTTGCCTGGATAGAAATATCTAGAGGACCTCAGGAAAAAATAGGGCAGTGGACATATGTGAAGAAAACTTCCAAAAATAAAATCTTTGTGGTAGGTCTAAGGTAGGCTCTGGGTGGGCCATTCCTAGGCCCAGCATTACACGTAGCCATGGGAGGGGTTGCTGGCTAGTGGCAGCAGGGAGAGACAAAAGTCCGTTTGAGACAGTGACGTTAGGCCTAGACTGTGAGACACCTATGACTACTTTCATCCGGGGTTGTATGTGTTAAACAGCTCGGCTCCTCTAACTTTCCACATTGTATTTTATAATCACAACTTTTTGAACTATATAACTTTCATATACACATTCTGCTAGCTTAAAGCCCCTTTTAGGTGTGAAATGGAGAATTTTATAAGCACTTTGCTAAAGGTCTGAATCCTGAGATATACGAGGGAGAATGACTTGGCTATTCGTTGTGCTTTATGCCTGTTAGCAGCTTCTGATAGCAGGTACACTCTTTAAAACATTTTTCCCATAGATATTCTCTTGGGGTCCTCATAGGAACCTATAGGTAGGAAAATACCACAGAGAGAGAGGAAGGCGTTGTGAAGGGGTGACTCCCTTCAGCTCTTCCCCAAATTCCTCTCCATGACTTCTGACTGAAGCCAAATGAGATCTGGCATTTCCCCAACACTTAGGGTGACTTTTTTTTAGGGAGAGAAAAGCAAACAGGCAAACAAAAGATTCAATTAGATACGACAAAGCAATCATCTTTCTCCAGCCTGGGAAATTAAAGCACTGTGATTCTGTGTGCTGGTCTATGACAGAGCCCAGCCAGGGCCAGTGACAATGTGTCCAGTGTGCTTACTTTAAGATGGTGAGACATCGGTAGGGAACAAGAAAACACAGAGAAGGGAAGATGAGAGGGAGCAAGGAGGGATGGAAAGGAGGAAGGGAGGGGAGAATCTAAGTTTCCTTTGAGATCCCAGTCTGCCCACATTAGCATAGAATTTCCCCAGTTTTAAAATGTGATTTAGACATAGTAAGACATCAGAGTTAAGTAAGACATCAAAAGGATGACCACAGCACTTCTGACAGCACCATGAGATTGGAAAGACAGCCAGGCAGGTCCCTCTCCCTTCAGAGGAGTGTGATGAGGTTTTTTGTTTTTTTTTTCCAAGTTAGAATTAGCTGAACATTCATTTCTGATGTTCTCTTTGTATGCCAAGACCCTGCTTGTTCAAGTGAGGATGGATGTGGGAGGAGGCTTCTCCACAGGAGAAAAAAAGCTCAGGCCTAGACCACGCAGGAACCCCTGAGCAGAATGTCCTGGACTCTCCCTGGGTCTCTCCTCAGCAACACAATGCAAGCTGCTTGCCGCTCAATACTCTCCCACGGGAGAAACAGCCCTGTCTCCCAGCAGAGCGAGACCCATTTGATGGATGGTGTCAGAGGGCTAAGGTGGAAGTGGGTTTTGATTGCTTTGATTGTGAGAATCCAGGCATTTAAAATGAGCGAGATGGCTTAACTCTTTATGTGTTGAAGCTATCGTAAATGGACAGCTAAGAAACACTTCTGTATGTTCCACAACGCAAAACAGAAGATGAGATCGATGTTTTGTCCAGCACATCTGAGGTGGAGTGATGAGATGTATACTCTTCAAAACTATCTTATTACATGAATAATACATTCATATATTTCAGCCAAAAAAATATTCAAAGCACTATGGATAATACACTGAAGTGAGCTCATGTTTTTAGCTTTTACATACTCCTACTGTTCTCCCTGCAGGCAACAAAACTTAGGGTATTGTGATTTTAGTCATTTTTCTGTATATTAAATGAACCGCAGACTTTTTTTCCCAAATACGAATTTCAGGTTCTACATATTGCTTTTCTTTTTCTGCTTAACCTCACATCTCTGAGGAACCCACTCCATGCCAGTACACGGAGTTTTGCTTTGCTCTTTGGTATCTACAGAGTTAGTGTGGTTGATGTAGAACATCGTAATTGTGCTTTTGAGGCCTAAAGGAAGTTGGTAAGGTTAGGCAATATTGGCCTGGTTTTGTGGTAACTTAAAAAAAAAAGTGGTAGCTTGCAAGTGCATGCTTAAGTTGTGAGTCATCAAAAAGCCACTTAACAAAATAAATGACACCATCAGGAGCAGGCTGGCAAGCCTTCTGTCTTGGAATCTAGCAAGTGTTGTAGAAAATTCTTGGCTCTCTGTCTTTGCGCCACCTACTTTAAACTGGCCCTGGTCAGATAATTTCCAAATATGATGGTTTTCCATGAAACCTATATTATCCTGTGACTCTGTAGGTTTTTAACTCAACAGAGGGATGTTGGAAAGGGGATGAAAATAGGAAACAGATCAGACGGCTCATTGAGGTGGTCTCTATACTTATTTCTTTGCATCAATCCTGATTGGTTGGGCGGTATCTTACTAAACTCTGGTGTTGACTGGAAGATTCACCTTATTGCTCCAAGGTCTTTATTCTCCCCTGTGAATGATTGCTGACTGACTTTTAGCCAATGGAGACCTCTTTAACCTTTCTGATTACCAGTGTTTGGTTATTGTGCAAATAAACAGGCATCATAGGAAGGTTTCAACAATCTTTTTTCTATTTAAGAAAATAAAATGAACCAGAAGTTTAGAGGCAGGGGAAAATACTATCAGTATGCTGATCTCGAGAGCTTAAACTTTTAAGACAAAGTGTATCCTATTTACTCCCCGGGAGCTAAAAACATCATCATTTTGTGTCAGTTTGTAATGAATTAGCACAACGCTTTGATCAATGACATCAAAGGCTATCAGCAGCACCAATAATACAAATGTTAGAAAATTTTGCATCGATTAAACGCCTGAAATCAATCAACCTTTTACCATCCTCCTCCCCGCCGCCCCCCCCCCTTGCTCCTGCAGAAGTGAGGAGATTTGTGTGATTTGAAATCTGAATCTATGCAACCCTCCATGAAGGAGGATGGGGAGTAATGGATCAGCTAGATGATCCACTCTTTATCACGGACTGGAACTGAACCCACCAAAAGCTCATGTAGTTCACGTTCTCTCCTCAAGGAAATATCAAAACCCAAGTGGTCCTCACTCTCGGAAATGGTCTTATTCAGAGGATTTTCTAGTTGTGTTTCCTGTGTCCCCCGTGGCGCCTCTGCATCCTCGCAGTCAACAGAGTCGGTCCAAATGCAGTCCAGGCTGGTGCCCTCGTTCCGTTTGTTCAAGTAACTTTTCCAGGGCTCTGCTGTCAGGCCAATTATCTCAGAAACAAGCAATTATAACCACATTCACAGCTCCCTAAAAGGGCGAGTGCATTCTAATAACAATTTCTCATGAAAGAAACGCAGTAATTGAAGGATTGGCAAGGCTATCGCAACAGAGCAAGACCTCGGGAAGATTCCCCGCCCCTTCTCGCTCTCCAAATACGAAGAGAGGAGAGAGAGAGAGAGAAACACTCTGCACTTGCTTTCCCATTGGAGAAATTGTCCCTTTCCATCCAAATCTACTAAATGTATTCTACAAGGAAAGAACATAAAGCCACAGTAACAATAAGGAGTTTGGCATTCTGGGTTCAGGCCTTGCTGAAGTCTTCAATATCTATGCGTTCATCTCTTGCTTACATTCTGTTGAAAATAAGCACAAAGTAAAATATTTGCAGAGTGTTCTCCCTGAGGTAACTCGTGGAGAGGTGCTTTAGAAAGGCAGATTATCCTGCTGACCTAAGGTAAATTTTGTCCTTTGGGGAATTAATTCACATCTTCATCAATAGAGCATAGTACAGCTCAAATCAAGCATGGCGAGTCTTTGAGGCAACCAAACTACCCTGTATTCACTGCTAGATATGGTGATCTGAATGAGTAGAACAGCCTCTCAGATCTCAATCTCCAGTGACTATAATACAGCAGCCCACAGCTGCAGCCTAGAGTCGCACACTAACGCGTACCCTCATTGCTTTACCTGTCCACAGCAATTTTTCTAAGACTGGGCGGTGAATTCTTTGACATTAAGCACTTATCTTTGCATCCCCACGACACAGAATAAAAGACTTTCTCCGTCATCCTAGTCAGTAGCTAGTTGTTGAATTGATTAACCATCATTTGGAATAGTTTTTCAGATACTGGACCTCTGAAATGGTAAAGAAACACACACTTTGAGCCAAGTAGTAAAAACCTTGTCAAACATTTTACCCAAAGGAAAGAAAATGTGGCTTATTTGTGTTTATTTATATATTTCCTTTTGGACAAATGTGGACTAGACAAGACGTTATTCATATTGGTTTGTATATACGCATGCCTGTACATGTATCGGGGCTTTGAGACCACTTACTCCATTTGGTTTTGGAAACAAGGAAAGTAAACCATTGTAGGAGAGATAGAAAATGTCTAACCTTGCTTTGTTTTTCATGCATCCTACCAGAGCATTAGAACAGAGGGGAGACAAAAGGTAATTGAGCTGGGATTCAGGGGAAGCATTTTCTAAGTGAATAAAAGGCCACTGTGATGAGTTCAGCGGCAGAGAGAGTTCCCAAGCACATCTCCCGAGACTCTGGAGTCAACCTAAACACAAAGGCTTTCTTTCTCAAAAATGCAAGGAATGCTAGGTTTAATATTTGCCTCTTGCCTGCGCTGGTGACACCAGTTTGGACCTCAGAACCCCCGCCAATGGGTGACAAGGCTGGACGGATGACTGAGCGGAGACGGAGCGCCATCTACTGGCGACTGGAACAAAGCATGTCCTTAAGTCTTTCGCTCTGTACCTAGGAGCCTTCCTGCATCATTTACAGCGCTTCTTTTCCAAAAAGAAACGACAAATTCTTACCCCTCCATTAGCTCTCCTTCCCCAGTTAACCTCAAGGAGAACACACAAAGGAAACAAAGTGTAAATATTCTTAGAAAATAACAGAGTAGCAGTGGAAGGGTGGAGTAGCCTGATTTTACCTATTTGGTAAGGCTCGTGCAGGGGACTTCTCTATGCCCTCAGCTCCTCTGACTAAGGTTGCTGAATGCTAGGAGGCTCAGAGAGTGTCCTGACACGAAGGCAGAGTGATCCGGATACCTCCATCGCCCAGGACTACCCACCACACCTCCATCCCACTACAGAGACTGCAGGAAGGGCTGGTTTCCCACTGTGGTTTACCCTCCCCTGCAGCATAGAATCATTTGATGTTCACTCACCTTGTGTCCTCATGGTTTCTGATGAGGATGGGGACCTTTTACCTCTCCATGGTTCCTGGAATTTCTCAGAGGAATTCAAAGAACACAGGATTACCATTTTCAAAGGATTAGCATAGCAAAGCCAGAACTCACTACTTCCAGACCCTAAGTAGAAGCAGTGTCCTCAGTATCAAAATGAAATAACAGGACAACATACAGCTTTCCGCTAGGTTTCCAGTGCTAACTCTGTTGAAATAAGCAGCTAGTTACAGAAAGCCCTGTGACCTAGCCTGAGGGGGTTACATGGGCACAGTGCTTCCTACAGTATCTCCAATGTGCTCTTCCCCAGAACTCCTTTCTTGGGAGGTCTGAAGTTGACTATCTCATCCACCCTCCTTCTCAATAAAGTCCCAGGAGGACATCTCCAAGGCTGGGTTTTCCATAATCACAACAAGCTTTAGCAGCCATTTTGAAACCTTTGAAACCTTTAGATGATGATGGTGATGATGATGATGATGATGATGATGATCCAAAAAACAGAAAAAAATGTCTTCAAAGGATTTGATTACTATTTTCAGAAAAAAAAAACCACCATGCAATAGACCCTGCATATTCTTGGTTATCTCTTAGGATTAAAATCTTAGCTCAGAATGACAGAGAAAGCAAGTTCAAAGTGGCTCCTTGCTCTTCACAGTGCAATCTCCCTCAATTTCTAAGAAAACCCACTCTTGCATTCGGCCTCAGTGAGGTCTTAGGTGGCCATCTCAGATGCAGGAGTGTACAACGTGATCAAGAGGAGAACAACCCCGTGATCTAACTCTCCAAAGGAATATTGTCCATAGAGAAGTCTTGGACACATTGTCCTTTCTTCCACTAACCACCTTCCACATTGTTTGGCTTTATGTGCACTTTGGTTATGTGTCCAATGCAAGGCTGGTGATAATATCTGCATTCCTCCGGGGTGAGGACCACGTGTATGAATGATCATTCATGACAAAAGCATGGTCATGTCAAGGACATTGATGACTCAGAACCATGGGCATGGGGAGGTCTTGCCAAGGTCGGTTTCAGAGGAATAGCAAGGCCCAGACTAAATGATGACAAAGTGTTGGGAAAATATCAATCGAATCCTACTCCTCCAGGATGTATGTAGCCAGGGACTGCTCCCCTACCTACATTAGTTAATCTTCCTCCGCATTCAGGTATACAAAAAAAAAAAAATAGCTGAGTTTCCAGGCTATAGGGGCACCTCCACTGTGGGGAAGTGGACCGACCAGACCAGGAAACCTAGTATTGACATGACTTCTGGAGCAAGAGCCATAGCTCTCCAGAAACAACTCATCTCTAATTTTTCTCTGGAATCAGCATCTCCTGGTCCAATTGCGTTCTCTTCCCTGTACTATTCTAGTAATGTGATAATGCTCAAGACTTTCCACCCCCCGCAGAACTTGGCCCATTTCAACAGAAAAGTATGGTGCCAAGCCTGGGTATTGTAAGCTGTAAGAGGTCAACCAGAGCTCTATGAATTTTTAACATATGGTAGCTGTGTCACAGATATGTGGGACTGAGCGTCCCACCACACAGCTTCACTCGAGATTCTCGTTTAATCCTTATAATGGCCCTAGTAAGACACGTCATCTCTCTTAATCTATGAATAAACTAAGACATAGCAGTGTTGATTTGCTTATCCAAAGTAACAAGGTGATTCGGCTGCATACTGAACTTGGAGAGGCTGGATGCAGATCTCGGATTCTTTCACTCCTTGCTATACTTATCTGTCCTGCTGGGGCCACCTTTGTGGCCATGTTACTCATTCTAGTTTGTGTTTTATTGCTGTAATAAAACATGACTGAAAGGCTATGGGAGGAGACAGTTTATATCATCATTCAGGTTACCGTCCGTCAGTGAGGGAAGTCAAGGCAGGAATTTGAAGGCAGGCCTGCTTGATATTCCAAACAACAGGTCCATTAGCCAGGGAACTTACTTCTCATCCAAAGGACAGCAGGACCCATGGAGAATGTTGCTTCCTAGTTGGCTTACTTGCAGACTCATGCTCTGCTCATTTTGTTTATTAGTCCAGAACCACTTGTACAGTGGTCTGGTCACTCCTACATTAGTTAAACATCAAGACAATCAATTCCCCAGGGACAAGCCCATAGACCGATCTGATTTAGGCAATCCCTTTCAGATGACTGTAGACTGTGTCAAATAGACAATGAAAGCTAACCAGGACACTAGCCAAGAGAGAAGACAAAGATACTTTGGCAGATGCTCAAACTTATACCAAAAGTGGAAATATGAATACAATGCACCCCCCCCCTGGTTCATTCGTCTGTCCTGTGCCCCATCAGTGGTGGCTCATTTGGATCTGGAAAGAGATCTTGGAGATTCTTCAGTTGCTAGTAAGACTGAGAGATAGACTTCCAAAGAAAGGCAAATCGGTGAGTAGTTGACAAACAGAAAGAATGTGATGAATACTGGGGATGTTCCTATAAGAGGGTGGTGGCTGGGGAAACGGCTTAGTTGGTAAAACATCTGGTGTACAAGCATTGGGACTGAAGTTCGGATCCCCACATGAGGAGAACTGAGGGAGAAGGCAATCCTAAATGGCTGCTGAACTCTTGGTACTGTTTGATTGGGTGAGGGATAATCCCTTTAGCAAAGATTAGGAAAATAAACACAGGAGCAAGCTTAAGTCCGGAAGAGATGGAGATGATAACTTACTCATCCTTGGCTGGAAGCAAAAAAGGATTAGGTACGCCATGCACCAGGAGCACCCACAACCTAAATGACAGAGCCTTTACAAAATTGCAAAATGACATGAAAACCTTGCAGACCTTCAGAAATTTCCCTTTACCTAAAATTTTGTTGTATTCTCTTCACAGGATCGTTCAAATGTATCACTGAGTGCACAGCAGCCCTTACATGATTTCACATTCCAGCTCACACACGGACACAATTAGCCTGCCAATAACTGGGGCTGTCCTTCCAGCCAGCAGAGTCCAGAAGGCAGAGGCCCATCTGTACTCCAGATTCCTGTTTGTCTCCCAAGAGGCTTCCAGGAGACCCGACTGTGACAAGAAATTCCTCCCAGGCAAATCCCAGGTGTGGGAAACATGAACAGACATGGTCTGTACCTCACTCAAGAGGGAGAGGGCCAGCTGGGCCTTGTTCAGAGGGATTCAAGACTGAGACTGTAAGGATGATTTAAAGCAGACCATTTCTGGAGCAAAAGAATCGTAGGACATAACATTAGAACCATGGGTGGAAAGCTTCCCTAATCTTGGCAACACACAGGGGCAGTTTGCCTATGACCTCAGTTGGCTGTCGGTGGAAATGGCCTCAGATGTGACCTGAGAGGCAGAATTCAGAGAAGCTCTTCCTCGATTTGATGGGAACTGTGATGCCAATGAGAGTGAACCTCAGACCAATTTACATGAAGAAAGTAGCCTGTCCTCAAGAGTAGATGGCTTAATGTTGAGACCCCTGAATACAGTTCCCCATGTTTTAATGATCCCCAGCATAAAATTCTTTTTTGTTGTTACTTCATAACTATAATTTTAGTACTTGTATTAGTCAGGGTTCTCTAGAGTCACAGAATGTATGGGTAGTCTCTATATAGTTAGGGAATTTGTCAATGACTTACAGTTTATAGTTCAATTCCCCAACAATGGTCAGCAGCAGCTGTGGATGGAAGTCCAAGGATCTAGCAGTTGCTCAGTCCCACGAGGCAAGCAAGGAAGGAAGAGTGAGTCTTCTTCCACAGTTCTTATATAGGTCTCCAGCAGAGGGTGCGGCCCAGATCAAAGGCTATAGGTCTCCAGCCGAGGGTATGGCCCATATTAAAGGCTGTAGGTCTCCAGTAGAGGGTGTGGCCCAAATTAAAGGCGTGTGCCACCGCGCCTTTAGTCCCAGATGACCTTGAACTCAGAGATCTCCTCATATTAATCTTCTGGAATTCATAGCCACTATGCTTCAAAATCTCCATGCCAAGATCCAGGTCAGAAACTTGTATCTCTGAGCCTCCAGATTAGGATCATAGGTGAGCCTTCCAATTCTTGATTGTAGTTCTTTCCAGATATAGTCAAGTTGACAACCAGGAATAGCTACTACAGTACTGCTATGAATCATTATGTAAATATATGTGCTTTCTAATGGTCTCAGGAGACCCCTGTGAAAGGATTACTGCCCCCTTCACATGGCCTGTGATCCACAGATTGAAAACTGTTGTCTTAGAGACTCATTCTTACAGAAACACTCTTCCTACTACAGTACTCCTGTGGCCATTGAATACCAAGGACATTCTATAGTTCAGTACAATTAAAATGCAGTGAGGAACTTGGTTTCCCTAGCAAAGAGAACAATTCATCAGTAAAATTGAATTTTAGGTGAACAGTGATTTATTTCAGTAGATAAATGTCCCACACAATTCATGAACATGAACCTGCTGTACAAATTATCTTTTATAAATATAACTTCAAGTGTAATTAGCCAATAGGTATTTTATGTCACAATCCTACATTTTAAATCTTAATTTATCTTATATTTTGACAGATTTGACTCTTGTAAAAATTTCACTACACTGTTTAGGTTCTCACAAGAGTGGCAAAAAAATAAACAATAAATAAATAAGGCGTTGCTAAATATAATTTTATGGAGTACTCAGAATTCATCTTTACTCAAATCCTGCCAGAAACTTCTCTTCCTATTTCCTACTCTTATAGGTCACTAATGGATCAATTCACCTAGAGACTGCTCTAACAGACACTAAGTCCCTACATGCACTGGTCCACAGATCTATCTCTTAACTGTAATGGCATGAATGGGTTCCCATATTCTTTAGTGGATAGTCACTATAAACACATCTCTCTATTTTTTAATCAACTAATTTTTTTTTTACTTATTCACTTTGAATCTCACTCATTGTTCCCCTTCAGGTCACCCCAAACACAATCCTTCCTCCACCTGCCCTCCCCTTCTCTTCTGAGTAAGTGGGGTTCCCCCCTGAGTATCCCCCACCCCACATTGACACTTCAAGTCTCTGCAAGGCTGTGTTTCCTCTCCCACTGGGGTCAAACAAGGCAGTGCAGCTAGAAGACCATATCCCACAGACAGGCAGCAGCTTTTGGAAGAGCCCCCGTTCCGGTTGTTCGGGACTCATATGAAGACCAAGCTTCACATCTGCTACATATGTGCATGGTGGCCTAGGTCCAGCCTGTGTATGTTCTTTGGTTGGTGGTTCAGTCTCTGAGAGCCCCACGTGTTCCGGCTTATTGACTCTGTTGGTCTTCCTGTGGAGATCCCATCCCCTTTCTGGTCCACAATCCTTCCTCCTGTTCTTCCATAAGAATCCCCAAGCTCCATCCACTGTTTGGTTGTGGGTATCTGTATCTGTCTAAGTCAGCTGGTGGGTGGAACCTCTGAGGATAACATGCTCCTGTCTGTAAGCATAACAGAGTATCATTAATAGTGTTAGGGATTGGCGCTTGCCCATGGGATGAGTCTCAAGTTGGGCAGGTTATTGGTTGGCCATTCCCTCCATCTCTGCTCCATCCCCTGTGCCTGAGTTTCTTGTAGACAGGATACATTTTGGGTTGAAAGATCTGGAGGTGGGTTGGTGAATCTATCCCTCTGCTGTGGTTCCTATCTGAATTCAGGAAGTGGTCTCTTTAGGTTCCATATCCCCAGTATAGTGAGTCACAGCTAGGGTTACCCTCATTGATTCTTGGAGACCTCTCTTATCCCAGGTCTCTGTCTCCTCCTAGAGATGCCCTCCCCCCACCTCTTCACCCCATCAGTTGAAGATTTCCACTCATTCTCATGGGTATCTAGCCATTGTTCCTGTCCTTCTCACACCTGATCCTAAATGCCTCATTCCCCTCTCCCACCCCTCTTGCTCCCAGTTCCTTCCCTCCATCTGCCTCTTTTATTTTATTCCCTCTTTTAAGTGAGATTCAAACATCCTCACTTCTTTAGCTTCTTTGGGTCTGTGGAGTGTAGCATGGTACCTGTATTATGGCTAATATCCACTTACAAGTGCATACATACCATGCATGTCTTTTTGGACTGTATTGCATCACTTAGAATGATATTCTCAAGTTCCATCCATTTGCCTGCAAAATTCATGATGTCTTTGTTTTTTAATAGCTGAATAGTATTTCATTGTATAGATGTACCACATTTTCTTTATTCATTCTTCAATTGAGAGACATCTGAGTTGCTTTTAGATTCTGGATATTATGAATAAAGCTGTTATGAACAACATAGTTAAGCAAGTGTCTTTGTGGAATGTTGGAGCATCTTTTGGGTATATGCCCAGGAGTGGTATAGCTAGATCTTAAGGTAGAATTATTCAAAGTCTTCTGAGAAACCACCAAATTAATTTCCAGAGTAGTTGTACAAGTTTGCACTCCCACTAATGAAGAAGTGTTCCTCTTACTCCACATCCTTGCCAGAATTTGCTATCTCTTGAGTTTTTTTATCTTAGTCATTCCAATGGGTTTAAGATGAAACCTCAGAGTTGTTTTGATCTGCATTTCCCTGATGACTAAAGACTTTGAACATTAATCTTTAAGTGTATCTCAGCCATTTGAGAATCCTCTGTTGAGAATTCTCTGTTTAGCACTGTACCCCATTTTTAACTGGGTTATTTGGGTTGTTGTCTAATTTCTTGAGTTCTTTGTAAATTTTGGGTATTAGCCCTCAGTCAGATGTAGGATTGGTAAAGATCTTTTCCCAATCTATGAACTGCAGATTGAGAGTCCCCTTTGCCTTACAGAAACTTTGAAGTTTCATGAGGTCCCATTTATCAACTGTTGATCTTAAAGCCTGAGTCACTTAACTCAAAAATAACTAATCTTAAAACTGCCATATACAACCAAGCTGGACATTGTGGAAAACTTGTCAGAATAACTTCATTATTGTAAATAGCTTTATTGTGTTAAAGTTAAAGTCTTTCCTTTTTATTTAGACAAAAAGAGAGACATAGGACTAACATAGGAATAATAGGAATAAAGGGTAGATTATTAAATCTACTCTTAAATCACAGAGCTACTACTAGCTAAAATTCTTACACTGGTATCAATCTTTGTATATTGATAGAGAATTGGGGTTATATTTGGCTACATTGGTATAGATCTTTGTATATTGATACAAAATTAAAGTTATATTTGGTGACATTGATACAGATCTTTGTATATTTATACAAAGATAAGGTTATATTTGTTTACAACCTATTACGTAGCAACTCTTTTTAAGGTATTGTATCTATGTAATTTTTTAAAACGAAATGTTAAATTCTAGTCCTTTTGAAAGCTGCTATTATAAACTGTTTGAGATAATTAAAAATGCAAGTTAATACTCAATCAAACTTATGATCAATTCAGATACTAGTTTCGTTTATTACAGAAATATGTATCCAAGGTTGAACAGATAGTAAATAGTTAAAAACAAGCAACATTTACCTATTCAAATATACTGAGATATACAGATGGTCTTCAAAAACCTGCTGAGATCAACAGAATATGCCATTTAAAGATGTTTTATTAATTTAAGACTTTTTTGATGAGACACCTCGCCTCCCGGCAGCACCCCCATAGTACTTCAAAGATTATGAGCACTGAAGAACCTCCATATGGAGTTTGCTTCAAATATGCTAAGACTAGCCAAAGAGCAAAAAACTCCCCTTGCCTCAACTGCTGACTGTATATTGTCCAACATGTGTTGGACATCCAATATGTATGTGAACAAGCAGGACACAAAAAAAGTCGAATTAAGTGGAAGTTTCTGGTTCTGTCATGTGATGTATGCTCACATGGTGTTTTTGCTGAAGTAAGAGTCCTGGGGGCACATGTGGTGTTTGGAGAGAGCATAAATAGGACTCAACAGACAGTGGTGGGGCACTCGCATAGTTAGTTGTGCAACTCTTCATTGTTCTCACGTCTTTGCTGATCTTCATTTCATTGAGAAAGATACAGGAGAGAACTCCTGGCGTTCTGGCTGGTCTTGGTCATACCTGCTGACTCATGCAGCATGGTCATCAGAGGCCTGACAGTTTCTGCTGGATCATGCCACCATTGCTGATTTCCTGTTTGGTGACACTTTGGAAATGGACTGTTGGTATCCTGACACTACTGAACAAAGCCTACTGTAGGCTTAGATTTTTCAAAACCTATTTTGATAAGGGGTCTCAAATGTTTCAACTACTCCCCTTCTAGCCCATTGTCCAAAGGTAGGGTAGAAAAGATAGTAAATAGGATAAGGGGATGCGGGCCTGTTTAGAAGTAGTTCTTTGGAGTGATTCCAATCTCTGTTTGCCAGGATACCAGCAATCCAGTGCAGTGAACATTCCGGTTGTTGTTATTACTGTGATGGTTTAAAGGAAAGTGGCTCTCATAGGTTCATATGCTTTGAGGTTGTTATAAAGAGACAAGAGAAGAATACAGAAAGTACTTGATTGGCTACAGTAGAATGAGCATCTTATTTGGACTGTTGTAGCAGTGAGTCCCTAGTGATAGACTAGTTAGCAGTTTCTCCCTAGTGATAGACTAGTTGGCAGTGTCTTGTGTTAATTTCCATTTTATGTAGAGTGTGACTGTTTTGGGAATTGTGTTAGCTTTGCAGATATTGAAACTCTTGAGTACTGGACATTACTCAGTCTAATTAATGGCCCCCAAGTGCATTATTTTATTTTTAAGTGTCAAAAGTAAATTCAGAGTTTGTAAAGTGCTCACATGACATAGCAAACAGCATGGCAACAGATGTGAATGTTCTAATCTGTTACTGTGTGTTTGTTTTAACAATTATGAACTTGTAACAAGCAATCCTTTACACATATTCACTGAATGATTTTTAACAACTGTATCTTTGACATATAGTTGGCTTGAGAAAATAGAGCACAAACTTTTAAAATGTGCATCACAAAGTAGAAGAGGGACGTAAGAAAGAAGATGCCAATCTTTTATTCTATATTTTTTAATAAATCTGGAGTTTTTTACCCCCTCTAGCTCTAATACAATCTGCCAGGATAAAAATGTTTATTTTTCTTATCGAACTGAAATATTTTAGGCATTTATAAAAGATTTAAAAATACCTGTGCCACAAGTTTGGTAATGATTGTTTCAGGTAATACATTGATAATTCTTCATGAATTTGGAAGGCCTTCAAGACAAAATTTCTCTTGGGGACCTCATAAGTCATAAAGAACATGGCTTTAAATACCAACCATAGAATGATGACTTCCATTCATAAATTCTTAGGCATACCCCCTTTCTCCAAAATCTATCTAATATTTTCAAACTACTAATTCTTTTAATAAGATGTAAAAAAAATCCAAAAAAACAAAAACCAAATACAACCTAGTTCTCCATACATGATAATCCCAAGCCCACACATCCACCAAACATATCCACTCCTCTATTTTTTATAAGCACATCACTATTATTTCTCCAAATGTATTAAGGATAGCATTTGTAGGAATAAGAGTGAAACCTAGCAGAGTTTCAGGGAAATAGGAACAAGTAGACATTGTAGGTAGATTGCAATATGAAAGAGTCATTATAGAAACTGTAAAAATGCAATTACCCTCCAATAGACTGTTCACATCTGCTTTTTAATACTTGTCGTCTTTCATTGGGAAAGGGCCATAGAAGCACAGAGAGAATAATGAGTTGATTTCTTCAGGATTTACACACTGATATTTCTAAGCTATGAGTCCTGACCAAGGTGAACTTAAGGGATTGGGATGTCAAATGATGTCCTCAGAGCTCTTGATAATTCCTGAACAAAACATGTTCCTAATGGTTCATGTCATTTCAAGTATTTTGTTAGAATTCAGATATAGAGCTCTATGCATTGCCATTTGCAATCCATGGAGAGAGGAGAGAGAGAGAGAGAGAGAGAGAGAGAGAGAGAGAGAGAGAGAGAGAGAGAGAGAGAGATTAAGAGTAATAAAACCTCACTCAACATTTTTTCTATTTTCCTAATAATTACATCACTGGAAGAATGTGATTATTGGTCTTGTACAGCTTTCCAAGGTCTGGATTTTGTTGCTGATATCTTTGCTCTTTTGTGGCCAGTGTTTCCTTTAAGAAGACCTCAGAAGGTGAGGCCTGATTAAATTCAGTATCAAATGTTTTGGCAAGAATATTTCATAGGTGTGGCTCTTACTGTCATTATTAACACAGTCTGACTGAATGTTCCTTTCTATTCATCTCAGCAGCCATTATTACTGTGTGGAGTGATATACCTTTATGTGTCCACATGTTTGTGTGAGTATATTTATGTACATGCATTTTCTTTTTAAGGCAAATAGATGTGACTTACATAGATGTTATGAACCTCATTTCCTTCTAGGTTTAATCTTCTCCTCTCCTTTGCATGTCTCATGGCTATGGTGGAATGGCAAGGTTTACTTCCAGAATTGGGCAGAGAGAATGCTAAGTAGAGGGTAGAGTTCCTAAACAAGGAGGCAGAATGAGTCTGAGTCTCATGATTTCATCCCATAAACTGTGAGCATGTTCGCTGCTTAGGTAGAAAACTCCAGGCAAGAGCAGGTTATATGTCGGTTGGTAAAAATGAAAGCTAGGGTTTGACTGGGAATGGGCCTCTCATACAATATCTCTAAAAGTATTTCATCAGTGACTGGGGCAGATTTGGTTCCAGTATTCTGAATCTTTCCCTGTAGGGAAACAACTCCAAAGATAAGAAGCCAGAATAACCAGACAGACTGGTCTTAGCCTGTTCTTGCTCCTATGACAAAATATGACAAATGAGTGGCTTATGAATGACTAAAATCACTCCTAATTGTACTTGAGGGAGATCACAAGTTCTAAGATCAAGGTGCCAACATCAAATGTCTGCTGAGGGCCCATTTCCTAGGTTATAAATGGTGATTTCTCTTTGTTTCTTAACAAGGTGGAAGGGAAAAATTCCCTCAAGTTCTTTTTTTAAAGACTCCTGTCTCATTGCACCCAGGACCTAAGCAACTGTCAGATACTGCACATGCTACTATATCAACGCAAATACACTGATGACAGCACCAGGAGTCCACCCTTCTGGAGACAGTGACTTCGGAGGCTGCTGTTCTTTTGGGGTGAGTGAATTCATGTTCCAAGTGGAACTCAAATCCCCTTTCTTCATGCAGAGGTCTTTTCCAACTTCTGCTGAAAGAATAATCAAGAGTCTTCAGGCACCTCACCCTTATTGTGGGATGGGCAAAGGAGAAATCAGGCATGCATCCATTATATTATTTTCCTTGTCATTTTAAATTACTAGGTGGCAGTGCTGAAATACTGTACATGGCTGAATATGGACTCGAGTAAATACCATGTCTGATGCTGGCACACAATAGATTTCCACAAGCTTAAAGTAATTTTTAAAGCTCTCTTTCCCTCCTCTTTCTTGAGTAGGAGGAGGAGGAGAAGGAGGAGGAGGAGGAGGAGGAAATTTTTTTTCCACATGGAAAAATGATAAGCTTTTTGAATATTGCCCACATAAAATAGATTTAAATTTTCTGTCTACATTTATCATTTTGGTGTTGGTTCTCTCTACTTTTTCCTCTTGACATAATTTCAATCACTATCTTAGCTTTTTCTCTTCCACCCCATGGCCCACTGATGTCTATTTTTATCTCCTTTGGTTATTGACTTCTTCATTTATCTTGTCTAAAATGGAACTTGGTATTTGAGAAAGGGATTTTGTCCTTAATCATTTCTTTTTCTGGCTATCAAGATCTATAATTTCCTATTCTACACATAAATTTAGAGGGAGATGGTGTGCAAAAGCCAAGATGATTTAATTTTAGCTTTTCCACAAGGTCAACACTATTCTGATTATACGAGTTCTCACATTTTTCTTACATATCTTTACTAGAGTTTAATTTTAGAGTCCTTTTTATTTGTAAAACATTCTCATTGAAATGCTACCCTGGGCAGAATATCCATAATGCACAGAGAAACCAGAGATAAGTTATGAGATCAGGAACATAAAATGCCCACACCTAAAATCAAACCCACACTCACCTACTTTCTAATAAAGTTCTCCAAGCCACAATGTGACTCCTTTAATTAGACACTTGTTACTAGTTTTTAAAAAGACTCTTTTCTTGCCCAATTTCAGACATTATTTCTGTCAACAGAAATACACTCTTGATGTTAATCTTCTGTTACCCCTCTTTCTCCTTGCCTGAATCTTCACATGATGTCTGTATTCATTCTGAACTCTCTTGTTGGGTGTCTCTCTTGCCCTCTCTTCAATGCATTCTGTAGTTCATATTAATTTTCTAACCATAATAGTTTGGTTTCACAGCTATCTTCCTTTAGGCATCTGGCTTAGGGTTTTATTGCTGTGATATTTTATTGCTCCACAACCATAGTAACTCTTATAAAGGAAAACATTTCCTTGGATCTGGTCTACATTTTCAGAGGTTTAGTTCATTGTCATCATGGCAGGAAACATGGCAGCAGGCAGGCAGACACTGTGCTAGAGAAAGAGATGAGAGTTCTACGTCTTGATCCAAAGGCAGCAGAAGGAGACTGTGTGCTACATTGGGTATAGTTTTAGCATGGGAGAACCCAAAACCAGTCCCCACCATGAAACTTTTTCTCTAACAAAGCCATAGCTACTCCAACAAGGCCACTCCCTATAGGCCAAGCATTCAAACACATGAGTCTATGAGGGCCATTCCTATTCAAATCAATATAGCATCTTTACTCACTAAATATGTAACTTATTTCATTAAATGTATTTTCTAAAATATAGTACAAAATGCCATAAAATATAGCAATTTTATATGGCAACACAAAGTTTTCAAAGATTTGAAGACACTGAAGTAAAAAAATAAAACAATCAAAGAAGCCTCTATTTGCAACTAATGGAGACCATTGCAGGAAATCACAAGCAATTGCCATGCAGCTATCAGATCATGTGGAGTCCAGTCCCAATGGATACACCTACAATGCAACTCTAGCACCTAAGGCTCTGAAATCATTGTGGAAGAGCATTATGAAAAGATCCAGAGATACAGGAAAGCCCCTGTGAGATTACATCTCCTAGAAATGACAGGAAAGAAAAACCAATACCTTAAAATAGGGCTGCCTAAACAAGACCTGAACAATGATAAATAACAGACAGACTAACACGGGAAGGGGAAATCTCAAGTGTCCTCATCCCTAGACAAAAAAACTACAGGCAACTAATGACTACAGAGAGAAGGAGAATTAGCCTATCCCAGAAATGAGCCCCCTAACTAGTTATCTAATACAAAGTCGTCAAGGCTGGAACATACACACTGAAAAAACTCAGCAGGAGATATAGATATATATATATATATATATATATATATATATATATATATATGCCATTTTTGAAAGAGAGTGAGAACAGCATGGGAAGAGTTGGAAGGAAGAAAGAAAAAACAGAGTAAGTAATAAATTTTAATTAAAACATAGAAAATGAACAAATAAAACTGATGAGTTTCTCTTATGGGCTTCTGGGAGTATCCATAGAGATGCCTGCTGGGTACTGTGGCATTCATTCTCATCGACCATGGGAAACTTCTTCACTACCTGTTTTTTATTCCATACAGTTGATCTTGGGAACTTAGTTGTTCTATGGGTTGTCAGTTAGGGAACTATTGATCTGTGGTACAAATTCTAAATTCCTTGGAATCGTTTTGAAGGCCTTCTAGAATCTGACTCTCGAGTGTTTTCCATATTTTCCCATGCCCACAACTATATGGCTGAGTTCACTTTAGTTTGTGGAACAAATTGTTTACTTACTTTACATACTTCCTTTTTCCTAGAACAAATTACCTTGCTTTGATTTCTTGAGAGAGCGCCCATCATTAGAGACACAAAGCCCCAGAGAAAAGACAGGGTGAAAATGTGTTGGGAATTATCTGAGGCTTGGGATAAAGACACATTCAGTTTTGGAGAACTCTGCCAAGCACTCTGGAAGAAAATGGAGCACAAGAGTAAGCATGTGACGAGGTTACCGAGCCACAGAACAAGTTCTGAACCACTTGTTTCTACTCTACTTTTAAAACAAATTACACATTTCTTTGTGGTTTAAACCTTGGCTACTCAAACATGTGGTTAGGGAAGGATCAGCAGCACTGGCACCACCAGGGAGTCTATGAGAAACAGAGAAGCTCCTGCCCCACTCCAGATCTACTAAATCAGCTTTGTCAGGCATCAGTGGGAGGAGAGGTCCTTAGTCTGGTGAAGGCTCAATAGAGGCCTCAACAAAGGGAAATGGGGGGAGTGGGGAAACGGGGTGGGGGGAGGGGCATATACTTGGAGGCAGGGGGTGGAAGGAGGGGTTGGGGGGTTCAGGGAGGGGGAAACCGGGAAAGGTTTTAGCATTTGAAATGTAAATGGAGATTATAGTCAATAAAAAAAATGAGACAGAGAGAATGGAGTTGAAGTCAGCAGCAGTTGTTTTAAAAAAAACAAAATCCCAAAGGTTTGGTTTCACCAAAAGGACACTGGGGAGCCAGACATTGTGGTGAAAGCCTGCTATCTCAGAGAAGCAGAGGAAGCAAGAAGCTGATCTTCCTCCTCAACCAACATCCCACAAGGAAAGAGTCAGCTCTCCTTCTCCACACTGTGTTAAAAACCCTTTCAACTGAATGTCCCTCCTTTCTACTTCCGGTTTGTCTCTCAATCCACCCTCCTAACTTCCTCTCACTCTCGACGGTTTTTTTTCCTATATTTATATCCCTTCAATTGGGTTGCTTGCTCTGACTTTTAACCTATGGCTGACTTTATTCAATCTTATTTACAATAAACAGAAAACTCCTGGAAAAAAGGTGTATGCTAGAGCTGAACCATACCACAACTAGAAACAGGTTTTCCAATACACAACCTCACAGTGTGATTGAATATCTTACAACACTCTAACATTAATGGTGTGTGTGCTAGGGCCGAGCCATACCACAATTAAAGGCAGGTTTTTCCAGTATACAATCTTGGGGTTCATAGTGTGATCAAATATCCTGCAATATTTTTTTTTGGTCTAAATAAAAGACTTTTTCTCTAACATCAACAAACTATAGTCGATCTGGAAAGAATTTGTTGGACATCAGTGGGAGGAGCGGCCCTTGGGCCTGATGGTGTTCAATGCCCCAGTGTAGGGGAATGCCAGGGCGGGAGGATGGGAGTGGGTGGGTGGGTAGGGGAGCACTCTCATAGAGGCAGGGGGAGGGAGGATGGGATAGGGAGTTTCTGAAGGGGAGACCTGGAAAGGGGAAAACATTTGAAATGCAAATAAAGAAAATATCCAATCAAAAAAAAAATTACATTCACAATGTCCAGTCCATTTGTGTTTGACAAACTTGGAGAAAGTACTCTATCTGTCCTATCTTAGTAAATCTAAAGTTCTGTTCCTAAATCACTTTCTATCATAACCTACATTTAGCAACCTAAAAATATTATTTTAGACCTTTAAACATGTTATTAAATCCTAAACAACTTAGACTTAATTGTGAGACTATAACTATCTAGTTTTCAACCCTATCAGAGACCTGAGAAGAATAAATATTGCCTGAGTAAACATGCAGTGTACAGCAAGCAGTTTCCAAAACTATAGAAATGACAGTCTGCTGGCCGCATGGACAGGCACCCAAGATTCCTCTGCCATGGGCTATCAAAAAAAAAAAAGCGGTTTTACAAACATAAGGAATAATTAGCTCAAAATCTAAAGTTAAAAGTGTTTGAGCAGTTTGGACCTACCGGTTTCACCCACTTCTCAAACAGACTCTTCAGTATATTAATATGCTTCAATTTGTCTTTCAACATTTCTGCCTAATGTTTTCTTGAAGCAAAGGGAATATTAACCAAGTATTCACTATCAAAAGACAAAGTGGCAGTGTCATTTATGACTTCACACAGATAACATGCTGCAAGTGAATGAGATCAGCTTGAACTATCATGAAAAAACAACACATGTGTGTCTAAATCAATCAATTATAAAATTTTATATTGAAATTCAGTTTTTCATAATTCATATAATAATGCTATCAGTTTTTTATGAAATGAATCAATATGCAGATCAAACTTCTAATTTACAGTGTTACATGACCTATAAAATATTTTAAAATACTTTATTAATAAATTTGAAGTTGCTTTCAATTTACATAATACTTTTTAAATTTGATGTTAAAATATAGCATTTATACAAGCCAGTGAATTTAATTATATGGGACATTGTTCTGAAGCTCATATTTGGCTCCAAAGCCAAATTAAAGTATGAAGCATTTTAATCATTGTCAATATGAATATAAGGTAAGAAATATTTTTGATACTCATTTCTGTTTTCAGAAAATACTAAGTTTGGGCTGCCTGCCCTGTTCGTTTCAACTCAGTAGTCCTGTGCTAGGTCTGCCATGGGGGGGGGGAAGACCCCATTTCCTGGTGCTTTCTAGAGATCCAGCAGCAGCAGGGCATTTGGTAAGAAACAGCCCCACCCCTGGAGGCCCAGAGTCACAGGCAGGGAACCAATATCCAGCAATCACATAAACCCACCTTCCCTCTGGATCCCATACCCCTTCTATCTCTTCTACCCCTCCCTCCTCTGCTGCCTGTCCTGTTTGTTCCAACAAGGACATGGTAGACCTGTGCTAGGTCTGCCACAGGGGAGGGGATGACCCCATTTCCTGGTGCTTTCTAGAGATCCAGCAGCAGCAGGGCATTCGGCCTGTGCCAGGTCTGCATGGGGGAAGCCCGCACTTCCTGAGATCCAGCAGCAGCATGGCATTTGAGAACCAACAGTTTGCAGGACATTCAACCCTTGCCAAGTTTGCCACCGGGAAGATCCCATCTCCTGATACTTTCTGGAAAACCAGCTGTATGCAGGACATTTGGGAGAAAGGGAATCCCAGGAGTACAGATACACAGGCCTGAAGGACAGAGAAGTAACAGTCAGAGACAGCAAGACCAGCTAACACTGGAGATAACAAGATGACCAAAGGCAAACGCAAGATCATTACCAACAAAAACCAAGGCAATATGGCACCATCAGAACCCAGTTCTCCCACAACAGCAAATCTAGGATACTTCATCACATCAGAAAAGCAAGATCTGGATTTAAAATCACATCTCATGATGCTGTTAGAGGAATTCAAGAAGGACATAAATAACTCCCTTAAAGAAATACATGAGAACATGGGTCAACGGGTAGAAGCCCTTAAAGAAGAATCACAAAAATCCCTTAAAAAATGCAGGAGAATATGGGTCAACAGATAGAAGACCTTAAAGAGGAGACACAAAAATCCCTTAAAGAAATATAGGAGAACATGGGTCAACAGGTAGAAACCCTTAAGGAGGCAACACAAAAATCCCAAAGGAACTATGGGAGAACATGGGTCAACATGCAAAAGTCCTTAAAGAGGAATCACAAAAATCTCTAAAAGAATTTCAGGAAAACACAAACAAACAAGTGAAGGAACTGAACAAAACTATCCAAGAACTAAAAATGGAAGTAGAAACTATAAAGAAATCGCAAAGTGAGATGTCTTTGGAGATAGAAAACCTTGGAAAGAATTCAGGAGTCATAGGTGCAAGCATCAACAATAGAATACAAGAGATAGAAGAAAGAATCTAGGATGCTGAAGATTCCACAGAAAATATTGACTTAACAGTCAAAGAAAATACAAAATGCAAAAAGCTGGTAACCCAAAGCATTCAGGAAATACAGAACACAATGAGAAGACCCAGCCTTAGGATTATAGGTATAGAAGAGAGCAAGGATTTACATCTTAAAGGGCCAGTAAACATCCTCAACTAAATTATGGAAGAAAGGTTCCCTAACCTAAAGAAAGAGATGCCCATGAACATACTAGAAGCCTATAGAACTCCAAAAAGACTGGACCAGAGCAGAAATTCCTCCCGTCACATAATAATCAAAACATCAAATGCACTAAACAAAGAAAGAATATTAAAAGCAGTAAGGGAAAAGGTCAAGTAACACATAAAGGCAGTCCTATCAGAATTACACCAGACTTCTCACAAGAAACTATGAAAGCTAGAAGATCCTGGGCAGATGTCATACAGACCCTAAGAGAACATAAATGTCAGCCCAGACTGCTATACCCAGCAAAACTTTCAATTACCCATAGACGGAAAAAACATTCCATGACAAAAGCAAATTTACACAATATCTTTCCACAAATCCAGCACTACAAAGGATAATGGGTGGAAAATACCAACACAAGGTGGGAAGCCACACCATAAAAAAAGCAATAAAGTAATCTTTCAAGAAACCTACTAGAAGATAGCTACACAAACAGAATTTCACCTTTAACAAAGAAGATAACAGTAAGCAGCAATCACTTTTCCTTAATATCTCATAACATCAATTGTCTCAGTTCCCCAATAAAAAGACATAGACTAACAGACTGAATACGTAAACAGGACCCAACATTTTGCTGCATACAAGAAACCCACTTAAGTAACAAAGGCAGTCACTACTTCAGAGTCAAAGGTTGGAAAACAATTTTCCAAGCAAATGGTCCCAAGAAACAAGCTGGAGTAGCCATTCTTATATCAGATAAAATTGACTTTCAACCAAAATTGTCAAAAAAGATAAAGAGGGTCACTTCATTCTGGTCAAAGGAAAAGTCTACAAAGATGAGCTCTCAATTCTGAACATCTATGCTTCCAACACAAGGGCACCCACATTCATAAAAGAAACTTTACTAAAGCTCAAAGCACACATTGCATCCCACACAATAATAGTGGGAGACTTCAACACCCCCACTCTCAACAATGGACAAATCTTGGAAACAGAAACTAAACAGAGACACAGTGAAACTAACTGAAGTTATGGAACAAATTGATCTAACAGATATTTATAGAACATTCCACCCTAAAGCAAAAGAATATACCTTCTTCTCAGCACCTCAAGTCACCTTCTCCAAAATTGACCATATAATTGGTCACAAAACAGGCCTCAACAGATACAGAAATATTGAAATTATTCCATGCACCTTATCAGATCACCACGGACTAAGGTTAGTCTTAAGCGCAAACAAAAACAATGGAAAACACACATACCCATGGACTTTGAACAATGCTCTTCTCAACGATAGCTTGGTCAAAGAAGAAATAAAGAAAGAAATAAAAGACTTTTTAGAATTCAATGAAAATGAAGACACATCAGACCAAAACTTATGGGACACAGTGAAAGCAGTGCTAAGAGGAAAACTCATAGTTCTGAGTGCCTCCAAAAAGAAAATGGAGAGAGCCTACACTAACAGCTTGACAGAGCACTTGAAAGCTCTAGAACAAAAAGAAGCAATTACATCCAAGAGGAGTAGGCAGCAGGAAATAATCAAACTCAGGGCTGAAATCAACCAAATAAAAACAAAAAGAACTATACAAAGAATCAACAAAACCAGGAACTGGTTCTTTGAGAAAATCAACAAGATAGATAAACCCTTAGCCAGACTAACCAGAGGGCAAAGAAGCAGCACCCAAATTAATAAACTCATTAATGAAAAAGGAGACATAACAACAGAAACTGTGGAAATTCAAAAAAATCATCAGATCCTACTACAAGAAATTATACTCAACAAAGTTTGAAAATCTGGACGAAATGGACAACTTTCTTGATACTTACCAGGTGCCAACGTTAAAACAGGATCAGATAAACCATCTAAATAGTCCCATAAGTCCTGAGGAAATAGAAGCAGTCGAAATAGTCTCCCATCAAAAAAGAACCCAGGGTCAGATGGGTTTAGCAGGAATTCTATCAGATCTTCAAAGAAGAGCTAATACCGATACTCTTCAAACTATTCCATGAAATAGAAATTCAAGGAACACTACCCAACTCATTCTATGAAGCCACAATAATGCTTATACCTAAACCAAACAAATTCCAAACAAAGAAGGAAAACTTCAGACCAATCTTCCTCATGAACATCGATGCAAAAATACTCAACAAAATTCTGGCCAACTGAATTCAAGAATGCATAAAAACTATAATTCACCATGATCAGGTAGGCTTCATCCCAGGAATGCAGGGATGGTTCAATATACAGAAATCCATCAACATAATCCACTATATAAACAAACTCAAGGTAACAAACCACATGGTCATTTCATTAGATGCTGAAAAAGCTTTTGACAAAATCCAACATTCCTTTATGATAAAAGTCTTGGAGACAGTGGGAATCCAAGGCCCATACCTAAACATAGTGAAAGCAATACATTGCAAATCAGTAGCCAACATCAAATTAAATGGAAAGAAACTTGAAGCAATACCGCTAAAGTCGAGGACCAGACAAGGCTGCCCACTCTCTCCCTATCTATTCAATATAGTACTTGAAGTTCTAGCCAGAGCAACCAGACAACAAAAAGAGGTCAAAGGCATATAAATTGGAAAAGAAGAAGTCAAAATATCACTATTTGTAGATGATATGATCATATACTTAAGTGACCGCAAAACTTCCACCAGAGAACTCCTAAAGCTGATAAACAACTTCAGCAGAGTGGCTGGATATAAAATTAACTCAAGCAAATCAGTAGCCTTCCTCTACTCAAAGGATAAACAAGCTGAGAAAGAAATTAGGGAAATGACACCGTTCACAATAGTCCCAAATAATATTTCATACCTTTGTATGACCCTAACAAAGCAAGTAAAAGATCTGTATGACAAAAACTTCAAGCTTCTGAAAAAAGAAATCAAAGAGGATCTCAGAAGATGGAAAGATCTCCCTTGTTCATGGATTGGCAGGATCAATATAGTAAAAATGGCCATCTTGCCGAAAGCAATCTACAGATTCAATGCAATTCCCATCAAAATCTCAAATCAATTCTTCATAGATCTAGAAAGAGCAATTCTCAAATTCATCTGGAATAACAAGAAACCCAGGATAGCAAAAACTATTCTCCATAGCAAAAGATCTTCTGGGGGAATCACCATCCCTGAACTCAAGCTCTACTATAGAGCAATAGTGATAAAAACTGTTTGGTATTGGTATGATGACAATCAGGAAGATCAATGGAAGAGAATTGAAGACCCAGAAAAGAACCTACACATGTATGGCCACTTGATATTTGACAAAGGAGCTAAAAACATTCAGTGGAAAAAAGACAGCATTTTCAACAAATGGTGCTGGATCAACTGGAGATCAGCATGCAGAAAAATGCAAATCAACCCATTCTTATCTCCTTGTACAAAGCTCAAGTCCAAGTGGATCAAGGACCTACACATAAAACCAGACACACTGAAGCTTATAGAGGAAAAAGTGGGGAAGAATCTTGAACACATGGGCACAGGGGAAAAGTTCCTGAACAGAACACCAATGGCTTATGCCCTAAGAACAAGAATCGACAAATGGGACCTCATGAAGCTGCAAAGCTTCTGTAAGGCAAAGGACACGGTCAGTAGGACAAAACGGCAACCAACAAATTGGGAAAAGATCTTTACCAATCCTACATCTGATAGAGGGCTAATATCCAAGGTATACAAAGAACTCAAGAAGTTAGGCTCAAGAGTCAAATAACCCTATTAAAAAATGGGATACAGAGTTAAAAAGGGAATTCTCAAGTGAGGAAACTCAAGTGGCTCTAAAGCACCTAAAGAAATGTTCAGCATCCTTAGTTATCAGGGAAATGCAAATCAAAACAACACTGAGATTCTACCTCACACCAGTCAGAATGGCTAAGATGAAAAACTCAGGGGACAGCAGATGCTGGAGAGGATGTGGGGAAAGAGGAACACTTTTCCATTGTTGGTGGGATTGCAAGCTGGTAAAACCACTCTGGAAATCAGTTTGGCGATTCAGAAAATTTGACATAGTATTACCTGAGGACCCAGCTATACCACTCCTAGGTATATACCCAGAAGATGCTCCTACACATAATAAGGACACATGCTCCACTATGTTCATCGCTGCCTTATTCATAATAGCCAGAAGCTGGAAAGAACCCAGATGTCCTTCAACTGAGGAATGGATACAGAAACTGTGGTATATATACACAATGGAGTACTATTCAGCTATTAAAAACAATGGATTCATGAAATTCATGGGCAAATGGATGGAACTAGAAAGTGTCATCCTGAGCGAGGTAACCCAATCACAAAAGAATGCACATGGTTTGCACTCACTGATAAGTGGATGTTAGCCCAAATGCTCAAAATAAACAAATTACAATTCACAGACCACAGGAAGCTCAAGAAGAAAGAGGACTACTTGGGTTCCTCTGAGAAAGGGAACAATATATTTACAGGAGCAATAATGGAGGCAAAGTGTGGAGCAGACACTGAAGTAAAGGCCACCCAGAGACTGACCTACCTGAGGATTCACCCTATAAACAGTCACCAAACCCCAACACTACTGTGGATGACAGGAAGCACATATCAAAAGGAGCATGCCATGGTTGTCTTCGGAGGGGCCCTGCCAGAACCTTACACATACAGAGGCAGATGCTAGCAACCAACAATTGGTCTGGGAGTGGGGTCCCCAATGGAGGAGTTGGGGGGCAGTCCAGAGGAGCTGAAGGGGTTTACAGCCCCACGGGAAGAACAGTGATGTTGGCCATCCAGATGCTCTAGGACTCTCAGGGACTAAGCCATCAACCCAGGAGTACACATGGTTCCAGCCAAAAATGTGACAGAGGAATGCCTTGTCGGGCATCAGTGGGAGGAGAGGTCCTTGGTCAGGTAAAGGCTAAATAGATGCCCCAACAAGGGGAAATTGAGGGGGGGAGGTGGGAGTGGGTCGGGTGAAGGGGCATATACTTGGAGGCAGGGAGTAGGAAGAGGGATTGGGGGGTTTGGGGGAGGGGGGAAACTGGGAAAGGTTTTATCACTTGAAATGTAAATGAAGATTATATTTAATAAAAAAAAGAAGAAAAAGAAAATACTAAGTTTGGAAAAACTCAAGCATGTACATTTTCAGCAAGAAATTTCATATAATACTAATAGAAAAAGAGTCTTGCCAATGAAACTTCTACACTTAGAATACAAATTAAGATGAGTGGTAAATACAAATGACAGAAGATCTTAAAGAGTTGGCAGAAAATGAACTAATGCTTTTTGTTGATTAAATGCTAAATGATAACATATTGATAACATACATTGTTAAAATTAATATTACATGTTTCTTTTACTTTTTTAGTGTGGCTACTAGAAGATTTAAGATAATGTATACGGGCCAAGAATGTGGCTCATTGGTAGAGTGGGTAATCAAGTAGAAAGCCCTAGGTTTAATACCTAGCACAAGGAGGCTTGGGGTGGGTGTAGTGTGAGTCTTAGAGTCTCTATGGCTGCAACAAAACACTATGACCAAAAAGCAAGTTGTGGAGGAAAGGGTTTATTTCAGCTTATACTTCCATATCACTGTTCATCACTGAAGGAAGTCAGGACAGGAACTCACACAAGGTAGAAACCTAGGGGCAGGAACTGATACAGAGGCCATGGAAGGGTGATGCATACTGGCTTGCTTCCCAAGACTTGCTCAGCCTGCTTTTATATAAAACCCAGACCACCATTCCAGGTCTGGGCCCTCCCCCATCAATCACTAATTAAGCAATGTCACACAGCTGCATCTTAGGGAGGTTCCCTTCCAAATAACTCTAGCTTGTGTCAACTTCACGTAAGACCAGCCAACATAGTAAGTAATAATGAATGCATTTGTCACTGGACAGCAAAGGGTAACTAGGAGGTAGGTAGGTAGCCTATATTATATTAGATGACACATTTAGGTGGGAGCTTTGGTGAATAGTTGCTTCCTATTGCTTTGCTTTTATTCATAAAGCATTCCTTTCCTACTGAGACCTTAAGGAAGAAGTGGCTTTCCTCACATAAAACAAACACACATTCCCCAACATTAAACTTGACAGCTTGGCAGAGAGAATGGAAAGCTAAAGTGCATGGATATTATTAAGCTCTTGGAGTAAAGGGACAAAAAAAATCCATATCCCCAATACCGTCCAGTGATCCAGAGACTCTGTGTGTTACAAGAATTCATGAGACATCAACATATGTGAATGAGACTTCATATATGCAGATATTATATCTTGAACAAGCACATAAACAAATATCAACTTTTCCCAATGTCTCATGACTTGTGAAGCAGTCAACCCAGCATAGAATTTAATAAACTGGAGAAGGAGATATACAAAGACAGAAAGAGAAAGAGACTTCCCCCAAGCAGAAACTGGGAACTCAGTCAGGTATAGCAGCCAAGTATAGCCAGCATTGATTTAGTAAACTTGAAGTTAATATTAAAACTCACCATAAACCATTCATACTTGATACATATTTTATGCTGATATTCCTTATAAAACAAAACCAACAGAGATATTGCTCAATATTATGATTTCATATATTCATGACTTAAATTTTTAACATTTTCATGAAAATCTAAACAGCTTATCTCGGGACATTTATGAAAAGATACGGGTGTTGAATGGTTCCTCCTTGTTGAGAATTTATACTGGTGCCATAACGGTGCAAAAGGATAGGAATATCACTGAGAAGCTCCTCTTTAAAAGTCAGCTGATGCTTGCTTCTGTCTGAATATGCTAGAGCTTGACTCAACACCTCCCCAAGGCAGGGAAGAGCCACACATGGTTACTTCAGTACTTGGATTTGTATCTCCTTGTTCTGAAGAACAGAAACAGTTGGCTAGAGATGCAAATATACACTTAACAACCTCAAAAGATTTACAAGAGAAATGGCGTAAGAAATAGAGATTTGAGGTTGGTGGCGCTCTCTCTCTCTCTCTCTCTCTCTCTCTCTCTCTCTCTCTCTCTCTCTCTCTCTCTCTCTCTCTCTCTTCCTCTCTCCCTCCCTCATTTCCTCTCTCTCTCTCTCATATATATATATATATATGAGAT